>OZ005738.1:133183379-134420649 GCA_963930755.1 Eudasyphora cyanicolor
TCGCGTGTGCATATCATTATTTGCTACTTTTCGCAAGAAAAAAGAATGCCACGTTTTAGCCCACGCTACCCCACTGGTTCTGACAAGGTTCTTAGTTCCGCTTGAAGCCAAACAACCAACCAACCAGCTAACCAGCCATTCAACATCATCTTTCACCCATTACCTTTTGTCGTCGTCAATCGTTTATGTTGAAAACGGTTCCTCCCACAGAGTTCCGCCGAAGCGACGGCAAAACACAGAAGGGTTAATGAGTGGCAAATGAGTTTAACGCTAATGTAGCTTAAATAATGATGTTTTCTTTTGGGGATTTCTTCTTTTTTCCTCCAGTTCGTTAGAAAAGCCTTTTTTCTTCTTGTAAAGCAAAACTCAGCTATTACAACGTCTTAGGATTTTTTTGGATTGTTTGAAATCATGAACAGAAAAAAAGAAAGGAAAATTGCGGAAAACCTGGAAACCAAAAGCTTTACCTGCAGGGTGGAGTGGGAGGAGGCGGAAAATCGGCGACTAACCTCTGGTGAAAATCATGTGAATTCTTATGTGAGTTACCATAGCTATTTTCACATCACAACTCTCACTGAGTTGAATAATTATGGTTAAAAGCGAAAACCCCATGGACGATTAACAAATTCATTACATCATATAATAAATGATGTTATACAAACGTCAAGGAGTCAGTCAACTGGGGGCAGGAGGAGCTGTAAGAGTTTTGGCCCTGCATCTGCAAGACTAATTTGATGCATTGTTGTGGTCAGAAAACTAAAGAAATATATAAACTTTGAAGTTGAACATTTTAATCACCGACAAAACCATTTGCACTGTCAAGTACAGAAACTTAGTTCATTTCTCAAAACCACCGAGGTCAAGCACACAGCAAGAGATATGTACATACATACTGCGCGATATACATAAAATGTTGCTTTTTGTTTGATTGTTTTAAAATAGCAAACAATTAAAGAGTTACTCGTAGAACACTGAGCTGAACATCAAGGAAATGTCTTACATATTATGCTATAATTAGGCTAAGCCAGCAGAATCTTGGTAAGTGCAGGTAATTATCGTTTACATTACTATACAATGATAAGTCATAACGATTAACATTGTTATGTAAGGGCATGTTATTACTATTTACATTATTTAGTAATGACAGCTCATTACCATGTACGTTAGTTAGCAATGGCAGGTCTTAAACATTTAAATTAGTCCGTAATGACAGATCATTACCATTTACATTACTCAGTAATGGTAGGCCATTACCATTTACATTATTTAGTAATGATAGGTCAAAACCAATTACATAACTCCTAAATGACAAGTCGTTACAGCTCTTTATCATTTATGTTAGTTAGTATTTGCAGCTTCTAACCATTTTACATTATTTAGTAATGACAGACCATTATTATTTACGTTATTCTGTAATTGCAGATCTTTACCATTCACATTATTCAGTAATGAGAGGTCATTACGATAAACATTATTTTGTAATGACAGCTTATATAAATCGTACCTGTTCAACAAACGGATAACAACACAAAATGAACAAAATGTCAGTAGATGCCATAAAAAACTTCCGATAATATTATTCACATTTAAAAAATGTGTCAAAAATTATGAAAAAATTTTCTTAATTGTATCTTCTTGCAATGACATATTTCCGCTAATTTTAATTTTAAATTAATATTTACGGGAAAATTTTTTGTGCTCTTGTGAAATTTTTTTCATTTTGAGTTGTTACCCTTTTGTGGAACAGGTGCGATATTAGTTTGTAATAATAGATAGATAGATTACCATTTACATTACTACACAATGACAAGTCATTACTTTTGGCCAAAAGATAACAACTTACAAGTAATGACATAAATTAATCATTGTTAACAGAATTATAATGCTAGTGAAGGGTTTAGGTTTACGGTAAGGTGGCAACCGTAGTTACCAGCTCACATAGACCACTTGAGGTCTCCGAGGCTACCACGGGCTCATCGTAACCAATGTATCAACAATGTTATCAAAAATACAAATATCGGTATCGGCAAGATCTGACAAACCTCTTAGAGAGTTTGACCACAGTATATCCAGACGTTGTTTACTCAATGCGAAACGGATACAAAGCAGGTGCTCAATTCTCTCCACGCTTTCCTTATCTCCACAGCTTTTGCAGAAGTCATTGGACTGAATTCCCAATTACCTGGCGTGTTCGCCGATCAGGCAATGTCCCGCCAGAAATGACACTTACGTAAACAGTATTTTCTTCTCAAGTGCTAGGAGATATTTTGACATTCTCAGGATGTCTAGCTACCCTACATGTAACCATATCCGTCCATCTCTAATTGGACTACATCGTGCTTAAGCCAGAGTTGACATGTGGACACTAGCTCAAGTTCATCGGTCTGGCAATTCCCCGAGATATCCCTATGCCCAGGTTCCATATAAGGTAAATGTTAAACTACTCAGCAATCTTTTTAAGTCATCTGCGCCCCCAGAGGCCTACTTCTGACTGCAGGAATATATATTCCAGAGAATAGATGGCAACCTGGCTGTCCGAGTAAATGATAACGCCGGTGTTGGTCACTATATTCCGACACAGCCACTTGGCGACTTCCCGTACTGCCTTTATTCCGGCTTGATAGACATTGCAGGTCTCTAGTAGCCTGTGAGCTACGAGGGCGGTCCCAAAACTAGCCGACCTGACATATAGATGACGGCAGTAGTCCGAAAAAATTGCTTTCGTGAAAGGTGGCAGCCTTCTTAAACATATGTTTAAGTTTCAAGGTTATTTAGTTATTTTTAAATTGTGCTAGATTCTACTTTGGGGGAGTCTTCTCCTTCGTTTGCAACTATAAAATATTGCCGTCTTGGCCAAGACGAACGCCGTAGTGGTCGACCAATTGAGGTGTCGACGCCAGAAATGAAAGCTGTGCGCAAGGATGATAAAGATGTGCGCAAGATGGGTGCCGCGTTTGCTCACAATCAAGACAATGCACCAGTTCACACATCCACTATTGTCATGGCCAAAATCAATGAATTGAAATTCGAATTGCTTCAGCACGCACCTTATTCGCCAGATTTAGTTTTCTCGGAATATTTTTTTGTTTCCAAATTAGAAAAAATGGCTCGGCGGAAAACTATTTGTCAATAATGATGAGGTGAAAGTTGCGGATGATGTCTATATTCAGGAGCTAGATATTTATTACTCTAAGCAAGGTATCGAAGTTATTGAAAATCGCTGGAAAAGTGCATCAAGCTAAAATATTATGTTGAGAAATAAAGAAAAACTCCCCAAATTTTATGTGTTATCTTTGTAAGGTCGGTTAATGTTGTGACCACCCTCTTACATAAATGCAAATTCTTCGAAAATTTGTAGTGCCGCACCTTTACTAGCATGTTCATCGGTCTTGCAGTTCCCCAGAGTATTTCTATTCACAGGTACCCATATGAGGTATGTGTTAAACTGCTCAGACATCTCCTTGAGAGATCTGCGACAGTCGACGGTCAGTACTTATATAGAAGTGGAGATAGTTTCTATTTTCTGCCAACCCATTCCAGGTATATTAGGGGTAAAGTTCCTCCCGAAGGTGTACACCGCTCTGGTTGCAACTTCTCTCGCCACGACATCAATCGACAGTAGATGGCGTAGGACTTGTAGACACTCAGTCGATAACTGATAAACGATCCAATAAGATAGTGGATCGTTTATCAGTTGCGGTCCACCACACCACAATGGCGTATAACAGTATTGGTGGAACTACAGCTATATATGTTCAAGGGACAATTTTAGGAGAGAGAGGACCCAACGCTACTGGAAAGCTGTAGGGAACGTTGACCTTAATTAAACATTTGAGTACTGAATGGCAATTTCCTATCCAGCCTTATTCCTAGAAATTCTGCACTTTCACAAAAGACTAGCTATATTCCATTAATACGAGAAGGGTTCACATGTGGGGTATTATACGTCCTAGCAAAAAGTCTTGTATGGGTCTGCTACTGGCCCATCTAGCCTATTTGTTTAGAGCCAACTGTAGGATGTCTCTGAGGACACTGGGAAATTTGCCAGTTACTATGATTGACATGTCTTTAGCTTATGCCATGACTTTGCAGCCACAACATTCTACAGCAAATAGGATTCCCCTTAAGTGCAGGGCAGTTTCTGTAGACTTTCCCTTGTTGTTTTCTTTAATAACAGAATCATAAAGACTTTCCAGATCTTACAATAGGAAATAGGTTTATTGGCCTGAAATCCGTTGTCCTACTGTGCGAGGTGTTTTTCCTTTTGAGTGCGAATTCCACTTTGGTATCCCGCCATCGATTCAGGATGTATGAAAGCCTGATACAGCCTACATAAATGTTCTCCAGCCAGGGATAATGTACTTGTACCTCAACATTTTCTGCATTTCTGCTGAAGTAATGCCGTCTGGATTTCACAGTCAACAACCTAGCGATGCTTGCAGTCCACTCGGTCTCTTGTTGGTCCTGCTGTTCATCGAGTTCTGTCGGTAAGTTTCCCGGGAAATGTGCAGGAGTTTCAGCAGCTGCTTGCGGTTGTTCTAGTGCATGACACCGCCAGTGTTGGCCACTATGTAGGTCTATGTGAGCTTATAACTGTGGCTAGTAAGTCGATAGCCTTAGTTGCTAGTACTTACTTTTAAGATAATTATAATTTTAATTATAATAAATATTCAAATAAATAAAATAAATAAATAAAAAACTATGGCAGGCACTCAAACGTAACCGAATCCTAGATATGGCTCCCATTTTTATGATCCTACCGATTTGACATAAAAGCGCTTTATAAGCCGAGTTTAATATCCCGTCATTATAAAATTTGCCGGAGAGGAGGTCCTTCATCCAAGAACGAACACCTTCAAATTTGAAAATTCAAATGTATATATGTTTTCATAAATACATATAAATGTATATATATCGAGGACTTATATTCAAAAATAGCTACGAACAATAACACAATTTCTTAGTAGAGCGAAAACACTGATTTTTTCCTTGGTTTTAAGAGTTTTTATTAATCATTCTTCTACAGTTGTAACGTGACGATTTTTACTCGTAAATAATTTCTTCGTACATAATTTCTTTATTTTATTCTTTTTTTACGAGCCACCCTACTATACAGAATTTACCTTACAGTTAAGGGCCACCCTTTTATTACAGTCAACGAGTCAACATATATACATACACTTCCAATACAGTACGACTTTCAATACAGTGCATATTCATTTATGTCGTACCTGGTATAATTCTCGTTCACCTTGTATAGTGGACCATATATGTGTTCCACCTTTTGCCATCATTCGGGAGTGAGCCATCACCCCGATCATGAGCAAATTACAATACGAAGTAACGCGCCGCGAAAGGCCAGCTCGACTTCGGAAGTCTTGTAACTGGACATTTTTAACGCCTTCGGCCTACTGTTCAATCCACAGAGAATTCGGTCTACTGTTCAAACCACAGAGACTTCGGTCTACTGTTCAAATCACAGAGACTTCGGCCTACTGTTCAATCCACAGAGAATTCGGCCTACTGTTCAATCCACAGAGACTTCGGTCTACTGTTCAAACCACAGAGACTTCGCTCTACTGTTCAAACCACAGACATTTCGGTCTACTGTTCCACCCAAAGAGATTTCGGTCTACTGTTCAAACCACAAGAGGCTTCGGCTTACTGTTCAAACCACAGAGATTTCGGTATACTGTTGAAACCACAGAAATTTCGGTCTACTGTTCAACCCGTAGTTATTCCAGTAGTATGTTATTAGATAAATAGTTTGTAAGACGAAAAAAACGCCGCCGATCCCGAGAAAGCTGAATGCAGCAGCAAATCCCGAACCAACCCGATTGCCTATCGTACTGCGTCCCATTGTCGAACCGTTTGCGGCAGATACATTAAGCCGAGTCCTTAAGCGAAACCCAAACCGACCCGCTTACCGATCGTACTAGGACCCGATGCTAAACCGTTCGCTGCGTATATCCTACGTCGAGGACCTAACCGAATCCCGAATCGATCCGCTTCCCGAGCGCACCGAATACCGACGCTGAATAATTTTCAGCACACACACTCCAGCCGAGGGCATCCAGGATACCAACGTGGAAGCAGTTGCTGCAGATACTTCTATTAACGATATGCCGATCCAACATGTCTCCGTAATCGGGTGCATCCAAATAGCAGGAGTCGAAGCGAATAGCTCCCGATTAACATCAAATCGCTATTAACTAAAGTTTCCGATCAACTTAAATCGATTATATGTACAATTCCCGATTAACTAAAATCGGTTGTCAAAACTATATTCAACTCGAGTAATTTGTCGCATTTCATCCAAGTAGATTATAACTTAGATTACAACAATAAACAACTGAATTGTATTATTACCCCCAAAAAGGGCGAACTACTTGTGTTATTATTTCGTAAGGTTTGTGGGCCCTTATGGAGACCTTGGACACGACTGAACTTACCTCAGCCGAAGACAAAACCACGTTATACAGTGTAATCTAAAAATGTTTACTAATTGATACAATCCAAAAAGTTTTAAAAATTCCCTATTAATCGCGCTTTTATGGTTTATAACCACTTTTACATTTTAAATATGAGTACTATGAAAGTTCAAATTAGCAGATAGCTATTATTGAACAAAAACATAAATATGATTTTTTGTAAACTGGTTAAAAATTTTTAATGAAATTTACCAAATTTGTATTCATTTTGGGCCGTGGTCAGTTCTCGCGCTACCAAAAGCTTTAATATTAATTTCGGAAGCCTTTTATACGACACAAAGTTAAAACTTTTTAAATGTGAATGGAAAAATAATGACTGACAGTGGTCAGTGTAGCAGTGGCCAGAAGGTTAATGTATTCGATATCAATATTCACCTTATATTACCACATGGATAGATAGGGATTATAATTGCGATATTGTCGGGGTTTTTTTTCTCGACCAGTTCTAATGGTTATAAAACGAATAAGGTTCCATCGCGATAGTCTTTAAAGAAAGAAAATTAAATATAATCAATTGCACTACGTTCTAGTAAATTACAAACCCCGGCTTTATGCTGCTCCATTTTTTAAATATTTTTCCTTTTTATATTACTTTTAACGTTCATAGCCACGTTTACATTCACAAACTAATGTGTGAGTGTATAGCTAAATTGGAAATATTAGAAATAGAAATAGTTTTAGAGAGAAAATGTTTTAGAAAAAAAATAGTTTTCATATTTATATGACAGTTGACCCCCAAATCAGAGAATAATTTGTCTTCAAAAACTCATTTTCGAGAAAATGGCTCATAGCCACATATGAATATAAGCCCTCGATATCTATACCACTCGTTCCTGTGCTGAACAAAGGGCCATAGTTATTGCCCCCATATATTTATTCTTCTGATTTGGCAGGTAATTGCAATTTTTGCAATTTTATATTTAGAATTTTAATCCAATTTTGAAGGCAAATATATATTTATTATTTTGTTATGGTATTTTCGTTTGTTTTTATTTCGGTCTTTAAATCGTATTGATTTGTCACTAGGATATTCTCCTGGCTCCAGACCATCTTTGCCTCTACATTATTTTTGATTATTATTATGCCAGTTTTTCCTTATTTATTAAATAAATCAACTGCAATATTATTACTTTTAAAACTACTTGCTTCAACAAACTTCTCATTTAATATTAAAACCTCTTTCAAAAAATAATCAATTGATTACAGAAATAGGATCAAATCATGGTGAAATACTATTACCCCAGGTCAGATCTATCAACAATTATTATCTTTTTTTTTTGCAAAATAAATTAAAATGTTATGCACTTCTTTTGCAACCAAATTCAATACAAATTTTGCTGCAGCATAATATCTCCCCAGAAAAAAATCAGAGTTATTATTCTAACCCTCGCAGAGTGCAAGTTGAAAGAAATTATTTTTAATTGGATTGTTACCACAGAGTACAAAAAAAGTCCCAGTTTTCTGTTGGCAAAATCCATTTAGCAGAAGAAAAAAACATTTTGAAAGCTTTGCTGCCAACACTTTGAACCACTTTTAGCCAAATGTATTGCCACATGCCACAATACGCCCACTTAAGGAAAGGCTGCCTTCTGGACAAGGCAAGAAGGATTCAGTAAGCAAACAAAAATGCATAAACAAATTGAATGCATTGAGAGGAAAGGAGGAAAGGAAACGAAAAGGTTCGGACATATGTAACATACACACTCTGCTCTAAATTTAAATAAGCAAAAAAAAAGATAAAACCTCAACAGGATCAAATACATGCCAAGAAAAAACTCTTTTCATAGAAAGCTAATTTGAGAATAAAATAAGAATTAAAGCTATAAGCGAAAATCATTTGTTAAACCGATTATTTAACCGAAATAAATTTTCATTTTGATTGCGACAAATTTCAAAGACCGAAAATTCGTTGTATAAAATTTTTTATAAATTTTTTTCTGCAGATTTTCTTTTTGGAAATTTGGATCTCGGCGGAATGAAAATAAATTTAAAGCCTTTTTTCTTGAAGTACACTGAACACATTTGGAATTTTTTTTCATTTATTTTTCCACTTAGAATTTGGCTTTCCTTAAAAATTAATTTTAAGCATTTTTTTCTTCAAGTGTACCAGACCAATACATTGTGGTCGTCCATACATTTGGTTATTTATTAAAACGAAACATATACTTTGGAAGATCGTCGAAGCAGAAAGTCATACCAAAAATTGTTCTGCATATGTGAGAGGTGGCAAATGTTCTTTCTCTATGTTTCGGGTATAAAAGTAAACAATTTCCAAAAAACTATTTGCTTCAGTGGAACAGAAAGAAATACTGGAAACATTTTTTTCTCAGAAATGTAATCTTCAAAGTAATTTATTTAAACCATAAAAACAAGATAGTGAAAAAATGCTTTCTGCTTTCATAAAATCAAATATCAAACGGCATGAGACCATTGATATGGGCGACGAAAATATAAAGTCAGAAGCAATAGAAGATCAGGTTTTTTATAAAAAAAAAAATTTTATGGTTTCCCAAACTAAAAACGAAGCTTCCAATAACACTTTACAACAAAATGTGTTCTAAGCAAGAAAAAAAAATATTAAAAAAAATTAAAAGGTAAATTTTTTTAAATTGTTTTGGTGTTTGTGTTGTGTTTTCAGCTTTGGTGTGTTCTGAGACATATAGTAAAATTTTATGGTCAACATTTGTGTAGAACATTTTATCCCGGCCCTCCCCATTTTTAAGGCACTGGATGCACTTTTTTCGGGTAGGTTTGTTCTGCATTTTTTTTTTCTTCTATTCCATATCTACAACTTTGCTTCAGACACAAAAGAGCTATTCCGTACGGTATACCGAGAAAAAAAAAATATAGAAAAGGTGCAAGAAAAAATCCACCTTGAGCAAAAAATAGTATGGCCATTGCATTATTAATTGAGCCAATTTGATTAAACGAATGATGCAGAAGTTATTATTTTTGGGGACTACTTTCACGTCCAATTCTCAGAATTGAGTCCCAAAATCATGTTTTGTAGGTAATATTGAACTCTTTGTCTTCACTTTCAATAGAAATTTATTTCAAATATAATTCACTACGAGGACTAATTCAATATCCCAGAGACTGTAGCCAATGTCGACTACCTGTTTTGGTCAGATGTGATGTGATATGTTTTTACAAAATATATTTCGAAATATTTTGTAAACAATTTGGTAGGATTTCAACAGTGAGAATTCTAAGTTTACCTTTTGTCTGGGACAGAGTGGCACACTTTCCAACTCATATGCACTTTCAATTCAACAAGAGCTAACATTTTCAATTAAATTTATGCTTAGTTCATAGGGTTATCAAAAAGAAAACTTTCAGGCTATATTCATAAAATAATATTAACTACAATTGTCAAAATTTTAAATGTTGATATTTAAAGTGTTGGAAGCAAAATCCTTCAAATTAAATAATTTAAATTTTGAAGTTCAATCTTAGGTGACATTCTATCATTTGGAATGAATTTTTTTTTGAGTACGTCCCTTAGGCCTCTTTTTTGATAACCCTTTGCCGAATATGGACTTCTTGTATATCTATGGTTTTAACACATTTGCAAACAACACATTTGCAAACTTATGTATGTATGTATTTGTATTTAGATGAGTTTGAGCTCTTTTTCGGTTATTGTATAGAATTTCTATTCATACAAAAACACACACATACAAGTATGATGTATAAGTACACATCCATTTGTAGCTGAGCTCGTATGGGTGTGACTGTGTGTGTTTTTGGGTGTCCGTCCTTTGTTTAACAACATTTGAAACTGGAACTTTTTAGTTTTTTTTTCACACCAATTATTTTCAACAAAATTGCTCTTTTTTGAACTCTACTAAACGTATTTATGTTCATACTTAGTCAGTTATGCTTCCCTGAACACAAATTTACAAAATTTGTAACATTCATAACATCCCCAAAAGAACCAAATACACCCACACATATACATACCCATTTGAAAATACATACATCGGAGTAAATTCATTCAAATTGAAAGCATTTGCAAAAGGCAGAACATTTAAAAAAGTGAAAAAGGGATAAATGAAAATGTGTTGATAATTTACAATTAACAAATTCGCCAATAGGGATGCGTTTTTTTGGAAATAATGAAAGTCTAAGAAATATGGGGTTTTAGAATATTAGCAATACTAAAAAAAGTTCGTAGATATCTAAAAAAACTAGAAAGGATAAATAGTAATTTTGTCAAATTAGTTTTCTAATATAGTTTTCATGCTAACTTTTCTCATTAAAACAACAAAAATTACCAAATTATGAAGCAACAAATGTAATTAACAGTTATGACCATCTAAGATTGCTAAAGATAAAGTTATGTTAACAAATATAGAATTATTTTTTTGGAGTCAAACAAAAAAACGTAAGAAATTTCAGTCGAGTAAAATGAATGAAGGGGTCATTTTGTGCCACCCTGTATTTATGATATTTTTGAATTTTTCATTTTAAAATCCCCTAGTTTTTTTTTTGTAAAATACTAAAAGAAATAAAAAAATATATATTAAAAAAGTTATAAAGAATTCAAACCCCTTCGGTCATTTTCGGCCACGCTGTATATCCCCTCCTGCACTGATACATATAAATACCTGTGTTATTATACCCTCCACCATAAGATAAGGGGGTACACTAACTTGGTCATTCCTTTTGCAATACCATCAAATACAGATCTGAAACCCTTTAGTGTATTTATTTATTTATTATTTATTTATTTATTATATATTTATTACAGGCGAGTGTTCTTAATCAATATACAATGTTAAAAAGATTTAGCCATGCCTGTCTGTCTGTTGAATTCACGGTGTAGTAGTCAGTACTAGAAATATGTTGATTAGTTGTATCTGCTTAGGGTTGATATATCCACCTATAGAGGTCGCTCCGCAATATGTTTGTTTAAACCATAAAAACTTAATTTTCTAAGAAACTTAGCTGAAACTTAGCTAAACCTTTGCAGATTGTATTATATTTTGACAAGAATTAATTACAATACAAAATTACATAAATCATTTCGTATTCTGTTGTAGTCCACATACAGAGGTCGCTCGCAAATATTCTTATTGAAGTCATAAATATCCCAATTTCCATACGATTAGGAAGAAAGTTTGCACTTTGTCTTTCATACATTCATAAATACGGCGCAATATTTTTTTATAGAAAGGTCGCTCTTAAATATTTTTATCTAAGCCGTATACCCCACCTTTGTCAAAGATAGAGGTCACTCCGATATATATTACCATATTAACCCATAATACTATGTAACAAATGAACACTTTTTGAAAAATACAAGGACTTGACAGTATAGGTTCGATTCTACTACCAGAGGGTAATATAACTGGTTTGGCAAAATTGGTGACCAATTTTTTTTAATGGGCCTCCAAAGATTCTGAATATCAGTGGGCCCCTCGAAAAAGGTGTAATCAGCTTTTGTCCAACAACTAATTTAGGCTTGGTGATACCGCTTAGCTATATTTGGCAATAATGTAGCTAAGAATATGCTGCAGAAAGTTTCTTAACATTTTATGCGAAAAAAAAAATGTCCGTAAATTTTTTAACAAGTGAAGAAAAAAATATTCTTGTCACTTTTTTCAGCATAACTTTCAGGTACTCGTAATTTTGCACGTACAATATTTGGCAAAATTGTAGCCAAGGTAAATCTGAAGAACTTTTGTAAACATATCAATACTTTCTGAACTTGTCTAGGCACCCTAAATAGCTCAAAAAACCACATGGTACCTCATTGGCCCTATTTTAACACAACGTAAAAACACCCCTTTAAACGTGGACGGCGGGGATGAAATGTTCTACAAAAATATTGTCCATAAAATTGTACTATATGTGTCAGAGCACTTCAAAGTCCAAAACTTAACACAAAACAACAAAAAAGATAAAAGTCCAGTAAGAAACCGTCCTTGACCTGTTCGTGCAGCAATGCTAGTCATATGACCTGGTGTTCGAAGCAATAACGATACCAGTAGAGATCTTTTTTGTGGAATCTGATCTTTTTTTTGGGTTTTGTGTTAAGTTTTGGGCGCTGTGTTCTGACACATACATATAGCAACATTTTCCCCGTTTCATCTCCGCCCTACCCATTTAAAGGGGTGTTTTGTACGATTTGTTAAAATAGGGCCAAAAATTAAAGTTATGTGGGGGAGCCAGAGAGTTAATATATTCCACAAAAATATTGGTTTTATTATTTTCTATAAAGTTGCATATCCTACACCAAAAAAATATTTTTGTCACATATTAGTGAAATACTAACATTTTTGAGGTACAATGAGGTTGTTTGTGCTATTTAAGGTGCCTAGACACGTTCAGATTGTATTGATATGTTCACAGATGTTGTTCAGATTTACCTTCGCGGCAATTTTGCCAAATCTTGTTAGTTAAAAATTACGAGTCCCTGAAAGTTATGCTGAAAAAGGCGAAAAAAACCTGTTAATTAACTTTGTTCTGTTGAAAATATAAAATATTGTTTCTTAATGGATTTTCTGTGCCCGAAAAACACTTATATATATATATGAAAAAACGGAAAAAAAATTGTTTGTTCCATTTTTGAAAGCATGCACTAAGAAAACAATGCCGATTTGAAGAAAATCTATGAATAAATGTAAAAATTATAGCCTTTGCGATACAGAGTTTTCCAATAAGAGTGATATGATTTATTTGAAAAAAACACACTTATTGTTAAGGAAATTCAAATGTTTTTTATTTAATGTGAAGTACAATCGATACAATTAAGTTCTGAATAAAACATCATTCAAATGGCCTCCATGACTTCTTCTGCAGGAACGAATTCGATGAACCCAAATTTCGAGCACTTTTCCACTAAATCAAGTCGTATGTCCTGTTTGGCACGTTCAATATTGACTTGTAAGCTTGAAGAGAGTCTGGTTTATTTCGAAAGACCAATGTCTTCACATAACCCCACAAGAAATACTCTAATGGTGTTGAATCACAACTTCTTGGAGGCCATTCAATATCACAATTACTTGAAATAATCGAATCTCCAAACTTTTCTCGCAACAATTCAATTGATTCATTTGCTGTGTGGCACGTAGCCACAATCGGTCAATGGCAAAAAGATTGCTCTTAACGAGAGCTAAAATATTGCTCATGGGTGTCAAGGTCGTAGGTTGAATGGAAAGTGGTTCTTTTGGGATTTAAAAAAACATGGACAGCACCATTTTCAAATGTGAAAGGAAAGTTTATTTTTGCTCTAGCTCCTTAACGATACGTCGGATCGAGAATCGGTCAATGGCAAAAAGATAGCTCTTAACGAGAGCTAAAATATTGCTCATGGGTGTCAAGGTCGTAGGTCGACTTAAAAAAAATGGACTTAGCGCACGAAAAGTTGCAATTGGAGAACGATTATTTTGATAATAAAACTGAATAATTTGTAAACGTTGTTCTTGCGTATATCTCTCCACGATGAAATTCTAAACACTACTGAATACAATGAAAAACAAATGACAGATCATGACATATTACAAATGGCCGAAACGTCACTTCAAAATCATATCATCCCTATTGGAAAACTCGTTATATGTTTCTATATCAAAATGTGAACCAATTATCGCTAAATTAAGCAATATTCGTTCCTAAATTGAGGAACATCTTTCTGACAAATTTTGTAAATATCAGAAGTAAAGAACAAATTCTATAGCGATTTGATACCAAATCAGGAGGAACAAATATATATGGAGGTTATATCTAAATCTGGACCAATTTTCCCTGAATGCTCATTCATTCGTGTAATAAGAAACCTCCTTCTGTCGAATTTCATACTGATCGGATAAAACACAGTCTCTACTGGGCTTTTCTTTATTTTTTTTTTTGTCAATTTTTGTACAAATCGGTTCAAAAATGCTGCTTATACAGTGCATATATGCCAAATTGGAGGTACATATTATGGAAACTATATGGGCATTTCCGCAGGTCGCGAACGTACGTTCGTACGCTTTTGATGTACAAAAAATATAGAAAACAAAAATTTTCCCCGCATTTTTTTGGTGATTTGATAGCATATTGGCAGCTCTATGTTAGGTGCAAAAGATGGGTTTCATCGAGTTTTAGTTTTCATAATAATAGCAATAAGCATGTGGTCACGAACGTACGCGAAATAGAAGTCAACTTTGGCTGAATCTAGTAACATGCAAAAATCAGTGAAAAGGAACGGAATATTCTGAAGCTCTTAATTTATTTTAAAAGAGGATTAATGTAGCTTTCTATCGAGTATTTACACAATAAATTATCTCTATTGGTTTTTTTTTCTAATTGGCTTTAGTGCCGGTCGCGAACGTACGATTTTTTCATCTGTTTTAACCGTTAAATTAATCGTTAATCGAACTTTTTTTTTGGTCTCCTTGCATTTTTCTCTTCTTAATTGATTGTAATAGAGAAATTTTGTAGAAAGAGTGCAAACATAATATATGTTTTTATATGAAAAATAATCTATCTATATATATAAAAATGGAAAAATGTTTGTATGTATGTATGTATGTATGTGTTTTATAGACGTTTAAACCACTGGACCGATTTTAAAATTTTTTCTTTTGTTTGAAAGCTATTTGGTCTGAGATGGTTTTGGAAAAAAAAATTGCAAATAGTGGGCGGGGAAAATGTGGGCGTGGCAAATCGTTTGTTTGTGTGTTTGTTCCACTGCAGTTCTGCTGGCATTCTACTTCAGTGGTCCAAAAATGGACGGGATCGGAAATATGGGGCAACGAAGTGGACCGGGTACAGCTAGTTAAATATAAAAATGTCTGTAAAAGTAGCTTAAAACGGAAAAAAATAAAATTTTTCAGTTTTTAGGCAAATTTTCTCATGAAAACAACTGAGATAAGCTATGAAACCATTATATTTTAAAAATTTACACATTTTGTATTCATTTTTTTATAATTATTTACAATAAAATACGATGATTACCAACATTTTATTTTTCGGCCCTGCCCATATGTAAATCGGCGGAAATGCCCATATGTAAATCTGAACCGATTTTAACCAAATTCAATTGGGAACGACCCTGTAAAGTTTCGTTGAGATCGGGCCATAATTGCGACCTGTACTTTGATTACAAGAATACATGCACAGACGGGCGGACAGACAGACGGGCATAGTTAAATCTACCCAAAAAGCGTTTCCAAGTCGATCGGTATCATAAACGATGCGTCTATTTCTTCTCCTTTTGGGTGTAACAAACAAATGCACAAAGTTATAATACCCTGTATCACAGTGTGGTGTAGGGTATAAAATGTTAACTCATTTTCCCCAAAAAATATTCTCCAGGAAGTTTCCATTAAGACGAATATAAATATGTTATATTTTCTTTGTTTAATTTCCTATATATCGCCAAAATACTACATATACCTTTTTATAATAAAAAACAAAATTTTTTTAAAAAAAAAAAAAATTTTTGTAGCGACAGTTACTAAACCTCCGTTTCCAAGTGAAAGTGATGATTTCAGCATTTTTAGCCCTCATAATTTTCTTTAATTTCGATGATAACTACAGTAGTTATGGAGAAATTGTGTTTGAATGAATCTGGCAATTTTTGGGGGAGTACCAAAAGGCATTTAAAAATAATCCTATTTTGCGATAAATAACAACGACGAACAAATTCTTCGATTGGATTATTCCCTTTGTTAGCTGACTTTTGAAGAATAACAAAGAGTTTGTCGCTCAGTGTAGTCTGAGCAAATGTTTTCACCATTCTGGCTCCCACACAATGTAAGACTTTTCGAATTACATTACTCTTACAGTGAGGGTTTCCCGTTAGTCGGTTTCCCGTCTAAAGTTTTCGTACTTGTTTTACATTCTCTGATTTCATTAATTTTCCTCATTGTACATTAACATTATAAATTAAAGAAATGTGTAAAAAATGGCCAGAAGAGCAGGTGTAAATCTCCTTTGAGATTTTTTTCTCCGGAATCACGATAGATATGCCTTGAGACTACACAGAGAATTTTCCGAAAGGAAACAGCTCATTTTCACGCTGACTCCACATTCCAATTGTTTTTCCCTTGAACATGACAATAATTTTGTTCACTCCTTGTCTTTTTTTTTCTTCTTTATTCATTATTTTCAGTCGTGTTTGTTCAAATTCAATTAACAGCCCATTTCATTATGTCGTCAGAGTAACCATTCATGGCAAATTTTCATTATTTCATGAACAATTAAACGGAATTTCCGTTGTCAACCAAATGGGGGTTTTTCCCATTACCAAATGGCAAAGGTGGCGAAGGCGAAGGCGGCGACAACGACGACGTCAGAGAGTGTAAATAATGTTGCCGCAGAATAAGTGGGCAAAAATGTTACCAATACAATTTTCCTATATAAATTATATTCATTACAGAAGGGCAAAGAAGGTGAAAAGCAACAACAACAAAAACACATACAATGACTTTTTTCCAATAAACTTTCATTACTTGTTGGATGAGTCCAAGAGCAAAAAATACATGGTCTTTACACTGAAAAAAATGTGTGTATGATTATTAAATCTAAGAAGCATTATTTATTAATATTCATCAATATTTAAATAATTTTTTTTAAATAGTTCTCTGTTCTTAGAATTAAAGAATGTTTTCGTAAAAAATTCTTAGTAATTTGTCTTGGTTTTTATGAAATTTCGACAAACTTTTACAACTATGTATATAAAATAATGTATATTTACAAAAATTTCTAGAACTATTTCATTAAAGCTAAGAAAAACCAATAAGTAAAGGCTGAAAGTCGGCGGGGCCGACTACCCTACACCTCCCCAACAATGCGAATATGGGCATTGCGATAAGAATTTGGCAGTATTCATACATGTAATAAGAAAACTCTCTGCCGAATTTCGTACTGATAGGATATAAAACAGGGTTTCTACAGCGCTTACATGTCAAATAGGGTGAAACATATATATGGGGGCTATATCTAAATCTGAACGTATTTTCTCCGAATTTGGTAGTGTTCATTCATGTAATAAGAAAACTCTGCCGATTTTCGTACAGATCAGATATAAAACACGGTTTCTACAGCGCTTACATGTCAAATCGGGTGTAACAGATATATGTAGACTATATCTAAACCTGAACCGATTTTCCCCGAATTTGGCAGTGCTCATTCATGTAATAAGAAAGTTATCTCTGCCGAATTTCGTACTGATCTGATATAAAATACAGTTTCTACAGCGCTTACATGTCAAATCGGGGGTAACATATATATATATATATGGAGCCTATGTCTAAATCTGAAACGATTTTGACCAATTTCAATAGTGATTGTCCTTGGGCCAAAAAAGAATTTCATCACAATCGGACCATAAGTACGACCTGCACTTCGATTACAACGATACCTTTACAGACGGACGGACAGACGGACATGTTTAAATCGACTCAGAAAGTGATTCCAATTCGATCGGTATAATAAACGATGGGTCTATCTCTTCTCATTCATGGAGTTACAAACAAATGCACAAACTCATAGTACCCTGCACCACAGTGTGGTGTAGGGTATAATTATGAAAACTCGTTAATGAAAAATGTTTTTAATTTTAAGATGGTAAAAGCAAATGAACCAAAATCACACATAAATTTTAGAAATTACCCCTTGTGATTTTAATAAAATTTAGCAGAATGGTTATATAAATGTATGGCGTTTTTACTTTTTCAGCATTCATTGCAGTTTTTGTGGTATAGAGCTCCAAAGTTACATATCTCAAGGATTTTTCCTAAAATTACAATTTGTAAAATTATCCATAGCTTTCTAACCGCTTCAAGTATTTTGAAGATATTGATACCAATGAAAAGCTCTGGTATTCATCTTCAATGTTGCGGCATGAAATATGTATGTCCTTTTGTTGGAAGCATGTGATAATATGAAATAAATCCTTAATCCTTGAATATCCTGAAAAAGTATTAATTCATAGCCTTGATTTTTTTTTGGTACTTAAGGGTCAAACTATATATGCACCGACTATGAAAAACTCAAAATGGAATCTTGATGGACCTAACAGATATGGCAGTCAATATTAATTAAGTCAATATTGTATTAAGTCCATAATATATGTAATGGGTTTTCCAATAGCGATGATATGATTTTGAAGTGACGTTTCGGCCATTTGTAATATGTCATGATCTGTCATTTGTTTTTCATTGTATTCAGTAGTGTTTACATTGTCATCATGGAGAGATATACGCAAGAACAACGTTTACAAATTATTCAGTTTTATTATCAAAATAATCGTTTTCCAATTGCAACTTTTCGTGCGACAAGTTCATTTTTTTTTAAATCCAAAAAAACACTTTCCAGTCGACCTACGACCTTGACTTTTCGTCATTGACCGATTCCAGATCCGACGTACCGTTAAGGAGCTAGAGCAAAAATAAACTTTCCGTTCACATTTGAAAATTATGCTAATTCCATTTTTTTTAATCCAAAAAAACACTTTCCAGTCGACCTACGACCTTGACACCCATGAGCAATATTTGAGCTCTTGTTAAGAGATATCCTTTTGCCTTTGACCGATTCCGGATCCGACGTACCGTTAAGGAGCTAGAGCAAAAATAAACTTTCCGTTCACATTTGAAAATTATGCTAATTCCATTTTTTTTAATTCAAGAAAAACACTTTCCAGTCGACCTACGACCTTGACACCCATGAGCAATATTTTAGCTTACGTTAAGAGCTATCTTTTTGCCATTGACCGATTGAATTGTTGCGAGAAAAGTTTGGAAATTCGATTATTTTAAGAATTTGTGATATTGAATGGTCTCCAAGAAGTTGTGATTTAACACCATTAGACTATTTCTTCTGGGGTTATTTAAAGTCATTGGTCTTTCGAAATAAACCAGACTCTCTTCAAGCTTACAAGTCAATATTGAACGTGCCAATCAGGACATACGACTTGATTTAGTGGAAAAGTGCTCGAAACTTGGGTTCATCGAATTCGTTCCTGCAGAAGAAGTCGTGAAGGCTATTTGAATGCCGTTTTATTTAGAACTTAATTGTATCGATTGACTTCACATTAAATAAAAAACTTTTAAATTTCCTTAGCAATAAGTGTGTTTGTATACGTATTTTTTAATATTTTACTGACAGATATTTTATGACTTTGTGGGATTTTTTTGCATTTTTAAGGCACTGGATGCACTTTTTTCGGGTTGGTTTGTTCCGCACTTTTTTCTTCTGTTCAATAAATACAACTTTGCTTCCAAAAAAAGCATATTTGTGGATATGTAATCCAGTTATTGAGCAAAAAAGGTGAAAAATGGGGCGACTGGTAAAAAATTGACATTTGTACCATTTTTAAGGCACTGGCTGCACTTTTTTCGGCTAAGTTTGTTTCGCATTTTTTTCCTCCTATTCTATATCTACAACTTTGCTACATTGAGTCCCAAATCAATGGGCTGCAAACTTCTGTACTGTGTAAATGAAAAATAATAAAACATTTCCTTAGATCAAACAAGTTTTTCTGTGTTTTAAGGAATATGAAATTTTCTGAGTGTCTCATCCTCTCTTTTTCCAATAAACAAATATTGCATCCACGTCGCCGTTGTCCTCATCATCGTTTATTTAAATTGTCCGGATAAAAAAAGGATACAAGTACATCAGCATATATATACAGATATATGTCAAAGACAAAGGATTTTTCACTCAATCCCCCAACAAAGAGCATATGCTGGCGACAAAAATGAGAAGAAGTATTCATCAATATTTGTTTTTAATACCATTTTTTTCTTCTTCTTCTGTTTTATACTGCAATTTCTTTTTGAACAAACGTCAGAACTCATCCCAACTCAGCTCCTCCTGCTCATTTTTGTTCCATGTCATCCCATCTGCAGCTGCTCCAGATTGTCATTTATCAGAATTGGGCCTGACTCCCACTGTGGGCCCACTACTTACTGCCTGCCTCACTGACTCACCTTGTCACAGGATGTCAATTTTTATTTTCAATATTACAATACCCTTTTGTTTTACTATAGAAGATAGGCCGAAGGGACGTTCGATGGTGGCGGGGGGCGGAAGCAATATTTGATTCTCGGTAGGACACGTCCTGCCCGGTTTGTGTAACTTTGTCTGTCACTACTATTACTACCACTTTCGACAGGATATCGATTGAACTACCTACCATTCGTCCTTCCTTCCTTCCTATCGATTGTAAGTCTGTCACTTTGTCTCTTCCTTTATGGAAGGGCACAAACTTAATATTGTTGATGAAAGTAAGAAATCAATATCCATAGATTGTTTTTTTTTACAATAAAGTACTCGTATATTCAAATATTTGCAATCTTGGTTAAGTAAAACTCAAGTTTTGAAAATATAAAACAAATATATGTAAATTTAAGGTGGTTTTGTTGAGAGAGGAATTTTTTAAAATAATTTTGAATAGAAAAATTTCATTTCGTAATTGAAATACAAAAATAAAAATACCTAATTTTATGAATAATGGTATTATTCAGTTCCTACACAGCTTTTAGAAACTAAGAACTTAGAACGGAACTATATCAAAAATTCCATTACTTTTATTTAAATACTTTTTTTGATGCTTAATTTCTTTTTAGTTTGAAGCTTTGATGTAAAATCTTTGATTTAAAATAGTTCTTCAGGAATCCTATAGGAAACACATACTGTTCCCGACAATTAAATTTTCTATTCCAAATTTCAAATAAGAAATCAATCATATGTCGTCAACTGCAGTTAATAACCCAAAAGGTGTGGAGAAAAAGCATAGAGAGTAGAAAAGTAGAATCGAAATGCCAGGGAAGAAAAGAGGAAACCCACAACACATTGTAGGTGTTAATGGACCACCACCACCGCCACCAATCCACCTCCTCCAAAGTCATCACTTGGTTTGGCTCTACTATAGCCCAAAACAAGTGTTGTGACTTGGGTGGCACTCCGGATGTCATTCATCCCGTGTCAGTCATGCGGCACCAGAGGGAGCTAGTGACTGAATTGGCAAGTCAGTGAGTGAGTGAGAGTGTGTGTGACTGACATTTTTCGAATAGTTGAAGAGAAGGCAAAGTGACGATCGATAAAAGCAATTTGCGTGTCATTCTGTAGTTAAAATACCAGTAAATTGGCAGCAATAAATTATATATCGAAACTGACTGAACTCGAAAATGAAATGAACCCCACCCCACCTCTCTCTCCCACCAAACAACAAGAAGACGAAGGCAAAGGCAAAAGGCAATGGCGCAATGATGAGCGAAAAACAGCGTGAAAATTAGGTCCGAACAACTATTCGAAATACAAGACTAACAACAACAGCGAACGGGCACTGTGAAATGGGTCAGCCCAGCCCATCACAGGCAGAGGAAGCTGCAGCGTCCAAATGAGTTTCTTCATGCTTTTTTGTGATGGTGGCGGGTGGACCCAACCAACATCAGTTAATTGCAAACCAATTCAATTACAACCCAAATTGCTATAAGTTCAAATTGGAAACCGAACGAAAAGCATTGGCCTCGACACATGTTACTTAGTTATTTCGCTTTTTCTTATTTTTAAATTGCCTCCTCTTTACGCTCATTGCGAAATTGCCGCATTTTTAAATTGCCCATATTTGCTGTAGTAAGTAACTTTGCTGGAAAAATAGACGTCACATTAGTGATGTTGGGTGTCATATAGTCGGTCCGACTTAACTAATAATTTTCTACATAATTAATTTTTCTAGAAAATGTTGTTGAATTAATTCTTTTTAATTCTTCATTTTCTACTTCATTTTTTTGTCAAATTATATTTTTCATATTGTACTTTTCTAGAAATTTTGGTCGAATAAATTTTTTTTTTTTTTTAAATTTGAATTTGCTACACTTTGACGAAATTTAAATTTTCTAGACAATTTCTCGAAATTATATTTTCTAAAAATTCTGTAAACTAATCTTGTACATACTAAATGTGGCGTTTTTTTTGTGAAATTATATTTAAAAAACTGTCAAAATTTGTTTGAAAACAGATTGGTAATTATCATTCGAAGGAAAAATGTGTAAAAAATTTTGTAAAAATTTATTTTTGTTTAGAAAATTGTTTTAATTAAATTTTGCTGATATTCATCGAAATTACATTTTCTACGAAATAACGTAAAATTTGCATTTTTCTAAAAAAATATGTTTTCTTTGGCCACAATTTGTAGAAATGGAGAAAATTTCCTTTCTACAAAATTTCTAAAAAAAATTCATTTTTACCGAAAATTTAGTGAATTGTTTTTTTTTTTAAGTCAAAATTTACATTTTCTAAAAATTGCATTTGCAGGCAAATAGGAGCGCCGTAGTGGTGTGGGGTGTCAAACAGAACTCCAGCTAACCTCCTTTTTAAAAATTTCGTTGAAATTGCAATTTTCAAGAATATTTTGTAAAATTTAATTTTTCTAAAAATTGTGTAAAAAAAAAATATTGAATATATTTTACAAAAGTTTGCATTTACTAAAAATCTGGTTACAAGCGATTTTTTATAAAAAAAAATTTAATTAATTTTCTAATTTTCATGAATATTTCGTAAAATCTTTTTCTCTACAAAATTTTTGAAAATAACTAAAACTTAAAGAATCTTTCCACAATTTGCCTTTTTACAAAAATTTTTAAACTTCATTTTAAAAAAAATTTTAAAATGAAATTTTTCTATATTGTTGAGATCTATTTTGGTAAGAAAAACATAACAAAATTTGCAATTTATACAAAATTCTGTCCAAAATATTTATTTTTTAAAAAAATTTTAAAAATAAAAATATTGTTCATTTCTATTTTGGCAAAAAAATACCAAAATTTGCATTTATACAAAATTTTTTCGACAAAAAAATGTTCTAGACAATTCTTCAAAGTAACATATTTTACGAAATTTCGTAAAAATTAAATTTTTCGAATTATATTTTTTTAAAATTTTTTCCACAAATTGGCATTTTCTAAAAAAAAAATATAAACATAAATATACTAGAAAATGTTGTTGAGCTGATTTTGGTTAGAAAAAATTGCCAAAATTTTGCATTTTCTACAAAAATTTTTTTTTCGACAAAAAAATGTTCTAGACAATTCTTCAAAGTAACATATTTTACGAAATTTCGTAAAAATTAAATTTTTCGAATTATATTTTTTAAAAATGTTTCCACAAATTGGCATTTTCTAAAAAAAAAAATATAAAAATAAATTTACTAGAAAATGTTGTTGAGCTGATTTTGGTTAGAAAAAATTGGCAAAATTTTGCATTTTCTACAAAATTTGGCGAAATAAACATTTTCTCGAAAATTCTCCAAAATAACATTTTCTACATAATTTCGTAAAAATTATATTTTTCTGCAAAATTTTTCCGAATTATATTATTTTCCACAAACTGACATTTTCAACAAAATGATTTTGACTGAAATTCTTCTGATATTCAAGGAAATTATATTTCGTGAAAATTAATTTTCCCAGAATTTTTTCGAATTATATTTTTGGAAAAAATTTCAAAATTTGCCTTTTCTAGAAAAATTTCGACGAAATTCAAAATTTGTAGAAAATTTTTTGAAATGTAATTTTCTTTTTTTTAAATTTTGTTGAAATTGCAATTTGCAAGAATATTCCGTTAAATTAAAAAAAAATTACAAAAGTTTACATTTAATAAAAATGTGGTAACAATATAATTTTTCTAAAAAATTTTTATTTTTTTTTTAATTTTCAAGAATATTTCGTAGAATCTATTTTTCTACAAAATTTAAAAAAAAACAATAGAACTTTTCAAATAAAGTTTTTATAAAAAAAGTTGTTGAGCTCTATTTTGGTAAGAAAAACTTACCAAAATTTCCACTTTTTACAAAATTTTGTCGACTAAAAAATGTCTAGACAATTCATCAAAATAACATTTTCTACAAAATTTCGTAATGATATCATTTTTCCAAATTATATTTTTTTAAAAACTTTTCCACAAAAAGCCATTTTTTACAAAAATTTTCTAAAAAAAAAAATTTACATATAAAATTTTTTCAGAAAATGTTGAGCTCTATTTTGGTAAGAAAAAATTAGCAGTTTTACAAAATTTTGTTGAAATAAAAATTTTCTAGAAAATTCTTCCAGATAACATTTTCTACAAAATTTCATAAAAATTTAATTTTCTGCAAAATGTTTCCTAATTCTATTTTTTTCCCACAAATTGGACTTTTTTAAAAAGTTTTGTGGAATTAAATTTTTCTGATTATTAACAAAATTATTTTTTCTACAAAATTTCGTAAAAATTAATTTTTCTAGAATTTTTTTTTTAAATTAATTTTTCTATAATATTTTGTCGAATTATATTTTTGTAAAGAAAAAGTTTCCAAAATTTGCATTTTGTTCAAATTTTTTCTAGAAATTTGTTTGAAATTTTTCTACAATTTTCTAAAAAATTTCGTAAAATTTTAATTTTTCTAAAAAAAATATTTTTGGCCACAATTTGTAGGCCAATTTCAAGAACATTATATATACTAGGGGCAAATGTTGCCAAAATTCTAAAAAATCCGTCAAAACATATCAACTTATTTTACAAAATTTCGTAAAAGTTTAATATCTTAACAAAATTTCGTAAAAATTATTTTTTTCCGAAAATGTCATATATTTTTTTAGTTAACATTTTAATTTTCTTTAAAATTAATAAGAAACATTTTCAGGAAAAATAAGTGCGCATTAGTGCATTTTCTACAAAATTAAAATATTCTAGAAAATTCGCATTAGTGGTGTGGGGTGTCAAACAGAATTTCAACATTTCTTCTGTTTTTTTAAATTTTGTTGAGATTGCAATTTGCAAGAATATTTCGTAAAATTTAATTTTTCTAAAAATTGTGGAAAAATAATATTGAAAAAATTTACCAAAGTTTGCATTTACTAAAAATCTGGTAACAATAGAAATTTAAAATTAAAATTAATAATTTTTGAAAATTACAAATTGAAAATTACAAAATTACAAATAGAAAATTACAAAATTTATTAATTTTATTTTTAAATTTCTATTGTTACCAGATTTTTAGTAAATGCAAACTTTGGTAAATTTTTTCAATATTATTTTTCCACAATTTATAGAAAAATTAAATTTTACGAAATATTCTTGCAAATTGCAATCTCAACAAAATTTAAAAAAACAAAAATTTAAAGAATCTTTCCAAAATTTGCATTTTATAAAATTTTGTAACAATAGAAGTTTTCAAAAAAAATTTGTTAAAATAAAATTTTTCTAAAAAATGATGTTAATATCTATTGGTAAGAAAAAATTAACAAAATTAGCATTTTCTACAAAATTAAAATTCTTCCAAAAACATTTTCTACGAAATTTAATTTAAATTTTTCCGAATTATATTTTTCGCACAAATTGGCATTGTTTACAAAATTTTGTCGAATTAAATTTTTGTGATATTAAAAAAAAATTCTTCGAAATTGCATTTTCTACAAAATTACGAAAAATTTTAATTTTTTAAAAAAGATATTTTTCTTCGGACACAATTTATAAGAACGGAAAAAACATTCCTCCTTTTTTTAAATTTTATGCAAATTGCAATTTTCAAGAATATTTCGATTCTAAAAATTTGGTAAAAAGAAAAAAATATATTGAAAAATTGTTGCCAAAATTTACATTTAATGAAAATCTTGCAACAATAGAATTTTTTTACAAAAAAAAATTTAATTAATTTTGTAATTTCCAAAAAATTTTCGTAAAATTTAATTTTTCTACAAAATTTGTAAAACAAAAATTTTAAAAATGTTTCCACAATTTGCATTTTTTATAAAACTTTTTTAAAAATTAATTTTTTTTGGAAAATATTATTTAGTTCTATATTGTTAAAAAAATGCCAAAATTGTAATTTTTTACAAAACTTTGTGGACATACAAATTTTCCAGACTATTCTTCAAAATAACATATTCTGCGAAATTTCGTAAAAATTAAATTTTTTGCGAATTATATTTTTTTTAAATTTTTTCCACAAATTGGCATTTCTACAAAATTATTGTAAAGAAAATGTTCTAGAAAATGTTGTTGAGCTCTATTTTGGTAAGAAAAAATTGCATTTTTAAATACATTTGTCGATATACAAATTTTCTACAAATCATTCCAAACAACATTTGCTACGAAATTTCGTAAAAATTAAATTTTTCCAATTATGTATAAATTTTCTACAAAATTTCGTAAAAATTAATTTTCCTAGAATTTTTTTAAAAAATTAATTTTTCTAGAAATTTTGTCGAATTATATTTTTATAAAAAAAAGTTGCGAAAATTTGTATTTTCTACAAAATCTGAATTTTTCGAAAAAAAAAATTTTTTTTGCTCACACTTTGTAGAATTTCAAGAATGTAGGGGAATTTGTTGCCATAATTTTCTAAAAAAAAAATACATCAAACATCAACTTTTTCAACAAATTTTCGTAAAAATTTAATTTTTCTACAAAATTTCATAAAAAATAATATTCCCAAAAATTTTTTTTAAACTTAAAATTAGCATTTTCTACAAAATTGATAAGTGGCGTTTTCAGGAAAAATAGGTGCGCATTAGTGGTGTATTTTGTAAAATCTATTATTTTTACAAAAATTTAAAAAAAATGTTGCCAAAATCTGCCGTTTTTACAAAGTTTTGCAACAATAGAGTTTTTCTAAATAAAAAAATTTAAAGAAAATAAAATATTTCTAACAAATATTGAGTTCTATTTTTAGTAAAAAAAACGTTAAATTTGCATTTATTTTAAAAATCTTCAAAATAACATCTACGAAATTTCGTAAAAATTTAATTTTTATGCAAAATTTGTCCAAAGAATACTATTTAAATTTTTTTCCACAAATTGGCATTTTCTACAAAATTTTGTCGAATTTAATTTCTCTGATATTCATCGAAATTAAATTTTCTACGTAAAAATTTCGTAAAAATAAATTTTCCTAGAACGGCTTTTAAAAGAATTAAGAATAATTTTTCCTAGAACTATTTTTAAAAAATTAAATTTTCTCGAATATTTTGTCGAATTATATTATATTTTGCGATTTTTAAGGCACTGGATGCACATTTAAGGGTAGGTTTGTTGTCAATTATATTTGAAAACAAAAGTTACGTACCTAACAATGACACCTTTGGCATAGATTTAACAATGAAATATTCCATCTTTATAACATTGAAATCTTTGGGTTATGTATATTTTTCCTATAATATTCCTCTCCTAGTTTTAGTATGAATACGCCAAAATAAATAAGACTTTATTATTCTCTTATAATTTCTACAAATAAAATTCAAATGTGAACTTTGTAAAGCGGCAAATTTCTATTGAAAATTTAGCTTCTATTGTTGGTCACAGTTGCTCTGCTATTTTATCTTTTATGTAAACACATGATAGCAGTTAAAAAATTAAAATCAATTAAAATTGTATTGATTAATATTTCATTGATGTTTGCATAGGTCCAGCTGTCCGACCGTCCGTCTGTCTGTCCTTGGACTGGTGTATCTTTTTGTGTTGTTCTTTATGTCCAAAGCCATGTAAATTACATTTATCATGTGTCCGAACAATTTGCACTACAACACTGAAATAAACACACGTACACATACACCATCACATACACACAACGACAACGACAACTACAACTTCGATCGATGATACATTTAAAATTTATAGCTCAAGGATAATCAAATAAAAACCAAAAAACGGAAAAAATCAATCGTTTATTTTTAAATTTTCCATGAATTTTAATGGCCAATGACAGAACAGAAAAACAAAACGAGGGAGACAAAATATTTGAAAACAAATGATGGAAAGCACAATCAAAGAAAAACAAATAATATATCCCTAATATGGCCCACTGTAGTTTTTGCTCACTGTTGCTGCAGATTCGGGTAACTGTTGCTGTCATTTATTATTTGTTGCAAGCAACACATTTACAATGTCCCCCTCCCCCAAATGATGCACACACATACACATACAAAAACAATTCAACATGATTAAAATTGGAATTAAAGCAATATCACATCTCACACACACACACAGACGACGCCGCAGACACAGATAGAAAGGATATACATATCACAGACATACACAAACGTGGAATGGAATGGAAGGATAGACGGACCTCTCCTCCCACATATCGCAAATGGTGGTCAGATGTTGTACACAACAACGAGACAGTGACAAATGGATGTGACCATCATCCACCATTTCACTACACTACACTCCACTTCATTCTTTGCCGCCATTCAAAATCAATGGGCAATGGGACAACGATGCCAACGCATCCCTGGGAAGGAAGCAACATTGTTTGCTGCTGTTAAGGTCAAAGCTGTAGAATGAGAGACATGACAATATTTTCCGTAAGTGAAGGCAAAGAGTTGGACTAAGAAGGATTGTGACAACACTGACTGAAAGATATTGCCTTGTCTTGTCAGTAGACAAAGGGAAGTGGGGGTAGTGGGGGCAGTGGACACCGGGTAGCGGCAAATATTAACAATCGTGTTCAAAAAAATATCTATGAAAAAAATATACATTTTCAACGAAATTTAGATTTTCTAGAAAAATATTTCTAAATGGCAATTTTTTAGAACATTTCAACGAAATTTTTTATTAATAAAATATATAAAAATTAAAATTTTTTAAAAAAAAATCTCTGAATTGTTTTTTTTATAAAATTTTCTTGAAATTAAAATTTTCCCGAAAATATATCAAAATTATATTTTCAACATTACTTTTTTTTTGGAAAAATTTAAGGTTTTCAAAGAAAATGGCTTCATTGTCAACAAAATTTCGCTGAAATTACTATTTTCAGAAAACTTGTCGAAATTGCACATTTTCAGAAGATTACGTAAAAATTAATAAAATAGAAAATTTCACCGAAACTGTATTTTCCCAGATAATAATTCAAAATTAAATGTTTGTATAAAAAACGTTACGAATTTTTTTTTCTACAAAATTTTCTCAAAATACAAATTTTCTAGAAAGTTCACAAAAATTACATTTTTACAAAAAAAAATTAAAATTTTGTTTTTCTAAAAAATTGTAAATATACGATTTTTTCACAAAATTTTGTAGAAAAAATTGAATTATTATTGCATTTACCACGAAAATTTCTTCGAAATTGCAACAAAATTTTTTGACGAAATTGCAATTTTCTACAAAATGGTTTTAAGAGTCACATTTTTTAGAATATTTCGACGAAATTGTATTTTTCTACAAAATAAGCCAAATTTTATTTTTGTAAAAAAAATGTGTTTTCTAAAAAATCATCTCGAAATTTCTTTGAAAGCCCAATTTTTTAGAATATATCGACGAAATTATATTTTTCTACAAAATAAGCTGAATTTTATTTTTGCAAAAAAAATGTTATCGAAATAACAAATTTGTAGAATATTCATTGAAACTACATTTTCTACATAAACAATTTACGTAAAAATTCAATTTTTCAAAAAAAAAAATAAATTTTATTAAATTTAAATTTTTTATATACAAAATTCTACAAAATTTTTGAGACAAATATAGTTAAAATCATTTATGAAAAAAAAAAATGCCGAAATTGTTTACTCCCAAAAAAAAAAATTTTAGAAACTAAAAAATTTTCGAAAGTTTATCGAAATTACATTATCTACATAAAAGTAAAAATTTAATTTTTCTAGAAAAAAAATTTAATGCATAATTTTTCTACAAAATTTTGAAGAAAAATATAATTGTTATTGTATTTTCCTAAAAAAATAAAATTTCTAGAAATCTTTGGTTTCATAAAATTTTTACAGAAGATTTTCAAATTTTCTTCAATATTTTATTTTTCTAAAAAAAAACTTCTCACATTGCATTTTCCTAGAAAACTTTGCTAAAACTAAAATTTTCCAAATAAAAAAAACAATACCGAAATTGCCTTTTCCTAGAAAATTAAATAATTTTTTTGGAAAATAACATTTTCATTAAAAATAATTTCTTTAAAGTTTTCAAAATATATATATTTTTAATTTCGTAAATATGTATTGTAATTTACTACAATATTTCAAAATTTTGTGTCTCTATCAAATTAACTTCCACAAAATTGAATTGTTACAGATTTTGTCAAAATTGTTTTAATGCAAAATGACGTCGTTTTTTTAATTTTAAAACTTTATTGAAATAAAAAAAAAGTCGAAAACAATATCTGAATATTTTTCAGAGTAAAATTTTTATATAAAACCAAATTTTTTACAAAATTATGACATTATATTTTGAAAATTTCGCCGAAATTTCTAATTCCTAGAATATTTTGTCAAATGTGCAATTTTCTAGAAAAATAAGAAAAAAAGTACTTGTAAAAATTTTGTCTAGAAAAATTTATCGAAATTACATTTTACAAACAATTTCGCCAAAATATTTTCTCAAAATTGTTTGTTTTTTTCTAAATTTTTCTAAATTGTATTTTCGATTGTATTTTCTAAATTTCTAGAAAACTTTACTGAAATTGCAAATTTATAGAAAGTTTCGTCAAAATTTTAATTTTCTACAATATATGGACGAAATTGATTTTTTTTTTTTTGTAAAAATTAAATTTTTCCAAAAAATTATTGTAAATATTCATTATTTTCCAAAAATGCGATGTGCTATTTTTATAACCACAACTATTGTAATGTAAATTTATCTTCGATTAGAATGTTTTTCTTTTTGGGTTTTGTGCGCCAATATCCTCGTATGGACAATATCCTCGTATGAGTTATGTTGGATCCGTTTGTATCGTATAAATTTCAAACCTGTTAAACATGGTCAGGGGGGGACAACTCCTGATGCCACTAGTATGAATGGGACCGGGAGGAGACAAGGAAGGACCTGTACAAATGAAAGTAGTTTCTCAAATAAAGAAGATATTTGCACAAAAAAGAGATAACATAAACAGAAGCATCATTTGACACAATGATGCAAGACAAGGATATAGATTGCAGGATGTGGTCAAACGAGTCGATGGCATCACGGTAATGGTGATATATACCTACACATAATAGTGTTGGAAAGATCCGTGTGTTGCTATATTTTGGGCGAAACCTGGTAATGATTTTAAAGAAACTTGTCTTCACAACCGACACACGTTTCACTAAGATTTCCTGCATAAGTTTTCAAGCATATGAAAGCATTATCAGAATTTTCCAGGGCATCAACAATTTCTGGATACTAGGGCGGAGCAAATTTGGCGACAAATTTAATTAAAAATGCCTTCAAAGTCATTTGAGCAATGTCCGTCCGTCTGTCTGTCTGACAGGTGCACAGAATAAATCCCGAAAGGAGTAACGGATTGACTTAAAATTTGGTATGTGCAAATTTTGTTTTTATCTCAGGCTAAGTTAGTAGATGGGTCATATTGGTTATATTTTACGACGAGGTTTCTATTTTCTAGAAAATTTCGTCAAAAGTGCAATCCGACAAAATTTTATTTTTTTAGAACATTAGTCAAAATTACATTTTTGAAAAAAAAAAATTAATTGTTTTTCCTACAAAATTTTCCTAACATTACAATTTTGTAGCAAATTCATCGAAATTAAATTTTCCTAATAAAAAAATTAGAAAAAAATATTTTTTTTTCAGAAAGAAAATTGTAAATTTGCAAGTTTTATTGCATTTACCTATAAAATTTCGTTGAAAATTACAATTTCTAGAAAACTTTGATTCTATTGTACTTTTTCTAGAAAATTTAGTCGAAGTGGCGATAAGAAAAATTCGTTAAAATTGCTATTTTCTAGAAAATTTCATTGCAACTATAATTTTCCAACAAAAAATGCTTGAAATAAGATTTTCCTTGAAAACTTCCGTCTAAGTTGTCATTACTATAAAATTTTAACGAAATTTCTATAATTTTTTTGATAGAAAATTAACCGAAATTTCTATTTTATAGAATAATTTTTACGAAATTTCTATTTTCTATAAAATTTTCAAAAAAATTTCTATTTTATAGAAAATTTCGTCGAAAGTGAAATTCTGTGGAATATTTCGACAAAATTGTATTTTTTTAGAAAATTAGTCAAAATTAAATTTTTAAGATAAAAAAAATTCGAAAAAATTATTTTTTTTTCCAGAAAGAAAATTGTAAATGTGCAGCTTTTATTGCATTTACCTAGAACATTTCGTTAGAAATTACAATCTCTAGAAAACTTTGATTCTATTGTTCTTTTTCTATATAATTTAGCCGAAATTGAAATCAGAAAAATTCGCTAAAATTGCTATTTTCTGGCAAATTTCATTGCAACTATAATTTTCCAACAAAAAAAAACGAGAAATTATATTTTCCTAGAAACTTTCGTCTAAATTGTCTTTTCTGGAAAACTAACGAAATTTCTATATTTTCTTATAAAAAAAATAACTGAAATTTCTATTTTCTATAGTTTTTTTACGAAATTTGTATTTTCTAGAAAATGTTCAACGAAATTTCTATTTTCCAGATATTATTGTCCAAGAATTGTTCTAGAATATTTCGACGAAATTTAATTTTTATAGAAAACAAGTCAAAAATAAATTTCTATAAAATTGCTTTTTCTTCAAAATTTTCTCGAAATTACAATTTTCTAGAAATCTCATCGGAATTACATTTTCCACAAAAATTTTTGTAAAAGTTTAATTTTTCTAAAACCTAAACATTGAATTTTTCAAAAAAAAAATGTAAACATTGAATCTTTCTAAACCAAATTGTAAATATAAAATTTTTGTACAAAATTGTAAATATACAATTTTGCGGAAAACTCCATTTTTAATTGCATTTTCCTAGAAAATTTCGATCAAAATTACAATTTCCAAAAAGTTTAGTTTTTTCGAATTTTTTTAAGAAATTTTGGCGATGTTGCTTTAAAAAAATTTTCTTTATACAAATATAAAATTTTGGGGAAAAGTTCAATTTTTATTGCATTTTCCTAGAAAATTTCGATGGAAATTACAATTTCTAGAAAACTTTGATTCTATTGTACTTTTTCTAGAAAATTTAGTCGAAGATGAAATCAGAAAAATTCGTTAAAATTGCTATTTTCTAAAATTGCTATTTTCATTGCAACTATAATATTCTAACAAAAAAATCGGCAATTTAAATTTTCCCAGAAAACTTTCGTCTAAATTGTCTTTTCTAGAAAATTTCACCGAAATTTCTATAGTTTTTTTTTTAGAAATTTAACCGAAATTTCTATTTCTTAGAATTTTTTTTACGAAATTTCTATTTTCTAGAAAATTTTCAATGAAATTTCTATTTTCTATAAAATCTTCAACAAAATTTCTATTTTCTAGAATATTTCGACGACATTTTATTGTTATAGAATATAAGTCAAAATTACAAAATTTTGTAAAAAAAAATTGCCGGAATTGCTTTTTCTACAAGATTTTCTCGAAATTACACTTTTCTAGAAAAATCATCGGAATTACATTTTCCACAAACAATGTCGTAAAAATTTAATTTTTCTAAAAAAATTGTAAAAATTTAATTTTTTTAACAAAAATTTTACAATTTTGCGGAAAACTTAACTTTTAATTGCATTTTCCTAGAAAACTTCTATGAAAATTACAATTTCTTAAAAGTTTTGTTTTTTTGCGTTTCTTTAGAAATTTTCGTCGATGTTGCATTCAGAAAACTTTCTTTAAAATTGCTATTTTCTAGAAAATTTCGTTGAAATTATAATTTTCCAAAAAAAAGTGAAATTGAAAACTTCGCCAGTATTTAGATTTACGTTAAAATTGTTTTTTCATAAAAAATTTTTGTTGAATTTAAAATTTTTGGAAAATGTCAAAATTGCATTTTCCATATAGAAAGTTATATTTTCCACATTATGCTCAAATTATTTATTTTTTAAATAAAATTTTTTTGAAACCTGAGTTTTTATTGCATTTTTCTCGAAGTTGTATTAAGAAAATTTTCTTTAAATAGTTATTTTCTCGAAAATTTCTTTAAAATTATTATTTAAAATTTTAAAATTATTATTAATTTTTGTTTCAATATTTAAAATTTCGTCAAAACCGCCAAACCAATTTTTTGGGAAAAGGCAGAATATATCGTTGAAATTAATAAATTATAATTTTCTAAATTAATTTTCTACCAAAATTCAGCAAAATTGTTATTTTCGAGAAGATTTCATCAAAATTGCTATTTTCTCGAAAAGTATGTTCAAAATTTCGTTGTAATTGAATTTTTCCCGAAAATTTCGTCGAAAATGCATTCTTTTACCAAATGTTGCCGAAATGAAATTGTTCTACAAAATTTCGTCACAATTAAATTTTTACATTACATTCAAAGAAAATGTGGCCGACTTTTCATTTAAGTCAAATATTTTGTCGAAATTGCATTTTCTATAACATTTTGTCGAAACTGTCTTTTCCTAGAAAAATTCGTTGAAATTACAATTTTCTCGAATATTTTGTAGAAATTGCATTTTTACCGAAATTTCATCAAAATTTAATTTTTATCTTTTTCAAAAAAAAAAATTTGAATTTCGTCAAAAAATGCAATTTTGCAGAAAACTTTGCCAAAGTAGAAATTTTTTATAAAATTTCGTCAAAATTGACATTGCTAAAAAATTTTCAAGAAAATTTTGTAGAATTTTACTTTTATACATTTTTTTTTGCCAGAATTACTTTATTTTACAAAATTTTTTCTAAATTTTCTTTTTCCAGAAAATGTCGTTGAAATTAAAATGTTCTAGAATATTTCGTCGGAATTGGATTTTTCTACCAAAATTATTATTTTCGAGAAAATTCCATCAAAATTCCTATTTTCTCGAAAAGTTGAATGTAATTGTTTTTTTTTTCGAAAATTTCGTTGGAAATCCATTCTTCTACAAAATGTTGTCGAATTTAAATTTTTCTAGAAAATTTCGTCACAATTAAATTTTTTCAGAAATAAATTACATTTCGCAGAAAATGTGGTCGACTTTTCCATTTAAGTCAAATATTTTGTCAAAATTGCATTTTCTATACATTCTGTCGAAACCGTCTTTTTCTAAAAAGCCTCGATGAAATTAAAATTTTCTAGAATATTTTGTAGAAATTGCATTTTTTCCGAAAATTTCATGCAATGCAATTTCTACAAAATATTCTAGCAAATTGTAATTTCATCGAGACTTTCTAGAAAACGACAGTTTCGACAGTGTTATAGAGAATGCAATTTCGACGAGATATTCGACTTAAATGTAAAGTCGACCACACTGCGAAATGTTTTTTTTCTAGAAAGATTAGTCTTTTCCCAGAAAACTACGTCCATATTTACATTTTTGTTGAAATTGCTTTTTCCTAAAAAAATGTTGTTGAAATTTACATTTTCTAGAAAATTTTGTCTAATTTTGCAATTATATAGAAAATTTCGTTGAAAATAGATTTTCCCATTTGTTATGTGTATATAATCCACCCTAATGTACGGGTATCTGATGGTATGTGAGCAGCAAATGCAGTTTGTAGTTTCTACGTATTATGCCAACTTGTCTGGTCAAATGCGGAAAGTGCAAATGATATGAGCGGACAATCATATATTACATATGGAATTTGAGACTTGTTCAAAGGATCCTTTGCCTGACACATACATATGTAGCATAATGTGCATGTAGAGGTGTATGGTGGGTCCTTTGTCCTTTCTTCTGCCACATTTAAGCTGAACATGACACCATTCACATTGCAACAATGCAATGTTTGTCATGGCAACAACACCAAACTGCCAAAACGTGGGTCCAATAAGTACAGAAGCAACATGTTCATTCTCTCTCTTCCTCTATTGCTTCATTTACTATCTATGTAAGGGGGGAGGGGAAGTATAGGCTATTGTCCTGTTATGCATTGAGAACCCTGTAATTGTAACGTTCCCAAGTCGTTCTCTGTTCACGTACCAAACCCAATGTTGCCTAATGTTCTGTAGCTCTTCGAGATTGATTTAGTATGTTAAGTGGAAAACCCTGCCCCTACAACTAACAAGCCCCCCCACCATCTTCCAAGAAACCCTTGTACGGGTTTCCATTTTCGACTCATTAAGAATTAACGTTTTTAATGCTTGCTCTTTCACTCTCCTCCACTCAATGGAGGCCTTCTAACTTTACTTTTGCTATTGACTGACACATGAGATGTTCTTCGCTCTGTTCATTTGAATTCCAAACAATTTTTTCTTTTCAAAGAATTTCCTATAATTTTTTTTCGGGAAAGGGAAATGTTGTTAAAATGAGAATAAATGTTTTTGGGGAGGAATATGGAAGGGTATGGTTCCGTTTGGAAATGGAGTTGAGAGTTAGTCTGTCATCACTTCTGGGGCTTCTGTTTCTTGGAATTTTCTATACTGTTGGGTTTTTGTTTTCATTCTTTAAACTTTATCAATTTATTTTTATTTCTCTTAATACTGTCTTTGTCGGGTGTTTTTTCGTCTTGTTCTCATGCTAGTTCTCTGGTTCTTTGCGAAAACAATCTCATTTAAATGTTTCATTAGGCGTTTATGTTTTTTCTTCTTTTTTTGTGAGAGTAGAAATTGTCTCAGCGCATGTAATCCCTAAAAGTATGCAACCCCCAAATCAGCACATACCTATAATGATGGGTACGCGACAGAGTGGTATAAGTCAAGTGGGGAAAAAAATGCTAAAAATTCAAAGCTGGAGATACTGATGAATTTTAGAAAAAAAATAATCGAGTTATAGGAAATTATTTTTTTTTAAATGATAGATTCTTCAAAAATAAACAAAACTAGAGAGTGAGTAGGTAGCGTGCTCGCCTATGAGTTTGGGGGTTCAATTCCCACCAGAGGTTCTGTCTGTCGGTGTAAAAGTCGCTATACGTTTCGTTTGCTAGATAAGATCATACTCTACTATGTGATCAGGAAAGACGCTTATCAACAGTAACTGGAAGACCGTTCTAAGGTTCAAAAGTAAGAACGTCCAATTGAAAATGGCTTAAAATGCGGGGTCGGAAAAATGTATGACAAATTCCACAATGCAGAAGGTCAAAGACGGCTACAAAAAATCATATAGATATCTCATTAAATTAGTTGGACATCATCATACTCTGCTATCATATCAGGCTCAATTACCCTTGTCCTACAGAACGCATTGGAGATAGAACTGCCTTCAATGCAGAGTCGGAAATGGCTAAGGGTAGATACGGCTACAGAGTATTATGCAGCTATAGTTTATGTTAGTTGGACGGGATCATGCTCTGCTATCTGATCCGAAAAGGCACTTAATCGAAAAGAACTGGAAGCTGTTATATGGTTCGAACGTTAGAATACCATATTGAAAACAGGGGCCTAATTACCGAATCCGTTTCGTATCCTAATCTAAATTTTCGAGAGCATAAAACGAGTAATTGGGAAACTATTTTTTGCTTATTTTAATATAAACAAGTTATGAATCACCTTTGGACGATATGCTGAAATTTCATCAATATATTCATATAAATGTTAGAGTTATTAGATCTCACGTAATCGAATTACGATACGAAACGTATGCGGGAATTAGGCCCCAGCTTGCAATGCGGGGTCGAATAATGGTAAGACAAAGATCAGAGACGGCTACAGAAGATCATGCAGCTATTTCATTAAATTTGTTGTACGTTATCATGCTCTAGTATCTGATCAGGAAAGATGCTTCATCAAGATAAACTGGAAGGTTCGAACGTAAGAACATCCTTTTGGAAACTGCTTGCAAGGCGAGGTCGGATAAGGGTAAAACACATACCAGAGGGCAGATACGGCTACAGAAGATCATGTAGCTATTTTTCTGGTCAGAAAAGGCACTTCACGAAACCAAAATGGAAGACCGTGCGGACACAGGTTCGACCGTGATAACCCCCTCTTGATAGACTACCTATCCATCCCTAAGCCGCCGGCGGCAACTTTTCCTAATTCCTCCCAATGTCTACGTTGAGCAGAAATGCAAAGGTGGACCTAACTCCCAATACAATACCCAAAGTTGGAGAAGTCTCGGCACCAGCAATGATGTGGACCAATTTCCCTCGTCTTTTTTGAGATCCTCAACCTCGCGACAGGCCGAAGCTGCGCTACTGGAAAGAAAATCTAATCAGAAGCCTCTGCAAAAAGTTCGATCCAGCGACGAGCCGAAACCTGAAGCGAAGAAACGCGAGTTAGTCGGTGGCTCTCTGCTATATCGAACTCTTTTCAGATGCTTCTGATTAGATATGCCCAACTTCAGAGTTGGCGGAGGTAAGCAAGAAGTTTGTTCTTAAAACCAGGGCCATAAAGTGCACGCCACCAAATGAACAGGACCGAATTCTAGCACGAGAAGAACAGGACCGAACCCTAGCCCAAGCCCAAGTTCGAAACCTAATGAAGAAGAGTCTGCTACTCTTCTCTGTAGAAGAGTGTATTACTCCAAATACACAAATGGCGGCTAGTTAAAGAGGATGTTCTGGACCACATGCTCTCAGGCAGGTGGAATAGCGGAAACGTGAAATTTGCAAGAGTAGCCTGGCAACGGCGGATTAAAGTACTCGACTGCGCAAATAAGGAGTCTGTAGACTTTATCGAAAGCGTAATTGATTATGTTGGTGAACTCTGGCCGAGAGCTCTCAGTATATAGACTTTATCAAAAGCGCAATTAATTGTGTTGACCAAGGCTCGGTTCCACGTTGTACCAATCTTTGATATTCCGACAGCTCAGGCTTGGATTCCTTCTTCACTTATGGAGACGACCAGAATCCTGAGACTGATCAGAAAGCACTGAACCACATTTTGACAAGAAATATATGACTTGTATGGTTGATAGATCAAAATGGAGTGCTCGCGTCCCTGGAGCTATCCTACATTTGTGAACTGCTAAACAGACGATTCCAGAATCAAAATCCTAGTGGGCTTTTGTTTTTTTGTTTTCGAAGAAACTACCGCTTAGCTATGAGCTGGGTAGCAGAATGACCGAAAATTAATGTTCTGACTAAAATCGATATCAATAAATTATCTGATAGCCAGACCGCTATCTTCCTGAGTTTAAAAACTGACCTCGACTGTTACAGATCTCTTAGCAGTTCATAATTCACCTGATTTAGCTGCCGGGCACAGGGACTTATCAGGGAACTGCAAGGCAGCCTAACATGCAAGACCATGGACTACTTTGCACGCTCCAGATGACTTGGAATAAGTGGGCATGCCTCTAGCGACCTGAAAGCTGTTATTAAGAGATAGTGTCCAAATGCAACAAATGATGAGGTAATCACCAGTCAGGACCTGTATACATTCCAGATGTGGCCCTGCCTAAATACCAAACGCACTAAAGCCCTGCTGCCGTTATCAAGACCGTATGTCTCACATATCGTGTCTGTTATAGGTCATTGCCTTGCGTTGAGGGCACATCGAGAGATTGTAGGTCTTGCGAAAAGGTTTTTGTAGAAGCTGCTGCTCTCTCGAGATGGCGGCAAGCTAACGCAGGTTCGTGGGTTGATCGCGTCCCTGGAGCTAGGAGATTCGTGAACTGTTAAACAGACACTTCCAAACTCAAAATCGTAGTGGGATTTATGTGTATTTTCTAAGCAACTAGAGCTGTCCATTGCAAAGAGACTTCCTGATCACTGTAGTGTTTACCAGAGCAGAACTCTTAGCTGGTAGCAGAAAGGCTAAGAATTAGTGATCTGATCGTTATCAATAAGATCTCTGATAGTCCGACTGCTATATTCCTGAGTTCAAAAACTGACCTAGGCTGTGGCAGATCTCTTAACAGTTCGATATTCACCTGATTTAGCTGCCACAGGGACTTACGAGGGAACTGCAAAGCATATGAAAATGCAAGACTATGCATTACCTGACAAGCTAGAGGGGAACTAGAACATGTGGGCCTGCCTCTAGCGATATGCAGCTCTTCTTGAGAGACAAATGATAAGTTATCTCTAGTCAGGAAAAGCATACATTCCAGGCGGATGTGGCCGGTCTTAAATCCAAACCTACCATAGCCCTGCTGTCGTTAACGAGACCGTACGTTTAACTACTTATCGTGTCTGTCGTGACAAGTCTTACTGGGCAGCACGCAGAGAGATTGCAGTTCCTGCTAAAACACTTGTGTCGAAGCTGTGGAGGCGAAGACGAGGAGGAATCAATAGAACATTTTCTGTGTCTGTGTCCTGCTCTCTATCGAGTAGACAGCAAGCTACGTAGGTTCTCATTTCTTTGGGGAGTTAGCAAGATTGACTGATGTTAAAATACGCCAAGTGTTGAGCTGTCTAAATCAATAAAACTGGCTCAAAGCTAGGGGCTATCACAAAGGACAACATGTGTTATCACAAATGACTACATATACTAAGTGAGCCTGAGATACAGGCTGCCACGCGTAACCAAACATCTTGCGAGGATTTTTAGAGTTCTTTTCATATCTCAAACAATTATTGGTACCACACTTAAGCATGTATATATAGAACCATATTCGATAGTTCCTCTGACAGGTCTTTGTTATGAAAGTCACAAAGGGCTTACACTAATGTTTTGTAGATACTGGTTTAAAAATTGCATCAATACATGAACCTAGAGAATATCGGTTATGAGCTGATTTGTTAAACCTGATATACATAATTTGTTATATTTAACAAAGGATTTCCACAGGCGAAGGAACAACATTTATTTTATAACGTTTTTTTTATATTTTTGTCATAACTTTAGTGAAAGATGGATAATGTTATTTGCTTCGGGTCAAAAGTGTAACATATCAAAGGCGGTGTAAGGCGGAAAGCAGTTGTAGGACTATTAATGTTGAATAACGTCCGTCTGTCTGTCTGTCTAGAGTTGGAGCTCACTATAACTCTCTCAAGGATTAAGCGATTGATATCAAATTTTGTATGAGGAAAAATGTTTGTCTATCTCGGGCTAAGTTCGCAGATGGACTGTATTAATCCACTCTTCCTCGAACAACCCCCATAAAGTATAGATTAAAAGTTATATTACTATTTTCTTTATGTTCCCCAATTTTTTATAATTTTTCAAAAGGAGTTAGTCCAGTTTTCCTATTGCTGGGCTATACATTACCATAGATAACATATAGGTAAACACAACAGCTTAATTATCAAGCAAAGTATGTTTGTATGAAACTGTGTGACGGTGTGTGTGAGATAGGTAAGTATAAATAGATTGTACCCAGAAATGAATGAAAGAATATTGCCATCACCAAAGCCCACTCAGAACGGAAATAAAAGAGAAGAATAACCATAATAGGATTATGTAAATGTCCTTTCTTATTTTACCAATACATGATTAAATCGAAATACCAGAAGAAAGGGCGCAAAAACAATACCAAACCAAACCAAACAAGACATCGAATACAACAAGAAAAGTAAGGAATTTCAATTAATGAGTTTTGTTAGCCTTCACATGAGGAGAAGAAGATGGAGCAGATAACTACAGAGTGGTGGCTGGATGCGTGGAAGGCATTTTTAAGAAGCAAATTTTATAAGAAGAATTCCACCTACAATTCCATTAAAATTTCCACACATGTACACTTACACACACACACACACCATCACAGATTTTAAGCCCAGACACATTTATATTAATTAAGTATGACATAAATTTCCGGCAAATTTCTATACAACATTCCACAACGGATAGCATTGCATGAATTAAGAAATTCCAAAGGAAATGTTTGACATTTATGGTGTCTGCCGCGCCAAATCTTCATTTTAAATTATCCCTAGAGGGGAAATTCTTTAAAAGATGAGATAGTAGACAATCTGCATAGCTCAACTTGTTTTGCAAAAATTTCTATTATAATTTAAATGTAAATAATTTCCCTTAAGCCATAATTCATAATTCACTGCTAGCGAAAATTAAACTTTAAAAGGTATTTTAAATGTATGGCTATACCCTAGTCGACTTCCAATTTGAACATATCCAAAGAGAAAATGGAAATTTCTAAATTCAAATAGAAAATATTATGGAATTTACATATAGATAATTATATCCGAAGGGTTGTAATAGATAGATACCTATTTGAAAAATTACTCACGGATTACACAGGATAGAGCGAATATATTATTTGCTGAACTGCAAAAAAATATTATCCCAATTTTAGCGAGAAATACATTATTAGATTTTCCAACATAAACAATTTACTTAGCAGTAATAAAACTCTTCTCAATTTAAGGAAGAAATTACATTGTTTTAAAGATTAGGACTTCTTCAACGCCAACATATTAAATCAGGACAATATTTATCTCATTGTACGACCACAATATTTCAATATTTTTGGTGTGCAAAATAAAAAAACTCTAAAGAAGGTCTATAAGTTCCGTTTTCTTGAAATAAAATAGAATATCACCAACAGGGACATAATTACCTGCATAAATGTTATAAACTTGGTAAACAAAACATACCTGAAAGAAAAAAGAAGAAATTATTATATATTAGTATTTATATTTATATAAAATAGTAAATAATAAAATAAATAAAACTAATGAAGATTATCAAAATACCCTTCTTTATAACCGCTGAGGACGCCTCTCGTATAAAGGAAGACCTCTGTGGTCGACTCTGGTTTAGAAGAAGACCTCTGAGGCAGATTATAGTGTAGAGAAAGACCTCTGTAGTCGATTCTAGTATAGATAAAGACCTCTTAGATCGGCTATAGTATAGATGAAGGCCTCTGAAGTCGATTCTAGTGTAGAGGAAGACCTTTAAGGTCGACTCTATTATAGAGCAAAGACCTCTGAAGTCGACTCTAGTATAGAGGAAGACCTCTGAGATTGACTCTAGTATAGAGGAAGACCTCTGAGGTCGGCTCTAGTATAGAGGAAGACCTCTGAAGTCGACTCTAGTATACACACAAAGAAAAAATTCGTTTCTGCGAAACGAAATATTAGACAACTACAATTCTCGTTTGCCGAAACTGAAATTTCGTTTGTTGTGATACAAACTTATTTCGCGTAAGCGAAATTTCATTCGTCGTAAACGATAATTGTAGTTGTCTAATATTTCGTTTCGCTGAAACGAATTTTTTCTTTGCGTGTAGAGGAGGATCTATACTTATAGCACAGAGGAAGGCCTCTAGTATAGAGGAAGACCTCTGAGGTCGACTTTAGCATAGAGGAAAATATCTAGCATAGAGGAAGAACTCTAGCATAGAGAAAAACCTCTGAAGTCGAATCTAGTATAGAGAAAGACTTCTAAGGTCGACTCTAGCATAAAGAAAGATCTGTAGCATAGAGGAAGAACTCCAGCATAGAGTAAGACCTCTGTTGTCGAATCTAGTAGAGAGGAAGACCTTTAAAGTCCACTCTAAGTAATATAGAGGAAGATCTCTGAGGTTGACTCTAGTATAGAGGAGACCTCTGAGGCCGACTCTAGCATACTCGTAGAGGAAGATCTCTAAAGCCGACTCTAGTTTAGAGGAAGATCTCTAAGGTCGACTCTAGCATAGAAGAAGATCTCTGGGGACGACTATAGTACACAGGAATATCTCTCAAGTCGACTATAGCATAGAGGAAGATCTCTGATGTCGACTCTACTTTATAGGAAGATCTCTGAGGTCGACTCTAGTATAGAGGAAGACCCATGTCGACTCTAGTTTAGAGGAAGATTTCCGAGGTCGACTCTAGTTTAGAGAAAGATCGCTGAGGTCGACTTTAGTTTAGACGAATATCTTTCATGTCGACTCTAGCATAGAGGAAAATCTCTGAGGTCTACTCCAGTTTATAGGAAGATCTCTGAGGTCGACTCTAGTTTAGATCAAGACCTATGAGGTCAACTCTAGTTTAGAGGAAGACTTCTCAGGTCGACTCTAAGTAGTATAAAGGAAGATCTTTGAGATCGACTCTAGTATAGAGGAAATCCCCTGAGGTCGACTCTAGCGTAGAGGAAGATCTTTGAGATCGACTCTGGTATAGAGGATATCCCCTGAGGTCGATTCTAGCGTAGAGCGTCGACTCTAAGTCGTATAGAAGAATACCTCTGAAGTCGACTCTAGACCTTTGAGATCGCCTCTAGTGTAGAGAAAGGCCTCTGGGGTCGACTCTAGTTTAGAGGAAGATTGAGGTCGACTCTAGCATAAAGAAGGGCTTCTGAGATAAAGGAATACTTCTGAATCTAGCATGGAGGAAGATCTCTGAGGACGACTCTAGTTAAGAAGAAGACCTCAGGGGCCGACTCTAAGCAGTATAGAGGAAGACCTCTGAAGTCGACTCTTATATAGAGGAAGACAGACATCTGAGGTCGACCTAGCATAGAGGAAGAACTCTTACATAGAGATAGACCTCTAAGATCGACTCTGGTATACAGGACTACCTCTGAGGTCGACTCTAGTTAAATGGATGATCTCTGAGTAGTATAGAGGAATACTCTGAGGTCGACTTTTAGTAGTATAGAAGAATAACTCTGAGGTCGAGTCTAGCATAGAGAAAGATCTCTGAGATAGCCTCTAGTGTAGAGTAAGATCTCTAAGGTCGACTCTTGTATAGAGTAAGACCTCTGAGGTCGACTCTTGTATAGAGTAAGACCTCTGAGGTCGACTCTATGATAAATTAAGACCTCTGAGGTCGACTTTAGCTTCTAGCAATGTGAGTCGACCTTTCTTATTTTTAACAACATTTTAAATTAAGCTTATAAGGCAGTTTGCTTTTCTAAAATGTATCAGAAATATTATTCTGCATTAGATAAAATATTTTTCTACTTACAGAAGAATTAAGGACAATAAAAATCCCTAAATTTTACCAGAAAAAATCGTACAATGCAATTATTATATTCAACATATAAATTGTAACATTTAAAGCAATATTCTGAGTTCCTAAAACATTTATTTTCGGAACATTGTCATTGTGTCCTCTTGCCCATTCATTGTCTCATCTTGCCCAATAATGACATACAAGTGTCACTAAGGACTCTACACACGATGAGACTTATACATACACTCCCATGTGTCACCCGGTATTAATAGCAGATTTTCTGTTTTTGATGGGAAATACCCAATGTTTAACTCCATCACGGTTGATTTAACAAAACAACTCAATGCAATACATTAAACTTTTCCCCCCCTACCATTCGGGAAAAAAGCATTTGCGGACAACTGCACCATTAGGATATGTTCGTCGCTCCGCACTGCCATTTAGGAATGACCTAAAATTACAGGACTTCATTTGAGCGTTGTTTATGATGTTCTGCAGTGGTCGAGGGGTGAAGGGAAATTTAGAAGCCATTTTTAAATGGCACCATCAACAAAAACCAATACCACCAATACGACTAAAATTACACGTAATGATGGCGGTCTTAAATTTGTCGAAGAACAACAAATGTAATGCACACAACTAAACAAACTTAATACTAACGCAGCGGCCCTCAGAGACTGACTGTATATACTCGTACATGCGATAGTCAGTAGACGATATGAGGACGAGTTCAAATATGTATTAGATAGAAATGGAGGGAGCGGTTTAGAAATTCAGGAATTACTTATAAAAAAGAAATAATATTAAAACAACTAAGTAATAATATTAAACTGCTAATAAGTAATAAAATGTATTACATAAACACCATATGTATTGAATTAGCTGTTAAAGCAATGAAATTGTTCTCGCTGTTTGCTGTAAGAGCAGAGTTTTCTGTTTTTATACTATGACAGACAATTGCAGATATATAAGAATATTGCAGCTATAGCAGGATATTGCAGCTATAGCAGAAAACAGCAGCTATAGCATAATATTACAGCTGCAATAACTGACAACCTGCTGCAGTTCAGAAAACCTTAAAACATAATCCGTCAACGGTATTTAGGAACTTCAAAATTAGCTTTTGCAGCAAACAAATTGTTATAACAGATAATAGTCTTCAATTCAGCAGATTTTTGTGAAATTCACAGCAGAATGTTTGCATAACAGTATATAGTCTTTACTTCAGCACACAGGTTGCTGTTATATCATATCATATATTAGTGACAGACAGTTTGCTGATATTGCTTAATATTAATGAAAAATAATAAAAACAAATTATAAACACAAATTATTTAAGTATTTTTGCACTGAGCCATACACATATTTGAGGAGTTAAAACTAATTTAAGTTATTGCAGAGAAAATTGAAATTTTGACCCAAAAAGGAAACCCCTGAGGTTGACACTAGTGTACAGAAATAAAACACTGAAGTCGACTCTCGTATGGATGAGGTCCGCTAGTATAGAGAATGGCCCCTGATGTCGACCCTAGTATATAAGTATAAGTAGAGGGAGACCTCTGAGGTCGACAATCATATAGAAGAAGACCTCTGAGGTCAACTAAAAAATAACAGAAGACCACTGATGTCGACTATAGTATAGAAGACGACTCTTAACTTCGACTTTAGTATAGAGGAAGATCTCTGACGAGGACTTTAATATATGGGAATACCCCTGAAGACGATCTTTATATATAAGACGACATCTGATGTCGACTCTAGAGAACATCAAAAATATTATTCCAAGAATTAATAATTTCTGTCTATAACTTTGAATTGCTGGCGAACCTCGTCTGAAATCAAAATTAGAACAAAATTGTAATGAAAAAGTCATTGTACTGATGATGGCGTTCTTCTTTTTTAGCCAGCCATTGCTATTGCTGTTGCATTGCTCTTACCAAACTGCCACATAAGTTTCACGTCTACTCTATAAAACGATTGCTACTGGTGCAGCAACAAGAAAATGCTATCGCCTTTCGAAAATAAGCAGCAACAACAAACAGAAAAAAGAAAGCAACAAAAAACAAGTAACGAGGCAAAAACCACCACAATATAACAACATGTTCAGACCAAAAGCGAAAAACAAATCAGTAGCCGCCATAATAAAAACCAGTAAAAGAATAGAATAAAAATAGGTTACAATGACAACATAATAGACCCGAAGCTGAAGCTAAAGCAGTAGCAGGCAGGCAAAAGCAGCAATGCCCCCTCTACACTGCACATGTTATTGAGGATTTATATGGCCAAAACAACGGCTCTGGCAACATTGTGTGGCGGACCACAGACTCACAAACATCGACATCGAGACAAACCCTGGATGAATGATATTGCGCGTCCACGTCCTCCCCGTATCGCTAGTATCTGCCGCAATTTGTTGCAAATGAAAAAATCTCTAAAACATAATGGAAATGTTATAAACAGAGCAGTACAAGAATTAAATGGATTTCGTTTTGGGGTTTTTCATAGCGACTGGGGTGATTGTCACAGAGACAAGTTTATAATTGGAACTCGGAAAATAATCGAAATTAATGAGGAACACATAAGCATATGAGAAGAAACAGTTGAGAGGGCATTTAAAAATTATTATTTAGTGGATTAAACATTCTGCTAAAGGCAGAACTACGAAATAGTGACGGTGGAATAGCAATAGCAATACCAACAGCAATAGCAATAGAAATAGCAATAGCAATAGCAATAGCAATAGCAATAGCAATAGCAATAGCAATAGCAATAGCAATAGCAATAGCAATAGCAATAGCAATAGCAATAGCAATAGCAATAGCAATAGCAATAGCAATAGCAATAGCAATAGCAATAGCAATAGCAATAGCAATAGCAATAGCAATAGCAATAGCAATAGCAATAGCAATAGCAATAGCAATAGCAATAGCAATAGCAATAGCAATAGCAATAGCAATAGCAATAGCAATAGCAATAGCAATAGCAATAGCAATAGCAATACATAGGGCTGAGCTCAGGCTACTATGGGGGTCGACAGGTGGCGGATAGCCGAACGGCCTTCAGATATGTAGGTTAGCTGCGAATACCCAATAAGCAGTCCCCGACCACGAGCGGCAGAGGAGGAGGGTGAGGCTGAAAACACCTTAGAAACCCAAAGAATCTCCTGCGACAGGACGAGACGGCGCCGTCCTTTATTAAGTGCACATCCACTCCTAGGAGTGACGTCGAGAAAACGCGATCCAAACCGTGATTATGGAGCCTATGACATTGGCATTAAGACCGAGCCCGGTAAGGTCTTAATTATGGTATACCGGATCAAAGAAATATATGAATTGACGCAACTGGCCGAACATGACAGTATTCTGTCACCTCAGTAAGCAGAAGTGACTCTTTGCCGAAATGGCTGGCAGGCTAATGCTTTCATGTCCCCCGCCCTAATAAAACACTGGCAAGTCTCATGGCACGTTCAACATTCGTTACCATTAAGTTGGTAGTGTAGGCCCAGTTGAGTTTACTCCTGGCTAACGCCGACCTGGCTCTGAACACGATCGCTCATAAGGCTTCGTGTCAACCCTCGCATGGCCTCCCTGCATCGCAAAGATAACCATGAGGTCAAAGAGGCGACTACACAACTACGGCTGAAGATAGCGACCATGAGTTTGGGCCCAACAGACTGAATATGTTTCCCCAAAACAGAACGAACGGAGAAGATGTGGAAAGCCCATTTGGTAGGAGTGCCAGGACCCTACGGTCTCCACCAAATTCGGCTACGAACCCACAAGAAGAAGAACTGGCGCAAGTCGCTATAACAATCCAGCCAACAGGAGAAGGAACTGATTTCGAGAAGCTGGGCGAGCAGATTCGAATAGTATTTGAATTGCTCGGGGATGGAAATAAAAGATTCATCACTCAACCAGCACGAGAAGCAATAAGGCGCATAAAGGCTCTATATGACCTATGTGCTATGGGTACATCCAGAGAGGATGCTGTGGAAAAGTCTGGGGTAGACAAATCCTCCCAAACGTCACCGTGGGTAAAACCCAGGGAGAAGAAGCGAAAGCAGGACAACGGTGAGGGTACACCAGTAGCCAAACGACGTCCTGAGAAAACGGTCGCTGACGCTGAACCAGAAAAAGTTGTCAATGAAACCGAGGGTACAAAGGACGACGGGAGTAACTGGTCCAAAGTTAAATCGAAGAAGACAAAAAAGAAAGCCAAATCCCAAGAGAAAGTCAAACCCAAAGAGAAAGCAAGGAAACCGAGGCCAGACGCCCTTATCATTACGACAAAGGGTGAAATGTCGTATGCCGAAATCCTAAAAAAGGTTAAGACGGATCCTAACCTAGGTGAACTTGGCGAAGCGGTTACCAGGATTAAGAAAACGCAAAAAGGTGACCTTCTTTTACAACTTAGTGGAAGCAGTGACAAGACAGACCAATTTAGGAGTGCGATTGGTGACTCGCTGGGCGAGAGTGCCTCAGTAAGGAGCGCGACAGAGAAATCGGTGTACGAAATAAGGTACATAGATGAAGTCACGACGAAAGAAGATGTTCGAAACGCTGTGGTCTCGAGGCTGAAACTGCAGAATTTCCAACTGTCGGATATTCTAAGTTTAAGGCAGGCTTACGGAGGAACCCAGACCGCAACAATCAATCTGTCAGCAGAAGGAGTAAAGGCTATACCTGAAGATAAAAAGATTAAGGTGGGTTGGTCTGTATGCAAAATCCGACCAAAGACGGTGCTGACCAAGTGCTTCAGATGTTTAGGATATGGTCACATATCTACAAACTGCAGAAGCAAAGTCGACAGATCGAAGTGTTGTAGAAAATGCAGCGAAGAAGGTCACTACGCCAAAGACTGCACCAACAACCTACTTTGCATTCTTTGCAAATCAGACGAGTCGGTGGACGCAAAACACATAGCTGGAAGCAGAAAATGTCCACAGTTTAAGAAGGCACTCTCTACAAAAAAGAGCAAATGAGAGTTATGCAACTCAATTTGAACCATTGCGAGGCGGCGCAAGATATTCTTGTGCAGACAACAAAAGAGAAAGGTGTAGATATTGTTCTAATTAGCGAGCCATACAAAACACCGGAAAACAGTACATGGGCAGAAGGTAAATCGAGAAAAGTAGCAATATGGGCCAGTGGTAAAAAAGCATTCGAAGACGTAATAACTCAGTCTACTTACTTTGTGCGGGCAAAGGCGGGAGGAATTCACTTTTACAGCTGTTACTGCCCACCTAGCCTAACACATTCCGAATTCCAGGCCATATTGGATGAAATTGTAACCGACGCTAAGAACAGAAAACCCATCGTCATCGGTGGAGATTTTAACGCTTGGGCAACACACTGGGGTAGCAGATACACCAATGCTAGAGGACGTAGCATTCTTGAATCCTTTGCTCCACTGGATGTGGAACTGTTAAACGACGGCAAGAAAATGACGTTCAATAGAGGGCGAACAGAGTCTATTATAGATATCACTTTCGCAAGTTCCTCCTTAATACGAGTCACTAAATGGCGGGTAAGTGACCACTATACTTTGAGTGATCATCAGGCTATAATGCTCGATATCAAAGCAAAGCACAGTAGAGGAAACCAAAACCAACTTTTTTCCGGACCAAAATGGAGAGCATCTGCATTCGACAAAGATGTATTCGAAGTAATAATTGATTCAGCACACTTCACTCCCAGACCTGCTGAAGAACAAGCTGAAGATTTAACAAATGCGATTATTGATGCATGCGAGGCGTCCATGCCAAGGAGAACACTTCCGAAGCGAGGACAACCCTGCTACTGGTGGAATGAAGACATACGCAATCTGCGGTCTGTTTGCCTAAAAGCTAGGAGAAGAATGCAGCGAGCAAGAGGGAAACCTACGTTCGAAAGACTGCAAGAGGAGTTCAGAGAGTCTCGAAAATCCTTGCAAACTGCCATCAAAGATAGCAAACGAACCTGTTTTAAAACAATATGTAGCGATGCCGATATCGATCCATGGGGAACTGCCTATAGGATAGTAATGAAGAAGATGCAGGGGAAATCACCCCAAATAACCTGTCCAAAAATGTTAGAAGATATAATTGGTACACTGTTCCCACAACGTCCACTGCCTACCACGAATCCAGTGTCGATGCTTGATGCCGAAATAATACCGGATATCTCTCGGGAAGAGCTAGAAGAAGCATGCGTAAAAATTGGTACTAACAAAGCGCCAGGCCCAGATGGAATACCAAACATCGCACTAAAGGCCGCAATCAATCGTAGACCAGAAATCTTCCTCGACACATTCCAGAGGTGTTTGCGTGACCGAATTTTTCCCACCCATTGGAAAATACAAAAGCTTGTGCTAATCCCCAAAGGAAGTAAACCACCGGGGGAACCATCGTCCTACCGCCCCATATGTCTCCTAGACACCATGGGTAAGATCTTGGAGAGAATCCTCTACAATAGGCTAATGTCAGCAGTCGAAGAAAACTGTGCTCTATCCGAAAGACAATTTGGTTTTAGGAAAGCGCGGTCTACCATCGACGCAGTGAAGCTGGTAGTTGATACGGCGACGAAGGCCATCGAAGGAGCAAGGTGGAAAGGCGGAACAAAGAAATATTGCGCCGTCGTTACCCTTGATGTGAAGAACGCCTTCAACTCCGCAGATTGGGGGCACATCTACGAAGCCCTTGTGCGAACAGAAGCCCCGAAGTATATCGTAGATATGGTAAAAAGCTATCTTGACAACAGGAAGCTCATATACCTGAGCGACAACGGGCTGGAGCACTACAGTGTATCCGCCGGCGTCCCACAAGGATCAGTCCTGGGGCCACTGTTGTGGAACATCATGTATGACGATGTGCTGAGACTCCCCCTCCCAAATGGGGTTAATATTATAGGCTTTGCTGATGACATCGCTATAATCACGGTCGGAAAACATATCGATAGCATAGAAACAGCCACTAACACGGCTATCAAACAGGTGCAAACTTGGCTCGAGTCAGCACACCTACAACTAGCTGCTCATAAAACAGAGGCAATCCTCATTACAAGTCGCAAAGCAACAGAATATATGAACGTGATCGTTGGAGATAAAGTTATCCGTTCAAGTCGCTCTCTCAAATACTTGGGAGTTATGATTGACAACAGGCTGACATTTAAGGAGCATATTGCATACATAAGCAAGAAAGCCGCAAAAACGCAAGCCTCACTGGCATGAATGTTGCCCAATGTCGGAGGCCCTAGACTTGCGAAAAGGAAACTACTAGCCACGGTAGTGAACTCCGTGATTCTTTATGCCTCTCCCGTATGGGCGCATTCATTGAGCATAAAATTGTATAGGAAGAAGCTGATGTCCACATACCGCCTAAGTTGTCTTCGTACAATTTCCGGGTATCGTACGATATCGGAGGATGCAGCAGGTGTAGTCGCTGGTCTTATCCCAATTGACATTGTAGCTATAGAAATGAAACGGATTTATGATAGAAAGCCAGAGAATAAAAAGCAGAGATCCGAGTTTACCAAGGAAGAGCGTTCCTCATCGATCGCCACTTGGCAATCTCGTTGGGACACTTCTGCAAAGGGAAGATGGACACACCTCCTTATACCTAATATAAGTGTATGGCTAAACAGAAAACACGGAGATACGAACTACTACCTCACGCAGTTCTTAACAGATCATGGTGCCTTCCGGAAATATCTGCACAGATTTGGACACGATAGCTCGCCTATGTGCCCAAACTGTGTGGACGAGGAAGAAGACGCAAATCACGTGATTTTCCTCTGCCCTAGGTTCGACCGAGAAGGCGTACCTACAATGGAACATTCGACCGTGATCGAGTATATGCTACAAAGCGAGGATACATGGCGAAATGTATCGGAATTAGTGACAAACACAATCTTAGAGCTACATAGAGTAGACAATATACGGAGAAACACAGAAATGAATACGATTTAGAGTGCAGTAGATAGCCTAATGGCTAACCATCCTTCACGAAGTAATACTTCACAGCAGTTCCGTGAAGGAGTGATGGTCGAAGAGGGGGGTGTGGTTTAGTACGTAAGAATCGTGCATGTTTTTCAGTGCGGGCTGAATCATACATCTTTCAGAAGATTCCACACCTCCAGCGCAGCAAAAAAAAAAAAAAAAAAAAAAATAGCAATAGCAATAGCAATAGCAATAGCAATAGCAATAGCAATAGCAATAGCAATAGCAATAGCAATAGCAATAGCAATAGCAATAGCAATAGCAATAGCAATAGCAATAGCAATAGCAATAGCAATACATAGGGCTGAGCTCAGGCTACTATGGGGGTCGACAGGTGGCGGATAGCCGAACGGCCTTCAGATATGTAGGTTAGCTGCGAATACCCAATAAGCAGTCCCCGACCACGAGCGGCAGAGGAGGAGGGTGAGGCTGAAAACACCTTAGAAACCCAAAGAATCTCCTGCGACAGGACGAGACGGCGCCGTCCTTTATTAAGTGCACATCCACTCCTAGGAGTGACGTCGAGAAAACGCGATCCAAACCGTGATTATGGAGCCTATGACATTGGCATTAAGACCGAGCCCGGTAAGGTCTTAATTATGGTATACCGGATCAAAGAAATATATGAATTGACGCAACTGGCCGAACATGACAGTATTCTGTCACCTCAGTAAGCAGAAGTGACTCTTTGCCGAAATGGCTGGCAGGCTAATGCTTTCATGCCCCCGCCCTAATAAAACACTGGCAAGTCTCATGGCACGTTCAACATTCGTTACCATTAAGTTGGTAGTGTAGGCCCAGTTGAGTTTACTCCTGGCTAACGCCGACCTGGCTCTGAACACGATCGCTCATAAGGCTTCGTGTCAACCCTCGCATGGCCTCCCTGCATCGCAAAGATAACCATGAGGTCAAAGAGGCGACTACACAACTACGGCTGAAGATAGCGGACATGAGTTTGGTAGGAGTGCCGGAGTACTACGGTATCCACCAATTTCGGCCACAAACCTACAAGAAGAAGAACTGGTGCAGGTTCGCTACAACAAACCAGCCAACTGGGCGAGCAGATTCGACAGCTATTTGAATTGCTCGGGGATGGAAATAAAAGTTACATCATTCAGGCAGCACGTGAAGCAATAAAGCGCATGAAGTACCTATATGACATATGTGCTATGGGTACATCAACAGGAGATGCTGTGGGAAAAGTCTGAGGTGGACAAATCCGCCCAAACATCACCATGGGTAAAGGCCGGGGAGAAGAAGCGAAGCAGGACAATGGCGAGGGTACACCCGTAGCCAAACGACATCCAGTCGCAAACGTCGAACCAAAAGATGGTGTCAATGAGACCGTGAAAAAAATAAAATCGGGAGTAATTGGCTGTTGCCCAGTTAAACCCCAAGAAGAAAGCAAAACACCAAGAGAAAGTCAAGCTCAAAGAAAAACGTGGAATCCGAGACCGGGCGTCCTTATCATTACGGCAAAAGGTGACATTTCGTATGCCGAAATCCTTAAAATGGTAAAGACAGACCCTAAACTAGATAAACTTGGCGAAGCGATTACTAGGATCAAGAGCGGAGAACTTCTCATACAATTAAGTGGAATTAATAAGAGAACCGACCAATTAAGGAGTGAGGTTAGCGACCCTTAGTAAAATTACTAAGAAGAGGACGTACTCCTGATCCGCTTTATTTTGGCAAAACATCGGCAAACACTGGATTGAAACATCTTTATGACGCTGGTTTTGTTCTATTGTGAGCAAACGCTGCACCCATATTGCGCACAGCATTAATATCATTAAATTTCCTGTCAAAGCTATGTATATCATTTTTAAAATGCATATGAATAGCTTTAGTCTCCGTACAAACTGTGGATATGGAAATATAAGTATTTGGGAAGCAACAGGTGTGATTGCAGCACTTATGCCTATCAACATTTAGCTGCAGAAACGACGAAGCTATATGACAGAAAAACTAAGGATAAAAGATGGAGTCTCGAAGTATTCAAGAAAGAAAGATCTGTATCGATCGAAATTTGGCAGGTTTGCTGTGCTTAGCCGATGAAGGTAAGGCGGGCACAAGTCCTTATCCCAAAAATATCTGCATATTGGCACGAACTATTACCTGACACAGTTGCTAACAGATCATGGAGGATTCTAGAATAATCTGCACAGATTTCGACATGATATGTCGCCTATGTGTCCAATCTTGTGAAGGTGGAAGAAAAGGCATATATTGTAGTATGCCCGAGGTTTGGTTAACTGGACACACTCATAATGGAAAATACTCGAAGATAACATGATTGCTAACCATCCTCCACGAAGTAATACCTAACGGCCGTTCCGTGGAGGAATGATGCTTGATGAAAGGAATAAGTACCTCTGAAGAAGATTCCACACCTCTTGTACAACAAAAAAAAAAGCTATTCGTCTTATAAAGACGAATAGCTTTAGTATACCGGAAGACCTTCAATATCAACTCTACTATAGAGGAAGTTCTCTTTTTAGATGAAGACTTATGTGGCCGACTCATAAATATACGAAGACCTCTAAAGTAGATTCTAGTATAGAGGAAGGCATTTGAGGGACTTCTTAGGCCGACTCTAGTATGGAGGAAGACTGCTGAGGTCAACTTTAGTATAAAGGAAACTATCTGAAGTTGACTCTAGTATGGAGAAAATCCTCTGACGTCGATTCCAGAAAAGAGAAGAACCTTCGAAATCAACTTCTGAGCTTAGAAAGCCTTAAGTCTTTTCCTCCATACTTTATAAGAAACTTACAAAAATTCTTATCCCATAGAAAATTGCCTGTCATGGCCATTAGCAGCTTATGCCTAAACCTTATAAATTTTCTCTAGAATATTTCTTACTACAATTTATACGTAAGTTTGCATTCATTCACGATCAATTTGATAGATAAATTTATGTAAATTTTTCGTACAGCGAATATAAATTAAATTACATGTAAAGCCTAGAAATGACTTAAAATGAAATGAAGAAGAGGAAAAATAAGATTGTGCATTTGAATGCATATCACAAATGAAATGCAGTTCAGAGAAAAATGTAGTCTTTCGTGTCGTGGACGTCGTCGCGAAAGCTACATGAGAATTAACCATGAAAAATTCTAATTGGAATTATACATTCACATTCAGTCATTTATTCTAAGAAGAAATTCAAGAATATTGCTCAATTTATAAATGTCAACGGAAAGAGGATAAGTTAGTAATAGACTGTGAAAAATAGACAATTTAGCAATGTAAATCGCACAGCGGTTGGTCAATACTATGGACAAATGAAGATAAATATAGTTTTGTCTATTTGATGTTAGGCATAACAGACTTTTTTGATATTTGGTAGCCGCTACATTTCCGATTGCTACTTGATTTTACAATTTTTCTTACTATTGCTATTATTTGATATTATTAGTTGATATTACATTAAAGTTGATATTACTATCAGTGTTTCCAGAGTGATTTGCAATTACTATTATCCGAAACCATTCCCAGGGGGTTATGGACCTCCACATTATGATATTACCCCATATAAAAGACACACAGGCATAATGGACCTCGTTGGTTCACATTTTTTACAGTCTTAATGCAAAGAAAACATCCGAATATACTTATTGACCCCTAAGAAACCACAATTATCAACAGATTAGTCTAAAACTCGGTAATTTGCATATAATTTTACCCAGAATCATTCCAAGGAACAAACAATAAATGTTTAGTTAAAATTTTCTATCCCAATTTTTCAACTTAACTCCATTTGTCCACACCTCCTGCAGAACAAAAATATCAATAGCAACGCCACATCAATATTGGTGATGCCAAAATAATGTATTCTCCCTAGAATACACTTATATTCGCTCTTATTTAAGAAGTTATAACCATTTTAAGTTTTTTGATAGAAATTTCAAAAAGGGAACCGAAGTGGTCTCTGCATAGTAAAGAGAAATGCCTCTGATGTCGGTTGTAGGACGGAGAAAGGTATCCAGAGAGACCTCTGATGTCGTCTCTCTACATACTGTATCTTTGTGATATACTCTAATATTGAGGAAGATCTCTGAGATCAATCTCCGAAGTTGACTCTAGTACAAAGTTCGACTTCAGTATTATGGAAGACCTCTGAGTTCACCAACTGTATGAAGAAACACCTTTAAGTACGACTTCAGTAAGGATTCGACACTAGTATAGAACAACTTTAGTTTAAATAAAATCCTCAAAAGCCGACTCTAGAACAAATAAATACTTGTATTGATTAAACAAAATCTGTTCAACCATACACTTATGTTGGGTATAAGAATGTATGTCCATCTCCCTTTCGAACTCGTATTCCAGCGAGACTGCTAAATTGCGATCGATACATATCGCTCTTCCCTGGCAAATTCGGATCTCTCTTTTCGGTTCTCCGGTTTCCTTTCGTTGATTCTTTTCATAAGTCGATCGGAAAAAGCCCAGCGATCACACCTGCTGCTTTCTACGATATCGTTCTATATCTGCAAATAGTGCGGAGACAGCTTAATCCCTTTTCGCTTTGTGTTTAATGTGTTCCTGGAATGTCAACCTATAGTCTATAACGACTCCTAGGTATTTTAAGGAACGGCTGGATCGAATAACCTAATCCCCCACTCTAACATTTATGTACTCCGTTTTTTCGGCTTGTAATTAGAACCGCTTCGGTCTTGTGAGCCGCCAGCTGTAGATGAGCTGACGTCAGCCATGGACCTGTTTAATTGCCGTGTTAGTGGCTGCTTCTAAATGGGAAATGTGTTTTGCGACCGTAACTATTACAATGTCGTACGAAAAGCCTAAAATATTAACCCCATTTGGAAGGGGGAGTCTCATACATTATATTCCAGAGCAGTGGGCCCAGGACTGCTCCTTGTGGAACGCCGGCTGTTATGTTATATTGATCTTCTCCATCATCACTGTGGTATATGAGTTTTCTACTTTCAAAAGTAGCTCGTAATTATGTCCACGATATACGTTGGGGCCTCCATTCGTATGAGGGCATTCCGTATATGCGTTCCATTCCAGTTAGCTGAGTTCAAGGCGTTCTTCACGTCTAGAGAAAAGACTGCGCAGTACTTATTCGTTCCACATTTTCATCTTGCGCTTCGATAGCTTTCTTGGTCGTGTCAACCACCAGCTTCACAGCGTCGATTGTAGACCGCCCTTTCTAAACCCGAATTGTCGTTCGGATAGAACTGATTTTTCTACTATTATTGACAATAGTCTATTATATAGTATCCTCTCCAGGATTTTGCCCATCGTGTCGAGAAGACATATTGGGCGGTATGATGATGGTTCCCCCGGCGGCTTGTTTCCTTTGGGGATTAGGACGAACTTCTGTGCTTCCATTGGGTAGGGAAGATTTTCTCTCGAATACAAATCTGAAAGGTGTAAGGAAAGGTCTGGTTTGCGACGGATTGCAGCCTTTTATGGTACGTTTGGGATTCCGTCCGGGCCCATCGCTTTATTGTTGCCTGTTTTCGCGCATGCTTCATCGAGCTCCTCCCTCGAGATATCCTGAATTATTTCATTGTCGGATGTGGACATGGGATTTGTGACAACCAATGGACGCTGAGGAAACAGTGTACCTATATGTGTGTGATGTTGGGCAACATAGATGGACAGTTAGTTTGTGGGCTTTCCCTCTTAATGTTCATCATCATAATCCTAACTGCAGATTCCCATCGATTGATGTCAGCGTCGTTGCATAGCGTTTCTTCGTTTCTCTCTAAAATCTGCTAATCAGCTGTCAAACATAGGTCGTCCCCTTGCTCGTAGCCTTTTCCGTCTACTGCTTAAACAATCATCCCGTAGTTGGTGTAAACCTTCTCTCCACCAATAACAAGGTTGCCCACTCTTCGGGAATTTTCTACGCAGCAGTGACGCATCACAGGCTTCAACAATAACACTCTTAAGATCTTTAGCTCGATCATCGGCAGATCTGGAAGAGAGCCGAGCCATGCCGATTATCTCTTTAAATGCGCCCTTGTCGAATGAAGCCTCTCTCCAGTTTGGTCCGCTGAACTTTTGATTTTGCTTTTCTCTGTGGAGTTTTGGCTTAATATCGAAGATTATAGACCTGATGGTCGCTTTGGGTGTAATTGTCACTAATCCAACATTTAGTGACTCTTGACAAGAAAGAGCTGACGAATTGAACGTCTATGCTAGACTTCGGTCCCGCTCGGTGAAACGAACACTCTTTACCGTCACTCAACAGAACTGCTGTGAAGTATTACTTATTAAATCTTATTGATTTCTGCATTTCTCCATATATTGTCTACTCTATACGGAGCTCTAGGATTGTGTTTGTCACTAATTCGGATACATTTCGTCATGTATCATCGCTTTGTAACATATAGTCGATCACTTTCGAATATTCAATTGCAGTGACGCCTTCTCTGTCGAACCGGAGGCAGAGGAATATGACTTGATTTGCGTCTTCTTCCGCTTCCACACAGTTTGGGCACATAGGCGAGCTATCGTATCCAAATCTGTGCAGATATTTCCGGAAGGCACCATTGTCTGTTAGGAACTGCCTGAGGTAGTGTTTCGTATCTCCGTGTCGTCTGTTAAACCATACACTTATGGTAGGTATAAGGAGATGTGTCCATCTTCCTTTTATAGATGAGTCCCAACGAAATTGCCAAGAGGCGATCGATGAGGAACGCTCCTCATTGACAAATTCTGCTCTCTGCTGTTTATTCTGCGGTTTTCTAGTATATATCCGTTTCATCTCGGAGGCTTCTATGTCGATTGGAATGAGACCAGCGACTACACCTGCCGCATCTTCCGATATGGTTCGATACCCGGAGATTATGCGAAGACAGTTCACTCGGTATGTAGTCATCAGCTTCTTCCTATAGGATTTTACGCTCAAAGCATCCGCCCATACGGGAGAAGCATAAAGGATCACATAGTTTACTACAGTGGCTAGTAGTTTCCTTCTCGCGAGTTTACGACCTCCTACATTGGGCAGCATTCTTGCCGGGGATGCTAGTGTTTTTGCAGCATTCTCGGTTACGTACTCAAGGTGATCCTTGAACGTCAGTCTGTTGTCTATCATAGCTCCCAAATATTTGAGTGAACGACTTGATCTGATAACATTATCTCCAACGATCACATTAATGTATTCCGTTATTTTCCGGCTTGTGATAAGAATTGCCTCCGTTTTGTGAGCAGCTAGTTTTAGATGAGCTGACTAGAGCCAGTTTTGTACTTGTTTGATGGCCGTGTTAGTGGCTGCTTCTACGTTTCTGATATGTTTCGCTACCGCGATTGTGGCGATGTCATCTGCAAAGCCTATAATATTAACCCCGTTTGAGAGGGGGAGTCTCAGCACTTCATCGTAAATAATGTTCCACAACAGTGGACCCAGGACTGATCCTTGTGGGACCCCGGCGGATACACTGTAGTGCTCCAGTTCATTGTCCTTAGATATATGAGCTTCCGGTTGTCAAGATAGCTTTTGACCATATCTACAATATACTCGTACTTCTGGACTTCGGTTCGCACCACGGCTTCGTGGATGTGCCCCCAATCTGCAGAGTTGAAGGCGTTCTTGACATCGAGAGTAACGACGGCGCAATATTTTTTCGTTCTGCCTTTCCACCTTGCTCCTTCGATGGCTCTCGTCGCCGTATCAACTACCAGCTTCACTGCGTTATCCGGGATTATTTCGGCATCAAGCATCGACACTGGATTCGTGGAAGGAAGTGGACGTTGTGGGAACAGTGTACCAATTATATTTTCTAACATTTTTGGGCAGGTTATTTGGGGTGATTTCCCCTGCATCTTCTTCATTACTATCCTATAGGCAGTTCAGCATGGATCGATATCGGTATCGCTACATATTGTTTTAAAACAGGTTCGGTTGCTATCTTTGAAGGCAAGGATTTTCGAGACTCTCTGAACTCCTCTTGCAGTCTTTCGAAAGTAGGTTTCCCTCTTGCTCGCTGCATTCTTCTCCTAGCTTTTAGGCAAACAGACCGCAGTTTGCGTATGTCTTCATTCCACCAGTAGCAGGGTTGCCCTCGCTTCGGAAGTGTTCTCCTTGGCATGGACGCCTCGCATGCATCAATAATCGCATTAGTTAAATCTGCAGCTTGTTCTTCAGCAGGTCTGGGAGTGAAGTGTGCTGAATCAATTATAACTTCGAATACATCTTTGTCGAATGCAGATGCTCTCCATTTTGGTCCGGAAAAAAGTTGGTATTGTTTTCCTCTACTGTGCTTTGCTTTGATATCGAGCATTATAGCCTGATGATCACTCAAAGTATAATGGTCACTTACCCGCCATTTAGTGACTCGTATTAAGGAGGAACTTGCGAAAGTGATATCTATAATAGACTCTATTGCTATTGCTACTGCTATTGCTATTGCAATTACTATTGCCAATTATTACTATGTATTTCTACTTTGACATTTACTAATTTTGGTATATTTTATTGTTTACACTTTATTTTCCATATTCTTTATTATTAATTTCTACTGTTTCGCCTCTTTATTCCCTCAAAAGTGTATCCAATTAAAGATAACAACAAAGGTTTTACATATTCTACTTATATTTGTTTGCCTTCGCCTTCGAATTAAAGCTATTCCTAGAGAACAAAATGACAAGATTTCCTTCAGCTTCCATTCAATAATTTATTTTTACAAATGTAGGGCACACAGGAGAACATCATAAAACGTTCATTATTAACTTTAAGACATGTTTCTTTTTCTTGGCGCGTCATTTGTTGGGTTTTGTTCGGGTGTTGTAGTTGCTGGTGTCTGGAGAGAGCACAAAGTCCTTTCATTAATATTAATTGTACTTGGAAAAAGTATTAAAAATACCCGCTTATAACCAGCCCGGCAACCTCACTGCTACCCACAGACACGCACATCAGCAGGACATTTCTTCAGCAGTAGTTGGCGTGGTGCATCAGTATCATGAATCCGTTTACTTTTTAACCGCTTCTTTCGTACTTCGAACTCTATAGTTGAGGTTGCTTATGAGGTTTGTGTTGCTGTTGTTTCTTCTGCTGTTCATTTTTATCGTTTATGTCCGCCTGTCAGTTTCATTTTCGTTTTCAATTTTGCCTTGTTTGCCTTAAACATTTATAACGACGTTCGTCCTGCCATCACTGTAGATGAAGAGGGACAGGGGGAGCGATAATAGGTGGATGTGTTTGCCATCCTTCATGTTTGTTTCATGTTTCATAATTTTTTTGTTTTCCAACTTTTTTGTTGTTAAATATGTTGTTGCTCTCTCTCTCTACCACTTCTACTTTCGTCAGTCAATTTCTTTACTTTGCTGGCCCAACTTTCTATGGGAGTTTGATTCAAAGTACGATATAAAGGAAAACTGGCAAAAATAGAACTTCAATTTTTTTTTACTTTGGATGCTGGTACCTTTCTGTCTAAAACTTAGCATGGCGAAGTATTGAATAGTGGGGCGATGGGAAAGGAAAGAAATTCAACGAACTTTAGCCAAAATATGGAAACGGAAACAAGTTGTTTGAAATGGAAACTGCTACAAACACACGCGCACAGGCAAACATAAAAAGAACGAATGGCTCTTCTCAACAGACCAGAACACTACAAAACCTAAACAAAAAAGTTATGAAAAATGAAACCGAAGAAAATAAGAAAGCACAAAACGAAAGACTAAACACATTAAAAATATTACGTTTGTTGTATACAATTTCTATGTATTTTTTTCACGTTTGTGATAAATTGTATATAAATTGCTCTTCTTTGCCATTTCATCAGAAAATCGTTTATTGTGGAACTGCGAATATCGATGGCACCCGCACACCTTGTGCTTTGTTACCAATGTCCTTCCACTTCGATTTTTCTCTACACAATTCTACAATACAATTCTACGGAAATATCCTCAAATTTTAATTGCAATTTCACCGCAATTTTCAAAAGTTTTTTTTTTATTATTGATGACTTCCTGTGGAATTGGGGTACAACCATTTGAAGGCTATAAATTTGTTAGGAAATGTTTTCACATTTATTCTTGTGAAATATTACAGCCATTTCGTGTATAAGCAAATATTTCATAAACTGTCAAGGTTTCTTGTGTTGGTACGTGAGCATTTTATGTCACCTTAAGCTTAAGTTTATCCAATTTAAAGATAACATTGAAAAATGAGGCCTCATAACTAATTTGGTAAAGGGCAAAGGAGTGGAGGAGCTAGACATGGATTCAATGAAATATCCCTAAAAAGACGGGGAAATTTTATTTCCAAATTTGTGACCCTCACTTTAATACGGGAAAATGCAAACACATCGAATGAATGACCTAAGTCACTATGTATATCGAGCCATAACAACCAAAAAGACGTAAGCGCCACTCACAAAAATTTAGAGGAGTAGGTTTCTTTTGCGATTATTTTTTATTTAAATGCATATGTAATGTATACATCTGTTTATATAACTGTAAAATTTGGTATAACGGTACATTTTACAGCCATAAATTTTGGAAACATGATGCCATTTGTCATAAGTGACCGATTTCCCTCAAAAAATTAAAAGTAAATCATGGTGGCGCTTACGTCTTTTTGGCGGTTAGGGCTCGATATTTTGTGGGACTCCATTTCTAACCTAACCTAGTCACCTGTCGTTCCCGATAGTGGCCTGAGCTCGATGTATTGTTATTGCTATTTCTATTTATATTCCTATTGCTTTTGTTATTGTTATTGCTATTGCTATTGCTACTGCTATCGCTATTGCTATTTTTGCTGCTGCGTTGGAGTTGTGTGATCTTCTGATAGACGCACTCCTTCACGGAACAGCTGTGACGTATTACGTCGTGAAGGATGGTTAGCCATTACGCTATCTACGGCATTAGGGATTTTAGGGACGCATTCTCTGTTGAACCTAGGACAGAGGAATATGACGTGATTTGCTTCTTCCGCTTCCACACAGTTTGGGCACATAGGCGAACTATTGTGTCCAAATTCGTGCACATATTTCCGGAAGGCACCATGATCTATTAAGAACTGCATGAGGTAGTAGTTCGTATCTCCGTGTCGTCTGTTAAACCATACACTTATGGTAGGTATAAGGAGATGTGTCCATCTTCCCTTCGTAGATGAGTCCCAACGAGATTGCAAAGTGGCGATCGATGAGGAACGCACTTCCTTGGCAAATTCTGCTCTCTGCTGTTTATTCTGTGGTTTTCTAATAAATATCCTTCATCTCGGAGGCTGCTATGTCGATTGGAATGAGACCAGCGACTACGCCTGCTGCATCTTCCGATATGGTTTGATACCCGGAGATTATGCGAAGACAGTTCACTCGGTATGAAGTCATCAGCTTCTTCCTATAGGATTTTACTCTCAAAGCATCCGCCCATACGGGAGAAGCATAAAGGATCACAGAGTTTACTACGGTGGCTAGTAGTTTCCTTCTCGCAAGTCTAGGACCTCCAACATTGGGCAGATTCTTGCCAGGGATGCTTGAGTTTTTGCAGCTTTCTCGCTTACGTACTCAATGTGATCCTTGAACGTCAGGCTGTTGTCTATCATAACTCCCAAATATTTCAGTGAACGACTTGATCCGATAACCTTATTTCCAGCGATCACATTAATGAATTCCGTTGTTTTCCGGCTTGTGATAAGAATTGCCTCCGTTTTGTGAGCAGCTAGTTTTAGATGAGCTGAATCGAACCACTTTTGTACTTTTTTGATGGCCGTGTTAGTGGCTGCTTCTACGTTTTTGATATGTCTCGCTACCGTGATTACGGCGATGTCATATGTAAAGCCTATAATATTAACCCCGTTTGGGAGGGGGAGTCTCAGCACTTCAACGTTACACAACAGTGGACCCAGGACATGATCCTTGTGGGACGCCGGCGGATACACTGTAGTGCTCCAGTCCATTGTCGCTAAGATATAGGAGCTTCCGGTTGTCAAGATAGCTTTTGACCATATCTACAATATATGTCTGAACTTCGGTTCGCACCAGGGCTTCATGGATGTGCCCCCAATCTGCTGAGTTGAAGGCGTTCTTCACATCAAGGGCAACGACGGCGCAATATTTCTTCGTTCCGCCTTTCCACCTTGCTCTTTCGATGGCCTTCCTCGCCGTATCAACTACAAGGAGATGCGTCCATCTTCCCTATGCAGATGTAACCCAACGAGATTGCCAAGTGGCGATCGATGAGGAACGCTCTTCCTGGGCAAATTCGGATCTCTGATTTTTGTTCTCCGGTTTTCTATCGTGTATTCGTTTCATCTCGGTAGCGACAATGTCAATTGGACCAGCGACAACACCTGCTGCATCCTCCGATATCGTTCTATACCCTGAAATTGTCCGAAGACAGCTTAGTCGATATGTATATGCATCAAATCCATATGCCTTAGTGCAGTTATCACCTCGTTCATCTCATTAAAGCCCCTCCGTTCTATTTCACAATACATTCTTGACACGTAACTATCTATGGGTAATCGTGTTAATCACATGCAATTTTCATACCTTCCCCTTTTTAGCTATTATTGTCAAATGTTGCCAACTATATATTCCTATTCATAATCACCAACTAACCCAATTTAACTAATTAATATCTCATCTGCCCTATCGGACCTGACATGAATCTTTAATATTTATTCCTCCAGATTAATATGCGAGTAATTGTTACATTATAAGTCCCCTTAGAATACCTTTAAAACAAAGAAATGTTTATCAAATAAAAATGTTTTCACACAAACAAGAAATTATGTCAATTTTGCTAATCGCTTTGGATGTCATTAGGCGAAAAGCCTTCGAACCCTTTTATCGAATATAAAGCAATAATCTTAACTTGATTGTCACAGTTGTTGAGTGACTCCTGCACTCTTTGGATCTCTGCACACGTACGTCCGTCCATCCATTCATCCATCCACCTCCAATATTGGTAGTGATGGCAATAAAAAGCTGAATGTTGTGATCTTAGACACGTGCCACTCCTTTTAATAGTTTAATGCTTCAATGGTTACTTAACTATGCACACGCCATGTGATGGATACACTCAGAGAAAAAGGCGGGAAATTATTGAGAAATGATCGAATTTTCCTTAAGAAGAAAATAACTAGGTGGAAATTATGTTTCGGCAGTTACGCATTTTATACACAAAGGACCCTACAGAATAACTAGACAAGCTTTGTGTTTCAAATGCACGAGTTTAATAGCAATTTCTTTGTTTTGAATCTAAGATATCATGGCTCAAAACATACAACTAGCTTATGGAAAAGAATACAAGCCATGGAAGTAGTGTTTGTAAGCTTTTTGATTAATATCAGGTTTTTGGTGAGATTCTTAAGAGGAATCCTCGGCAGCTATAATCTAACTTGCTCTAAATGAGCTACTAAGTTAGATCTTTGGAAATGGAATTCATGGCTTGAGAAATTTTAATCGCTGTCACTATGCTTTTGGAATGGAATTGGAGATTTGGTATATACAACTTGCTTGAAGTGAGCTTTTAGAATGGAATGCACGACTTGGAAAATACCACTTTCTCCATGAAAACCTTTGGAATATAGTCACAACTTCCAGATCCAGTAACCTTTAGACGAAGTTCTTGAAAGAAATCCTCGACTAAGAATACTCATTTCAAGTTCCTTATCTTGAATCTAAGATATTTTTGACTAAAGGTCATGGCTCGGAATACAACTAGCTTATGGAAAAGAATACAAGCCATGGAAAGTAGTGTTTGTAGGTTTATTCACGACGTACAAACACGTTTCAGTGAGGTTCGTGAAGATATTCCAGAGAACTTTAATCGAAGTTCTTGAATAGCATCCTCGACTCGGAAGATCCATCCGTTTCTAGGTGAATTTCTTGAAGAGAATCCTCGATTCGGAAGATTCACCTTGTTCTGGGTGAATTTCTTGAAGTGAATCCTCGACTCAGAATATTCAATTTGTTTCAGATGAATTTTGGAAGATAATCTCCATCCACCATGCTCAAGACGAAGTTCTTGAATAGAAGACAAGACATGCAGAACCAGTTTACTTTGTGCTAACTTCTTAAAGAGAACCCATGAATCGAGGGAATCAACTGGTTTTAAGTTAATTTCTTGAGCTAACCCTCGACTAGGGGGATCCATCATGTTGTAAGTTAATTTATTGAAGAGCATCCTCCTCTAGGAAGATCCACTATGATTTTTGCGAAGTTCAATTCAGGACTTGAAGAAGCAGTTAGCTATAGAAGAAGTTAATAACGAGAATCCTCCAGTCGGAGGACCCACCTTCTTTTACTCGACATTCTTTAAGATGACTGTCTACTCGGAAGATCCACCTTCTTTTAGGTGAATTAGTTTTAGGCGAAGTCTTTGAGAAGAATCTCCGAATCAGGAGATTCTCATAGTTCTAGTTCAATTTCTTGAAGATAATACTAAAATCGTAAGATCCGGAATGCGTTCGGTGAAATTTCTGAAGATTATTAATTTATTCGAACTTCCTTAAGATGATCCTCGATTCGCAAGAACAACATACTGTTTGCGTAGTTCGATAAGATAATCCACGATAAGGAAACCCAGATTAAAACTTCATTAAAAAATCCATTACTTTGAGATCTAACTTGTTTGAGGCAAACTCCATGAAGAGAATCCCAACATGGAGATCTTACTTCCTTTAGGCAAACTCCACGAAGAGGATACAAGACTCTGAGAACTGACTTTCTCCTCAAAGATAGGCGAACTCATTAAAGATAATCCACGACTCGGAAATCTTGCTTGCTTTTGTGCGAACTCCTTGAAGAGAATCCTCGTCTTCGAGATCTAGTTTGCTTAAAGTGAAATCTCTGAAGAGAATTCACAACTTATAGATTGTATCTTGCTGTACGCAAACTCCTTGGAGACTCTGATATCTAGGTTGCTTTAGGCGAACTCATTGAAGAGAATACCGGACATGAAGATCTAGGTTGCTTTAGACGAACTCCATGAAGAGGATCAACGTCTGGGAAATCTAGATTGCTTTAGGCGAACTCATTGCAGATAATACCGGACATGAAGATCTAGGTTGCTTTAGGCGAACTCCATGAAGAGGATCAACGTCTCGGAAATCTAGGTTACCTTAGGCGAACTCCATGAAGAGGATCAACGTCTCGGAAATCTAGGTTACCTTAGGCGAACTTATTGAAGAAAACACCGGACATGAAGATCTAGGTTGCTTTAGGCGAACTCCTTGAAGATAATTCAGGACTTGAAGATCTAGTTTGCTTTAGACGAACTCCTTAAAGAGGATCCACGACATGAAGATATAGCTTTCCGTGAAGAAAATCCGCGACATGAAGATCTAGCTTTCCGTGAAGAGAATCTACGGCGTGAAGATCTAGCTTTCCGTGAGGGGAATCCACGACATGCAGATCTAGCTTTCTTTAAAAAGAATCCAAGAACATCTTGAAAAGAATCCACGACATGGAGATCTAGCTTTCCTTAAAAAGAATCCACGACATGGAGATCTAGCTTTCCTTGAAAAGAATCCACGACATGGAGATCTAGCTTTCCTTCAAAAGAATCCGCGTCATGGAACTTTTTAAAGAGAAACCACGAATTGGAGATCTAGCTTGCTTAAGACGAACTTTTTGAGGAGAATCCACGTCTTCGAGATCTAGCTTGCTTAAGGTGAAATCTCTGAAGAGAATCCACAACTTATAGATCTATCTAGCCTTAGGGGATCTCCTTGAAAATAATCCATGACTTGGAGATCTATTTTGCTGTACGCAAACTCCTTGGAGACTCTGAGATCTAGGGTGCTTTAGGCGAACTCATTGAAGAGAATACCGGACATGAAGATCTAGGTTGCTTTGGGCGTTCTCCATGAAGAGGATCAACATCTCGGAAATCTAGGTTGCTCTAGGAGAACTCTTTGAAGATAATACAGTTCTTGAAGATCTAGGTTGCTTTAGGCGAACTCCTTGAAGATAATACAGGACGTGAAGAGCATCCGCGACATGAAGATCTAGCTTTCTGTGAGGAGAATCCACGATATGACGATCTAGCATTCCGTGAAGGGAATCCACGGCATGAAGTTCTAGCTTTCTTTAAAAAGAATCCAAGAACATCTTGAAAAGAATCCACGATATGGAAATCTAGCTTTCCTTAAAAAGAATCCACGACATGGAGATCTAGCTTTCCTTAAAAAGAAGCCACGACATGGAGATCTAGCTGTCCTTAAAAAGAATCAACGACAAGGAGATCTAGCATTCCTTCAAAAGAATCCACGACATGGATATCTAGCTTTATTTAAGCGAACACCTTGAAAATAATCCATGACATGATGATCTCGTTTTTCTTACAAAGAATCCACGACTTGCAGATCAAACCTTCCTTAAAGATAATATGGAGATCTAGCTTTCTTTGCAGAGACTTCACGACATGCAGATCTAGCCTTCCCTGAAGAGAAGACACGACTTGGAGATCTAGCTTTGCTTGAAGAGAATAAACGACATGGAGATCTAGCTTTCCTTGAAGAGAATCCACGACATGCAGATCTAACATTCCACGAAGAAAAGATACGACTTGGAGATCTACTTTTTCTTGATGATATTCTACGACTTAGAGATGTAGCTTTTTTTGTACAGCATGCTTGGAGATCTAGCTTTCTTTATGCGAACTCCTTACAAAGAATCCAAGACCTGGAGATCTAGCTTTTCTTGAAGAGGAAGTCCAACTTGGACATCTAGTTTTCATTGAAGAGAATCCACGACTTGCAGATCTAGCCTTCTTTGAAGAGAATAAGCGACATTGAGATTTAGCTTTCCTGGAAGTTAGTCCAAGATGACCTGGCTTTCCTTGAAAAGAATCCACGATTTGTAGATCTAGCTTTCCTTTAAGGTCATCAATGACTTTGAGATCTAGATTGCATTAGGCGAACTTCTTGAAGAAAATGCAGGACGTGGAAAATTATCTTGCTTAAGGCTAACTCCTAAAGTTAAGCCACGACTTAACAATCCAAATGGCTTCCGACGTAGCCAATAACTGCGACGTCTTAAAGATCCTGCAGATATTAAGGAAATTGTTCACTTCTACAAAAATTTGATTTTCACAAATTTTCTTCCCAATTCCAAAATTTGTCCGAGTGTATACATTTCCTTTACTCCTTTTTAAGGCACTATGGACGGGATGTCATATCGGTAAATACCAGACAAGAAAGTGTGTCAGGATAGGACTAGACCATGCGTGTGTGTGTGTACACCGCGATGGTACAAATTTTCACATTTACTATCATCTCATTGGAGTATAATCATCATGCATGACAAAAAGGATGATTTAAGTCGTATCCCTACACAACCCTTCCGGACAGCAAGTGTCTAGGAGGGAACCAGGTCAAAATGAACCCAAGACAAGACAAGAGGAAGAAGAATGACAATACAAACTCATGTCATACAGAGCAGAGAGCGTTCGGGTTATTCGCTTGTAACCCCAAAAGAGCGATTTGCTTGTGGGTAGAGCAGCGATAGGTATGGAAGCTGAAGGCACAAAGGTCGTTCATCAGCAAACATGAAGGGGCCGAATGGGTGGGGGACAGGGTGTACTTTTGAATGGGCAATATGGGGTAGGCAATAGCACGGTTGTAAACTCTTTAAGACCGCCATTCAAAATAAGGGAGTGAGTGAGCGTATAAGGAACCCTGAATTCAATGCGTGATGTATGTGGCATTGGTGGGTCGGTCGGTCTCCTTCAACACCGCCATAAAGAAGAGCGTGTTGAATGGGCCCGAATTCGCACAAATTTTAAATCATTTCGTGTGCCATTTTCGACAATAAAACGCACCGAAAATGGCACGAAAAGGCCGACAACGGCCATAACAATAACATATTCTTGATGTTGAGGAGCTGTAACGATATCTCTGCTCTCTTCAAACAATGACCCATAAACAAAACCTGACATTATTAGCAATTCAGTTTTTTCTTCTTCTTTATGTTTTTTTTGTCGGTTTGTGCAGAAATGTTGATTTGTTCGTGTTGTTGTCGGCACGGCACTGTTGTTGCTGTCATGGCTTTAAGGTGTACTTTTGTGGCACGTGACACATATACCGAATACGTTTTATGACAACTTTAGTCAACCTTTGTCACAAATGAGTTCCATAAGTAGTTGTGAAAATGAAAACGACAGCAGAGACAACGAGGGAAAGAAGCTTGTCCCCCAGCCGCCCCTCCCCAAACCCGGGTCACCCTCCGTCCTCCAGTTCACAAATGATATGTTGAGAAAAAAAGTGAAAAACAAAACGTACAAGAAGAGGGGAGCGCAAATATGAGTGGGATTCCCCCCATGTCATACGTGCCTTTCCTTCCAACGAAGACAAGCTATGAATCAAGAAATTTGTATATTTTTGTACATCCGGTTAACTAAGACAACGGATATGGAAGTACGCGCATGAATATGTTGTCAGGTAGGTCTTACCGTGTACGTACGCATACCTAGAGCCTCTTCTAGAGGAAACGTTGAGGGAAGTGTAATATGTGGTAATGGTCGTAGCTTGCAATTTATGAGAATATGAATGAATTGGAAAAGGTGGAAGGTGGAGCTGATTCTGGTTCTGCTATTGGTGTGATGTCAATGTCGATCATGCCAATGCATTTGATGAACAATTTTTGTTTGCTGCATTTCGGAAGAATTTTTTATTGCTTCTGTTCTGGAGGAACGAACGTGTAGCACGTTATAAAGCTAGATGAGGGGAAGCAATAGAGGGAAAGGATTAAGTAACTCTTGCCGACATTCATTGATTAGATATTTGATTTATGCTACTTTTTTATTGCCGGAAGGGAATACAACGACAAAAAGTAGCTAAAAAATTATATTACTTCTTAGGCCGTTAAGTCTACTAGTCTTTTCAGCAGTAAAAAATCCATGAATATACCATAAAATTAGTAGCTTTCCCTGCAGATCTTCTTCAGCCCTTTCCGGTACGTAGAAGAGTCTTTCAAACTGCTAAAATAACAGCAGATAATATGTTTAGAACTCTGCAGCAGAGCCACCTCTCGGGCAGAAGGTATTACCATTAGCTTTAATGACAAAACATCAATCGGTACAAAACTCTACAGCAGCACTTATGATGGTGAATAATTGTACTCGTACACCTTAATGAAGACGTTGGTCCTAGCTATGGTAGGTGTAGGTACCACCTTTACCATTACCTACATCTACCATAGCTACGTATAACGGATGTATCCAGAATTTTAAAAAATCTTCCAGCTAATTGTCCTTCTAGTCATAAAACTTATCGACAAAGATTATCTGGCGTACTTCTTCTTGTCATTGGCACCGCAATTCGTTGTGGCGGGTGATTATGACGCCAAATTCACGTTCTTAGCCTTCAAGCCGATAGTAAAGTTCAAGCTAATATTAGGATTCTGTAGGTAGTCGTCACGAGCAAGAGAAAATATTAAAAATTGGTACCGAGTTGAGGGATAACAGACCATTTATTTATAATGTTACATTTATACACTGAGTCCATAGTTTTTCTGGGCTGACTTAATCTACATTGCTGCGAAGATCAGGACAACATAAGCAGGATCTGCTACTTAATTTATAAAATATAATTAAAAACCATCAAAAACTCTCACGACTTAAAAAAAAAAGTTCTATCATATCAGAACTAACAATTTGTCAATCTATGATTCGAATTGGTTGGTTTTCGTAGCCACTCAACACTCAATGGATAGTCGGGTATACCGTTTTGAAAGTTCTACCACATATCCATTCCGTCAGATTGAAATGTCATCCAGAAACATATACCAAATACTTTTGTAGTAACGGTTGATACAGTTACAAGTCAAGAAAAAATCTCACGACTTCATAAAACTCCTATCAGAACTACCAATTTGTCAATCTATGGTTCGAATTGGTTGGTTTTCGTAGCCACTCAACACTCAATAGAGACTCGGGTAGTCTTTCTAACACATATCCATCCCGTCTTATTGGAAACATCGCTCTGATCAGTAGTAGATATTCAAGAAATATCATCCATAAACATATACCAAATACTTTTGTAGTAACGGCTGATCAGGGCCGGGCAAACGAAGGTCGCAAGACCAACTAGTTTACTTAAAAAACACGGTTACAAATTAAGAAAAACTCACAAGACTTAAAAAACGCTATCAGAACAAAAAAATTGTTCGAGTTGGTTGGTTTACGTAGCCGCTCAACGCCTACGGAGCATCGGGTAGTGTCTTAATATAAAGTTTTGAAAGTTCTACCAAACCACTCGCTCGACCACATTTCCATTCTGTCAGAATGAGAAAATTGCTTTGATCAGTAGCAGATATTCAAGAAATCTCATTCAGAAACCTAGAGCCATGACTTTTGAAGCAACGGTTGAACAGCGCCGGACAATCGCAGGACCAAAATGGTCGTTGAATTACAGTTTTAATTGGAAAGTATGATTTCCTATTGCTCTATCTCCAGTCAGAGCGAACACTTGAAACTTGAACTTGAAATTTACCACCTGCTATGGCTTATGAAGGATCGTCAGGTAGTAGTGTACATTTTATCTTTTATTTGGAACCATCGGTGCAACCTCTTTTATTGTTATTTTTATTCTGTTCCGGCTAGAGACAAAGAATAACGAGTCTGAATTGGCCGTCAAGCGAAGCACTGAACACAATATGAGACTGCTAGCACTTGTGCGTACAACCCTTTTAAGAAGCTGTCTAGATACCTTCAACGTAGTTGCTTATTTATTTGGACGGAGTGCTTGACGATACCCAAGCTCTGAAGGGTCTGAGGTTGCATTCGTGGTCACACGTCTTCTCTCTTTCAGCCTAATCTAACCTAGCGTAACCGCTCAATATTCAATGTAGCATCGGGTAGAGTTTTTATATACCGTTATGAAAGTTCTACAACACCACTCGCTCTACCACATATCCATTCTGTCAGATTGAGAAAATCGCCCTGATCAATAGCAGATATGCAAAAAAAATTTCATCCAGAAACATACAGCTAAGGTTTTTGCAGTAACGGTTGATCAAAGCCGGGCAATCGCAGGACGAAAATGCTCGTTGAATTACAGTTTTAATTGGAAAGAATGATGAAAGAACATACCACCTGCTGAGTCTTATGCATTGTAGCATTGTATATTTGATCTTTTAACAGGTCCTATCGAGTTTGAATCCGTGGTCATACGTAGCACTGAAGAAGCATCATCTTTTCTAAGAAGCTGTCTAGATACCTTCAACGCAGTTGGTTAATTATTTGGGCGAAGTGCTTGAAGCTACACAAGTTCTGAAGGTTTTCAGCTTGTATCCGTCTTCACACGGCTTCTCTCTTTCAACCTAACGTAATCTAACGTAGCCTCTCAATGTTCAATGTAGCATCGGGTAGAGTTTTTATATACCGTTATGAAAGTTCTACAACATCACGCGCTCTACCACATCTCCATTCCGTCAGATTGAGAAAATCGCTCTGATCAATAGCAGATATTCATATGACTTTTGAAGCAACGGTTGAACAGCGCCGAACGTTGAATCGCAGGACGAAAATGTTCGTTGGATTACAGCTTTAATTGGAAAGTATGATTTCCTATAGCTCAATGTTCAACCAGAGCAGCAATCAGCCCTGAAACATACCACCTGCTAAGGCTTATGAAGGACTGGCAGGTAGCATTGTACATTTGATCTTTTAACAGGTCCTATCGAGTTTGAATCCGGGGTCATGTGTAACGCTGAAGAAGACAACTGGTCAAAACTGGTTAAGGAATAGACAACACAACTGGTCTTCTACTGAGATGTAGATAACCCAAGTGTCCATCTACTGCGCAACTGTGCCATAACTAAGGAGTAGATAACACAACTAAGGAGTAGACAACTTAATTTGTAGCCAACTAAGGAGTTGTTAACCCTACTGGCCCTCTGGTAAGGTGTAGATAACCCAACTGGCCGCCCACCAAGGAGTATATAACGCAACTGTATCTCTACTAACGAGTACAAAACCCAAATCGACGTTTACTAAGGAGTAGCCAACCCAATTAATAGTCAGCTAAGGATTTGTTAACCCTAGTGGCCCTATACTAAGGAGTAGATAACCCAGCTGAGCTCCTACTACGGAGTAGATAATTCAAATGGTCATATGTTAAGGAGCATATAACCCAACTGGCCGCCTACTAGGGGTATATAACTCAATTTGTCGTAAACTAAGGAGTAGATAACCGTCTGCTAAGCGGTATATTTTTATGATGATGTCGTATGCCACATCCAGAAATTTTTTTGGTGCCCTAATAAACTGATACCAATTACACCCAACATGATCAAATCTGTGATTGGAGTCTGTAGACTCAGGTAAATTGATAATCACTTCCTGTAGCGTTTATTATATAGGGTTAAATGTGATCTGGTTTTCTTGAAATTTGCCGGTGGTTATTCTGCTTTAGAAAGCCAGTGATTATTCTGCTTTAGAAAACTCGTATGCAAATAACCGAACACGGTTTCGTATAACTGAAGACGGTTTCTTAGATCCGAAGACGCTTTCATAGAACTGAAGACGGTTTCCCAGAACCGAAGACGGGTCCCGAGAAGCGAAGACGGTTTTTATAGAATCGAAGATGGTTCCCAAAGCCGAAGACGCTTTTCCAGAACCCAAGACGGTTTCTCAGAATCGATGACGGTTTTTGAAATCCAAAATCGGTTTCCCCTAACCGAAGACTGCTTTCCCAGAACTGAAAGTGGATTTCAGGACCGAAGACTGCTTTCCCAGAACTGAAAATGGATTTCAGAACCGAAGACGGTTTTCCGGAACCCACACGTACGCAGTTTTTACTAATATTAATCCAGTTGGCGCTCTGAATGCAATATTTTCATATAAACTTCAGCATCAATTGCTTTTCCGCAATTCCTTTTTTCCGCATCTGTCTAGGGGAATTCAACGAAATTGGTTGATTATTTTGACGGAGTATTTGACGAACAGTTGAAACACTGAAGAAGAGAATATGTGATTTAAGCTTCGAAACTAGTCCTTTACGAAGTTGTTCAAGGTTCTAGGATGGAATCAATTGCTTATTTCCAAGGAGTGTTAGTTATAAAGCTTTTAACGTTTGAGATAAAAAAGAATCGAAGCATTGCAGAATAGAATATGTGACCGATAGGACTTGAGCCTCTATTTAAAGGCATAATAGAAGGACTGCTAATCCCTTCTTTAAAAAGCTACCTTGTTTACAAAGCTGGCAGGGGATCCACAATGCAGCCAAGTTCGGCGGTATTTCATGATTAAGTTCCAAAGCTCAAGTTGTCAAGAGAAGAGTCGAAGCACTGAAGAAGGCTAAATCAGGACTATCAGCCGTAGATATCTACAAGAGAGGATCTTAGGGCATAAGGTACATGAAAAAAGCCAAAATAATCACCGGAAATTGTTCCTGAAAATGTAACGTGAAAAACCTGTATGGGTAAGTCGAATTAGCGTAAATCTGAATGTAGGTATCGGTATGTACGATTTTGAGAGCATCTAAGATGAAAGTATATTAGAATCAAGCTTCTTGGATCAAAAACCTGAGAATTGAGTGCAAGGAATTCCTTTGTCTTCTGACATATTCAGCCAAACTTGATTCCTACTCCATACTCTAATTGATTTTTGTTCCCTAAATTTTCTTCTTTCTTCATTCCCGGCAATTGTTTTCTTCCTGTACATTCTGCCCGTGTTGACCGACTTTTGCATGCCACAACAAGTACATACGAATATGAAAATTGTGAAGATTTCCAAACTCTGTAGTGTTTTTTAACATGGCCAGAGATTTAGAATTCCTCCATTGCTTGGTTTTTGGTTTTACGACACATGACCGTATCGGTGTTTGCCAGCAAACACAAAACTTTAATCTTAGTCTTAACAGGGACTTCCACCAAGTCTCCAGTCCCTGCTCCTGCTGCTGCTCCTACTCCAGTTTCCACCTTCCATACATACTCGTAGAATATTCACTTTCCATGTCATTTCACAATACACCTAACCGAGCAAATGGAGTTCATATAAGAAAGTTTAGACAATTTTCACAAAATTCATTTAAAGTTTGAACTGCACGACAGATAACAACGAGAGGCAAAAACCTCAGATTTTTTTGCATAACAAACAAGTGCGGAACGACAAAGTTTCTTCTCCTACATCTTAGCCCCTCACCTCCCGACCCCACCTCTGCACCAATGCGAACGTTGTAGTTTTAGGTTAGCAATGCTGAAAGCATTTAAAAAGCAAAACTATTTCAAAATTAACGCTCTACGACGACGCTATGGTTTCCAATGTTGTCCAATTTATTATTTACGAGGTGTTAAAAGTTGCACTCATGCAGCGCTCCTAGACATGGGAACAGGGAGTGGTAGCGGTGGTTGGCGAGAATCTGCGGAACAAATCTGTGCACAATACACAACACTTGCAATGTGCCAGAGTCGCCTCTGCCAATGCCACAAAATTCTATTCACAGTAAAACGCTGAACCGCGAACAAAACAACAAAGTGAAATAAAATTGAATGAAAAACTGAACATTTTCCACACATACACACACACACATACTAAATAGTGCTATACTATGACGCCCATATTTTGCGACGCGAAAATTACACCCACGCCACAAATTGACTCCAGAGGCGGACGGAAAAGGAAGGCTACGTGATACACGTGGACTGTGTGCTTGTAGGGTCTGGGTATGGTGGTGGTGAACCCTGCGAATACATATGTGTGCGAGGCAATGATTGCCACATATGTATGTGGATAGGTGTATATCACCACCAAAAGGAGCGAAAACACGAGGATTTAAGTACCAGTCAAGAGGCCCTTTTTAAGACTGCAGAGGAATCGATTAAAATATTCATTACTTCAATACTGACATAGTGTTCTTTTATTATCGAGTAGATGATCCACTTGATCGTCTCTTACTGATCCTCTACTATACATTTGACCCTTGGGATGGTCTACTACAGAATATATTACCCAAATGGCTGTCTATTGTGAAGTAGATGACCTAACTAGTCATCTACTATCAAATAAATGACTCAACTTGTCATCTACTACAGAGTAGATGAACAACTCGTGTAAAATAGAGTAGATAACCCATCTGGTCCTCTAAAATGGAGTAGATGAACCTACTGCACCTCTACAAATAAGTCGATTAACAAACTGGTCCTCTAATATAGAGTGCATGACCCTCTACTACTCTACAAAAGTAGTACTGCTGGTCATCTACCGTACAACACATAATCCAAATATTCATTTAGTAAAGATTAGATGACCCAACTGGCAGTATGCTGTAAAGCAGATGATCTAACTGGTCACCTATGATACAATATAAGACCACACTGCTCCTCTACTATACAGTAGATGAACAAACTGGTCATCTACTATAGCATACTAAAGGCCTTGACATTCCCCGATTCCCTCCGTGTGTTAATAGCGGCAAACTATTGCAGATGCAATCGCTGTTCAACAAACACACAATGTACTGCTACTCATATTACGTGCACATCACGAGTTTCTTGTTTAGAATATGCAAACTTTGGCAAATAATAAAACCAAATAGAAAATAATGTTCCCAGCAGTGAAATTGGGCTACGTCGAACATTGTTGCAATTTGTGCTATTTAATGAAGACATAAAAATGGTCGTTATTAGTCATGAATCATGAAAAATGTAAGATATGTCATGGAATTGCTGTACAAAACTGGTCATCTACTAGAGTAGATGATACAAGCGGATGGCTACTATATAGTATATACATAGTTATATATGACCCAACTGGCCATCAACTACAGAGTTGATGACCAAACTGGTCATCTACTATTGAGTAGGTGACCCAACTGGTCATCTACTATGGCGTAGATGACATAGTTATATATGACCCAACTGGTCATCTACTATAGAGTAGATAACCCAACTGACCATCAACTACAGAGTAGATAACCCAACTGATTATCTCCTATTGAGTAGGTGACCCAACTGGTCATCTACTATACAGCAGATCACCAAACTACTCATCTACTATAGAGTAGATGACCTAACTGGTCATCTACTATAGAGTATATGACCCAACTGCTCATCTACTATAAAGTAGATGACCCAAATGGTCATCTACTATAGAGTAGATGACCTAACTGGTCATCTACTATATAGTATATGACCCAACTGCCGATCTACTATAAAGTAGATGACCCAACTGGTCATCTACTATTAAGTAGATGATCCAACTGGTCATCTACTATAGAGTAGATGACCCAACTATAGAGGAGATGACCCAACTGGTAATCTACTATAGAGTAGATGACCCAACTGGTCATCTACTATAGAGTAGATGACCCAACTTGTCATCTACTATAGAGTAGATGACCCAACTGGTCATCTACTATAGAGTAGATGACCCAACTGGTCCTTTGCTATTTAATGAAGAGGTAGAAATGGTCGTTATAAGTCATAAATCATGAAAAATCTAAGATATGTCATGGAATTGCTGTACAAAACTGGTTAACTACTATAAAGTAAATGATGCAAGCGGATTGCAACTATAGGGTACAAGCAGATGGCAACTATAAGGTACAACTGGTCATCTACTATAGAGTAGATTACCCAACTGGTAATCTACTATAGAGTAGATGACCCAACTGGTCATCTACTGTAGAGTAGTTGACCCAACAGGTTATCTACTATAGAGTCTATGACCCAACTGGTTATCTACTGTAGAGTAGATGACCCAACTGGTCATCCAGTATAGAGTAGATGACCCAACTGGTCATCCACTATAGAGTAGATGACCCAACTGGTCATCCACTATAGAGTAGATGACCCAACTGGTCGTCTACTATAGAGTAGATGACCCAACTGGTCGTCTACTATAGAGTAGATGACCCAACTGGTCGTCTACTATAGAGTAGATGACCCAACTGGTCGTCTACTATAGAGTAGATGACCCAACTGGTCGTCTACTATAGAACAAATGACCCAACTGGTCGTCTGCTACAGAGTAGATGACCCAACTGTTCGTCTACTATAGATTAGATGACCCAACTGATCTTCTACTATAGAGTAGATGACACAACTGGTCATCTACTCTATAGTATATGACACAAATCGTCTTCTAATATAAGTAGATGGATCAAATCATCGTCTAATATAGAGTAGATGTCCCAACTGGTCGTCTATTTCAGAGAAGATGAGCCAACTGATAGTCAAATATAGAGTAGATGACCCAACAGGTCATCTACTATTGAGTAGATGACCCAACAGGTCGTCTACTATAGAGTAGATGACCCAACTGGACGTCTACTATAGAGTAGATGACCCAACTGTTCGTCTACTATAGAGTAGATGACATCATTTGAGTTGAATATACTACATTGTAGGGTATATCCAATTCAATTACACTGCACACAATACAAAATACGGACCATAATACCATTGTACTTTTTTTGTTTCCTATAAATTTCAAATTATTGTTTATAATAAAATTGTCTGTGCGTAAGCAAAAAAAAATAATATTGTATACATTTTTTGTTTACTCTTTGTTTTAACCACAAGAAAATTGTATCAAATGCTAATAATGTAGCTTGAACTTGTTCCATTGATCTCTGAGGGGAATTGAGGAAAATCTCCAGGGATGCGGAAGGATGGGAAGAACGATGATGATGATGGTAATAATGTTGTTCTTATTCAATCAAGTAAGGAGAAGGGAAGAGGAAAAAATAAAAATCTAATGATAATCAGCAAGACATATAATGATGATGGTGATTGCATTATTTCAAAAATAGCCACATGTGTATCACGTACTCTTAGTAGAATCGGTTATATGCCTAGAGCAAAATTTGTTATATATGTATGTACGGAAAAAGAGAACAAGAAAAGGGATGAAAAGTGTAGCTGGAGGTAGATTTATAAAATATTTACTGCAAAAATAAATAGGAAAACGAATGCATGCCAACCAACTTTAGCTAGAATCCAACAAAAAACAATATATATGAATGAATGTACAATTTCTAATTACAGTCATACTTAAGCATCAATGACAGATGATGACGAGTCGGGGGTGGAGGGGAGGTAGGAGGAGAAAACAGGAAATTCTTGTTTGTTGGTTGACGGGAAGGTGGCAGGGGGCCAAGTACATGGACATGGAATATGACTTCTGGCTGTGCCTACATCAAGTACGAAGGCAAATATTTTTTTAAACATATTTCATGGATACGGGAAAAGGGTTGTTTTTTATAATTTGTTCTTCTTCTCTGCTTTACTTCTTTGCCTTTTATATATTTTATTTTCTGCTGAAACCGGAACTTCCTTTTCCATTACAACGATGAAGCATCATTATGACCGTTTGTGTAATTCAAAGTTGACGTTGACGATGATGGTAATTATTTAAATATTTGTTTACTTGTGTCTCCTCTTCTGTCTTCTCTTTCGCCTTATTCTATCACTCCTAGATATGTTCGAGTATGTATGTATGTTTATGGGTACCAGTGTAGTCTTTGCCTTGTGTTCATCCTTGTTTTTATCCTGATGTTCTGTGTTTTAATTTAAAATTTTCAACTCGACATCATTTAACCTATGGAACTGACTAACGATGTTGTTGTTGGTCTGGCGTTAAAGGTAAGTGGAGAATTCCAGCATGGGGATGGACATATGATGGGTGATACTGGGCGCTGGGTGATTTACAATGAGTGAAAATAGGTTGGGATAACCCAGCAGACATTGGAGTGCAAAAATTCGAATTTTCCAAAAAGCTTTAGGCTTTTATTTTAGGCCCTACCATAAACGAATGATTTGGAGGACCTGCTAGCCTTCTCTATAACAGGATTGACTTTACCGCACACATGAGTAGGTTTCCCCGAAACCCTGCAACAAGGAAGCTCCCTTTGCTTTTGGCCTTCTTTTTCCTGATTCTAGTATTAACATTTGATGTGGTGGACTTACTCGCACTCTCCGTAAATGAAAACGTTTTGACGCCAATACACGTAGGATTCTGTCTAGAGACTCATTTGGCTGGGTTCTCTGAAATACTGGTAAACGGGCCTGTTCTTAGATGCGAGGTAGCATTCAACTTTGTTATTTGGTGGATCTGTTCACCAACTTTCTTCCAGTGGATTGACTTTGCCGCGAACACTCGTACATGGTCAAGTTACTGAGGAAAACTCTGTGGGACTTTGGGAATTTTCTAAAATGCGCAAAGATATTAATTATAGCTTAGAAGATCTCATTTATGTAGTGGTTTGTACTACATCAGCATAAGACACCGATTTATTACCCGTTTCTTATTCAGTGTTGGTTGAGGCCCTGCCTTTAATGGATGACCAGGAGAACCTGTTCGCCTTCTCTGAAACTGGATTGACTTTACGACCCACGCTCGAATGATTCTTTCTAATTAACTCATTTACCCAAAATTTGCGAAGGTTTTTTGAAACACTAAAATAGCTTTTATCTTTTTGGGCTTCGCAGATGATTTGGTGGATCACCTCGCATTCTAGCAAACCTGACGGTTTTACCGCTAACGCTCATAGGATTCTGCATACATAGATACTCGTTTGCAATGGTTGGTTGGGTTTCTCCGAAATATTGGAAGACGCAACCGTCCTTAGATTGCAGGTAGGATTCCGACTAAAAACACTGAAAGACGGGAGCTCTTTATCTGTTTTGGCGCATACTAGACGGTTTTACCGCTAACGCTCGTAGGATTCAGTCCAGATTCTCATTTGCAATGGTTGTTTTGGGTGTCTCTGAAATTCTGGAAGACGGGCCGTCCTTAGATTGCACGTGGGATTCGGACAAAAACACTGAAAGAAGGGAGCTCCTTATCTTTCTGGGCGTCGCAGATGTTTTGGCGGAACTACTCGCACTTTCCGTAAACGAAATTTTACCGCCAACGCCCATATGATTCTGTCTAGATTCTCATTTGTAATGGTTTGTAGCGTTCCTCTGAAATACTGGAAGATGAACCCGTACATATATACCACGTGGGATTCGGAATAAAAACGCTGAAAGACGGGAGCTTTTTATCTTTTTGGGGTTCGCAGATGTTTTGGTGGAACTACTCGCACTCTCCGTAAACAAGACTATTTTACTGCCAACACCCATATTATTCCGTCTAGATGCCCATTTGTAATGGTTGGTTGGGTTTCTCTGAAGTACTGGAAGACGAACCTGTCCACAGATCCCACGTGGGATTTGGACTAGAAACTTCTGCGCAAGTGTTTTGATTACGTTTCTCCGAAATACTGAAGCACGATAGCTCGTATTCCTCTTGAGCGGGTCGTCTTGGTCTTCCTATTTGAGGCCCTATCACTAACGAATGATTTGGTGATCTCAGTAAAAAGGTTGACTTTACATTCAACACTAGCAGGATTCTGATAAGACTCTATGGAAAGGAATTTGGTTAGGGCTTAGCAGCCTAACGCTTGAGAGATTTTATCTAGTGACTCATTTACGCGCAATTTGCGTAAGTTTCTAAACTAAAATACGGGAGATCTTTACCTTTTTGGGCTAAGCTGATGTTTTTTCCCACTCTCCTTTGGTTTCTCAGGATAAGTGAAAGACTGGAGCTCAGGATAAGTGAAAGACTGGAGCTCTTTATCTTCTAGTGCGGGTCCTTTGGATTTTCTAATTTAGAACACTATCAAAAATGGATGATTTGGAGAACGAACGGTTAGGCTCTATCACCAACACTTGTATGATTCTGATTAGAGACTCGTTTTCGAAGGATTAGGTTGGGTTTCTCTGAAATACTGAAAGATTCGAGTCAGGATTCTGACTGGAAACTCCTTCACAAGGGTTTTGTTTAGGTTTCATCAAAACACTGAAATACGGGGAGATCCTTTTTTTTGATCTGTACCCATGTTCTGTATCTCTCGGTGAGAAAAATTTCTCACATGGAACGTGTAAGGGTATCCCTTACCTACCAGCGCGAAATCGTATGGCATCTGTCAAACTCGACTTTGAAAGACGCCGGACGCTTTCACTGGTGTTTAAGGGATTCTCTTACACGTTCCATGTGCGAAATAGTTATCACTGAGAGTTACAAAATAGGGGTACTGGTCGTTTCGGACTTTGACTTACTCGTGCTATCCGTAAACGGGTCTTCTTACAGGTAACACTTGCAGGATTCTGACTATAGACTGGCTTGCGACTAATTGTATTTGGTTTCTCTGAAATACTGGAAGACGATTTGATCCTTTTCTTAGGCATTTTTGCTGAGTTCTGCTCTTCGGTAGTGCTGAATCTCTTGCGGACAGAGTTGGTAGGAGTATCAAGTTCACCGTTTGGAACATCCTGCCCTTTACCATGCTCGCTCTAGCGCTGCATCTAGCTCAATTTCTTCCGTTTGGGTACTTGAGTTTCTATCAATAACGAATGATTCGCACTCTGCGTAAACGGGTCGTGTTAGGCGCCAACATTCGCAGGATTCTGGCTAGAGATTGGCTTGCGAAAGATTTTGATTAACTGATCAGATCTTTGAGATTACTCTGTTGGTCTTTGGGAATTTTGTCAGGCGCACTTCTCTTTTAAATATATTATCTAGGTGGTTTTTTAGCATAAATGCACCCTACCTTTTTAAGTCTAATTAACTCTTCCATGTCGCTTAGGTCATGGATGAACTGGAGCATGCGTTAGGCTTCTATGTAACTAGTTTAAGTTTACCGCCCTCAATTGAAGAATTATGTATAAAACTCATTTGCGAGAGATTTCTTAAGTTTCTCCGAAACACTGAAAGAGAGGAACTCTTTTGTTTGGCGTCTCTTTTGAGTCCAATTATTTCAGGTCCTAACGAGACAACTTGTAGGATTCTGACTAGAGACTCGTTTACGAGGAATTAGGTTGGGTTTCTCTGAAATGCTGAAAGACCGTTCCTTGTATTCGAGGTAGGATTCGGACTAGAAGCTACTCTGCAGGGATTTGGTAAGGTTTCTTCAAAACACTGAAAGACGGGAATTTTTTGGCCTTCGGTTGAGTCTTCTTATTTCAGACCCTATCATCAAGGGATGATTTGGTACACCTACTACACTGGTAAAGATATCTCATTTACGAAGAGTGCGAGCTACGTAAAGGAGACATCTTTACCACCAACACTTGAAGGATTCTGCCTAGAGACTCGTTTGTGAGGGATTGATATATTTGTGTTTCTCCCAAATACTGTAAAACGACTATCTCGCAGTGCTCTGAACCTACTACTCGCTCTGCAAACGGGTCGACTCTTTACCGCCAACTCTAGCAGGATTCTAGTTTACGAGGGCTTTGATGGGATATCTTCGAAATATTCGATGACTTGCCCTTCCTGTGGTCGAGGAAGGCTTCCGACAACGAACACTTTCTCGAGGATTTGGTTATGTGTCTCCGATACACTGATAGACGGGTGCTCTTATCTTCTTTCGGGAGTCGTTTGCCTACCTCGGACAGAGGTGGCAGTATCAGGTTCTTAGGAACAAGGTGTGTTGTATAGGTGCATGTGACTCAGTTTCCTTCATTGTGTCCCTGACAGCTTCTTAGGGTTCGCTACATTAGCAATATTCTTATCATTATCGTTTGAGGATTGTGGGTCAAGGGTTTGGGTTGCTTAGAGCCCCCATCCCCTCGGGGTTTATTAGTAATGTATAATTAATTAACATCAATGTTCCAGTCAAATGGTTTGCTGGTCTTTTGCCTTTGAGTTTGTGTTGGTGTTTATTTTGTGTTATGAACACAATTTCTACAGCGTTCAAAAACATCCACACAGTCACATTCACAGTCACAGCCACATCCACGTGAATAAATATCCAAGGTGTGCGCTTGTTGTCATACCAAATGGAACATGGAATGTGTGCGAGCTTTGCGCGTATTCGCCCGTAGTCATATGAGTCCACAGTAAAAATATGCACTACAGGTAAATCACACTCTCACAGTCCAGTCATTGGATGACAACATACTTGCGCACCTCTTCCACGAGGAAGACAGCTCTGGCCTTTCGTTCTTCTATCCCCTCACCCACAAGGTGGAGACAACTACGTCCAAGCAACTCTACCACTACAGTAAAAGTTCAGTGTTGAGTTTTTCGTGGTGTCACAGTGTTTACACAATGCCAATGGTCATTAAACTTTGAGGTGACTTTATGGCAAATTGTAAATAAAACACACCAAATATACCAACTCGCCACACAAATACAAACACACACGTAGAGTAAAAATCCACAAACGTATTCAGGCAAATGAATATTGTTGGTCGCTTGCCTGATGGAAGTAAAATATAAATAACAATCATGGAAGGCTTCTGCAGTATGAGGACGGCGTGGGAAGCAGCGGTGGCTCTGGGAAAATGCTAATGGTATTGCAGAGAATGACGAAAAAAAATCAATATAAAATAACATGTGGCAGAGCATTGACATGAAAATGCAAAACAGTCGCAAAATTTCCATTTTCAATTGAAGTCCATAGCCAAAAAAAAATGTTTGACAATCAACCCAAAATATGCTGATTTTTATAGGTAACGAGGTGGCAATAAGGGAGCGATGGAATATTAGAGTGGTGTGTTGTCAAAATTTTGTGGAAATTCAAAATTTTCACTACAAAACAAAAAAAAACCTTAAGGAAAGTTATATTACATTCCCGGAAAAAAGTACTTGGGCGAAGAGGTTTCCACTGATATACATTTTGTTGTAATTTCGGTGCATTAAAGATTCGCAAAGTGTACCACAAAATCAATATAAGGCTTTTAAATGTCTTCAACAGTATTCTTTAACTTTATGGGAATTATAACTAATCAAAGTAATTTGCAAATATGATTCTACATACTTTATGAGAAGAGCTTTCTAGTAATGTATATTTTGATGCAATATGTGCGCTTTGAGTACACGAAAAGTGTACCACAAAAAATACAAAATAGAAGAAAATCATTCAACATTTGAGAGTGTTTTCAAATAAATTATAAATAAAGAAATAATAAATAACGGGTTTTCCAACAACAGGTTTTATTTTGAATCACTCGGTATTTCGGTAGCTGTCACTTTTGAAGCTTTTATTCTTTGACATTTGACAAGTAGAAACTACGCCATTACTAAAAAGGGAACGATAAACGATTCAACAACGCATTGAAATTATTAAAATTCGAAAAATCGAAAATCTTCGGTGGCTACGTCAACAAGAAAAAATGTCGCAACTGGGGCTCGGAAAACCCAAGAGTTATTGTTGAGAAGCCTCTCCATCCTCAACGTGTGACTGTTTGGTGCGGTTTATGGTCCGGCGGGGTCATTGGATCTTACTTTTTCGAAAATGACGTTGGATCAACAGTTACGGTGAATGGATTGCGCTATCGAGAGATGATTAATGATTTTTTATGGTCGGAGTTGGATGGTATTAATCTGGATAACATTTACTTTCAACAAGAAGGCGCTACGTGCCACACAAGCAACGAAAACATTGCTCTGTTACGGGAAAGTTTCCGGACCGTGTTATCTCTCGAAGAGGTGATCACAATTGGACACCGAGATCTTGGGATTTAACACCTTGCGACTTCTTCCTTTGGGGCCACGTGAAAGATAAGGTCTACGCCAACAGCCCAGCGTCGATTCAAGACCTCAAAGATAGAATTCGTGAGGTCTAGAGCTATTGAGATCATCAACAATATTTTTTAACTTTCTGGTTATTATAACTAAACAAAGCAAGGTGGAAATATGATTCTGCGCATCTTAAGGAGAAGAGCTTTCCAGTGATGTATGTTTTGTTGAAATATGTGAGCTTTAAGGCCCAAAAAGTGTACCACAAATATTTATGTAGAACTTTCAATATGCAGACATTCAAAATTAGGCAGCGATTTCAAATAAATTATAAATAATAAATAACAAATACATAATACTGCACTCATCATTGAAAAATCAGTGTATCAAACATTAAAAATTTGTCAGTTATTTCAAATATATTACAAATAAAATAATAATAAATATTACTTGGCACATCCTTGGAAGAAGAGCTTTTCGCAGACATACATTTTTTTGTCATTTGAATGCATTAAAACGCAAAAAGTGTACCACAAGAATCAGTGTATGGATTTTAGGACTCAGCTATATTGATTAACTTTCTGGGTATTTCACCAAATCAAAGTAAACTGTTAATATTATTCAGCACATCTTTGAAAGAAGAGCTTTAGAGTAATATATATATTATTTTTCAAATGTGTGAGCTTTTAGTCCGCGAATGGTTTACCACAAAAGTGTATGCAGAACTCACTATACCAAGTCGAATCAAACATTAAAAATTTTAAAGTCACTTAAAATAAATTACAAGTAAAAACAAAATAAATATTACTTGGCACAACCTTGGAAGAAAAGCTTTTTACAGACATACATTTTCTTACAATTTCGATGCACTAAAGACATAAAAAGCGTACCACAAGAATCAGTGTAGGTTTTTTATGGCTCAGCAATATTTATGAACTTTCTGGCTATCATAACTAATCTAAGTAATTTGCAAATATAACTCGGCACATGTTTGGAGGAAGAGCTTTAGAGTGATATATATTTAATTACAATATATGAGCATTACGGGCCCGAAAAGTGTACCACAACTATTGATGTAGTATAGCAAGTCAAATCAGACATTCATAATAGTCTGTGATTTCAAATATGTTACAAATTAAAATAAAATAAATTTTACTGAGCACATCATTGGAAAAAGAGATTTGGGCAGACATACAGTTTGTTGCCATTTCGGTACATAAATGTCGCGAAAAGTTACCCCAAAAATTAGTATAACAAACATTAAAAAATGTGTCAGTTACTTCAAATAAATTACAAATAGTAAATAATAAATATTACTTGGTTCATTCTTAGAAGAAGAGTTTTTCATAGATATACATCTTATTGTCATTTCGATGCAAAAAGTGTACCACAAGAATCAGTGTAAGGATTTTATGACACAGCAATATTTATTAACTTTGTGGGTATTATAACTAATTAAATTAATTTGCGAATATGATTCAGCACATCTTTGAAAGAAGAACTTTCGAGTTATGCATATTTAATTGCAATATGTGAGCTATACGGGCCAGAAAAGTGTACCACAAACATGTATGCAGAACTTTCACTATACTAAGTCGAATCTAACATTAAAAATTTGTCAGTTACTTCAAATAAATTACAAATCAAAAATAATAAATATCACTTGGCACAACCTTGGAAGAAGAGCTTTAGAGTGATGTATATTTATTTGCAATATATGAGCTTTACGGCCCCGTAAAGTGTACCACAAAAATCAATAAAGCACTTTTATTATACAAACTCCAATCAAATGTTCGAAATTTTTCAGTGATTTCAATTTATTTGAATAAACAAATCAAAAACCAATAAATATTACTGGACACATTTTCGAAGTAACGGCTTTCCATTAATATACATTTTATTGCCTTTCCGTTGTATAAATGTCGCGAAAAGTGTACCACAAAAATCATTGTAGGGCTTTTGAGGTCAACAACCATATTTATTAACTTTTTGGTTTTTATAACTGATCAAAACAATGCGGAAATATGTTTCAGCACATCTTTGGAAAAGTAGCTTTCCAGTGACGTATATTTTATTGCAATATGTAAGCTTTACGGGCCCGAAAAGTGTACCACAAAAATGGATGTATCACTTTTAGTATACCAAATTGAAACCAATATTAAAAATTTTGATGTGTTTTCAAATAAATTATAAAAGGAAATGTAGTAAATACGACTGGTCTTATCCTTGGAATATGAAGAATCCATTGATAGACATTTTGATAACATTTTCACTCACAAAAGATGCGAAAAGTGTATAGCAATATTCAGTGTCTGGCTTTTATAACCGCAACACAATACATTAACTTCCTGGGCATTATAACTAATTTAAGTAATTTGCACATCTGTGGAAGAAAAGCTTTTCAGTGATGTATATTTTATTGCAATATGTGAGCTTTAAAGTCCCGAAAAGTGTACCACAAAAATCAGTGTTTTATATTGTCAGTGATTTCAAATAAATTATATATAAAAAAACAAAAAATATTATTGGGCACATGTTTGGAGTAAAAGCTTTCCATTTATAAACAGTTTGCTACCTTTTCGGTGTATAAAAGTCGCGAAAAGTGTACCACAAAAATTTGTGTATGGCTTTTGAGGTCATCATCCATATTCATTAACATATTTGGTTGTCATAACTGATCAAAACAATGTGGAAATATGACTCTACACATCTTCGAAAGAAAAGTTTTCCAATCATGTACTCGTATATATGTCAATAACACATTTGAAATCACAATAAAATCTCACATAAACTACTGTGCACTACGTTTTAAATTCTTTCATTTTCATATCCTAAATTTCTATACGCCTCTGAGTGTTCTCTCTGGTCATATTTGTTCAATAATCCTCCTCCACTTCAATCAAATTTTGTTTGTTTCACAACACAAATTGTTTTTTGGTGGAAAATTTGTTTGTGTTGGTTAAAACCTTGAACGTTTTAAATGAAACTGGCCGAAATTGAGAGAATTTGTTGATTTAGTATCATTTTGGCAAATGGTATATTTACTAAGTACGAAATTCTTTTTTTTTTAAAAAGAATATTGAATATAGAACTTTTGACCCTGGAAATGAGCTCAAATATTTAACTTACCGCGCTGTTATTGCAGATTTTTTTGTTTAAACAACAGAAAAAATATTTGAATGGAAAAAAACGAGTACATACCTGAAAGTAAAAGAAGTAAAATTATATTATTAGAAATGGGGAAAGCAGTTTGTGTATGTGATGAAATTGGTCCTAAAGTTGTGTCAACTAATTCAAATAAATTAGTTGAATTTTACAATAAAACTAAAGAAATACTTATTTCTTTTTCTATTTCTTACAAAGCAATGTTAAAATTTAAATTATTTGGCCATTCTAGAATGATTGTAATACTATTATTATATATTTTTTTGGTTTATCGAAAGCAATATTTCTGCACCGAAGAGCATATTGAGAATTTGAAATGTATAGACACAAATGTTACAATGGATATTTATACCCTACACCACACTGTGGTACAGGGTATTATGTAATCACTTTCTGAGTCGATTTAGCTACGTCCGTCTGTCTGTAGATGTATTCTTGTAATCAAAGTACAGGTCGCAATTATGGTCCGATCTCAACGAAACTTTGCACATATATTTTTTTAGGCCCAAGGACTATCCCTATTGCTTAAAATCGGTTCAGATTTGCATATAGCTCCCATATATATGTACCTCCGATTTGGCATATATGACTGTATAAGCAACATTTTTGAACCGATTTGTACAAAAATTGACGGAGAGTAGTCTCGTGATACACTTAGATACAATACAAAATTTGGGGGAAATCGGTTCAGATTTAGATATAGCCCCCATATATATGTTACCCCCGATTTGACATGTAAGCGCTGTAGAAACTGTATTTTATATCCGATCAGTACGAAATTCGACAGAAAGAGGTTTCTTATTACATGAAGGAATACTGCCAAATTCGGAGAAAATCGGTTCAAATTATATATAGCCCCCATATATATGTTACCCCCGATTTGACATCCAAGCGCTGTAGAGACTGTATTTTATATCCGATCAGTACGAAATTCGACAGAAAGAGGTTTCTATTTTACATGAATGAGTATTTAGGGAAAATCGATTCAGATTTATATATAACCTCCATAACTATGTTCCTCCTGATTTGGTTACAAAGCGCTATAGAAGTTGTACTTTACTTCCGATCATTACAAAATTCTCCAGAAAGATGTTTCTCAATTTAGGAACGAATATTGCTTAATTTAGCGATTATCGGTTCAGAATTAAATATATCCACATATGCATATATGTTTTACCCATTTACCAATTACTCCAAATTATTATCGCAATGACCCTTATCGCATTGTTAGGGAGGTGTAGGGTATTATATAGTCGGCCCCGCCCGACTTTCTGCCTTTCCTTACTGGTTTTTATGTTGACTTCTATTCGATGAGTGACATGTTTACTCTCTGACAGAAGATACTTGACAACTTTTTACTACATCTTATTACACAAATTTCACACAAGTACGACACAAGTTTACTTAAGATATATATAAAAAAAATCAAGTATTCTATTACATGTATCTCCGATGAAGAATGAGTCCAATACAGATTTAACGAAAGGACTGTCTCCTTTTGATCACATAAATTTCACATGTAGATGGCATCATGTATGGCATATTGCCAATAGACTATTCACTACTCTTGATCACTTATTCTGGCCATCTACATGTCAAAATAATCATACAATAGAAGTACTTTGTAAATCTACATCATATAATCTACAACCTAACTCATGAAGTAAGACATCATCCAAAATTTCGGCCCACTGGTACAGGATCCACACCTTGATTTCATTTCTTAGGCTACTCTGCAGTGTTCCCTCTATATCTCATAATATACATTTCACGAACATATTAAAGAGATGTTGTGATCCATGATTGGAAGCTTCGCTGAATTTCTCCTATGGATACGATACGTTTCGAGACGAGACTATACGAAAAGACTCACACTTTGAAACTCTATAAATATTCAAATGACATTGATTTTTCTAAAATCTATGCCTCATTTACAATGTAAAACAATTGTAAAGAAACTCTAGAACACTTAATAGGAAAATATGTTTTAAAAAAAGCCATTAGACAACAGCACTCGCAACAGTTGCCAAACTTGATTTGAGCGGATATTTGGGGGCGTTTTATGCGAAATGACGCCAGTCAAAGTAATTTCGCAGTCTCGTCATCAACATCATTATCAGCCGCGAGAAAAACTTAAAAGAAAAAACAAAACATGGACATGTGGGACACAGTCAGCCAACTAACGAAGAAAAAAAACAATAATCTGATGAAACATGCGAAGATTGTGTGTAAAGGCGAAGTAATTAAATTCCATTTAGTAGAGCGTTTAAATTTTCAATTGAAATTAGGGAAAAAAAATCCCCTTAGAAGCGATCCAGGTTCGAATGTGTGCAAACTATAGATTTTATTGAATTTTTGAGTTATTTATTTTTTCACTCCACTTATAATCTATATTTTTATTGTCATTGTTTGCGAATTAAAAATGTCAACAAAAATATTAAAAATTAATTGGAAATTTTATTGAATTTTTGATGTAATTATTTTTTTCCACCACTTGTAATCTATTACTGTTATTATTTGCGTATTATAAATATCAACAAAAATATTAAAAATTAATTGGAAAATTTTTCGCAAAATCCATTTATTTTGGTTTTTCCCATTTGCAATTCGATTCAATGCGTTGATTACACCACAGGGAGATTGAGAAAAGGCCAAGGGGTCTCAATTATAAAAAGTTCAGTGGCTTGGAATTTTTATTAATTTTTTTTTATATTCAATTGAAATTAGGGAAAATATCCCCTCAGCGGCGATACACTATATTCAGAGGCCGTAGCGATAATCCAGGTTCGAATGTGTGCAAACTATAGATTTTATTGAATTTTTGAGGTATTTATTTTTTCCCCCACTTATAATCTGCTATTTATTGTCATTGTTTGCGAATTATAAATGTCAACAAAAATATTAAAAATTAATTGGAAATTTTATTGAATTTTTGAGGTAATTATTTTTTCCCACCACTTGTAATCTATTACTGTTATTATTTGCGTATTATAAATATCAACAAAAATATTAAAAATTAATTGGAAAAATTTTCGCTAATGCATTTATTTTGGTTTTTCCCATTTGCAATTCGATTCAATGCGTTGATTACACCACAGGGAGATTAAGAAAAGGCCAAGGGGTCACAATTATAAAAAGTTCAGTGGCTTGGAATTTTTATAGATTTTTTTTTTCAATTAACGATTAATTGATTGCAGAGCTGAAAACACATATATATTTTAATTTATTTAAATTTCTACGAATTTTTGTAATTAATCTATGATTTAGCCGTTATTTTGAAGAGTCATTTTATTTTGACGTCTAGATGGCGTTGTCGCCATGATTAGCAAAGACCTGCAGCTCATAAAAACTGAGCATGACCAAAAACAAATGACAATTATCAACTAACGAAACAAACAACAATTACTAACTAACCATCTCGCAGATTATCAGCTGTCAACTTGAAAAAATTATGGAATTACTTAGGTTCTGGATAAACAATATCAACATCAAGTTTAAAAAATTTCCTCTTCACAAAGAGCATATTAAAATTTTCGAAAAAATTTAGTGATTTCTATCGCTAATGTTTCTACTTTCCACAAAGGCTTTGTCTTTATGAGTTAGATCTTTGTGATTACTTAGTAAAAAAGGTTAATTTTATATAACATAGTACACCACATGATTTTGGGACTCAATTCTGAGAATTGGACGTAAAAGTAGTCCCAAAAATAAGAACATCTGCCTCATTCGTTTAGGCTGACGCCAGACCGCACACCGAAGCAAAGCAATGCGAAAACTGCCCGAAGTCACTGCTAAAACAGCGACGCAACATGTCATGCCGACTGCAGAGAAACAGAAAATTTACACATGTGTTGAAGTGAGAGATCAGATTGAAAGTGTTTGTTTTTTCTCTTTCTTTCTTGCATTTGTGTTCTGCCGGAGCAAAGCAGAGATAGACAGGCTTCAAAACGCGATCTCTTGCTGAGAGTAACACATTCCGTTACTTTCAGCAAGAGAGCGCGTTTTGAAGCGTTTCCAACTGTGCTTTGCTCCGTCAGAACACAAATGCAAGAAGGAAAGAGAAAAAACAAACACTTTCAATCTGATCTCTCACTTCAACACATGTGTAAATTTTCTGTCTCTCGGCAGTCGGCATGACATGTTGCGTCGTTGTTTTAGCAGTGACTTCGAGCAGTTGTCGCATTGCTTTGCTTCGGTGTGCGGTCTGGCGTCAGCCTTAGTCAAGTTGGCACAATTAATAGCTTAATGGCCATACAATGTCTGAAGCAAAGTTGTAGATATTGAATAGGAGAAGAAAAATGAGGAACAAACATACCAAAAAAGTGCATCCAGTGGCTTAAACATAGCAAAAATATAGAAAAGGAGCTAAAAATCCACATAATAATAAGTAAGCCTGATATACAGGTTGTCACTCCAATCTATCCAACCCATCCTTACGATCTTAAACCAAAACTCATTTTGTTTAAGATCATATGTTTCAGTTATCTGCCATCAGTTAGATCTGCCATCTTTACATGAAAACTATGCAAAGAAGTTTTTATGCTAGTGCGTTATCATCCAAGATGGTGTTGAAATTTCACTGTAAAAGCTCCGAAAGCTTCTGATCATTGGACCTTATAGAGAGAGAGAGAGGAGATCATTATGTTGCCACCATCTAAATGTGAAATTTATGCATTGAGATATAGAGGGCAGCTTCAGCCTAAACTATACAGCTAAGGAAAATGAACGGCCATTTCTGATCATATTCGTCCTTATGTAAGATTCTATTGTAAGATTGCCGCCAGCTATAGGTCATAATTAAGTGATCTAAAGTGTACAATAATTTGATGATATATTGAGGATTATTTCAGTACTGTGACCGAATCTTCGAATTCTTTGGGCTATCAAGTCCCTGGCAACTATTTATTCAAAAACTGCGCTCGACTGTCGCAGATCGCTTATGAAATAGCTGAACAGTTCAATATTCATCTTATTTGAGTTCAGGGCCATACTGGAATATGTGGGTATGCCTCTAGCGACCTGCACGTTCTTCTTGAGATATAGTTTAATTAGCTTTATGTTAGGGTGGCAGCCGTTTTGTATCAGCTCACCAGTTTAGGTCCCTGGTGTTACCACGGGCTGAAATGCAAAGTTGTCGATAGTACGAATATCGGCACTGCAAAGATCTGTTAAATGTCCTAAAAAGACCGACCCTAATATGTCCAGTCGTCGTTTACTCAAAGCGGGACAGTAGCATAGCAAGTGCTCAATGATTTCCGTTTCTTCCTCATCTCCACAGATTCTGCAGAAGTCATTGGAGTCAATACCCAACCTACTTACGTGTTCGCCGATCAGGCTGACACTTATGGAGACTGTCATTTCCTCTCTAGTGTGAGAAGTTATTTTGACCTGAATGCCTCAAATGCCAAATCGATTAACTCCATAAAAAAATATGAGAAAAAATTAGAAAATTCCGTCTCTGCGAAAGCATACAGGCTGTCACTTTGAGCTATTCTACCAGAATGTATCCATCCTAGGACTGGTTAAAGGACCAGTCCCATCACTGATCTTAAATAAAAATTCAGATAATCAATTGCTTGGCAGAGCTGACTGTAGTTTCGATAGAACCCACTCTATCATCTTCATAGCTCAAGCGATAATATAAAGACGGCAATAAGAAGACCTATCAGCAGTTCTCTAAAAATCAAGAGCGCCATCTACATGTCACCATTTGAAAAAAAAAATCGTTTAACAAATATATATTTACCCACATTAAATTTCAACACAACATCCAATAATCTTCTATAGTATGAGCCAAAACAAGGAAATCGAGGAACGAAAAGTCTCTGTAGTCATAGTGCTGCCATCTATATATGAACATTTTGTAATGAGATTTCATTTCATTTTTTGAATAGTATACGAGGATTCCCAGATGGTGTCGACATTCTATTGAATAAGCTCGCAAAGCTTCGGATCATTGATCTTATATCGATGGAGACGAGTTCATTACGTTTCTTCCAACTACATATGGAGCTCATGTGCTGAGATATAAAGGGCAGCTTCGTCTTGACCTATGGACCAATGAAAGATAGCGAATAGTTCTGATTATTTTGTATTATTATTAGTTCCTTTTCGATCCGTCGAGGATCATAGGGCCATTTCCGTTCATATGAGCTACATATATTGCAGATTGTGGTCACAGCATCTACATGACAATTTAAAGTGATCTAAATTGTACAATGATTTCATGATATATTGATTATTTCAGTATTGTCGTATCCCAAAGCGTACCTACTCCCAAAGGAGAAATACAAAGAAACTTCGGGTCATGAAACGGGAAATTAGATTAATGTGCTGGAAATGTTTTCGACAATGTAACAGTGGGTAACATTTCTATTGTAAGATTGTCGCCATCTACATGTCAAATGTGTAAGTGATTTAAGTGGACAGTCCTCATGGTGACATTGATTGTTCTTTCAGGTTAACCTAACCCGAAATAGTGCCTAACCCCCGCAGGGGAAAGTTACCTCGAAACTTCCGATCAGGGATCATAGATTAAATACCTTAATATTGATTTCACCTATATATAGGTGAAATCAATATGATCCTATGATTCCTATGATGTGATCGGAAACTTCGAGGTAACTTTCCCCTGCGAGGGTTAGTCACTATTTCGGGTTAGGTTAACCTGAAAGAACAATCAATGTCACCAGGAGGACTGCTCACTTAAATCACTTACATATTTGACTTGTAGATGGCGACAATCTTACAATAGATGTGTTACCCACTGTTACATTATCGAGAACAGTTCCAGCGCTTTAATATAATTATTTAGGCTTCGTTGAAATGTTATGAGATATACATAGATGGACATTTCAGCGCAGCGTAAGAAGAAAAATCGAGGTGCGGGGAATTTTCTGATCTCGTACCAGTGGGTGAAAATTTCCCATCATTTATTTATTACCAATGTTGTAGATTTATATAAAGTGTTAACAAAGTACTTCTATTGGAAGATAGCTGTCATCTATAGGACAAATTCAAGTGACCCGAAGTGTTTTATGAAAAACTAATCGTTGTTATTTTTCGAAATGGCATCTAGATGGCGTTCATACTGTGTCAGCCAGAGCGAGAGGGAGAGAGTTTGAAGAAATATTTTAAGCAATTCATAAAGGGATACTCAAATGTTCCTCATAAACTAGTAGTACTAGTACAAAACTTAAATCTACCACTAGATGGAGCTTCAGCTGTCCTCTAATAAAGACATCGACATTTTAAATTACTCAAGCCTTCCACTAACGACACCCCATTATTTCAATTCAATATAGCAAAAATTGCAATAAATGCATTTGCTCTATTTTAACCGATTTACCTTGGATTTTTATTAATGCCAATTTAATGATGATGAAGAATGTGCATTTTATTATTATAGAAACAAACTGTTCTGCTCTATAAATATATTAAAAAATGCGATGAAATAACTGAATGAATGCAAATGTGAAAACAATTGATTTCATTGTTCCAAAGATTAAAATGCATTTTTTCGCATTCCCTCAAGGCTTTTTTCGTATGTGAAGAAAAAACAAACAAAATAAATAAATAAACAAACAACGCAATAAATCACAATTTTAGTTTTTTTTTTTTTGTTTTCAATAATTTACATATCATGTATATTGACGAAATCAGTAAGGGACATAATTTTTTCACAATTTTACTGAAGTTTCAAATTATTTTTACGAAGCAACAAAAAACGCAATACGCCAGAACGGAAATCCAATTGTTTATTCCCAAAAGAATTAAAATTGTTTTCCCCCAATATTGTTGATAAATGGCCGGAAAAAAGGGGTGCATCAAGTGGTGGTGGGAGGGTGGTTTGGAATTATTATTATTTATTTGCAGAAAATTTGTTTCTTTTGTTTAAATGTCGTCATAGTTATGCAATTGCCAAATGGCAAAAAAGGATAATAGCATTGAAAAGCAAAAAAACAATATTGATAATGTTTAAACGATGTTCGTAGTTATAAATGTAAATATTTAATTTGAATACCGAATAAACAATAGCAGCCGGCACGGATTTCATTGTTGTCTTTTAATTATTGACAAATACCAGGAGAGTTGCTGCACGAAGCAAAATTGCAACAAGTAAATATGAGAGATGAATTTTAAATAACAAAAATAAAATGTATTTATACACCATCCAAAAGTATTCGAAGCTAAATCTCAAACAAATAATATACAAGGCTACAAAAAAATTGGGAGCGTTTATTGATATTATGTGCATTGTATTTTATTTTATTTTATTTTATTTTATTTTATTTTATTTTATTTTATTTTATTTTATTTTATTTTATTTTATTTTATTTTATTTTATTTTATTTTATTTTATTTTATTTTATTTTATTTTATTTTATTTTATTTTATTTTATTTTATTTTATTTTATTTTATTTTATTTTATTTTATTTTATTTTATTTTATTTTATTTTATTTTATTTTATTTTATTTTATTTTATTTTATTTTATTTTATTTTATTTTATTTTATTTTATTTTATTTTATTTTATTTTATTTTATTTTATTTTATTTTATTTTATTTTATTTTATTTTATTTTATTTTATTTTATTTTATTTTATTTTATTTTATTTTATTTTATTTTATTTTATTTTATTTATATATATATATATATCCTATATATATAAGTATATTTGAAAAAATTTTCTCAGAGAATATTTATTCTCTACTATTTTTCACATATTTTAGCAATTTGAGATCTATACTCGTATATCCCCCAGATACTGATAGGAAGAGTGAGATTTGAGTGCGAATGTGTTGGTTGTGCTATGTCCCAGCGGCGGAAATTGCGAGGCCTTCCATATATAAGACATGCGGAAGGCCTTATTCGGCAAGGACTTCCCTATGTAAGGCCTGCCAAATGCATGATTATTGATCAGTTGAAGGCATGCCAATATCAGGCATGATACAGGACTTCTAAAAGAATGGATAGGGAATGTGAGAGCGTGTGGTTCGTAGTCCAGCGTTCATAACAAATACAACAAATGAAAAAAAAACGTTATCCAAATCCCAACAAAGAATCTTCCTTTTTGATAGCATGAAGAATGCCTCCTAAAGCGAAGACAGAGGGAATGTAAGAGAGAGTGGTTTATCGTCGATCGTTCTTATCAAATGAAAGAGCAAAAACAATAAACACTATGTAAATCTCAACATACCTATAATCTTCCTTTTTGATAGCCTGAAGAAGGCCTTCTAAAACGAAGGCAGAGGGAATGCAAAAGCGAGTGGTTCGTAGTCCATCGTGCTTAAATACCACAAATGAAAGAGCAGCAACAACAAAACGAAGTATGCCGTTATACAAATTCCAACGTAATGTGAAGGGAATGCAAATTAACAAGACGGTTTGTCGCGCTTGTTTAAATTTTCTTGAGTTACGAACGAGGAGAAATGATTTTGCAAACGCGGAAATAGTTTTTTTTACTTTTTTGCACTTATCAATCAATATTAATTTTTTAATTGTGATACATAATTACATAAAAATCTGTCTTAAAACAAGCAAAAAAAAAACAATCGCCGCGGGACGAATCATCTTGTTAAATTCTATCACTTTAGTTTCGTACACACAACAACAAGAACTTGTGCTTAGAGAGGGGGATGAAAAAAGCAAGAAAAAACAAAACCAAAAACAGTTTTCATAAAACGCTATCAGTTGTTATCAGTTTCTGATCTTGCATTCATCGGTTCGGGTGTTTTAAAGGTTTTAAATAATAAAAGATTTTAGGTTATTTATTGAATTGAATTATTTTGATGTTTTTTTTTTGTTTATACTTTTTAAGTTGAATTAAATTATTAGTTTGTGTGTTATGCAAATAAAAGAAACATCAAAATAAAAAATAATAGTTACTAAAAAAATTAATATTAGTATCATTTTTTCAATTCTGCTGCGGAAGAACCAGGTGGGCGTCTATCAAAACTTCGAAGACTTTCGAGGCCTGATTTTTTCAGACATGATGTATGCATTATTTAAATTAGCCTTCAGCAGACCTTCTTTTATAGTCCTTCCGGAAGGCCTGATTTTTTCTGACATGCGTTATCCCTTATCTATGAAGGCCTTCTGGAGGCATTCTTGTAGGGAAATGGAAAGGAAGGCCTTGCCTCCCAATCTCACGCAATGTTAAATGGAAAGGAACAGGTAATGTGTAGGGAAGGCCTCCGTCATGTCTAAGAAGGCCTGATATAAGGCCTTATAGCTCATGCATTCCGCCGCTGGGGTATTTAAATGCAATACAAATAAACAAAATTATTGGCATACAAAAAAATTGGGCGATGGATGCTCATATACACAATGCATAAATACGGTATTCACTTGTTTATACAAATATAAATATTTATATTTATATGTATTATATTACAGTGGGTCGGGCAAATGTGAAAAATATTTAACATAAATTCATTTAAGCACAAAAAAACATAACGTCCGGCCGTCATATTGGGCGCCATCTTTCATGTCGATTTAATAACTATTATTAAAAATATTTGCATACGCTTTTCCAATCTCCAATAAAAAATGTAGGTTGTCATTTTCGGGTGGAACGTTTTTACGTTGAGCGCCATCTGCAAAACTGACATGATAATTTTGAATAAAAATAGTTTTAGATCTCTTATGGCAGAGGAGGGGCCCAATATTACAGAAATGTGCACCAATTTTATCAGTGTAAGACGAAAACTCCATGAGTTCGAAATACTGGACCACCGCTTTGGGCGCCATCATTCTTGCGTTTTTATTTGCTTCTGTCGTATTCATTGGATCAACAAATGTAAAGGAGGACGCCTCTATTTTATTGTAGAGTGGAAACTACACATATGAATGTAGGTAGACTGCAATGTTGGGCGCCATATTCTATGACCACAAAAATATAGGGATTACAACCTAAAAATATAGGTCTATACACCAATATTGTCACGGTAGGATGGCATGTATACGATTTGGAAAAATTGGAGTGTCATGTATTAAAAATTTCCCTAGTTGTTTTTATTGCATTACAGATTTTGACTCCCTTTGGTAGCCGTTTCCAAAGCTGACTTAATAATATCTTTTAAACATACATATATACGAGTATGTAAGTGTAGACGCCATTTGCGTCACTGTAGGATGAAATAATGTTTTAAAATCTATGGTCGCTTAAAAATTACCGGCCCCTTTACAATTTTTATTTCAGATTCCCCACTACTTATATATGTCTACTTGTCAGTCCGTCCGTGCATCCATCATTTTGCCTGTTCGTCTAGTTGCCCATCTGTTGGCCCTTCTTTCCCTCAGCTCATCTGCTAAGACGTCCTTATCCCATCTATTCGTCCACAAATATTCAGATATTTTTTTTTTTTCATTTATTTGATGAGCATTCATAGGTATTATATGTCTGTTGTTGACTTTTCAAAAGAAAGATAGAATTTCATCAATCGCAATAAGTTAAAAAAAAGTTGAATGAACGGACAAGTCTTATATTCATTAAAAAATAAATCGAAATCAATTTTGATTAATTAGGCGAGACAAACAAATAAGCTCAAGTTTAAGTCACACATAAGTGGTACAGGAGATAACCTTTCTTTCTTCTCTTATCTCACTCCGCGTAGGACGTTCACATGGCGGGTCTTAGTCATCACATTTTACACATCAGAACACATTTTTATTCTATATACGAGTATATTTTTTGCGTCTTTTTGTGAAATGCCGCATTAGTTTTGAATTTCAAATGAATGGAAGTCACCTTGCTTGAAAAAAGCTCGGATTTAGATAGAGAACGCTGTGACTCAGTAAATACACATTTGTTGTAGTGGGTTATATGTATATACACTACACTGTAGAAATATTAATAACCCTTTCATACAAAACGAATAATAAATTATTTATAAATTAAAACATATTAACTTGATACAATTAGTTTTATTTTTAATTGATGAATTTTTCCAGTTATTTTTTGGTAAGACAAAATTTACTTTCCCGAAACAAGAATAAGATTTCTCCCTGTGTAGTCTCTGTCATTTTTTTATTGCCTAGTCACTTGTGTTGTCTGTTTAAACTTATAATTTAATCTAGCCATAATTAGCTATAAATTGCTATAAATTAGTCTTTAAACAAATTATCTAAACGACATGAATAGAATAGTTTTTTTACGATTTCTGCAGTTCTATTCCACTTGGAAACCGGAACCTGTTCTTTGAAGTGAATCAATAAATAAAAGCGAAATGAAAAATGAGATGTCAATAAATGTCTTATAAAATGTAAATAAAATATACTACAAAATTCCGAGGGGGGAATGAATTGATACTAATTTGGATTTTTTGTAAAACGAGTAAATCTATCAAAAATTGCGGAATTTTACAAGATTCGTATTTTTGATTAAGAAATCAATACTTTTGATATACAATGAAGTAATTGCAAGTATTATTTATTCGTTTATATGAATTATAATACAAAGTATTATAATATAAAGTATAGATTTTTGCAGCGGCAGACCAGAGTGGTGAGAATCGAACACACGACCCCCAAACTCATAGGAGAGCTTGCTACCTACTCACCAACTGGGGCGCTTGGGACATGCCGAATCTTATATACCTTTCATACATTACAAAAAGGTAATAGTTCTTGAACTACGTCCGTTGAGGAATTGCTGGGAGTTTTCCTGGGTACCATTTACCAGTTAACTCCGATTCGGGATTCCTTTGAAATGCAGCCATCAGAGGTCGAGATTGTAACCGAATCTAAAATACTTTGGACTGTCAAAAGCATTAAACCTTTTACGTCGTGAGGACCAAACAGTATCTCGCCGGAGGTGTTACAGACGCATTGGCTGATACATTTGCTACCTGGCTCTGAGAGATCTTCACATAATGTATCAATCAGCCCTATATAGAAAACTATTGTCATTTCTCGCTCAAACCCTAAAAATATTAATATATAGTTACCTAAGGACTACCACTGATCACAGGCTACTGTCCAATCAACAGCGAACCTACAGCAGGAACAAGTCCACCCAAACCGCCCTGCTTGATCTAGTCAGCCTTGTTGAAGGTTCTCTCTCAGTTAAGGAATATAACGGGTGATTCAAGTAGAGATACTTTTTTCAATAGCCTTTTTTTTGACAGATCACGTGTGAGTCGTGTCATGCTGTCATGTTATTTTTGTTAAGCATTGTTTGGCATTTCATCATGGAAAGACTTACGACTGAACAACGTTTACAAATCGTTCAACTGTATTACGAAAATTCACGTTCTGTGAAGAATGTGTTTCGTGCACTTCGCTCAACTTATGGTCAACATAATCGGCCTACTGAGCGTACTATTCGCAACACCATCACCCATCTTGAGACCCAGCATTCATTATGGGATAATATTCGACCGAATAGACCACGTCAAGCACGCAGTGAAGAAAAAGTAGCGGCCGTAACTGAGAGTGTATGTACACGAAGACCGTGGAGAGTCGATTCGTTCGCAGCAACTCGGACTGACGTATGGAACGACTTGGCGCATTTTACGTCGAGATCTTCAATTAAAAGCATACAAAATACAGCTTGTGCAAGAACTGAAGCCGCCCGACCTTCCCAAGCGACATCTCTTCGTTCTATGGGCTCTGGAAAAGTTCCATGATGATCCGATGCAATCCGACAAGCAAAATTGCCGCATTTGGGACTAAGAGCAACCTGAAGAGATTCAAGAGCTGCCACTTCATCCAGAAAAAACAACGGTTTAGTGTGGTTTGTGGGCCGGTGGAATCATCGGTATACATTTCTTCAAAAATGATACCGGTGAGAACGTAACCGTCAATGTCGAGCGTTATCGTGCCATGATAACCGGCTATTTGATGCCTGAAATTGAAGCTCGTGCTCTCGGTGACATTTGGTTTAAACAAGACGGCGCCATTTCCCACACATTGCATCAATCAATGGATTTATTGCGAGAACGCTTCGGTGAGCAGATAATTTCACGTTTTGGGCCGGGAGATTGGCCACCAAGATCGTGTGATATCACACCGTTAGACTTTTTCCTGTGGGGATATGTAAAGTCTAAAGTTTATGCGGACAAACCCGCTTCGATTCAGGCCTTGGAGCAACACATAACGAGTGTCATTCGCCAGTTACCAGTCGAAATGCTCGAACGAGTCATCGAAAATTGGACTCAACGGATGGTCCATCTGAGACGTAGCCGCGGCCAACATTTGTTAGACATAATCTTCAAAAAATAAATGCCAAAGAATGTTCTTTCAAATGATAATAAACATTCCCCATTCAATTTGAATTTTCTGTGTTTTTTTCTTTAAAAAAGTAGGGAACCTCGAAATGGATCAGGCTTTATATACTATGGTCGCATTCTCAGATATAGAGGGGGCTTCAATAACATAAATCCTGCCGCTATAATTACCGCTCTAGCAATAGTAACCTAAGGACTAAAATTGATCACAGCCTACTGTCCAACCAAAAGCGTGTCTACAGTAAGATCAAGATCACCGAAACAAACCTGCACTAGTCAGGATCTCTCGCTGTTAAGGAATATACTATGATACCTTTTTTTAAGTACAGAGTGGGTCTTGAATAACATAAACCCAGCCGCTATAATAGCATCTCTAGCAACCCTGAGGGTTAATAGCAGTATGTATACGTAGGTTCATTTATAACCTTCTGAATCAGAGACGCAATTCAGCTAGCTTAGGGTCAACTGACTTCCATAGATTTGTCTGCGGGAATAGCCACTAGGGGGTATTCTGTCTCCTTTGCTATGGAATCTCTCCATAAACAATAGTCTGATTTCTCTGGAGATGATAGGCGTCGAGATTATTGCCTATGCAGGTGACGTGGCAATAGCTGTTAGTGGGAAGTTTCCGAGTACTCTTAGAAACATCCTACAGCAGACCCTTCATATAACCGCAAAATGGTCTTCTGATAATGGACTTGATGTGAACTCGACCAAGACAGAACTAGTTCCTTTCAGCAGGAGATACCAACAGGGTACCAAAAGCTGCACCCGTCTCCTTCGGGGGGTATTGAAATGCCCTTCTCTGAAAGCGCAAAATACTTAGGTATCACAGCGCAAAATACAGGAAGTTGAAATTCAAACCCAACATTTAAGAAAGGGCAAATACTGGCTATGGTAGCGATATATACCTGTAAAAGAGCTATAGGAAACGCTGCGATCTGCAACCGCGTATAGTTTATTGGTTGTATACGGCATTAGTCAAATCGATAATACTGTACGGCATTGTCGTCTGGTGGATAGCTCTGCCGAAATCCACCTTCTGTGCGATACTAAACAAGGTCCAGCGAATGGCTGCTATATGAGTATGTATCACTGGTGCGTTGAGAACGACACCAAATGAGGCATTAAATATAATACTACATCTAACACAGCTAGACATTATAGCAATGCCATATGCCACATTTACTGGGATTAGACTTATGGAAATGACAATCGGTTCAGGAAATGGCTACGGACATATTGTCATTCTATACACAATGCCTAATCTTCCGGGCATTTATGATCACATCACTATGACTGAACCACTTTTTGACAAGAATTATCTCACTCGTATTCCTGCAAGATCAGAGTAGAATGGTCGTATCCCAGGACAGAGGAGATTCGTTAACTTCTATACGACGGATTGCAAATTCAACAACCAAGTGGGCTTTGGTATCTTTTCTGATGTGACTTGAGCTATCCATTGCAAAAAGACAGCCTGATCAATGTAGTAGAAATTTTAGCCATTAAAGAGGCAGCAGAATGTCTGAATATTAATGTTCTGAGCAAAGTCGGTAACAATATGTACTCCGATAGTCAGGCTGCTATCAAGTCCCTGGAAACTAAACTATATTCTTAAATTCAAAAAATGCCCTCGACTGTGGCAGATGTCTTAACAAGATGGCTGAACAGTTCAATACTCGGCTAATATAAGTACAGGTCCACATGAACAGACCAGGGGACGACAAAGCAGATGTACTTACAAGACTAGGAACTATCTTATAGGCTTCAGGGGAACTGGAATATGTAGGCACGTATATAATGGAAGCTCTTTTTGAGATATATTGCCAGAACGGACAGGTGGTCAATAATCAAAAACTGCATACAATCCAGGCTGATGTGGCCCTGCCTCAACGCCAAGTGCACCAAAGCACTGCTGTTGTTATTGAGACGGGACTTCTTATCGTGTCTGTCGTGACCCGCCTTATTGGACGGCACGCAGAGACATTGAAGGTATTGCAGAAGTTGTGGAGAAGAAGAGGAGCAGGAAACAATAGAACACCTTTTGTGTTTGTGTCCCCCTTTCTTTAGAAGGCGGCATGGCATGCAACCTTAGGCGTTCATTTCTTTGGGAAGTTACAAGGACGGTCCCAAAATTAGCTGACCAAGCAAAGAACACACAACAAATTTGGAACATTTTTCTTTATTTCTCCACAGAATCTCCTTTTAGCTCGATACACTTTTTCCAGCGATTTTCAATAGCTTTGGTGTTCTGTTTATAGTAAGAACTATCTAGCTCCTGAAATTTAATTCAACGTTTCTTTTTCGAAAAAAATTGCCAAATTTACTCATAGAGGAGAGCTAGAGGGTTAAGATCTTCCACAAAAATTATCCTCATCAAATTCCACTTTGTAACTGTGACAATAAGGAATCTCTCAGACATAAACTTGCAGCATTTTTTTTCATTTAGTATAATGCTCCCTACGACCAAAAAATGAAAACTTGACCCACTGTAAAAAAAAAACTCAGACCACCTGGACCATAAGGTAATTCTACAAAAATTATCTACGCAATATGCCCTTTCAGAATTATAGAGTCGCTCTTCTGCTCCAATAATTCCATAGATATCACGACTTCAAATTTACATTATAGTTTTTTTTTTGTATAAGTTGGCATATACTTTTTCTAATTAAACGTAAAGAGCTATATTTACAACTTTGGTGTTTTTTTGCCACCACCACTGAAATTTTACGCCCAAAATTTTCGTAGAATATCTTAATCCTTAAATGTCCTGTTTGAAAGGACTTTTTCAATTTTTTCAAAAAAGCGCCAAATTGACCTATTAAGATGGGAGCTAGAGGGTTAAGATCTTCCACAAAAATTATCCTCATAAAATTCCACTTTGTAACTGTGACAATATGAATCCACTCAGACATTAACTTACAGCTATTTTTTCATTTAGTATAAGGCTCCCTTCGACCAAAATATGAAAACTTTGACCCACTGTAAAAAAACTCAGACCAGCTGGACCATAAGTTAATTCTACAAAAATTATATACGCAATATGCCCTTTCAGAATTATAGAGTCGCTCTTCTGCTCCAATAATTCCATAGATATCACGACTTTAACTAAACATTATAGTATTTTTGTGTATAAGTTGGCATATAATTTTTCTAATTAAACGTAAAGAGCTATATCTACTACGTTGGTGTCTTTGGCGACCCCCACTGAAATTTTCCGGCAAAAATTTTCGTAGAATATTTTAATCCTTAAATGTCCTGTTTGAAAGGGCTTTTTTGATTTTTTCAAAGAAAGGGCTAAATTGACCCATTAAGAGGGGAGCTAGAGGGTTAAGATCATCCACAAAAATTATCCTCATAAAATTCCACAGCTATTTTTCATTTAGTATAAGGCTTCCTTCGACCAAAATATGAAAACTTTGACCCACTGTAAAAAAAACTCAGACCAGCTGGACCATAAGATTATTCTACAAAAATGATCTACTCAACATGCCCTTTCAGAATTATAGAGTAGCTCTTCTGCTCCAATAATTCCATAGATATCACGACTTCAAATTTACATTATAGTTTTTTTGGTATATGCCAACTATACTTTTTCTAATTAAACGTAAAGAGCTATAATTACAACGTTGGTGTCTGTGGCGACCCGCACTGAAATTTTCCGGCAAAAATTTTCGTAGAATATTTTAATCCTTAAATGTTCTGTTAGATTTTTTCAAAGAAAGGGCCAAATTGACCCATTAAGAGGGGAGCTAGAGTCTTAAGATCTTCCACAAAAATGATCCTCATAAGATTCCACTTTGTAACTCTGACAATAAGAAATCTCTCAGACATTAACTTACAGCATTTTTATCACTGCATTGTAATTTGTTGGACGTATTCACAACGATTTCAAAATAAATTATTAGGGATTGAAAAATGCACTAACGACTTCTTTGGAAGTATTTAAAATGTGTTTCGTTAGCAGGTACGTCCATGTTTTTTATTTTGCTGGGTTACTCTGGCTGAAAATATATATTTTTTTCAATTCTTTTTTCTTCTGATGCCATATTATAACATATATTTTCCACAGAAATATTACCATATTTTCTCTAAAATGTTTAAACAAAAACCTCCATTTCTTTCCGTAAATAAACGAAAATTCTCAAGTTAATTAACATTACCCCTTCCTCCAGAATGAAGTCTTCCTCTCTCGAAGTACTTTATAAATGTTAATAAAAATTCATTTCGAATTGTTCCAAGAAAAATCAAGGCAAAAAGTGGAAGATGATTTCAACTCCTACACAAGCCGATACAACCTTCAATTGTCCGTCTTTGCATTCATTCATTCATTCTTCCGTCCGTCCGTCCGTCTGTCCATCCTTATGTATGTCTGTCTATTGCTCTGATGTTGCCTTAGTTCTATAGAATTTCTTTTCCCACAAATCATAAAAGAAAACAATACCCTCGCGCCGTTTTATTGATTGTTATTCTAAATTCCTTGTCTTGCCTATTTCTAAATAATTTTATTGTTATCAGTTTTTTCTCCCATGTGTGGTCTCTACAGATGGATACTCCATTCAAGAAAAATTTTGTTTTTTTTTTGTTTAAATTATTTAATTATGTATGTATCTGAATGTTATTAGGTCTTCGTCGATGTTGGTTTCATTTAAAATGGCTTCTTTTCATTTAGTCCCTTCCTAGTTTTCTTTAATTTGTTTAGGTTTTTTCTAATGCTTCTGAAAGTAAAATGAAGATGGCTTCAAGAAAAGTTAAATGTTTTTCGTTTGTTTCTTGTGCTGTGTAAGAACAATTAAGTTAGCTTCAAAAAAAGTTGCAAATGACCTCCTGCTGGTGAAATGCCCAAATCAATAAATCGACTGTACTAGGCCGCATCCCTTTTAACCTATGGAGATTTCAAATAAATTTCATATATCTTATGACTATCCATAAATTATATATGTATTATGATTTAAATTGTTATGTATAGTTTTATTTTAAACAAAATGATATAAACTCTTTTGGCGATACTCCTCCGACAACCGCCATCTATATGTGAAAATTAAAAAATTTTGTAGTGACGTAATTTATGTAAAACAATATAAATGTATGCTTTATTTGATCTGTTGGACAAAAATTACAACAAGACTAAATTCGAATAGAACTATCAATCAATTATTTTTCTATTTGAATATTTTCACATGTAGATGGCGCTGATGAAAAGCATGTCTTCTAGGCCGGTGGGGAGGCAAAAAAAGTCGCCATTGCTCAGTGAAAATCGTATTCTAGGGATCAAAATAAGATACTTTGCCGAAGGAACCATACCTCTAAAATTAATTCTGATATGGGGATACTTACTAATTTGAAGTCGATATATCTCGATTCCTAGACGTGACTCAGCGAAACGCCGAGTTTTTTGACCGATATAACTTTTTGTGGTAGTCAGAACCCCCGCCGATTTTGGCTGTCGCACAGTGTAATTTAATATGGAAGCCCATATTGATTCACCCTTTAGATACATACATGTATTCCCAATATATATAAAATATTCTCACACTCTCCCTACCACCAGCAAAAATAAATATTCAAATCGAAATTAACACACAAAAATTATTAAAGATACTTAAGCAAGTCCACATAAAACAATAAACAAAAAAATAATTCACAATAAATGTTAGGAAGCAAATAAATTTTCTAACAAATAACCCCAAAATAATAAAGAAACTAACCAAACAATTGATATTTATTATTTGTGCTATTGCAGCACAAACAAAACGAAACATGAATTAAAGATACTAAACTGATGTGTGGAAGGAAGGGAGTGTGGTGGGAAATGGAATGCTATAAAAGAGGTTAAAGGAAATTATGGAGTGGATAAAATATAAAAATAATAATGATAATATGGGCAAACACACACAGACGGACGGACAAACAGACAGACATTGGAACGGAAGGGCAGACAAAGACCATGAAGAAGAAAAACATTCGAAAAAATAAGCCATAAAGAATTTTTTCGTAGCAGCAATGCTCGCTCGTCTTAATTGATATTCATTGCGCGAATCGAGTAAAAACACAAACAAAACACATGTTCCGACAAATACCACTGTGACTGAGGGCAATGGGCATGCAGGCCAGTAAGTAGTATGGTGGTATGTCGCGCGGTATGGCAGTAAGGTCTGCTTTTTCTATCCAAATTCCCCCCAACCCCCTACCACAACCACGGAGAAGAATAAACATTCCTCGTGCACAAGACGAGTCGGAGGATATACTCGTAGTACTCATATTTATTTATAAATGCATTTGTATAGTGAGAGACAGACAGGCAGAGAGTGAGAGTGTGTGTGAGAGATAGAGCGACATACAATGTAGTACTCGTACATACATATAACCATTTATGAAATTTTAGTTTATTTTATTTAATATTAACATCATAATTACGGAAATAACCATAAATTAAAAGCAACCGCCGGCAAAGGCAATGGAATGGCGGCATCGGCAATGGCAACACAATCAACAGCGTTGGATAAAAATCGCCCAAAAGCCAAAAAATCCAAGATCAAGAGGGACAGCGGGCGAGTGAGCGCACACGCTCACCCAGCACGCGTTTATTTAAACGCACACACACTACATTAGTAGACTTACATGCAAAACGGATATTAGAAATACTCGGAAATATGGGTCTTTACACAAGAAAGGTCTCAAAAATAAAACTATTAACTCTTAGTCTCTATTTACATTGGCTGAATGTTCAGCAGATTATCGGCGCTTTGTTGGAGAGAGAGGCAGTCGGCAAGAGGGGGGAAAAACTCTCCCGTACTCGGGCTTATCGGTCTGAACGTTTTGTGTTGTTCACTCGACCTTTGAAACAATAACAATTCACACAGAAATATCCGAAACAAAATTATGTGTCTAAACGCAGAGGCAAGTTTAAAAGAGAATTAGCGGATAAGCTGCTAAAAAAATATACTAGTGTAAATCCGGACTTACTTAACTGCCCTTTTCATGATAATAGATAAATCTTATAGTTGAATATGAAGAGATACAAAAACAATATTTTCTTTTAAATATATCGAAAGTATAAAATCGGGCCGAGTCCACCATATGATAACCTAGACCATATTGTTAAGTCAGAATAAGCACATATAGGTTAGGTTAGATTACACCGGACAGCATTTTTCAGCTCATTAATTTGGGACTCAATTCTGAGAATTGGACGTGAAAGTAACCCCAAAAATAAGAACTTCTGCATCATTCGTTTAGTCCAGTTGGCTCAATTAATAATTTAATGGCCATAAGAATTTTTTTGCTCAAAGTGGATTTTTTGCACTTTTTCTATATTTTCTTCTCGGTATACCGTGTGGAATATCTCTTTTGTGTCTGAAGCAAAGTTGTAAAGGGTTTTCCAATAGGAATGATATGATTTTGAATCGAATTTTCGGCCATTTGTAATATGTCATGATCTGTCATTTGTTTTTCATTGTATTCAGTAGTGTTTACAATGTCATCATGGAGAGATATACGCAAGAACAACGTTTACAAATTATTCAGTTTTATTATCAAAATAATCGTACTCCAATTACAACTTTTCGTGCGCTAAGTCAATTTTTTTAAATAAAAAAACACTTTCCAGTCGACCTACGACCTTGACACCCATGAGCTATCTTTTTGCCATAGACCGATTCCCGATCCGACGTGCCGTTAAGGAGCTTGAGCAAAAATAAACATTCCGATCACATTTGAAAATTATGCTTGTGTTTTTTTGGATTTAAAAATAAAATGGACTATTTTTAAATCCAAAACACACTTTCCTGTCGACCTATGACCTTGACACCCAAGAGCAATATTTTAGTTCTCGTTAAGAGCTATCTTTTTGCCACTGTCCGATTGTGGCTACGTGCCACACAGCAAATGAAACAATTGAATTGTTGCGAGAAAAGAGTGGAGATTCGATTATTTCAAGAAATTGAAAATTGGGTTCATCGAATTCGTTCCAGCAGTTGGCCATTTGAATGACGTTTTATTTAGAACTTAATTGTACTTCACATTAAATAAAAAACTTTTGAATTTCGTTAACAATAAGTGATTTTTTAACGAAATCATATCACTCTTATTGGAAAACCCTGTAGATATTAAATAGGTAGATATTGAAAAATGCAAAACAAACCAACCCGAAAGTACATCCAGTGCCTTAAAAATCGCAAAAATTTTTTGTTTTGTTTTATACGTATAAGTATTAGGTATTAAGTCAGTAAAGTATTTTTCAATATTTTACTGACAGATATTTTATGACTTTGTGGGCATTTTTGCGATTTTTAAGGCACTGGATGCACTTTTTTCGCGTAGGTTCGTTCCGCCTTTTTTCCTATTCAATATCTACAACTTTGCTTCAGACACAAAAGTATACGGTATACAGAATATAAAATATAGAAAAACTGCAAAAAATCCACTTTAAGCAAAAAAAAATCGTATGGTCATTAAATTATTAATTGAGCCAACTTGACTAAACGAATGATGCAGAAATCCATATTTTTGGGTCTACTTTCTCGTCCAATTCTCAAAATTGAGTACCAAAATCATCTGTTGTACTGAGTTATGTTAAGAGTTGCAGCCTGTATTACGGACTGACATAAGGCTGGGTTAGGCAAACGTAACCGTAACGCCCCTGTAGCTTAACGAATCAGCTGATTCGATCTGACATATCGACAGTTTATATTCAATATCCTCTATCTTAAAAAACACAATTGTTCAGTAGAGCCAAAAAAACCCGTTTATATTTTAAAGAAAATAAAAATTGTTTGTTCTACAATGTTTATTACACCTAACTACGTGAACTACTAAATAATATTTTTTTTTAATATTTGCACCACGAGCCATTTTATGGAACATAGAGGGTATTGCTATTCAAAAATTCTTCATGTATAAAAAAAGATAGAGGCTTTGCATAGTAAAAAAAAATTATTTATGAATTTCACAATTTTTTTAATATATAATTATACATATTATAATAAAAATAATAAATAATAATAACAATGAATTAATGATTAATTTTGTATTTAAGTACTATTTCTTGGGGTTTATTTTGGAATCCATTTTCAAATTGTCATAGAAAATGGTATTCTTGTGGAATCACAGGTTATATATAAAAATAGTCATAATTTGAAAACTAAAGCTTCGACTAAAAAAATTTAACCAAATTCGGGTTTAGCATACTCTTTTCACCAAAGAACCATCTTTTAGAAGAGAAAAAAAACAACAACAAAATAGTCCCAAATTATATGAAGAGATAGAGGGTATTGCATTCAGAAAAAATAAGTGTGTAAGATAGAGAAATTACAAAAATTACCATAAAATCCAAATTTTTGTTATTTTTTATTTCCAAATTAGTACCATAGATGCGCCTTATTTTACCGAATATTTTAACATAAAAATCTAATTTTTGCAAAAATTGAAGATAGAGGGTTTTGAATATAAGCTCTCGTTATGGAAATCAGTGTAAACGATTAGTCAACGAAAAAGAAACGTAAACGGACGCACTATGGGCGGAAATCGAAAATTGTGGCCAAAATTCAAATTTGATGGCACATGTAATATTGAAAAAATTATTATGCCAATCGATTGAGCACATATTCAGTATATTGTATCCAAAATATAAACAAAATATCATAATATTTAGATGATCAAATGACTGTCCAAAGTGAGGCATATATTTGTATCTGCATTTATAGTACAGTTTACTGAAATTTCAAGTGTTGGGAAGATAGAAATGAAAAACAAATTGTACCAAAATACATATCAACTGATGGCATGCTTTATGAGGTATGACCTCATATATAGACGCATGAAATATTTATTTGTTTTCGTTGTTAAAATTTATATGGAAATACAGTCCTTTTGTTGGCAGAAAAATTTTATTTTTATTACATTACATTTCTTATAACTAGAAATCGTCACTACAAAATTTTAGACTCTTCGTTCAGGTGTTCTGTAATATTCTTTAAATATTTCACCTGCGCCTTCGGTGCACTTTGGGTGCTTTCTCGTATTTTTTATGTGAGTTGACTTGCTAAATTAGCTACAACTTTTTAAATTATGCATCGATTTTCTTCAGAATGGTCTTATTTTAGACTTTACGATAAAATAATGCAAAAGTAGTGTTTGTGCAATTTCAGATGTTTTTACAACGCTTTTATTGAATAATTATGAAAATTAAAATAATAAATAAATTTTAAAAAATAATATTTTGCGCGATATGAATAAAGGGTACTTTATTTGTCTTCATTACAAATTCCACTAAATACAAACACGATACGAGGACATTCGATCTCGATAACGATCGCAGTGCGTTTTGAGTTTAGGCCGCAAGTGTACTATCTCTCAAGAAGAGCTTGCAGGTTGATAGAAACATGGCCACATATTCCAGTTCCCCTGGCTGCCCTATGTCCTCGATAGCCTCACGAATTCTATCTTTGAGGTCTTGAATCGACGCTGGGCTGTTGGCGTCGACCTTATCTTTCACGTGGCCCCAAAGGAAGAAGTCGCAAGGTGTTAAATCACAAGAACTCGGTGGCCAATTGTGATCACCTCTTCGAGAGATAAAACGGTCCGGAAACTTTTCCCGTAACAGAGCAATGGTTTCGTTGCTTGTGTGGCACGTAGCTCCGTCTTGTTGAAAGTAAACGTTGTCCAGATCAATACCATCCAACTCCGACCATAAAAAAATCATTAATCATCTCTCAATAGCGGAATCCATTCACCATAACTGTTGATGCAACCTCATTTTCGAATAAGTAAGGTCCAATGACCCCGCCGGACCATAAACCGCACCAAACAGTCACATGTTGAGGATGGAGAGGCTTCTCAACAATAACGCTTGGGTTTTCCGAGCCCCAGAAGCGACAATTTAGCTTGTTGACGTAGCAACCGAGGTGGAAATGGGCCTCATCAGTCAAGATGATTTTTCGAGGATTTTCGAATTTTAAAAATTGCAATGCGTTGTTGAATCGTGTATCGTTCCATTTTTAGTAATGGCGTAGTTTCTACATGTCAAATGGCAAAGAATAAAAGCTTCAAAATTGACAGCTACCGAAATACCGGGTGATTCAAAATAACACCTCTTGTTGGAAAACTCTGTATATCAAAATATGGACAGATGTGTCCCAAGATCGATTAGAAAAAGCGGAAGGCACCTTTATATGGGGCTATAACAAAACTTGGAGCGAGGTGTCCATACACGGGGCGAAATCGCCGTTTTTGATATGTTTAAATAGAAAGAAAATATATTTGGAACAGAATTTTTTAAATATTTTATATTTCTGAATAAATAAATTTTATTTAAAAATCATTAAAGTTTATTTGGAGCGCATATGTTAATATATTACAATAAAATATATTTGCGAACTAACATTTTTAAATAAAATATGTGTTTAGAAAGAAATAAAATCATTATTTAAAAATTTCTCCAAATACATATATTCTATTTAAAATAATTCAAAACTTTGATGATTTTTTCGAATTTTGGTTTTAATTTTTCTTGATTTCGTGTTATGGTTTTTGTTTTAAATCACTCATAATTCATTTCTAAATATTAATCTAATCAATCCATCGAGCAATTTATAGTAATGCAAGATTGTACGACTTCAATTATAAAGACATTTTACGAACATTTAAAATTTCTAAAAAAATGATATTGAATTACTGAAAAACTTAAAACTTGCATTAAATTTATAGCATCGATATATTTTTTGAATACTTAAATGCAAATAAATCATTACTTCGGAAATAATAGTCCCAAATAAAAAAAAATAATTGGATGGAAACGAAGATTTGTTTATACCAACATCTACCCAAATATATAATATTTGTTGTGGCAAATATTACATATTTATAGTGTACCCTAAACATATATATGTTTCAAGCAGAATATGTTTGGAACAATATACTACAGAAGCGATTTTTTTCAGCGTGTACTCACTAGGGACGTTTTAAGGTTATTTTAAAAAAATAAAAAATTAGTTCTACAGAGCATCAAGAAGTATAATGAAAGGGACTTTCTATGGAAGATATATAAAAACATGGACCAATATGACATATTTCCGCTAGTGTCGATTTAATCTGGCATGATGTGTAAATGCTTAAATCCCAATCAAGTCGGTTGTGAAATATGCTCTCTAGAGCGTCAAAAAGTCTATACAAACATGGACCTATATGCCCGATTTTCAATAGGAATCGTTGGTTCTGGTCCAAAATATGACTCTCTATAAATTTTTGTAAAGATCGGTTAGTATTTGTTTTGATCAAAAGAATATATGGACAGACATACATGTCTAAATCAACTTCAATACTGGATGCGGAACAGGAACAAAGCAGGTGCTCAATGCTCTGCATGTCTTCCTCATATCCACATCTTCTGCTGGGTGTTATGGATAGTATCCCCTTCAGCCTTGAGGCGCCTGAGACCTTTTCGCCATCGCCAGACAGAAGTTATGCCAGAAACGTCTATGCGCTTTCCTAAGGATGCTGTTTATATGGCATCCCTGTCGATAGTGACACCAATAGATTAACCCTTGTTGAATAGCTGTTGTGGGTCGGGATGCTGACAACTGACATAACTTATCTGTTCAGGCGTGAATAAGGTTACGAGCTACAGGTAGCGGTCAAGATATGATCAGTGAAAAAAGAAAACAACAGCAAAAATGAACGCAATAGGTGTCGCTGCAGATGATTTACTTAGCAGGGTCAGAACGTTGTCTGCTGAGACAGCTACTCCATAAATCTAAAGATCATCTTATATACACATTATCTTTATATACATGTGTATTCGTGCTCGATTATTTTGCACACAAATATTAGATTATTGCTTCCAGTGCTTAACTTTTAGCTTAATAAAATGCAATACGAATCGAATAATTTATAAATACCTGCGTACGATATTTTAAAGTGGATCATTCAAACATACCTGAAAAATAAAAAGAATATATATTTAATTATTTTTAGGAATAGATAGAACAAATAAAAATAGATTAAAAAAATAAAAATAATAAATATTTAATTATTTTTAGTAATAGATTCTTAGATATATTAAAATAATAATAATAATAAAATTCATATACATATTTTCATTATTTCAGCTTGATAGACACTGCAAATTTCTGATAGTCTGTGAGCTATATCAAGTCTAAGATTTTTTAAAGTGTAATTCGAAGCCAACCTTCACATCAAGCTTCGCACAATCTACATAGAATCATAGATAGTTTATATTTCCTGGTATTCTGCCAACCCATTCTTCTTTGACAGGTGTCAGTCTAAGTGTCAAAGTTCCTTTCCTAGTTCTTACTAACCATTTTCTCAAATACTGAAATCGGAATAATTACACAGTACAACATTTTTCAGGTATTCTGCCAACCCCTTCTTCTTTGATAGGTGTCAGTCCAAGTGTCAAAGTTCCTTTCCTAGTTCTTACTAACCATTTTCTCAAATACTGAAATCGGAATAATTACACAGTACAACATTTTTCAGCTAATTGATTTGGGACTCCATTCCGAGAATTGAACGTAAAAGTAGCCACACAAATAAGAACTTCTGCATCACTCGTTTAGTCAAGTTGGATCAATTTATATATTCGGTATACTGTACCGAATATATATCTTTTGTGTCTGAAGCAGAGTTGTAGATATAGAATAGGAGAAAAAATGCAAACCTACCCGAAAAATGAGCATCCAGTGCCTTAAAAATCGCAAAAATGTTCAGTTCAGTTTTATAATGTTCTGTTTTAATGTTCTGCCCTCTGTATACGTATTACGTATAACCGATTACGTATTACGTACTACGTATTACGTATTACGTATAACGTATTACGTATTACGTATTACGTATAACGTATTACGAATTACGTATTACGTATAACGTATAAGTATTTTTCAATATTTAACTGACAGATATTTTATGACTTTGTGGGCAATTTTGCGATTTTTAAATCACTGGTTGCATTTTTTTCGTGTAGGTTTGTTCCGCATTTTTTCAGGTATTTAATATATACAACTTTGCTTCAGACAAGAAAAAAAATAGAAAGAGTGCAAAAAATCCCCCTTGAGCAAAAAAAATCGTATGGCCATTCAATTATTAATTGAGCCAACTTGCCTAAACGAATGATGCAGAAGTTCTTGGGGCTACTTTCTCGTCCAATTCTCAGAATTAAGTCCCAAAATCATTTGTTGTAAGTACTGGTCTATGCAAAATAGCTAACGAAAATTTTTTTTCCACCTTCAAATTTGTTGTCAACTTATTTGTAGTTATAATCATTAATCAGTAGGTAGAGCTGTAAAATGATTACTGCAACCATTTTCCTACTTTTTTTTTAATTTTTCGAAGTTACAAAATTGAGTTGTCGAAATATTCGTTTGTCACAAACAAAGCATTCCCTCTGATTGCATTAAACACATATGCAATACCCCATATATTTATATATGTATATATGGGATATTTGTACATATACATATATTTACTAAAATTATCATACAAATACAACGCTAAGCCGGTACACAAATACATTGACGGGCAAAAGAAACACCAGCACTACAAACAGCTAAGGAAGAAATTATCCAAACTTACACACAGACAAATACACCCAAGCAAATACTCATTATTTAAACATTGAAAATTAAATAGCCATTGGCCAAATGTCCAAATGCTGTTGCTGTTCTGTATATTAGTCGCACTGCTGTTGCATGAATATGTATTACATTCTAAGAATAATTCCCCGCCAGGGGATTTGTGAAGAACGGATGGTATGGGAAGAGGAAGGGGCGGATGAGTGAGAGAGGAGAAACGTAAATATTAATTTCCCACAGTAATGCAGTACGAATAAACAATGAGTTTATCCATATACACTCTTTTTGGGCTTTTGAAGAAACTTGTTGCAATGTTGAATGAAAAGAACGAAAAGGAGCGGACGGTGAAAACGGAAATAATTCTTTTTTCAACTTTTTTTTGGGGAAGGGTGCTGAGATGTCCTATGAAAGCACAAAGAGTTTTGTGAGAAGAAGAATTACAAAAGCTAAATTTTAATTTTATTTTTATTTTATGGTTATATAAAGAATTTATTCGTTTGTCATTGAATTCGAGTGCACCGCATGACTGGATTAGTCTCACGTAACAGTAATGAAACGTTAGAGTAATCGTAATGTTTCCCAGCCTGAGTGCACATGTTCCGTACAGGTAATCTATTACATTGATTGTCGCAAGACAGATTCGATCAGCTAACTCGCTACGTTACATCAACATTATGATTACGTAAGTATAATTAAAGGCCGGGTTAGTCAAACTTAACCGTAATTTAACTTTGCCTAACCCAGCCTTCAGTCTTAAAAACGGCTGCACTGATATTTTTGAAACTCTTTAAGGGTACTAAAATTTGTTTCTTACGGGTAATCGCTTACCCTTATTATCATGAGACACATTCGATCAGCTGATTCGGTACGGTATAGTAAAGTTACAGTTACGTATGAATAATTCAGCCATGAGGAAGTACTATATTGCTATTTGTGCAACTCCAGTGGTAATAAAATGTGTATCGGTGGAAAACTCTTTCTAGGTTAGGTTAGGTTAAGAGTGGCAGCCTGTTAAACAGACTCACTCAGACTATCCAGTCCATTGTGTTACCACAGGGACGTAAGGTAAAACATAAGTTATCCTTAGCCCCTCCCGTTGAACCAATTTGACTGTTTTAAAAAGCTTAAAAGTTGGCGGATTCCAACATCAGCCAAGTTAGGTAACTCCTCAAAGTAATAAGAGCACAAGGTTGTATGCCGCTACTGGAGAGAGCGGGGCACATACAAAGAAGGTGTTCTATAGGTTCCTCCTCCTCTTCGTTTCCACAGCTTCTGCAAAAGTCATTATGCAAGACCTTTCTAACAGAAGAGCAGAATCACTTTTATACCCACACTGTGGTGGAGGACGTTATATACATGTATTTTTCTACGAACCAAAAAATCGAAGCATTGACCTAAGACCATATGTTTCTTTATCGCAAATCAGTTCTAGAACTTTTAAAGTCATTTGAGTTATGTCCATCCGACGTATGTCTGGCTATTGCGTACTACAGGGTTGTCCATATTCGACGGACCCATCTGGCAACGCCATAACTTTTGACAGAGATGTCAGATCGCTTAATGACATACCGCGTTTGAAGCGTCAGTCCAAGCAGATTTTTACCATGGAACAATACACGCCACGCGAGCGCTCTGAAATAGTTGAAATTTACATTCAACAGAAGAAGTCAAGTCAACGTGCTTTTAAAATATTAAAAAATGTGAGAAGTGCGCCTTCTAAGAACACCATTAAGCGTTTATACGAAAAATTTTCGACTGGTGAGGCTCTTTCTAATCCGAAGAGGCCAAATAAAAGTCGACCAAGGCGATCGGCCGAGAATATCGCTGCCGTACGAGCCAGTGTTGAGAGGTCCCCAAGAACATCCAAAAAACGCCGTTCTCAGCAGTTGGGCATGGCTCGGTCCACTTTACAAGGGATTATTCGCGTTGATTTGCATTTGTTCCCGTACAAAATTCAATTGACGCAAAGATTGTTGCCTGCGGACAAGCCTCGTCGATTGGAATGGGCCCAACGAGTCCGTGGGTCCGTCGAATATGGGCAACCCTGTATATGTATATAACTCTCCAAAAGATTGAAAAAATAACATGGATCGAAAAGTGGCTATATCGCTTTTTACTATAAATGATTTGGACATTAAAAAACCCATGGGGTTATCTATTCTATTTAGATGTTCCATGGAGTTATCTAATCTATATTAGATGCCCCAAGGAGATATCTACTCTATACAGGACATGCTATAGAGTTATCTAGTCTATATCAGAAGTCCCACTGAGTTATCTACTCTATATTATACGACCCATGAATTGATCTACTCCACATTAGATTATCAATTAAGTTACTTATTCTTTTTAGATGTCCCATGGAGTTATCTTATATAATCTTTAGACGTGCCAATGAGATATCATCATTATATTAAAAGGACCCAGGTTCGACTGTCCATGGGGACATTTACATTTACCCCATTGAGTCATTTGATCAATATTAGATATGACATGGGTTTATCTACTCTACATTATACGACCCATGGAGTTGCTACTCTATATTAGATGTCCCATAGAGTTTTATACTCCAAAGAGTTATATACTCCATAGAGTAACCTATTCTATATTAGTCGAGCCATGTGGTCATCTACTTTACATTAGACGATCCATGCAGACTTCTATTCTATATAAGATGGCGCACAGTGCCATGAACTCGGTAATAAAGGATCCCTTGCCACACCTACTCTTTATTGAAATCATAGAATCATCTACTCTATAGTAAATATTTCAATTATCCCATGAAGTCATCACCTCCATGACAAAAAATATATGGTTATTTAATCTACTGAAAACTACAATCGGGCAAATCATCGGCATCTATCGCAGACAACCCTGGGTGGCATTTACACGTACACCCAGGCCTGTGTATTAACTATCTCACGATTAATGTCTTAAGCTTACTTAGGTGAATGGAAGTAAAAACTGGCAGTAGTTTTATCTACGAACTCTGACGAGTGATAGTGATTCCAGGTATAGTTGCCTAACAACCGGGTGCTATGACCCTTACAGTAACGTAGACACCGACAAGCCCTACAAAAAAATTTGCCACATTAGTTTATCAGAGACTGAGAAATGTATCTGAAACTTAGAAATCTACAACATACTAAGAAAAAATGTTCTGTATAAAGCCGCTATCAATATTTTCTCGTGTAGAAAAGCTGTCATGAAGTACATTGAATTGCTTCAACTGTCACAGACATCTTAATGGGATGGCTCAAAAGTTCAATATTCTCCTGATATGAGTCTAGTGCCACAGGGACATAACAGGGAACTGGAAGGCAGATGATCTTGTAAGACTAGGAACTAACTTATACGCTCCAGGGGAACTGGAATATGTGGATATGCATCTAGCGACATGCAAGCTCTTTTTAAGATGTGACCGTGCCTAAACTTCAATCGCACCAACTCTCTGCTGACTTTATCCAGACTGGACGTCTGTCATAACGGCTCAGTGGATTACACAGTACAACATTTTTCAGCTCATTGATTTGGTACTCAATTCTGAGAATTGGACGTGAAAGTAGCCCCAAAAATAAGAACATCTGCATCACTTTGTCTATATTTTTTTTCTTGGTATACCGTACGGAATATATTCTTTGTGTCTGAAGCAAAGTTGTAGATATTGAATAGGAGAAAACCTAACCGAAAAAGTGAGTCCAGTGCCTTAAAATTTCGGATAAATTCCAGTCGAGAGGCCCAATTTTCGACCACTTTTTGCAGAAGTGGACGCGTCAATCCTGTCGGGCTTATCTGCGAAGAAAAGTGACTTCATATAACCTCACAAAAAATATTCCAGCGGTGTTAAACGCGCGGTCCCTTTGCCCATAGAGCACACCAAACAGTGACTTTTTGTGGATGTAAAGGCGTCTGAACAATGGCGATAATTTTGTTTATTAACGTACTCATTCATCCAGAAGTGAGCTTCATCGCTAAACAAAATTTTCTTGTGAAAATCGGAAAATATATTACCACTATTTCGGTAATAAATTTGCACGATTTACAAACGTTGTTCCGGAGTAAGCCTATTCATTATGAAATGACAAACCAAACTGAGCATAAATCAAGTGCCATCTGTCAAAAAGAACAACTCCGAAAAAATAATTGCCAGATTGAAAACCACACGTCTAAAAAAACACCGTGTAGATATGTAACTTTAAAACCACCAGTAATCTCTTACAGTGTAAAGGTCAGTTTCTCAGTTCTCACAACATGCGGGCCCTTTTTCAGATGTCATTAATTACCAACAACAAACGTATCTCAAAATAAATATCTCTTCTGCTCCATTACAAGACTCTCCTCTCTCGCATGCTCTAGTTTGTTGTTGAAGTGAAACAACAACATGTTATCAAAGGTGTTGAAGAGGTATGTGCAGTGGAGGGGAAAATAAAACAAAATAAATAATTGATATGTATTTTTCTTTATCGGTTAAACATCTGTAATTGTGGTGATGATGACGATGACGTTGATAACCTTGAAAATGGAAAAGTATTTATGTATGTCTGGCCGGCTGTCTGTCCGTGATTAATACAAAATACAAGACAAACGGCAACAACAAAAGTTAATTGTAATGAAATGAAGAGCAAAGGGCAGAAAGGCAAAGCAGGCATAAACACCTATGAAAATAAGAGTATCATCAAAAAAGTGTATCTAAATCGAAAGACCTTTGAATTTATGGGAACCCTTTTTCTACATATGTAAATGGGAGCAGGAATTAACACACACACGCATGCACATAACCAAAAAGAATAAGACATAACAAAAAAGAAAAGAAAAAGATGATAATTATAATGATGATGATGAATAAAAGCAAAAAAAAAGCCGACTGGCTGGTCAATCCGACGCAATCTTCATCCATGAAATGCATTGTGAACTACACAACCAAAAATATTACTCTTGAAACAACACACTCACCATCATTTCATACAAATATTCGAAGAAACTCAGCTTTAATAACCCTCTGCAAACAGAGAAGTAATAAAAGAGCCAGCAACCATTGATGAGTTTAAAAACAGTATTGGGGGTGGGAGGAGAGGTCCGCTTGAAGAAGACACGAATAATAAAATGTAAAGATGTGCGGTGTATGTTGTGCGTGTTCGCATGTGTGTGAGGCCATCGTGGCCACCAACGTCACACTCCGCACCCATGCACCAGCAAACAAACCTACAGCAACAACTATAACATTCAACTATGCCTGCCTGACAGACTATTTATTACTCTTCTCATCATCATTTCACACAATGATCGTTGTCGTGGGCCTCCCAAAACAAAGATGAAGAGTTGCCACGAAGAGAAAACGCAATGTGCATGAGGAGTAATGTGGGGGGAGATAGATGGTGAAGCAAAGCGAACTGAACTGAAGTGAAGAAGAAGATGACTGTGCCGGCAAATGTGTAATGTAATGAAATTTTATGAAAAGTTATGGATAAAAAAAAACAATTTGTTTGTTCAAAGTGGTGGTAATTGAAAAATATCTACATACATACATATATACATACATGCGTATGTGTGCCATACACTTCCAATGATTCGATGCGGTAGTGAAGAGGTGCTAGGGGGGGTGGGAAATGCGAGGGCGATGCGGCAAATGGGTAATAAATGTGAATGGGAAATAATAAGAAATGTAAATAAAAACAAACGAATGGAGAAAACAACTAAAGCAAATACAACATAAATTATTATTGGCAAGGCAAAGTAAGCAACAAGGATGAACGAGGTTGATATGACAAGGTATGGAAAAAGAAATATCATTCCCTTCAAGAGAAAAAAATTGTCATAAAATTAAAGCAGAGCTGCAAAGACTTCTTTCGTCTTTAAAATAAGTAAATTTTGTACTTAACATAAAGATAAATTCATTAATATTAGGTACATTTCAAAATTTGAAGTTACTTATTTGAAAGATTAAGGACGTCTTTGGCGCTAATCTTTTATTGTAGGACACATTTGTTTTAAGTGTTAATTCATTCAGAAAGGGCGTAACTGAAAATTTTTTCATAATCTCGTTTTTTAGTGCTCGTGTGAGCCAGGCAAATGTCAAAGTTTTTAGGAGAGAGTGCTGTTTCCGCCTGCCTCTCTCTCCTACAAACTTTGACATCCAAGAATGAACGAGGGTGGTATGCCAAGGGATAGAAAAAGAAATATCCTTTCCTTCACTAAAAAAAAATGTCATGAAATTAAAGCAGGACGTCCAAAGACGTTCTTCGTCTTTAAAATAAGTACATTTTGTATTTAACATTTAGATCATTTCTTTAATATTAAGCTAAATTTCCTAAAAAATTTCTCTCTCCTACAAACTTTGACATCCAAGAATGAACGAGGGTGGTATGCCAAGGTATAGAAAAAGAAATATCCTTCCCTTCACTAAACAAATGTTGTCATGAAATTAAAGAAGGGCTCCAAAGACGTCCTTCGTCTTTAACATAAGTACATTTTGTATTTAACATTTAGATCATTTCTTTAATATTAAGCAACATTTCCTAATTTTATGTACAAAACGTACTTATTTCCAAGAGTGAGGCTGACGGCAGACCGCACACCGAAGCAAAGCAATGCGAAAATTGGCCAAAGTTACTGCTAAAACAACGACGCAACATGTCAGGCCGGCATGTTGCTTTCCTGCATTTGTGTTCTGACGAAGCAAAACATAGCTAGAAACTCTTCACAACGCGCTCTCTTGCTGAGAGTATCGCATTCGGATTGACTTTCTAATAAGAAAACACTTTTCAGCCGCTGTACGCTCACGCAACAAAACTGCTGCTTGCTCTGGCTCTGCCGTCAGCCTAAGGCTGCTTCCAGAGTGGACGCTCAAAGCCGAGCGGAGCGGAGCCGAGCGCAAAGCTGATCGATGCGAGAAGAACTGAATACACACAACTTAATATGAAAAAGCGTGAGTATTGTATAGTGAGAGCCGAGCGGAGAGCAAAGCAGAATGAATGCGAGAAAACAGTTTCAAAGTGTTTTTCGCGCTGATTTGCGTGCTGATGCGAAGAGAGAAAAGTACAATGAATGCGAAAAAATAGTTTCAAAGTGTTGTTTTCGCTGATTTACGTTGTTGGTGTGAATACTTGAGGATATTTTCTTAAATCATCATATAAATGACGAAATTCACCAAATTCCTTTTTGCATTAATTGGATGCTTTCTAAATCATTTTTTTTTATATACACTGGGCGAAGCGAAATACTCTTCATCAGAAGAATCCTATACCTTTCATTGCAATTTTATAAACACAAATGAACAACAAGACTGGTACAAAATACGAAGGTTAAAGAGGAATTTCAGCGCTGAACGGATGCTATTTCTTTAAACACAGAAAAAATTGTGTCTTCATTTTAAAGATTTGACGCTAAGGACATCGAAATCTTTAAAATTATTAAATTTTTTCTTAACAGAAGTAAACAAAATTAAAAAAATTCCTTTCCAGAAAGTTGGAAAATAAGCTAAATGCGTGCATCATATTGCATCTTCAAACACATTTTAAGACAATTTATAAAATAATACAATAATTTTTTTTAATTTTTTCTGAAAATATTAGAAATAAAATGGGATTTTCATAATTCCATAAAAAAATACTTTCAGAACATTTAAGAATCAAATTAAATCTTTTAATTAGAAGAATTACAAAATTTTGTTGTTATTTATTGTTGGTCTGTGCTTTTGTTATTCAGTCAGAATTTATTTGGTTTAAGACCATATGTTTCAATTACTTTCTGTCTATTCCAAAAAAGTAATAGAAACAAATACACAAATTGGTAGAGAGTTTTAATTGCTTGGTAGAATTGACTGCAGTTTCGATAGACACCACTCTATCATCTTCAGAATTCAATAGCAATAATGTATGTATTTAACTTAAATCAGCTGAAATACTTATGGAAGTAGTAAATTGAATGTAACAAGAACAACTAACCAAACCCGTATTTTGCCGAACCAAGTCAACATACTAAAACTCTCATACCAATAAGAAAATATTAATTTAGGTAAGAATTTCTAGAGAATTTCGTAAATTTAAAAGAAAATTATAATTTCTAAAAAAATTAATTTCTATGAAATTTTTAATAAAAATGTAATTTTTATAAAAGTTTCAATAAAATTTGAATTTCTATGAAGTTTTCGACATTAATACAATTTCTATGAAAGTTTTAAAAAAAATTTAATAAAATTGAAATTTCTAGAAACTTTCAATAAAATTACAATTTCTATGAAAATTTTCAATAAAATTGCGATTTCTATGAAATTTTCAATAAAATTTAAATTTCTATGAAATTTTCAATAAAATTTAAATTTCTATGAAATTTTCAATAAAATTTAAATTTCTATGAAATTTTCAATAAAATTTAAATTTCTATGAAATTTTCAATAAAATTTAAATTTCTATGAAATTTTCAATAAAATTTAAATTTCTATGAAATTTTCAATAAAATTGAAATAAAAATGAAATTTTTTTTTAACAAATTTTTAACAAAAAAAAAATTGTAATTTGAAATTTTCAATAAAATTGCGATTTTTATGAAATTTTCAGTAAAATTGCGATTTCTATGAAATTTTCAATAAATTCACATTTCGTCGAACTTTTCTAAAGCAGGATTTAAGCCAGCAATGTGCGGCGCCCCACTGGGGAGCCGCGGTTCCCCGTATGGGAAGGCCTAGTTTAGAATGTATTTAATTAATTTTTTTTCCAACTTCAAATTGACAATTTTTAAAACTCCATTCATTTGAATTTCAATAACTAAATTTTCAAATTGATTTTTGTTGAATATCAAATGTCCTGTTTAGAATTTTAATTGATCAGGTCGACAAACGGGAATGACATTTAAACTGTTTATATTAAATTGTCAAAAGTAAGCTAGTATACGAATTGATGAAACTTATATTTTAGAATAATTTAGTTTTATTTTATTTTTTTTAATTAAAACAGAATTCGAAGTCTTTTGCGTTTCAAATGGAGTGTTTAAACTTCAACAATTTTAGATTTTTGTAAAATATCTGAATAAATTAATCATTTCAATTGATATTCTCCGAATTATGCATGAAAATAATGTTTTTAGCAATTATGTTTTTAAACAAACTTTCGTTCAGTTACGAACGAATAGGAATGAATTGTAACACGCGAAAAAACAGTATGCCGCGAACATTGATTGAACTTTTTTCACTTATCGATTAATATAAATTTTTTAATTGTGACAATTACAAAAAAATCGGAAAAAACGGACTGAAAATCCGCGAAAAACCTCACTCGTTGGAATCAAATTCCTATTCGTTCGTAACTGACAATTACTCGCTACAGGAAGGAATATCTTTTAAAATTATATTGTCTTTGGAAATAAAAACTTTTTTTTATAGAAAAGCGCTGTTCGAATTTTGTACAGAGATTTTTTAAATAAGGCTGACACAACGAATCTTTTTTTACAGAAACATCTATAAAAAATGATAAAATCTTTAGTCCCGGCCGAATTTTGGCCACTCTGAGTCACTCTGGTGACTCCAGCAACGGGGGCTGGCTATGCACATATCGATAACTCAAATGTTATCGACATTTTTTTGCTTTTCTCATTCTAAATATTTCAAAATAATAAAAAAGAAAAAAAATGATTTTTTCACTTTTCGATTTCGATAACCAAGGTAGTAGAGATGTCAAACGGGATCGATTTTCACAAATCCCGGGATTCGGAATTTTTAAATTGCAAATCCCGGTAACCCGAATTTTTTGGGATACCGAAATTTTTTGATATCCCGGGATTTTCGGGTTAAATCTGAATTTTTGGGATAAATCGGGATTTTTAATTCTTAATAATGTGATATATCGAAATGGAATACAAACATTTTAGTTCAGTTTCAATTTAATTTGAATAAGGATAAAAACAGCTAAAGCATAAATTAACTTTGTTAAAAAATACTAAATTTTATTAAAATATTTCAAAACATCTTAGCTATGGAATAATTTTGGTTAAACTTCAGTTCGTCGTAAAAATATTCTTTCAACTTGAGAAATCAGTTTGACTAATTCCATTTTTATGAGAATTTTTAGGATTTTAGTTGGATTTTTTCATAAATTTAAAAAAATAGAATACAATGTTCTTCGTTCTGTGGGACACAAACTCAATTAGTTTTTTTATGTTTACTTGTTTATAATTAAATTTATGATATATTTTGTAATTCTTCTCCAAATTTCTAATTTTTTTCACCGGATTTTGTCAATGTTTTATGATGTTAACAATTTGCTTCATTAGTTTACATTTTCGACAGAGTGTATTTATCTCTCACTTAATATTTTATACGAGACAGCTTCACATATTATTATTAAAATATATCGGGATTCATTTTAAAAAAATCCCGGGATTCGGGATTTTTCGAGGTGGGGATTTCCCGGGAATTCCGGTATCGGGATTTCCCGTTTGACATCACTACAAAGTAGATATCGCGTAACTGGCTATGGAAATGTCAATAACTCAAAAGTTATTAACAATTTTACTCGAACTATTTTGCATTTTCATTCTATTCAGGGTTGTTGTGGAATCCGATTGTTGTCGGAATCGGAATTGAAACCGAGAAAAAAAATAACTTTGGTGTCACATAAGGTTATTTTTTCGATTTCAATTCCGATTCGGACAACAGTCGAATTCCACAACAACCCTGAATGAGTTCAAAATAATAAAAATGTAAAAATCGATTTTTTTACTTTTCAATTTCAATAACTGAGGTAGAAAGTTATTTTTCTTTTATATTGAGCTTATTACAAAAAATAAATATTATTCTACTATTTGGATGGAATGCCATCATTTTTTTCAAAAATTAAGTTGGGGAAATTGTTTCCAAAGATCTCAAAAGCGAAAATTAGAAGAAAAGAATTGGGAAAACTCGATATATTTTTTAGTTATCGATAACTACCTTAGTATTCAATAACTCCTATAGCACTTTGGTCTGAGTAGCCGGATTGTAACATACTCCAGAGGAAATAATATTTAGTCGCGGCAGAAGATCGGCCAGGCAGAAATAACTAACTTGGTACGCGTAGCCGGCTTTGGACATTTCGATAACTAAAAAATTATCAAAAATTTCTACCCGAATTTTTCGTAAATGGTAAAAAAAACAATTTTTTTAATTTTAGATTTTGCGATAACTAATGTGTTTATCGAAAATGTTTTGTTTTTTCGTTTTTCATATTGATATCATTTTACAAAAAAATCAATACTTTTCAACTTTTTTTGAAAGCCACCTGTTTTGTCCCAACATTAAGCGGGGGTAAATTCTCAAACAAACCTCGTAATATAAGAACTACCAACTTTTTGCCAAGCGGTAAACAATAAAGTGGAAAAAATGAGAACAAAATGATTGGACACCAATAAATGTGCTATTCTAGAAGGAAAAATCAAACAAACAGACAGACATGGAGCCATACATCCGCAAAGAGAGAGAGCAAACATACACAATAAATTCTCTCCCACAACAGTCAAGAAGAGTGTGAATGAATTGAGTTTAAAATGGAAATTAAATTAAACACAAACTTACAAACCGACACAGACAGACAGACAACATCGAATATCGACAAACAATCGAGAACGATGCAAAAGAGACAAACCCCCAGTACAACAACAACAACAAAAAACACATAAAAACAACGAACGTCATAATATTACTCGTACTAAAAAAACTACACTAGAACATGTGTGTGGAGACTGAAATCGAAACAATTACAAGCCAGCTCCATCTTCATAACAGAGAAGAGACGGCAGTTGTTGGGCTAGCCGCCACCGCCGGTCATTTGGTGGGTTGATTGGTGTTGGTGGCTCCACAACATCGTTTCGACGTGTTTGGAGTTCGGTAAGAAGAGAATAACATACCACACAAAAACAAACAGCAACTCAACAAAACACGAACCAACACAGAGCAATAATACAAAACACAACACTACCGACGGGCGACACTGCCAGCAAAAACCATCAATGGCAGCAGCAGCAGCGGCAGAGCGGCATATAAAGTGAAATATGGCAACACAGCGCTATGTTGATTATTGACATTACTTTAGTGCTGCCACCCCAACACAAAAATAATGATGGCTGGAGCTGCTAAGAGAATGACGGCAACGTAAGTCGTCGTCGACATCACACATAAAAACTAAAAGTATTCATAACACCACAATCACACTACGAAAACCCCACACAACATGATGGAAGATGACGACTCCATACTTTTAGCAGCGGCAGCGAAATGTGTAGTATAAAGAGGCGACGACGCAAGGAAGTGGAGCTCGAAGCCAACAGAGTCGAAGTCAAGGCAGAAGAACACACATTGTAAACGAAGGAGTAAACAAAATACAGGCAATGATAACAAATCCAACCAAAATGACGCTTTATGCACAGTGATTCGAAGAAATTTATAACAGAGAAAACTTTAACAAATCTGTTCGATAACAATATTTATTCGGCATTCCGTTTCAATGAAGAAAATTAATCGTTGCCAACAGGATAAAAAAAAAAGCAGATCGGCAATCTTAAAGTGTGGACAACCCATTAGTTGTTAGCCAATCATCGATGAAGGTACAAGCTTGAGTCTGAGTCCATTAAATAGTATGAAAACCACAAAAAGGTAAAATAAAACAGTGTTAGGGGTAGAATATGATATCGGAAACGCCGAGATAAGACAAATTAAGTGGCATGTTATCGATATCTCGTTTAGTTATCAGACGTTAAAGTTTTAAAAATCTGTTTTTCCAAACTCTGTCGTTCCAATAGGCTCAAAATCGAAATTATAAAAAAATCTATAACTTTTTTAGTTATCGATAGCATCCATAATTATTGATTTTAAGCAAAGCTCATTCTTCCGCGTAGTCGTCTTTGTAGATAACCTTTGGACATTCCCCAGAGGAGCAAAATTTAACACCGTCCAAAGGTCGGCCACACAGAAACACTTTGGTCAGCGTAGGCGGCTTTGGACATTTCAATAACTCGAAAGTTATCCAAAATTTATAACATCTATTCCAGTTTCTTAGACATTGAAGCTTCCAATGACACACATTTTATTAGCATTTGAGGTCCCTATGTACTCCAAAATTGTACCACAAAATCTGTGTAGCGTATAGCAATTTATAATATCATTTTAGAGAAATTTTTTTAATAATTTAAAAATGCAATTCTGCACATCCTTATGGCAGAAAGTTTCCACTGATGTTAAATTAGAATAGAATATTTCTCACTAAGTGCCCCAATAGTGTGCCACAAAATGTGTGTAGCGTAAAAGCATGTCAGGCCCGCAATTTTAGGAATATTTTATGTGAACCTTCTTCTAGATTTTTTAATATAAATGGAAGAAAGTTCACAAGTACACTCAAGCACGTCCTCCAGATCTATAGCTGCAGTACCAGGCAAATGTAGGCTATTAGTGAGATAAAAAGTTCGAACAAAGGGTGTATTAAATATTCCTGAAATAAAAGGTGGTTAAATTTTAAGGGCCGATGTTGATTTTGAATAAAACACAAATTATTTAGGAAATTATTGTCATTTCTTTTTATTATGATAATATTGGTATGGTTCAATTATGTATGGAACAAAATATCGGCCAAGTGGACGCCGCGACCTCGGCGGCACATCCTTTAGCTCTTGAATTGTTGCTGGCTTATCGACGTACACCTTTTCTATCAAATAACCCCAAAGAAAGAAGTCCAACGGTGTCAAATCACATGATCTTGGCGGCCAATTGACGTCGCCACGACGTGAGATAACACGGCCATTGAATTTGTTACGCAAAAGAGCCTTTGTTTCGTTACCTGTGTGGCAAGTGGCACCGTCCTGTTGAAACCACATATTGTCCACATCCATATCTTCCAATTCGGGCCATAAAAAGTTCGTTATCATCTCACGATAGCGAACATCATTCACAGTAACTGCCTGACCGGCCTAATTTCGAAGAAGTATGGCCCGATGACGTCGCCAGCCCATAAGCCGAGCATGTACAGGTGTTTTCACATCTCCTACAGACACGGTTTGCTGAAATTTGCGCACAATTCTCCCGATTGTGGACACATTTGGTCGATTATGCTGATCAAAAAAACATCACGAAGTGCACGAAATGCATTTTGATTTGAACGCCCATTTTCATATAAGGCTTAAAAAACTTTAACGCGTTGCCCGATTGTGTGTCTTTCCATAGTTCAAATTGAGTTAGTCTGAAATTGAGAAATGTCAAATGAAATGCAGAAAAAACTTGACGTTTAGGTGTGGATCACATTCAACAACCTTACAATTTAACCACCCTTTAAAAAACAAGTCGCTCTAATGTCACAGACCTCCTAGTCAGCGGAATGACTTAGAATTAATATTCTGACAACATTCGGTATCAATATTTTCTCTGCAAACAGACTCCTGTAATGTTCAGAATTCAAAAACCACCCTCCACTGTCGCAAATCTCTTACGGAAATGGCTGCCGGGCCACAAGAATAGGAACTACCTTAGATGCTACGCGGGATGTGGAATATGTGGTCTTGTCTCTTGAGGTATAGTGCTCTTATGGCAAAAAAAGACAAGTGGTCACTAGTCAGGAACTACATACAATTCGTCCTGCTGTCGTTGTCGAGACCGGAAGTCTCACTTATCGTATCTGTCATGGCGGATCATTGGCTAATTGGACGACACGCAAATAAAATGAAGACCTTTCGAAATAACTTTAGCAGAGACTGTGAAGACGAAGAATGTGACGAATAAACAGAACCATCTCCTCTGTCTGTGCTCCGCTTCATCCAGAAAATCGCATGCTACCCTAGGATCTCATTTCCTTGGCTAGGTACCAAACATGGTTGATGATACAATCAGCTATTTCTTAAATATATAAAATTGGTTTAACGGGAGGACCTAGGAAAAACGTATGTTTTCCCTCCATCTTTGTGGTAGCACAATGGAATAAATAGTCTAACAGCGTTTTTCTTTTAAATATGCTGCCCTGTCTGAGGGCAGCATATTAATAATGTCGCCTACACCCTCTTGTACTGCTGCATGTTTTGTGGTCAGAACTGAAAAAAATGCAAAAAGCTATCCTTTTATCTTACGAAAAAAAATATTTCACGGCGCCAACTAAAAAACCCGCGGGTATTTAGGCTATTCGTTCGACGCTGTAAAACATCAGTTTGTAGGGCTGAAATGTTGCATTTTTGCACCGTGCAAGTGCGACATTTTTACAAAAGGAAACGAAACCCTTTCACAATGCAGCATTTTTTTACAAACGAAAACAAAAAGGCATTTTTAGGGTGAAATGAAGAAACAATTTCCAGAAATTGTTCACATCTAGAGACATGACCTTCTATTAGGGTTGCCAGACGGTCGGGATTCGTCGGGATTTTCCCGACTTTTAGCGTATTTCCAGAGTCCCGACTATTTAAGTAATTTGAGGGGAAATCCCGACTTTTTTCAATATGAAAAAGAAAAGCGCAGAAACAAAATAAAAAAGAAAGTACAACAAAAATGCAATTTTAATATGTACTTGTTATGTACATTTGTAATTTTTCCGTCACTTATGTTTATTTATTCCCCCATCACTAGCAATTGTATAACACTTTTCAAGAAATGTTAATTTTGAACGAATTGCAGCAATTAATCTAAAAGAATAGCAATTAACGTGGGAGAAATTGATAGAAATTCCAAAAGTTTACAAATTTCAGATGCAGTGGACAATGACACAAAATTAAAATTTACAGGATCAGTTCAGATTAGATAGGGCTTCATGCCTATATGTATATATTTCTCATATCTATATTGGTGTTTTCCTGCTCCAGTATGCAAATTAAAATTTAAGAGGAAAAATAAATAACGATATATGCAAATATTGGCGAATTTTCGCATATATCGAGGATGTCCTAATCAATACCTCCAAGAAGAGCTCTAATTTGTATAAATCTACAAACGCATTTTAAAATATAAAAAATGCAATGTTCACATCTCAGGAATTTCTTAATAAATATATTTTTTTAAAAAAGAACGGGGCTGGACGCCTTCTTCAATTTTTTTAAATTTTTTCAATTTATAATTCATCTTTATTAACTTTATTTTATATTATTGTTTGCATGGTTTGAGATATTATTCTAAATATTACAACAAGTGAAATCTTAAATGTATTGTGAATGTTTTATTTTGTATCTATGATTATTTTAAAGGAAAAAATAGGAAAAACAACCTTTTTATGAGTTTAAATTTTAAAAATTCAAATATCGTTAGAAAAGCGGTAATGTATAAGGAAAAGTTTACGAAGTAAACAATCATATACATATGGTTTTCAATTTGATAAATTTTAGTTTATATATACATTTATAATGATAAATTTGTACATGTCCTTATCAGTGGATAAATGGAGTGTATATTTGAAGTAAAGTAGTTTTGGCTAAGCCTACACTTAAAATCTTGAATTTTTTCGTATCCACTTCTACTATGCAGAAGATCTGTGGGGTACCTCCATCGCAGGTTATGGATTATTTTAAGGCATTTGTTTTGGATTATTTGCAATTTCTTGATGTGCGTTCTGGCAGCTTTGAACCATATGGGGCTAGCATAGGTTAATATAGGCCTTATTACAGTTTTGAAGATAAGATTTTTATTTTTTATATTGAGTGAAGACCGGTAGCTAATTAGAGGCCAAAGAGCTTTTAAAACAGTTGAACCTTTCTTGGCTGCTGCGTCGATGTGTTTGCCGAAGGTCAGTTTTTTATCTAACTGAACACCAAGGTATTTTACATCATTTGCAATGGGTATTTCATCATTTCCCAGCTTCAAATTACGATTTGGTAATCGTTTAGGGGACTTGTTAAACGGAAAGATTATAGCTTGAGTTTTGGCAGGATTTATCTTCATTTCACCTTCTTCAAATTTTCAGCGTTCATTTAGAATATATGGGGCTGATAACTATATTTTTCACAGAATTTTAAGTTGGTGTCATTTATGTGTAAAATGCTAATTAAATTTGCAGATGCATCGGATGCACTCAAAAACGTTAACGACGCGAACATAAACCCTGATATTAAAAATATAACATACGATCTTTAAAATGAGCCTTCTTTTGTAAAAGTCCGTTTACTCGTTTCGAAAATACAGAACTCGATCTTTTCATTTTTCCCGACAAATCCCGCTTTTTAGTCTCGGTTTTCCCGACTTTTCGAATTCAATGTCTGGCAACCCTACCTTCTATAGTTATCAAGACGAGATCTTTCGCTAATCGTGTCTGCCATAACGGGTCACTGGCTTATTAGACGGCACCGCACGCACAGAGGTTGAAGATCTTGCAAAATGACTTGCAGAAGTTGCGGAGACTAAGTGGAATGAATGTGACTGGGCCCCGCTCTCGCCTAAGGGCGGCAGGCAACCCTCATTTCCCATTTCTATGGGGAGTTAGAAAACTTAGCTGATGTTATATGTAGTTCAGATGAGCTTGAAATACTGGGACAACTTTACATATTCTAATGACACTTGAACCTGTAGGTATACCTTACATTTCTCCAGAAAAATATGGATCGGCTTAAATGTTTTTTCGATATCAAGATGAGATCTTTCACTAATCGTGTGTGAAACTTAACGGTTTCACGCGAAAATGTTGCCCAGTTCACTGTGCGCCGACTGACCGGCCGACTCCAGTGTTGTTACAGACTACTCCTCGTCGCCATTGCATACCCTTGTGCATGGCAATGGGGCGAGGAAATGATGAGGTTGAACTCTTATGATATTTTTGCTGTCGCAGCGCACAGTATTTTTCCAATGAGACCGCCGTTCAATTTTGTTTTAATTTCGTTTGTTGCTTTTATTATTTTTCAATTTTAATAATTCCAAACGCCTTCACAGACATAAATCAAGAGAAAACAAAAAGAATACGCTTGCGACTGGTATTCTCTTTTTTTCAAATATATACCTATGCAATGAGTGTGATACTCGTATGAAAAAGTATGAATGAATGTGGATTAATGAATGCTGTTTCGGAAGTTATGTCTAAAATAAACAGAGCTCCTCTCATTGAGTTCTCATTTTTCTCATTTCAATTTATAAGTTTTTACTATTCTTCCCACCACAAAAAAATGTCAAGGAAATGAAAAACTTATTAGATTCTAGTTTCGTTTAAGTTTTATTCTTTTGCTTCCAGTTTTCTTTTGGTCCTTCTTCTCGTCCACGCACATTCAGAAAAACAGATGTTTGTAGGCGCATTGGAAAAACAAACGCGAAGCAGGGAAAAAGAAGAAGCCGATGGATGGCATTTTTCCTTATGAAAATATTATAAATCTACTCATCTCAACGAATTTCCACTCATTTTCAGCTCTTGTGGTAACGCTCTTTTTTAATTCATCTCTTGTTTTCCGTTTCTCTTGTTTTCCGTCTCTCTCACAGTTATTCCCTCTTTGTAATCTTGTGAGTTACTCTCTCAGCTGTTCTTTAGTTAAAGAGGCATCTCTGAATAGGGTTCACACTTCCTGGTTTGTGGATTGCAGTTTGTAGCGGAGTTCACACAGACACTTCCTCTTGCTCTCGCCGCTTGTCTGGCACGCGTTTTCTAAACTCAATCACAGGACAATTTTTCTTTCAAACTCTCAATGCGAGGGTAGTTTCAAAAATATTCCCATTGTGTGCTAACTATAGATGGGAAAATTATGCAAATGAGTTTGATTGTCAGCCATACATACACTCGTGGAGTGGCAAAAAGGGTGGAAGGGGGTTGCAAACACAAAGAAAACTTTTTAAACTGCTGATGACTTTTTGACGAGGTTTCAATGGACAGATACCTGAACGAATTGACAATGTTATTGGAAATTGTTACCCTGTTTTTGAAGGGAGATGGCGTAAAAGTAGATCAGGCGGAGAAAACTCACTAGAGACAACCGGATTTGGAGGGTTTAACAACCTAGCCGTTAGGCTTATGCTTTATTCTGGAAATGATACAGTACTATCTAGACACGGAGCATCCAGCACAAGGGAAGGATTATAAAATTGTTCTAGTTTGAAAGGAAAGGCGAAATAAAAAAGGCAGTGATAAATTGAAAAAAAAACAAACATAAAAATTACACAAGTATTGTGCATCGTTGTAAACTTTTTCAGGAATAAACGGAAAACTTTTTAAGATGATAGGAAAGGGACAAAACAAGAAAATACAAATTATTATAATTCATACAAATAAAATAAGTGTATTCAATATTCAGAAAAATAAAAATACATAATTGTATACTATGTATTGGAAAACATGTGCAAAATATCAAAACCTATGTAATTAGTTTTACTTTTATTTTAAATAAATTTTAGTTTTAGCTAAAGAGTGGTAACCTGTATGACAGGCTCACTTAGCGCCAATTTCACCAGCTTTAGTAGCTAAACCAAGAGCTAACGTTTTTAAATTCCATAACATTTGGCAGCTATAACTGTAGGATAACCGGAGATGATGAAAGTGGTCGTTACACTTTTTAACCCATTGTGCTACCACAGCGACGTAAAGGGAAATATACGTTTTTCCTCGCCCCTGCCATCAAATCAAATTGATAGCCTGAGAAATTTCAAAAGTTGTCCGATTTCAACATCAGCTAAGCCCTTATTGTTTCCTCATCCTCTTCGTATCCGCAGCTTCTGCAAAAGTCATTTGGCAAGACCTTCAATCTGTTCGTGTGCCCTCCAATAAGGCAGTGACCCGTCAGGATCACTGCCTTATTGGAGGTAGGGTCACATCAACATGGAATGTATGATGTTCCTTGGTAGAGACCACATGTCATTTCTTGCCGTGATGGCACACTAATCTTAAGAAGAGCTTGCAGGACGCTAGAAGCATGTCTATATATTCCAGTTTCCTTGGAACATGTATGATTGTTCCTAGCCTTGCAAGATCATCTTCAATTCTGCTGTTTCCTTGTATGTCCATGTGGCCCGACACCCATGTAAGGTGAATATAAAAAAAGATCTACGGCAATCGAAGGCATTCAGGAATGTAGTTTCCAGCCTGACTATCAGAGAAAGTGTTGATACCGACTTTGGTCATCATCATCATTCAGAAGGCGAACTCCATACGCAGAAGGTGTTCTATCGAGTCCTCCCATTTGCGTCTACGCAGCTTCTGCAAAAGTAATTTCGTAAGACCGTTAATCTCTCCACGTGCCATCAAATAGGGCAGCGTTTGGAGTTGAGACAGGGCCACATAAACATAGAATGTATGTAAGTTCCTGACTAGTGACCACCTGTCATGTGTTACCGTAAGGGCACTATCTCTCAAGAAGTCCTTGCAGGTCGCCAGAATCATGCCCACAAATTCCAGATCCCCTAGATTGTCCGGTAGTTCTTAATCTTGCAAGTTCATTTGCTTTCCCTGGTATGTCCCAGTGGCCTGATAAATCATCTGCAATAGTCGAGGAAAGTTTTTGAATTCAGGAATGAATCCATGGATTTTATAACAGCCTGACTATTAGAAAATATATTGCTACCGACTGCAGTCAGAAGATTAATTTTCAGCCACTCTGGTGCTTCTCAATAGATAACATTTCTGCCTGGTGAACGCTACAGAGATCAAGCAGAGATTTTGCAATGGACAGCTCAAGTTCCCACTTGGTTGTTGAGTTTTGATCTGCCTGCCTATTGGTTAACGAATTTCTTGAGTCGTGGGACACGACCATTTCATTCTAATCTATCAGGTATAAGTGTGAAAAACTTAGTGCATTCGCAGTGTAATCAACAATTCCCGAAAGGTCAGTTATTGTGTGTATAAAGACAGTATATCCGTAGCCATTTCCTGCCCATAGTGACAGTTCCCTAAGCCCATATGTCCTTGCAATACTGTAGTAGTTGCAGGGTTGATAACAATATACGAAGGTTCATTCGTTGCTTTCTGATTAGCTTAGGGTCTACTGATCATAATAGATTTGTCAGCAGGGGTACTGCCCCACGAAACGTTCTGTGTCCCCGCCTATTAAACCTCTCCATGAACAATATTCTACTTATGAATTGCTGTCGTTCTCAACGCAGAACGTTAGTATTGAAGTTTATCTTTCTGTCTAGTGAAATACGGGGGATCTACGAATCCTATAGTTCCCATCTATTCCAAGAATGGGGACTGACAGTGATCCCAGATTGGTCACCAGTCCTAGATTATCTGGAGTCTAACTGGTAGTATCTTCGGCTACGCAGGCGGACCAAAGCTCTTTATCTGGTACCACGGAAGTCAGGAAAGCCCTCGGGACGCAGGTTCCGGACTGACTATTGGTGAGGACCCTATTGGGAGCAACGTGGTGGCTGTGGTTGAGAACATTCACGGATGTGTAGTTACAAACCAACCAGGTGCCATGACTCTTAGAATGGCAAGGAGTTTTAGATGGGCCAAGGAGGAGGTCAAAAGTGTTCAGAAACACGGAATTGTTTGGTACTCATCACATTGTATGTGGGAGCGTTGGTCGACGCATGTATTCACCCAGGTATTTAGAGCACGGTGGGGTTAAGCCTAACGGCCTAAACTCACCTAAATCCAGAATACCTACTGCATTTAGGTGAAATACCTAAGTATTTTTTGCTTTCAAAGAAGGGAATTTCAGTGCCCGCCAAGGAAACAGGTGCAACGGTTAATGCCATTGCATGCATTGAAGGCCATCATGCGGCCTGCTGTAGAAAAAGTGCTCTTGGAAACCTGCTAAGAATACTCGGAAATTTCCCTCTTACCGCTATTATCATGTCATCTGCATCTGTCTGTCCAGAGAGAGCAGAATATTTTTCATGGAAGTATTCCAAGCGAATGAGACAGAACGTCTCTTGGGGATTTCCCCCGCTGACAAATCTAAGAAAGAGCTAGCTGAAATACATATATTAGTCAGAACGTTAAAATCGCTGCTAGAGTCGCAACTACAGAGGCTGAATTTACGTTATTGAAGTTCTCCTCTCTATCTACGAAATCTACCAAATTATATTCCTTAACAGAGAGAGACCCTTTATTAATGCTGACTAGACCATGCAGGGCAGATTCTGTAGATTTGCCCTAGCTCTAAGCATTCTCTTGATTGGACAGTAGCCTGTGATTAATTTTAGTCCTAAGGAAACTATCGAGTATTCTTTCCAGGGTTTTCAGCAGAAATGGTGATAGACTAACGGGCCGGAAATCCATAGCTTCGTACGGCATGGGTTTCCCACTTTTGTGTAGAAAACAACCTTGAGTTCTCTTCATTTGTGGGATTGGGTTGATACAACAATTATAGAGCTCTCAGAGCCAGACAGCAATTGTATCAGCCACTGCCTGTAGCTTCGCCGGTGAGACAGGGTCCTGGTCCTGGCGGTTTAAAAAGGCTTTTGCTAGTCCAAAGAATTATAGATTCACTTCCAATCTCGGTGGATGTAGAACTTGAATTACACAGTACATGTTTATGCATCGTAAGATTCGAAACCTCTTAATTATTATAAAATATATTGAAAGGCGGGCGATCCACAGTAATTTTCGATCTGTTCTAATTGTTCCAATTTTTTAGCAAAAGGAAGTGAGAAATTGTGTCGATTATTTTGAGAGAGATAGATGTTCAAGGATCGTCTTTATTTGGTTATTTTGAGTTTCAAGCGTGTATTCCCAAGTCTTCCACTTCAAATTCTTCCCTGAAGAAAGTAATCTTCATGATTTTCCGGCGAACCTAGGTTCCTCTGAATTCAGCATGTTCGAAATATGCTTACCTATATGGTCTCATTTCTGTCCATTACGAGCACAGTCCAATTAGTATTTACACCTGAAAAATTATCTTCATTTTTGTTGCTGTTTGCTTAGGAGACCGACCAATATCAGCAAATGTGTAGGTGGATGATTTTAACTGTATATTATTCCTTAATCCACACTCTTAGCGAAAAATATATATACGTGCATTATCTAATTCAAATTAAACAGTGATTTCTTTATTGACACTTAATAAATATTAAAAAAGTTATTTACTTTTCGTTTAAATGAACTTCAAATCGTAATGGCATCGATTAGATAAGAAAAAAAGTATAACAAATTATAAATAACTTAACGATTTAATGTGGTGTGTAGTTCAATAAACTTATAATAGTCATTTTTATCAATCAGTAATTTGGCTACGTAAGCAATGAAATCAAAAATATGGAACGGATTTTTATGTTTTGACATAAAAATTATGAGTTTTGATAAAAACTTAAAGAGATAATGAAATGGGGTAATAATGTATTGACGCATAGGCGATGAACGGCCTTCTCATTCTATATGTAGGAAATATGCAGACAATAAATTTCTTTGAAGAACCACCTCCTTTAAGGAAAAACTTTTATTCTAGAAGCAAAAACGATTATAATATAGTTTGTGATCAGAATTCCATCCCTGTGAGTTCAGTTGACTTCTTTCAATCATTGAGCTGTACTTGTTATCATTTTAAAGTCTTGACATGAATCTACAGTTAAGACAGATCTTCAAGGCATATACTCCAAATTATTGCAAGCATTTCTAAGTTACTTAGAAATGCTTGCAATAGCTTATCTGAATGAACTTAGCTTCTCTCTAAACTTGAAACAACATTGTTTAAGATAGAAAACTCCTACAAGATTGCGGATCAGTTCATTATGGAAACAAAATTTAAATAATTTCAAGAACTTCAGAATTTGATGGGAAACCCAGTAACATCACAAAGAGAAGATTCGGCAATAGCGTAGCAATAGCAGCATCCCATCAGGATTGAGTTCAGATGGAAACTGTCAGTGTTCGAAATCTACTCTGGAAATCATTTTACGGATTTTGCCTATTCTACTCTTCTGAGGAAGCAAAAAAGTCTGCATTCGCAAAACTCTGCATAAATTAGGTGCTTTAGGGTAAATGAAAGAATTTTGAGAACTCTGTCAATAATAGGTTGCAATAAAAGAAGCAACGCACATTATCTGGCTCATGTATTCTTTCCGTATAGTTGACGGGAAAACACTGACCTATATAGCATCATACCATGCGATGGCAGGTGTTGGAATCCCTGACTGAGCCACTGAGGACCATCTCTATACATATAGTCGACTACCGAGGACAATTTGTATACTAGTCGGTCACTGAAGTCTTCATCTATTCTGCAGTCGACCACTGTGTTATTCCTCTAGAGTCGGAAACTTAGGTAGTGTTCTATATAAAAGCTGACAATTGAAGTATTCCTATATCTATAGTCAACCTCAAATGTCTTCCTCTAGACTAGAGTCCATTTGAAATGTTTTCCTCTAGCCTTGAGTCGTCTCAAAAGTTGTACTCTATACAACAGTCGACCTCAAAAGTCTTCCTCTAGGCGAGAGACAAGCTGAAGGTACTCCTCTAGACGACAGCCGACCGCAAAGGCCTTCCTATAGACCAAAGTCCATCTTAACCAATCTTTATAGACTAGAGTTTACTTCAAAAGTTTTGCTCTAGACTAGATTCGGCCTCAAAAGTCTTCCTCTAAACTAGAGTCGACCTCAAAGATCTTCCTTTGGACTAGGGTCGTCCTCAAAGCACTTTTACTAGACTTGAGTAGAGCTCTAAGGTATACCTGCAGACAAATCGTTCAACTTTATTACGAAAATTCACGTTCTGTGAGGAATGTGTTTCGTGCACTTCGCTGAACTTATGGTCAACATAATCGGCCTACTGAGCGTACTATTCGCCACACCATCACCCATCTTGAGATTCAGCATTCATTATTGGATAATATTCGATCGAATAGAGCACGTTCAGCACGCAGTGAAGAAAATGTAGCGGTCGTAGCTGAGAGTGTACACGAAGACCGTGGAGAGTCGATTCGGCGCCGTTCGCAGCAACTCGGACTGACGTATGGAACGACTTGGCGCATTTTACGTCGAGATATTAAATTGAAATCATACAAAATACATCTTTTGCAAGAACTGAAGCCGCCCGACCTTCCCGAGCGACATCGCTTCGCTCTATGGGCTCTTGAAAAGTTCCAAGAAGATCCGACGTTTTCGAGCCAAATTTTGTTCAGCGATGAGGCCCAATTGTGGATCAATGGGTATGTAAACAAGCAAAATTGCCGCATTTGGGACGAAGAGCAACCTGAAGAGATTCAAGAGCTGCCACTTCATCCAGAAAAAACAACGGTTTGGTGTAGTTTGTGGGCCGGTGGAATCATCGGTCCATATTTCTTCAAAAATGATGCCGGTGAGAACGTAACCGTCAATGGCGACCTTAATCGTGCCATGATAGCCGACTATTTCATGCCCGAAATTGAAGCTCGTGATCTCGGCGATATTTGGTTTCAACAAGACGGCGCCACTTCCCACACATTGCATCTATCAATGGATTTATTGAGAGAACACTTCGGTGAGCAGATAATTTCACGTTTTGGGCCGGTCGATTGGCCTCCAAGATAGTGTGATATCACACCGTTAGACTTTTTCCTGTGGGGATATGTAAAGTCTAAAGTTTATGCGGACAAACCCGCTTCGATTCAGGCCTTGGAGTAAAACATCACGCGTGTCATTCGCCAGTTACCAGTCGAAATGCTCGAACGAGTCATCGAAAATTGGACTCAACGGATGGACCATCTGAGACGTAGCCGCGGCCAACATTTGATAGACATAATCTACAATTATTCCTCTAGACCAGAGGTATTCCTCTAGACCAGAGATCGGCAAAACAGCGCCCATGGGCGGTTCTCTCCTCTCACACATTGAATGAGTATAACATAATTCGTTCAGTTTACATTAAGAGAGAGAAATGTTTTTGTATGGTTGTATGAGTGTGCCGATCCCTGGTCTAGACTAGAGTCGATCTCGAGACTATAGTAAATTCTCTAGAGTAGACTCACCTCAAAGGTCTTCATTTAGACCAGAGTGGATCACAAGTATCTCAAACATAATCCTCTAGAATAGAGTTGACCTTAAATATTTTCTTTTTACAACTAGAGTCGGCCACAAAAGATTTTTCCAAGAATGGAGTCAGCATCCATGACATTTCTCTATTCTAGCGTCGAAATCAAAGGTGTTCCTCTAGACTTGAGTCGACCTCAAAGGGTTTTCTATAGATTAAAGTCGACCTCAAATATAGTTTTCCAGAGTGAAGTCTACCTCAAAGACCTTCAAAGGTATTCCTTAAGACTATTATTCGGTGTGCGTCAGCCTAAGGTAATCCTCCAGACTAAAGTTCCTCTACACTAGAGTCGACCTCAAACATATTCCTCTAGAGTAGTGTCGACCTTATAGATATTTTTATAGACTAGAGTAGACCTTAAAGTTATTCCTCTAGTATCGACCTTAAAGTTATTCCTCCAGTATCGACCTCAAAGATCTACCTATAGACCAGGGTCGACTAAAAATATATTTTTATAGCCTAGAGTTGACATCATAAGGTTTCCTCTAAAATAGAGTCAACATTAATCAATGGTCATCTCTACACTAGGGTCGGCATCAAATACTCCCTCTAGACTAGAGTCGATCTGCAAGATTTTCCTGTAGCTTACAGGCTAACTTAAAAGTTGTTCCCTATACAGATGTCGACTTCAAATGTATTCCTCTCAAATGTATTACTCCTTAAATGTATTCCTTATAAATGTATTCCTCATCAAATGTATTCCTCTATTCCTCTTACAGATCTTTCCCTAGAGTCTACCATAAAAATCTTTCTCCAGATACGAGTCTACCTTTAAGATTCTCTTTCTAGGCTAGAGTCGACATCAAAGATCTTCCTATAGACTAGGGTCGAACTCAAAGTTTTTCCTATAGACTAGGGTCGACCTAAAAGTTATTTTACTAGATGAGAATCGACTTCTATTTCTTTAGAATAGAGTCCTCTATTCCTCTTAAAGATCTTTCCCTAGTCTACCTTAAAGATTTTTTTTCTAGGCTAGAGTCGGCTCAAAGATCTTGCTATAGACTAGAGTCGAACTCAAAGTTTTTCCTATATACTAGGGTCGACCTAAACGATATTTTTATAGAAGTGAATCGACCTCTATTCCGTTACAATAGGGTCGATCATAAAGGTCCTCCCTATAGACTAGAGGCGACCTCAATGGCCTTCTCTAGACTTGAGTCGGCATCAAAGACCTTCCTCTAGACTAGAGTCTATCTCAAAGATTTTCCTATAGACTACAGCCGATCTATACACAAATGTCGACTTCAAATATATTTCTCTAGACTTGAGTCGGCATCAAAGACCTTCCTCTAGACTAGAGTCTATCTCAAAGATTTTCCTATAGACTACAGCCGATCTATACACAAATGTCGACTTCAAATATATTTCTCTAGAGTCTACCTTAAAGATATTTTCCTAGGTTAAAGGTGACCTTAAACGTATTCTTCTAGAGTAGTTCCGACCTTAAATATCTATTTCCTGACTATATCCGACCTCAAAGGCATTCCTCTAGTATTCTGAACGGAACTATGTCGGCAGTCTTCGGCGACCATTTTGTTTTGTTGGCATCTCAAAGGCATTCCTCTAGTATTTAGAACGGATCTATATCGGCAGCCATGTTGTTTTGATGACATCCGTCAAGACATATTTTAAGTTTTCGGTTTTTATGGCGTTTATCTCTTAAATGTGCAGCAAACCATGTCACATTATTCTACAATACACTTTCGATTAAAACGGATTTAAATTGTTATTGATAAACCACTCGTCTATCACACAATTGTAATCACTTTCAATGGGAATTTGGGGATTAAAAATCCCCCTACAGCTGCAACAACATTCCTTTTTTTCCCCGGGAGGGAGAAAGTAAAGCTTAAACTCTAAATGAAAATCCTCAAATGGGCAATGACGTTTAATATCTCGGCCAAAAGTTGTACGTCACATTTGATGAAATGTTCGCAACAAATCTGGCAATATCAAACATCAACACTCAGGCAATTTTTTCGGTCAAATCTATCAAAGGTTAGAAAAAAAGTTGCTACTCCCCACTAAACTCAATAAACTAATCGAATGTCATCAGTGCGGGGAAAAGGTAAATACATATGAATGTTGTGAAGTCTGCAGTTATTCCTGGCACTCGCTATGAGCATCTCTCATCCTCTTCGCTCCTCGTTTTCCCCCGCAAATAAGTAAACACTGTTGTGAATGCAAACTTTTCTAGAGGCTTTGCACAAAAGTGTCCATTAAATGGTTGACCAAAACACTTTTTCTCTATGAGCCCTTCCCGCCTCACAGCTGTCCCCGTTTCGCAGCAACATTATTTGTCTGGCAGTTTCGCTAGTCTGCAGCAGCATATAAATTGTAAGCAAACAAACAAATAAAAAATAGAAGTGAAGTACTCATACATACGTATAGACAGACAGACGTGGAGATAGACAACCAGACAGACGGACGGACAGACAGACAAGCAACTAGAAAGACATGCCTGCTCATAGACGGACGGACAGACGAGTATCCATAAAATACATAAAAATCAAACGGCCTCTGTCATGCCATACATACCAAGTTGGCAATGTCACAGAGCAAAACTACAAACAAAAAATTGGCCAAGAATTGCGAGAAAATGGGGAGTAGAAAGGGTACACACAAACTCACAGAGATGCATAAGTGGCAAGAGAGCATCCATGACCGATGCGGTAGCAGGAGGGAGGTGAAGTTGACTGATGTTGAAGTGACAGGGAGAGCGAGACAGAGAAAGTTGAACTAGAAAGAGCCAGAGCCCTCTCCGACAACAAACTAAGCTCTTGAATTAACTAAATATAGACGAGAATCGAGACCAACACAGACAGTAGGAAAATATTTGATGCCGGTTATTGTTAATGCCAAATTAAGATCACATCACACACATGTGAATGTTATGTAGGACTCGTCGCAACATTCGCACATCAGCACACACACACAGCGACACAAGGAACTGTAATAAAGTCAAGCATGCAGAGAAGGATGAAGAAAAATCACAACATTTCTCAGCATCAGAATTGTCATTGTCATAACGATGATGCTGATGGTGAAGGCATTAGTGTTGGATTGGTTTCCTTTGGTTTTGTTTGGTTAGAAGTAGTCGTTGCGATGCGAGTACAGTGTTGAGATGATTGCTTGGAGTAAGATGTGGCCATAAAGTGCCTATACACACAGTACACTTAAAGTGTTTGGCAAATAACGAAGGTTGCAGTGGAATGTTTTGGTTAACTCTGCAATACGGATACATTTCTTTTGCAGAGAAGGAATTTGTGTAGGAATTTGGCCATTAAGGACCTTCCGTACACAGAAGACGACCGCTGAATGTCTTCCTCTATTCTGAGTCATCCACAGAGGACTTTATCTACAATGAGTCACCCACTGAGAAACTTTGTTATACTGAATCGACCACTGGGTGCCTTATCTATACTGGGTCTAGCAATGATTTCTTCTATCCTCGATTTCTAAGACTCTTATTTATTTTAGAGCCGACATGAAGGTTGCCGTCTACACAAAGTCGACCTCAGAGGATTTTCTCTAGACTGAGTCAGTAATGAGGACATATTCTACCCCACTGACATATTTTTCTATACTAAGTCATCCACTGAGGACTTTATCTGCAATGAGTCATGCAAAGAGAACTCTCTCTATACTAATTCAACCACATTCTTTATACCATAGTCGATCACTGAGCATCCTTTCTATACAGAGTCGAACACTGAGATCTTTTCTTCTTCCATGCTGGACATTGAAGTCATCACCTACTTCAGAGTGGGCCATGATCCAATCTCGAAGAACCTTCTACAAACTGAGTCGACCACTGATATCATCCTCTGTGCAGAGTCAGCCTTAGATTATATTCTCAGTTCTAAATCGACCACTGAGGACCTTCCTTATACTAGATTCGACCATATAAGACCTTCTTTATACTAGATTCGACCACAGAAGACCGTGTAGATATTTTTCTATACAGAGCCAAGATCTGAGAATCTTCTACATACTAGGTTTAGGTTTAGGTTAGGGTGGCAGCCGTATTTTTTTTTTTTACAAGCTCACATAGACCAGTTTAGGTCCCTAGTGTTACCACGGGCTGAAATGCCCCTCATCGAAACCAACCTGTTTGATATATAAATTTATCGATAGTAAGAATATCAGTACTAGAAAGATCTGTTAGGCTGCCTAAAAAGGCCGACCCCAGTATGTCCAGTCGTCGTTTACTCAAAGCGGGACAGTCGCAAAGCAAGTGCTCAATGCTCTCTACTTCTTCCTCATCTCCACAGCTTCGGCAGAAGTCATTGGAGTCAATACCCAATCTTTTGGCGTGTTCGCCGATCAAGCAGTGTCCCGTCAGAACCTGTACTAACGTAGACAATCGTTTCCTCTCTAGTGCGAGAAGATTCTACATACTAAGTCGATCACTGACATCATCCTCTATAAAGAGTCAGCCTAAGATAACCTTCTCAGTACTAAATCGACGACTGAAGACTTTTTTATACTAGATTCGACCTTTATTTATACTAAAATCCACCATTGAGATATATTTCTGTACAGAGCCCGGCAGAGTTCCCACACACAGTTGACTATAGAGAACCTTCTCTATACTAGAGTCGACCAATGAGATCTTTTTATTTTTGTTGCGTGCTTGCTTTTATTCGGTCTGCAAATCTTGGTGATTCTAACTAGGATACTCTCCCGGCTTCAAGACCATTTTGTTTCTATATTATTATAGAAACAAGTATTTTATACATGGCGGTGTATAAATATGTATTAAAAAATTGGCAGCACACAAACTGGATCATGATTTCTGAGCCGTGTCTTTTTATTTTTTTTATATTTTCTGTACTGAGTTATACACTGACTCAACCGTTTTAAATGCAGGTTCGAGCACTAAGGTCCTTCTCTATACAATATAGACCACTGAGATCTCAGCTCCTCACCTATTGTAGACTCGACAATGAAGGTTTTCCACTACACAGTTTCAGACATTCTCCTTACAGACTCGAATACTGATAAATTCCTATATGACCTCTGATGACCTTATTAATACTATGTCGACCACTAAGGATCTCTATACTATAGTTGACCACAGAGATCTTTTTCTGTAGTGAGGCAGCCAGGGAGGACTTTGTCTATACAAACTCAACCTGTGAGGACCTTTTCTATAAAATCGACTAATGAGGTCTTCCTCTGTACTGGAGTGGTTTCTTAATTAGAGATAATTAGAAATAGAGATCTGTTCTAAACTAGAGTCTACCTTAAATGTCTTTCTCTAGACTAGGGCCGACTTTAAAAGTCTTAATTTCGATTGCGAATCAAAGGCCTTGCTGTGAACTAATATCGATCTCAAAGGTCTTCCATACTTGAGTCGACTTAAATTGTATATTTTTCCAGAATAGAGTCGACGTCAAAAGTACTCCTCTAGACTAGGGTATTTCTATAGACCTCAAAAGTTTTCCTCTAAACTAGAGTCGCTCTCAAAAGTATTTATCTAAACAACAGTCCTTCTCTATGTTAGATTTGACCTCAAAGGCTTGAACTGACATCAAAATCTTTCGCCAGACTAGAATCGGCTTCAATCGGCTTGCGCTAGTCTAATGTCGACTTTAAAAGGTCTTTCAAAGGTATTTATCCCTACATGAGTCGACTTAAATTGCATCTTACTAGACATCTTAGACTAGAGTCGACCTTAAAGCTCTTCTTCTTAGCTAAACTCGACTTCAAAAGTATTTGTCTAACCTCATGTCGACCTCAAAGGCCTCTGGACTGGATTCGACCTCAAGGCTCTTCCCCTAAACAAATATCGTCCTCAAAGGGTTTTTGTCATAATTGAGTCGAACTGAAATGTCTTCCTTTATGTTAGAGGTGAACTCAAAGAAAGCCTTCCTCTATATTTGAGTCGACCTTAAAGTCCAGGCTAGTGTCGTTCTTAAAGCTTCCTCTAGACTAGAGCCGCCCTAAGCTATTTCTCAAAATTTGAGTCAACCAAAATGGCCTCTGAACTAAATGTCTGAATGAATGTGGACATCAAAGAACATCCTCTATACTAGAGTCGACCTCACGACTAGAGAATATTTCAAAGGTCTTCCTATAGACAAAGTTGGTACTTTAGTACTTTTTTTTGGTACTTTTGTAACCATCAAAGCACCGAAGTACTCCCGTGACACATTTGATACATATTTTCTACAGAGGTTTTGTTACGAACAACAAAGCACGTTTTCTATTATATTATAAATTATGAAAAATAATAGTTTTGAACGATTCGATTTTAAACGATTCTGCTCCAACAAGTTGGTGTAGGGTATCGTATAGACGGTTCCCCCGACTTTAGCTTTTGGCTTGGTGGGAAATACGAATATTTAAACAAATTTAAAAATTGGAACTTTTTGAGTCGAAAAGTACCTTTTAGAATGCGTTTTGTACCATTTTGACACTCTCAATTATCATCCTTGCCATAAATCATCAAAATAGCGCACATGGCGGTTTTCTCCTCTCACACATTGAATGAGAATAAAAACATTCATTCAGTTTACATTGAGAGAGGGAAATGTTTTTGTTATGGTTGTATCAAGTGTGCCGATCCCTGCTCTAGACTTGAAAATAGCTCAAAGGTCTCCCTCTAGACTGGAGTCGACCTCAAGTCATCATCGAATCAACCTCAAAGAACTTTCTATAGACTATGGTCGACCTTAAATGTCTTCCACTAGACTAGAGAGGTATTTCTCTAAACTAAACTTAAAAAGGTTGTCAGAACTAAAGTCTTCCTCGAGTATACCTTAAAGGTGTTCCTATATACTGGAGTCGACCACTGAATTATTAATATATATTATAACTGACCATTAAGCACCATATCACAACAGTCTATTACTGAGATCATTTTCTTTACTAGAGTTCTTTACAAAAGTGTGTCCCACACCAATTTCAATCATTAAGGTATTCCTTTATACCAGAGTCTACCACAGATATCTTATTCTATATAACATTCGACTACAGAACGGTCTTCCTCTCGACCATTAAGGTCTTGCTCTCGACTAGAGTTTCAATGCTCGACGTCCTTAGCTTTACCTGACCCTATTTCCAAAAAAAGGTAGTATATGTAATATAATATCCTTCAACTAAACTTTTTGCACAACCCTCGTTGTCATTGTGCTAAACAACGAAAGCCATTAAAGGAAATTGGGTAGTTTTTCATTAAAATCAGCAACAAAAAACAACGACTACAGCAACTAAGAAAGTGTAACACATGTTATCAATATTTAGACGTATTCCATTTCTCCTGCCTTTGCTGCTCTTAATTTCATTTTTTGTGCTGCTAATGCTGCTGCTGTTGTGGTTGTTGCCGTTGTGCGAGTCAAAAATAACGAAACGCAAGAACGGATGGATGGCAACCCCCAAACCACCCATTTGTGTTGCGTCAAAATCTATGTATGGTTGTATGTCTGACTATGTGAACAGCAGCTGGCAGAATAATGGTAGCAAAATAACATTACGTATAGTGTAAAAATGACAATTTTCCTTTTTGTGGCTTTCTATCCTTATGCCGAGTCGTGGCGAGACGAGCCGGGTCTGGTCTCACCTCACTCTACATACTAAAAATCTATGGCACGCACTCTAGTTTTCTACCTCGCCTTCTCATCCTCGCTCTCTTTCTCACACTCTCTTTCCCTCAATGTAGTGTAGTTGTTTGCATGTGATTTTCCTCAATAGAGTACAAGTACAAATCCATACAACAGTGCACCGATGTAAAATTCTGCCAGTGTTGGTGTATTTCATGTACATGTACATATACACAGACAACAACGACTATCGATATGCGTGTATAACTAAAGTCATTATGCTTTTGCCTCAATTGTAATTGGAATCGGTTTTGTGTGAGATTTGACGTTAAACGCCCACTCAATGCATATGTATGTGTTGTTGGATCGCATGCCAGGCAACAAACCGGGGGCCACCAAACCACCATCATCCATCCATACACGATATACGGCTCCGGCCAACCAAGTCTGTTAAATTTGTGTTATGAACTGCCGATTGCGCTACCGCGTGTATTTAACTTGTGGCGGCATTTAATGGCCACAATTTTTACGCTTTCCGAACTCAATACAAACGGGCAGCACGCCGTACCAAAGAGTGGCGCTGTACTCCCCCTATTTTTTTTCTTCCGGCTTCCTGGCCGCGTATTTAAATGAAGCTGGATTTTGTGGGAGTTTGCTGACAATGAATGAATGTACCATTTTTGCATTAATTCCGCAGCACAATGAGAAAAAACATCCTTTTGTGCATGAACGGGAAATGCATGACGGCGGCAACCGTTCAGAATAGTTGAAGATTGGAAGGGATTTCCGCTTTTGAGATGATACACTTCTGTAAATACAATTTCATTTTAAGGTTTCCTCTTCGCACTGCTATCTGGACGAGCGCTGCTATCATTCTCATCTCACTTATCATACTTTCTTTGAATGGGAGACTCAGATGGAATTGACACAATGTTGTCGCGAAATCAGTGATCCTGAAGTAACCGAATGTAAACTGCATATAAATCAGGACCGCCGATCTAGACTAAAGTCGACGTCAAGATCTTTAGCTAGGGTCCTGATCTAAGCACGAGTCATTAACATATTTCTTCCTCTATATTAAATGTGACCTCGGAGGTCTTCCTCTATGCTGTGGAGCTGCCCCCAAGATTATACGATTGACTTGAGACGACTGGACTAATTTCGACCTCAATGATCTTCTCCTCGACTAATATCGATATTGTGTCTTATTCTGGACTAGAGTCAACCTTAAATGTCTTTCTTTAGACTAAGTCCACCACAAAAGTATTCCCAATCCTCAAATTTCATCCTCTATATTAGAGGTCAACTCAAAGGTATTTCATTAGACTAGAGTTGACTTAAAAAGTATATCTCCAGACTACTTTTGACCTCAAAGGCCTTCCTATTGACTAGATTCGACCTCCTAGGCTAATATCAACGTCAAAGGGTTTCCATCATACTTGAGTCGAACTCAAATGTCTTTCTCTATATTAGAGGTCAACTGAAAGAAGGCATTCCTCTATATTTTAGTCGGCCTAAAAGCTCTTATTAGTTTCGACCTCACAGAACTTACCCTACACTAGGGTCGACCTCAAAACTAGATTCGAACAATGGTCTACCTCTAGATTCTAGACAGAACCGCCGATATGTGTAGTTGATCTGGTTTGGTCTGTTGGAAAAGTTCTGCAGAAGGTATATTAATCTACCAATGTTAAGAAGATATGAAGGTTGTATGTAACTACCAGGTCTCACGGGTACGAAGAGTGGGCTGATAAAATCAGTTTATAATCTAAAATATGTAAGTCTTCCTGCTCCATGGTAGGGCTGGCATAAAGGACAAGAAACCATAAAAGATCAACACATCTATGTGAATTCAGCTATTTTACTATCGAAAAACTTTCATGTCGACTGAAATATTCTGTCTTTATTCTTTCCAGTTGACATATAATAATTGTTCTTCTTATAAAGGGTCCGTCATCTAACGTTTTTTTTTCAACTAGTGCTTATTTGGTGAATGGTAACACTTAGCTCATGTCTGATTTGACAGATAATTCGTTTTATCCTTCCGCTGAACGAACATGGTTGTGTATAAAATTGGACCGATCGTGTAGGCTACTGCATGGCCAGCCGAGGCAGCCATTTGAATGAAATTATTTTCCATTATTAACCGGAAGGATTGTACTTTCAAATAAAAAAAGAAATTTGAGAATATATTCAGTAGTTTTTTATAGCATTTTCAAAAAAAAAGTTATTTGGCGGACCCTTTACTTTAGGCGAGAGCTTGTATAACACTATGCAACAAAATTTTTGTCCAAGGGATGTGGATAACAGTTTATGGTGCAATTAGGTGTCACAAACACGAAACAAATATAAAAAAATTTTTGGTGGTAATTTTTTTTTACTTGTTGACAGCAGTAAAGAAAGTTTGAAAGCAGTACTTGTACACAACGGAAATCAGAAACCGTCGATTCCCATTGCTCATGCTGTCAACACAAAGGAATCATACGAAACAATGGCTAAATTTTTATTTTTTCTCTTTCTTTGTTAGCAGTCTTCTATTATGAATGATGATTCCCACTTCAGAGAATCTAACTGGCCCATTGTTACAGTACCTTAAAAAACTCGTAATTGTAGTTTTTCTCTCCCCTAAAGGCGCCACCATCGGAGATTCGCATAGAAAATATATATATGTTTCCTAATTTTCTTCATGGTGACGATGCGATAAAAGTCGTTATTGGCGGGACCAGCTCTCTTACGTCGATTACATCGCGCAGAATCGAGGCCTTGGTGGTTACATATTTTATCCTTGGGCAAATTTAACAGGTACCTAATCTTCTTGTTCACCAAGGATTCGTTCCTATACTCTGGTTTATTGCGAGTGTAGCGTAAGATCCTTTTCCTATGGAGCGTAGAACTATGGCTGGCTAATTTGCCCTTAAAATGTTTAATAAAAGTGAACCGACCTAAAAATATTTTCCACTTTTTGCAGTTAAGGACAAAACTCACTTAAGTCCAATGCAGCTAAGCGAAAAATGGTATTTAGTTCCCCGATGTGAATTTAAAGATTTCGCACACAGATTTAGAAACTGAAAGAAACGCCTACAACAACAATCCTTAGAATTATTCCAGTGGTATGTTAGCGGTAGTCTTCTATTATGGAGAATGATCCCACTTCGGAGGATGATCTCACTTGCCCATTGTGTTACAGTACATTAAAAAATCTCGTGATAATAGGTTTTGCTCCCCTAGTGACAACAGACGCCTGGCGAATCGAACCTAGGTGGTTGCATATTTTACCATTGGGTAACATTAACAGACACCCGATCATATGCAGGTGGCAACCTTTTTTTAGGTCTCTAGTGTCACCACAGGCTCACACGCCCCTGTGGTTATCAATAGTACGATTATCGGTACCCGCAAGATCTTTTATATACCGACTCCAGTATATCCAGACGTCATTTACTCAAAGCGGGCAGTATCCAAGCAGGTGCATACTGCTCTCCACTTCTCCCTCATCTCCACAGCTTCTGCAGAGTCAATACCCAACCTCCTGGCTTGTTCGCCGACCTGGCAGTCTCCCGTCAGAACTGACAATAATGTAGACAGTCTTTCCTCTCGACTGCGAGTAGATAATTTGACCTTGCCAGGTCATATCTTAGCAACATTTGTCTAGCTACCCAACAGGTATCTATTTCTGTCCATCTTTTATTGAACTGCACGATTGCCTCTTGCTTAAGCCAAAGCTTGCATGTGGATAGTGGCGCACCAATATATGAAAATTGTTCGAAATCTTGTCTTCCCTTTCTTAGTAAGTTAATCGGCAGATACCCATATGAGGTATATGTTAAACTGCTTCTCTCGTTAAAAGATCTACGGCAGTTGAGAGCTGTTTGTGAATTTAGGGAAAGATTTCAGCAAAATACTCTTCAAATATTCGAGGAAATCGAATTCCAGATGTGGGGAAAATCAATCTTTCAAAAAGTAAAAAAGAAAAAGTGTCCTCAATCCATCCGGACACCTACAACTGCAACTTCATGACCAGTAAATCATTCGTAAGTGGTGATACATCATAACCAATTTCATTTAAAAGAAGAGATTAAAGAGACGTGACGTCTACAGTGACAGAGGGAAGAACGAACTAGTCGTTCGTCCCGTCCCATCCCTGCGTACAATAAAAAGGAAACAATTGACAACAACACGCGAATGTTGATGACACCATTCATTGTAGTGAACAAAGAAGAAGACAACGATGGAGGAACACCAGGCAAGTGCCAGTAATGTAAAGCCAGTGATAACATCTTGACACGGACTCTCACTCTTCCATACGTAGATATGTATGTATGTGCATACGTACTACGTAGTACATGAAAACAGAACCGAACAGAACAGAAACAGAATAATCAAATAAAAACGGCGATAGCCGTTAGTGGTCGGTCGCATGAACAGACGGACAGAGGAAAGGGACATGCTAGCCGTATCAGACATCAACCAATAATGACAACAACATCTAAGAAAGGAATGCATACATCATGCAAAAATAAAACAACACAAAGGCCGCCACCTCAATTGATGTTAATAATTACAACAAACTCACCACATAGCCACCGACACTAGAATGTAATAGCACAGAGTGACTGAGAGAGAGAGAGAGAGTGCGGGTGTGAAAGACTTAAAGCAGATGAATGAGAGCGAGTAGGAAAAGAAAATGTCAACAACGGCAAAATTAATGGAATTTACGCACGCTGCATAATAATAGAGGAAAAGCAAAACAAAACAAAATGTCAAGGGGAAAACAAAGAAAATGCTAATAATAATTCAATACAATATCGACTAGGGGGCTGTCCGTCCGTCCGTCGTGTGCCGTTGCACTTCTGAGCCATTAGATCGAACAATGCACCTTGTGATTCTTAGAATGACGTTTATAATTGAGATTTTCTGAGATTTGTTATGAAAATTGTTTCCGTTATTAACTTCCATTAGAAATTAAAAAACACAGGTCAGTTCTTTAAAGGAGATTTCTTAGAACAGGAAAAAGAAAGAAGATTAATAGGAATTGCATTGTCTTTACTAGGGTCAAATGGAAAAAAAACCTAGATTGAACGATAAATCTATAAGAGCTCAGGTGGAGCCACAGATTTTAGAGTGTACAATTGTACACTTGTAGTATTGTACAATTTTAAATCAGAGTGCGATAGTGAAAATGTTTCTATAACTATCTATAAATATTCTTGTTTAGTATTTTATATTATTTACAAAATGCAAATTAATTCACATAATAATTTCACAGGGCCAGGGAATAGACGGAATCAAATCCATGACTTCAGCGGCTCTAATAACACAGTTCAACACATGACTTTGGGACTCAATTCGGAGAATTGCACGAAAAAGTACCTAGCCCCAAAAATAAGAACTTCTGCATCATTCGTTTAGTAAAGTTGGATCAATTTATAATTTAATAGCTATTCGATTTTTTCGATCAATGTGGATTTTTTGCACTTTTTCTATATTTTTTTCTCGGTATACCGTACGGAAAATTTCTTTTGTGCAAAGTTGTAGATATTGAATAGGAGAAAAAATGCAGAACAGACCTTGCCGAAAACAGTGCATCCAGTGTCTTAAAAATAAGTTCTTTTTTTGGGGCTACTTTCACGTCCAATTCTCAGAGTTGAGTTCCAAATCAATGAGATGAAAAATGCTGTACTGTGTAAGCATGACTTCAGTGGCTGGCGGATGAGTTCAAGCTACAAACGTGCGACACATGCTACAAACCATTCCACTACCTGTTTTTTCGCTTCTAGCTTGGCTCTCACTCTGATATGTTTCGAGCAATCATATAAGAAAACGCAAGCACAGCTTATTAGCGTCATATTATAGCATCGAGCGTGAACTTTACCTTAAGCCACTTACCAGAGATTAGTCCGAAGTGAGGAAAACACAGCCGGCGTAGTGCTCAGTATCGAAGCAGACCCAGAAATGGCGATCCGATGCCTATCAGCTCTTTTGGGCATCGCCAGGGAGTCAAATCACATTATTTTGGATTTGGACCTAATACGTACAAGATTGTGCTGAAGCAATAATTGTAGCCGCTAAATGGGTGCATAAAATTAACAAAAAAAAAAAAAAAAACAATGCTCTAATCATCCTAGCCTCATTTTTGGCTCAGCGGCTATGGCAACAAGGAAAATTGGCGTTCGTGCAGCGCAAACAATCGTTCGACTAAGCATCACATCATCTCCGACTGGACCTTATCTATTTCGAATTCGAAATGACGAATGAGACCACGTTGCCATTAATGGTCGTCGGTGTTAATGCTCTATGCTGTAAAGGAAAAATTTGGCAGTTGGATCATCTCATGGCGCGCGTTCAGAAATTGGTGGTCGCGATCATGCGTCTTGACACCTCTCGATTATTTTCTTTGGGACTACGTCCAGTCTTTAGTTACGCAAACAAGCCAGCCATTCACTCGGTACGAGCTCGAGAAACACTGATGCACAGCCAGCACTACGTTGGCGACTGTTCGAATGATGGACGTACATAACGGTAGACTCAAAATAAAGTTGTTTAATTTCGATTATTTTCCTATCGTTCTTCTATCTAGTCACCCATACCCTCAATTTAACTGTTAAAATCAGACCCCTAAGAAGTATCATGCGAAGTGGTGATGACTATTGCTGTATACCCTTAACCAAAGTTCTGATTATACATATTCCCCGGGAGCATAATTCGATCATGAATTCCCCAACTAAAACAATTTGCAATTGAATCGACGAAACTTCCCAACGACCGAAAGATGGGTTAGCGATAGACTGTTTCATAGGTAAGGTGAGAGTGTTAGACATCGATACAAGCGATATCTGTTTAAAATACCGATCATAACCTTTAGAGACACTCTTTGTGAAAAAATATCACCCACTTATACCAGACAGGGATGCATGGGAAGTTTAAATTCCTGGTGTGTGTGGATGCTTCCAAACTTAATGATAATGAAAACCTTGGGATCAACACGAAAGAGCTAGTGCTACCTACAACTGGTAGGTTATCTGATCACTGCGCTGTTTACCCAGCTGAACTGTTTGCTATTTGGAAGGTAACAGAATTTTCTCCTATAGTCAGGCTGCAATTATATCTCTGGGTTTTGCATTTCTGAATTCAAAAACAATTCCTCAGGTGCAGCAGATCTCTTAACTGGATGACTGTGTAGTTCAAAAACCACCTTATATGTGTGTGCTGTTTATACCAAAGAAACTGTAGTACAGATGATTTCCGATAGTCAAGCTGCAATTATATTCCTGGGTTCTGCATTTCTGAATTCCAAAACAAGTCATCAGCTGCAGCATATCTCTTAACTGGATGGCTAAGTAGTTCAATATCCATCAGATATGTGTGAGCTGTGCCACAGTTGATACCAAGGAACTGTAGTACAGCAATATAGCAAGGCTGGGGACAATCTTATACATTCTGGACACATGATCCTGTATAGTGCTCATATACCTGGTGACATCGACAAACGTATGCCCTTTTTAAAGCAATCCCATTGGTTCAATGGAAATGTCTGGATATATTAATAACACCATACAAAACATTATTTTGGGACTCAATTCTGAGCAAGTGCTACCTACAACTGGTAGGTCGTCTGATCACTGCACTGTTTACCCAGCTGAAATGTTTGCTATTTGGAAGATAACAGAATTTTCTCCTATAGTCAGGCTGCAATTATATTCCTGGGTTCTGCATTTCTGAATTCAAAAACAAGTCCTCAGCTGCAGCAGATCTCTTAACTGGATTACTGAGTAGTTCAAAATCCACCTGATATGTATGTGCTGTGCCACAGTTGATTCCAAGGAACTGGAGTACAGATAATATAGCATGGCTAGGGACAATCTTATACATTCTGCACTCATGATCGTATACACTTTTTAAAGCAGTCCCATTGGTTCAATGAAATGGTCTAGATAATAGATTAATAACACATGATTCAATTCACTCAATTCTGAGAATTGGACGTGAAAGTAGCCCCAAAAATAAGAACTGCTGCATCATTCGTTTAGTCAAATTGGCTCAATTAATAATTTAATGGCCGTACGAATTTTTTTTTGCTCAAGGTGGATTTTTAGCACTGTTTCTATACTGTAACACGGTTATATCTCGGTATACCGTACGGAATATCTCTTTTGTGTCTGAAGCAAAGTTGTAGTTTTGAATAGGAGAAAAGAAATACGGAACAAACCTAACCGAAAAAAGTGCATCCAGTGCCTTAAAAATCGAGGTTGTTCGTATTAATGTTCTGAGTCTGCATCATCATCCCAGTTAGACATAAAATTCAAGGGCATGTGTTCAGGGATATTTTCAGCTGACAGTGTGAGAGCTTTCTACGCTTCAAAAATGATGTCAACATTTCGAATTGATGTCAACATTTGTTGTGATAGTCCCATCTTAGCCACAATGTAATCCATTACGTTTTGTGTTAGCAGTTGTGGTCCATTATTTTCAATTTTGAATAATACTGAATCCATTCCTTCCATCCTGGTCTGCTATTAAACGAAGGATCTCTATGTAAATCATTCGGCTAAATGAATTCATATATATGTATATGTCTACTTAAATATTAATAATGAAAAGAAGAAGACAAAACTCACCTCATCTTTAGCACTGACAGTGACTATTAATAATCCAAATAGTACAGCAGTCCAAAGCCATCGATTAGGGCCATAAAATGAACCCGTGTGGCGGTGGTCTTCTTGTTGGTGGTATTGTTGACGTCGTTGACGACTGGCGTAGGTCATCATCGTTGTAGTATTTTTACTGGAACTTGAAGACAACATAACTATATTGTTGTTGTTGTTACTTTTGGTGATGTTTATGATAGTAATTATCACTTTATTCCGTGTATAAATGAGTGCGTGTGCGTTGGGCGTTTGGCAAAAGTAACAAATTCTCAGATTTTTCTTTAAATTTCCAACTAATTATGATTCCCGATCAATTTTAAATAAGATTTATTTTTGCTGCAAAGAAATTAAGACACAAAAGTAAGATTTATTGCAATAGATTAAGAGTTCTCAGAAGTATGTGTTGTCTGTCTGTCTGGCTTATTAGCAAAAAAAGCAAAACAAAATAAATTTGAAAACTTTTTTGGAATTTCAATGAATTACACTTGTCTTTGCTGTTGTTGTACATTATTGTCGTATGGAATACTTATTAACTTAATGTTTTTTTTTTCTGTGAAGTGATGGTGTTTATTATTCTATGCATTGTGCGGTTACACTCGAAAAATTGTTTTCTGCGGTTTGAGCAAAACTTTTAATGTCTTTTAATAACATTTATGTCACTCTCACTGATGAAGTAATTTATGAAATTTTTATTCCCTCTGTGTGTGTATGTGTGTGTGAAAACAATTAAAATTAAACAAAAAAGGATTTTTTATTATCTTCGAAGCAGCAATAGACTGAAAAAGCAAAGCTGTGGCTTTAGACAGACAGTCTCTGAAATCTAAATGCAGATGATTATGGGTCTTTGATGTGGGTTTTTTTTAATATTTTAATTAATACTTAAGTATAATGAGGGAAGGAAATACAAAATAATTTTATATTTATTCACACGATAATGAAATGTCATAAAATATGAATTTTCCAAATTAGCCGAATTTCAAACCCGCATATTATATAAAAATTCATTTCGCAGATATAGGAGCAAGATAAATTTTAATGAAAAATTTATTAAAAGTTTCATAACACTAGTTTAAGCTATTATAACAATAGTTTACAAAATTGTTGTCGAAGGAATGTACATACTTAAAACTCATTAGTAATAAAACTGCAAACATTTGGGAGTACATTTCTCATTTCCTCGAAAAAAGTCACTACTTCGACACTTTCTGTAAATAATATTTCGATAGTTTACCGTTTATAGCAACAAAAAACAACTATCGATATTGCATCTCCTAAATTGACTCTCAGTTCTCTCATGACAAACTCTAGTTTGGGCACGAAGCTTATAACATGCAAACCGTGCTTCGAAAACCTGAAGCATTCGTGATGAGATGCAAGTGTCTTAGACAAGCACGCCAGGAGGTCACACAATTACTTTTCCCACTTGTGGAAGTCACTAAATAGTTACCTGTTGGGTGTATCGCAGAAGTTTCCGACAGGAGTCACTTCATAGGTAAGAAAGCGATATCGCCCACGATGATTTTCAACTTCTTGTAGTGACGTTGTAGTGACTTCCGCGATTGAAAATGTTTGCAGGGAAAGTACTACTGAGAAAAGGAAGAATAGTAGACGATGAGTTTTCGAACCAAAAAGCAAACCTAATGCCACACACTAAACTCAAACTCAGCCATCATGTCATTGTTACAATCAATAAACCAAACCTTTGCTTAGATAATTCTAATTGAATTTGAAAAGTAAAGTGGTCGTAATGGAGGAACAAACAATTTATCACACAAAACAACAGAGTGTTAAGAGAGACAAACAAAGAGAGAACATCCCAGCGGTAAAAATACCCATTATTTAATCGCTGATGTAAGCAATATTTAGTAGCAATCAGTGATGATTCTATCGCTTATAGTGCTGCTTACATTTACACACGAGTGTCATAGGCTGCTTAATCGGTGCGCTCTCGCTTAAAATGTAAGGAGATATATCAGTGAGTGCCATTTCAATTGCACTTACGTTTTAAGTGAAGTTCTAAGCGAGCCTGATGGCACATCAATAAATGCAGGCAAATGTAGAATGTAATGCACGTCGATTACAATCCGATTTGCACTTGTAAGTCAATCCTGATGATTTTATAATTTAAATTCTAACAAATATGCATTTAAATGTGTAATTTGTTTATTTAATAAAAAAATACGATTTATATTAATACATACACGAACATTGAAGAAAATACTTAAAAATAAATAAATTCATATCCTAGTTAGTTACTTCAAAAAAAGGCGCAGGCAGCATCCGCAAATAAACAAAAAGAAATTTATCGGTATAAATGCTATAAATTATGTAAACGTATCTTACCAAAATTAAACTTATTAACTTATAATGATTATTTTATTTACCAACTTTTCACAAATTTCAACAACCTTTTTGTTGCACGATCAACTTTTAACTAACATCAATAAAAGCGATAGGTATTTTTTCTTTTTTTCCAAAGCCACTATAACAGTATTTTTTATTACTTTTATTTTTTTTGGCATATACAAACTATCTAACTCTTCGTTTACATTGTAATCGGAGTTATAATTAGTGGACGATATTTATTGCATTACACACATATAACATTCTAAGTACTTAAATCGCTCGCTTAAAATGTCATACTGATGTCATTGATTATAATCTAGGTACTTCGTTTCATTTACCGCTGGGATATTACATATCGAACAACAAAGAGTTACCAAAATAGAAGAGGGAGATGGAGACAGAGAGAGTGTGTGTGAATAACACACGCCATGTCAAACATGGTTAAAACAAACAAAAAAAAGACGCAGGTAAAAATCGAAGACTAAAATTTAAATTAATTTTTTGTTTTGATTTGATTTAAAATGTGTACTCGTAGTGCATGGAGAAGGGCAATAGAAACGTGCAAAACAAAAATTAATTCAATGCCATCAAATCAAATTATGAAACTTAAAAGAAATGAACAAGGAAGTGGAGTAAAAATTTTCAAGGACAGAACATTTCCTACAAAATTGGAAAATAATAGTTTAACAAATAATTTAGTTAATTATTTGCTTCGAGAAAATTGATTTCTGAAAACCCACTGATCAATTTAGAATATTTCCACAGGGATAACATAGAAGATAATTACATAACATTATTATCTTGGGGGTCCCCTAAAGTCGGCTGCAGCCATTCAAACCGAGCTAGGAATCAATATTTCCTCCAGAACTTATTTGGAAGAACCTAAGAAAATTCCTCTATCACCAGTCATTTAATGAAGGTTGAGCAGGGATGATAAATTCGATACTTTAGTACTTTTCAGACTCTCAAAGTACCGAGATACTCCCGCGACACATTTGATACTTTTTTATCAAACGTGGCATCCACACCAAAAACTTAAATTCGTCTGCATCCATCACGAGGGGTTTAATCGTACATCAAAACATGAGCGATACTGGATAAAATAAAATGTAAAGGCAATTAATTTTATATTAAAACTGGACCGACATGAATCACTTTTTCTACAGATGATTTTATGCAATATGAAACATATTTCATCATAATCGGCTAAGAATTCGTTCTCTAGAGAGTCAAGAATTTTAATCGGAAGGTACTTCTATATATGTAGAGTCTTAATCAAAACATGGACCGATATGCCTCATTTTCAATAGGGATGAAAAATGAATCTGCATTAATTTCAGTAAATTTCGGTTTATATTTACGACCTGTACGATTTAAAAATGAAGCATTTCGGATATTTAACAATTATATGTGTGCTTATTTTGCTCCAACAATGTGGTATACGCTTGTACAAACCCAAGGTTTTATGCTGCTATATGATTTTAGTATCTTGTTATCAAGAAATTGTTATGTATTACTGGATCTTACTAATTTGTATCTCAATATTCCAAGAAAAATTTAAACAAATTTTAAAATTGATACTTTTTTGGTCGAAAAATTACCTTTTTAGAAAGATTTTTGTACCATTTGGCTACTCTCAATTATCATCCCTGAGGTTGAGAGAACTGACTTTCTAATCGTAAAGGGCTTTAAGAACTACAGTGACAGAATCCCTACAAGTCCTACTTCATCTACTGCCGATTAATATTTTGACTAGAGAAGCTGCAACCAGAGCGGCATTTAGGTTGAAATGTCTATCAATTTGGAGGTACAATAACTACAGCCAATCAGGATATCACACTGTAGCGCACTGGTAAGCGATCGAGTGGACTATATACCAACGGTGTACACCTTCGGGAGGAACTTAGCTACTAAGATACCTGCCGGAGAGGACTGGGTTAGTAGAATACGGGGAAATAAAAACTATCTGCACTTCTATACAGATGGTTCGAAGTTTGCTGAAAAGGTTGATAGGAAAATACCAATAATTTACTACGAAGATATTCCTTCAGGCCGAAATGTCAAAATCCGACAGTTACAAACGAATAGGAATGAATTGTCACACGCGAAAAAACAGTTTTCCGCGAGCATAGCTTACTTTTTTTTTGCACTTTTCGATTAATATTATTTTTGAAAAACCTTACTCGTTGAAATCAAATTCCTATTCGTTCGTAACTGACAATTACTCGCTACAGGAAGGAATGCCTTTTATATTGTTTTTAGAAAATACTATCTATAAATACGTTAGTGTCAGTTCTGACGGGACATTTCCTGATCGACGAACACGCCGGAATTCTAATGACTTCTGCAGAAGCTGTGATGATGCGGTGAAAGTTTAGAGCATTGAGCACTTGTTTTGCCTGAAAGATCTTGCCGTTACCGATGTTCATATTACCGATAACTTTGTGTATCAAACCGGTTGGTTTCGATGAGGGGCGACTGGACCCGTGGTAGCATTACACAGTACAACACTTGATTTTGGGACTCAATTCTGAGAACTGGACGTGAAAGAGCAACTGGGCCCGTGGTAGCATTACACAGTACAACACATGATGTTGGAACTGAAAGTAGCCCCAAAAATAAGAACTTCTGCATCATTTGTGTAGTCAAGTTTGCTCAATTAATAATTTAATGGCCATATGCATTTTTTTCTCAAGATGGATTTTTTGCACTTTTTCAAAATTGTTTCTCGGTTAGCAAAGTTGTAGGTATTGAATAGGAGAAAAAAAAATCGGAAAAAACATACCAGAAAAAAGTATATTCAGTGCCTTAAAAAAAATGTATAAAAGTCGTTTGAGAATATGTAATTACAAAATTCGTAAAGCCCAAAAATACATTTTTGAAATTTTTTAAAATTTGATTTCCGCTTGAAATAAGGTAATTTTTTTCTCTTTTTTTAAATAAATAATAGCTATATCTTATTTCACCATTTATGAAGTTTTAAGTTAAAAATAAAATTCATAGGTTAATATACAAAATTCTGACCTAGGTAAGCATAATTTCGAAGACGGGCCATATTGGTCCAATCCTTCTAGTACCTCCGCCACAATGAATAAACTATTGATAAATGTTTATTCATAGCGTCAACAGGGACGCTACAAGAGTAGACCGACAGGGACAGCAAACAACGCCATATTTCTTGCCGCTCTTTTGACATTTCTCTTCAGTAAGGTTTGCCATTTCATGAACTGAAGCCGCTTGACCACCAGAAGCGTCGTATGTTCGTGAATTGGGCTGAGCAACAGCTTGAAAATGATTCGGAATAAACAAAATATGGCTTCGTCAATAAACAAAATATGCGTTATTGGTCACACAGCAATCCACACGTACTGCATGAGTTATCATTGCATCCCGAAAAAATTACGGTTTGGTGCGGTTTATGGGCCGGCGTCGTCATTGGGCCGTACTTCTTCCGTGATGATCAAGACCGGCACGTTACTGTGAATGGGAATCGCTACCGTTCAATGATAACCGAATATTTTTGGCCCCAATTGGATGATATGGACTTGGAGGACATGTGGTTCCAACAGGACGGCGCCACAAGCCACACAGCGAATGCCACAATCAATTTATTGGAAACCAAGTTTGGAGAACGTGTTATCTCACGGAATGGTCCAGTCGATTGGCCGCCTCGGTCGTGCGATTGTGTGGGGCTACGTCAAGTCTATGGACTATGCCAACAAGCCAGCGACGATTGATGAACTTCGTATGAAGATCGAACGTGAAATTGCAGCAGTATCGGCCGATTTATGCTTGAAACCCGTCGAAAATTGGGTTCAGCGTCTGGACTTCTGCAAGCGTGCCCGTGGTGGCCATGCGAAAGAAATCGAGTTCCATACATAATGGCAATTTCGATGCGTTATTTCACAGGAATAACATTGATATCCAAAACCGTGTTTGTTTTATGTAAAAAAAAATTTTGTAGCGCTCTTTATTGAAAACCCCTTTACTACTTATTAGAATCTTGTGAATTACCTTCAGAAAAATGGGCGAAGTTCCCACGTCCCTTTTGGTAACTCACACACAAATGAACCATTTTGCATCAAATGTTAACTGCTTATAGTACAGGGTTTTCCAACAAGAGGTGTTATTTTGAATCACAAGTAGAAACTACGCCATTACTAAAAATGGAACGATACACGATCATCGAACGATACCAAACGATCAAAAAACGATACGAACGATACAAAATCATCTTGACTGATGAGGCCCATTTCCACCTAGGTGGCAAGCAAAACTGTCGCAACTGGGGCTCGGAAAACCCAAGAGTTATTGTTGAGAATCCTCTCCTTCAGGGTCATTGGTCCTTAATTTTTCGAAAATGAGGTTGGATCAAAAGTTACGGTGAATGGGTTGCGCTATCGAGAGATGATTAATGATTTTTTATGGTCAGAGTTGGATGGTATTGACGACTTCTTCCTTTGGGGCCACGTGAAAGATAAGGTCTACGTCAACAGCCCAGCGTCGATGCAAGACCTTAAAGATAGAATTCATGAGGCTATCGAGGACATAGGGCAGCCATTTTGCGATTTGGTTATGGAAAATTTCATGAAAAAGATATGGTCCTGTAAGCGTGGTCGTGGTGGTCATTTGGCTGATGTTGTTTTTCTTATTAACGGCATACCTTCCTCTTTATTATGAAATAAACATCCGATCATTTATCTCAAACAAAATTAATTTTTCTTTGAATACCAAAATAACTTGTTGGAAAACCCTTTACATATTAACATCAATTTATACAAATACTTGAAATTTTATAGAGTATAATCCTTTTATGGTACTTAAAGTCCAATGAAAAGTTGGCTTCATTGGCGCGCCCGTTTTGGTACTTCCCACACAAATGATGATCCATTTGCACCAACAGTTAACAGCTTTTAGCGTTCATACCAGTGAATACTACTTCTAAGTTATTAAATGCAATTTAAATTGATAATAATTTAATTAAAACATAATGATAAATAAATTTACTGAAAGTCTGTGACTGAAGGTGACGGGATTCGTTAGTCGGTTTACCCGTCGCTTGTTTGTTGGCACAACAAACGACAAGTTAAACTCTTACATCCTTTTTGGGACAACCTATATAAAACTAAAGCTATGTATAGACGATTGTCAGATCGGACAACTTTACCAACCCTATTAAAGTACTGCAAATGTAGGAACAATGACAAATCGTTAGGCAAAGGTGCTGTTTTGACAATATTTTTTTTTTTTGACAGTGTTGCCAATAAAATGTTTCTTTGACAATGGCGCCATTACCATAATTATTATGCATAAACTTCGACATCTAACAATCTACAAATTACTAGAGATGTCAAACGGGATTGGTTTTCACAAAATCCCGGGATTTGCAATTTAAAAATCCCGAATCCCGGGATTTTTTCGGGATCCCGAAATTTTTCGATATCCCGTGATTTTTGGGATAAATCGGGATTTTCGGAATCCCGAAATTGTTCGAAATTGTTAATACTTAACTACAAAATTTGTAGTCCATTTCGAAATATCACATTATTAAGAATGAAAAATCCCGATTTATCCCGAAAACCTCGAAAATACGGGGAGGTTTTCGGGATTTTTCATTCTTAATAATGTGATATTTCGAAATGGACTACAAAATTTGGAGTTAAGTATTAATTTAATTTTAATTAATTTAAATAAGGATAAAAACAGCCTACGCATTAATATTTGTTAAAAAATACTAACTTTTACTAAAATATTTCACAAAATCTTAGCTATGAAATAATTTTGCTCCAATTTCAGTTCGACGTCTGAATTATTATTGATGTATAGTTTTCCGTCATTAAAGCATGAAAACTATTTTTTTTCAACTTGAGAAATCAGTTTGACTAATTCCGTTTTTATGGGACAAAATCGATTTGTCGATCCATATCAGATTTGATATTAGGATTTTTTCATAAATTTGAAAGAATAGAATACAATGATCTTCGTTTGTGCGAAACAAACTCTATTTGTGTTCTTGTTTAAGTTTACTTATTTATAATATATATTTTGTAATTCTTCTCCAAATTTCTATTTTTGCACCGGATTATGTCAATGTTTTTGATGTTAACAATTTGCTTCTTTAGTTTACATTTTCGACAGAGATTATCTATCTTTCACTTAATAATACGAGACAGCTTCATATATTATTATTAAAATATCCCGGGATTCATTATAAAAAATCCCGGGATTCGGGATCGGGATTTCCCGTTTGACATCACTACATGCAACACTCCACACCGTGGACTGGACTGAGTGTGGAAAATGCGATATTTTCGCATTTGCGGAGTGTAATAATTTTACAAACGAAATCAAAACCTGTTCATACGGATGCTCCATTTATACAAACGAACCTAAAAATGCGGTTTCAGTGTAAAATATAGAACATTTTTTTTACATTTTTTTGCACAAACGAAATCACCATTAAAATACAGTTTTTGTAAACATTTTTCTTATAAGAATAAAAGGCGACTCCATTATATCAAGGTTTAATGCATTATCTGTGACAGTTATGTACTATACATTGGCAATTGGCAAGTTTTTATATCTTTAGGAGAATATCTCCACCACCTGACTTGTCAAGACAGCTGTTCAAAAATATCGCATGTTAGCATAATATCCAAAATACACATGTCAATATCCATATTTAGGCTTGAAGTCCTCTTTGCAAAGACAAGTGCAATTTTTTTGAGCGTATTAATAGTTTTCTTCACTGTCAGCAATTTTTTGTCGAGTGTAACACTTAGACGACAAAATGTCTGTCTGTTTGTCCGTCTGTTTGTCTCGTCTTTCCAAGTCGTGGTCGTATGTTGTTATTAGATTATTTCACATTTTCACTCATTCACCTTTTGGTCTACGACGATGGATGTTGCGCGATGTTTTGTTGTGTTGTGGTGGTGGTGCTGGTGGGGTGGGTACACACTCTTTTGCTAATTCGCTGGACGCTCTTCTTGGCGCTGTGTCGGGCGGGAGCGTATTATTGTGGTTGTAGTTGTTGCTGTTGGGGGGAGCGAGCAAATATCGACTACTAAACTTTAATTTGCACTCTCTTTCTCTTCTCGCTTGGACCACACAATAATTTTTTTAATTCACTTCACTTTTGAAAAAACCAAGAACAGCATTTACACTTTGATTTACTCTTTTTTCTTAGTATAGCTGTGTGTGTGAATAACTAGCTCTCTTCTTCTTTTTTGTTGTTGTTGTTAAATCAGACTTGACTTTTGGGGCTATTATGGGCTTTATGCTATTATATTTTTTTATTTCATAAAAATTATTTAATTAATATTTCAGAATTTTTGGGTAATTTTGCACTGCGCTATTTAATTAATATGAAATTGTTGGGGGATTTGTTTGGGGAATTCTAGTTGCGGCAACAAACACACACAACGCGTCAAAAACTATTTTATTGTTAAATCGAAACGCGATGTTACGCGGCACGGCGACGACGACTAACAACCGAAATCGGCGACGAGTTTCAATCAAAAAATCAAAATCAAACGAAAATCAACAAAGTCTGTAAACCTCCTCCGGCGGTTAAATGGTCATCGGTAGATTTTTTTTCGTCAAAATAAGCGGCTTTTTTCTTTTGCTTTGACTTGGACGTTACAAAAACACTATGACGCTCTTGGCTGACGGTGCAGTGGCGGGGGCTCTCTATCCCTCTTCAGACGTTGGTTGTTTCGTTTTTTGTTTTTCTTTTAATTTTTTTCTGTTGATGTTTACATCAATTTCACACACTCACACACATCTGTATAAGGCAAAAGGTAACAAAAAAATGCGAGGGGGTACAGCCGTAACACATACACCAGGAATTGGATTTTTTCCGTTTTGGATGTTGTAAATGCTTTTTTCCACACACACACGTTTCCTTTATTTTTTTTGATATTTTTTCACTTCTTCCTTTTCGCTTTATATATTTTTAGATATAATCTCACGCTTTTTTCCAAATTAATCACACTTTTCTAAAGCTTAAAGAAGAAAAACCATATCCGACGTTTTTACACTTTTTCACAAACTTTAAAGTAAATCCGCGCTGTCGTTGACGTTCGTCCGTCACTTGTGATTCTTCTCCACTACACTGTGTTTCTTTCGGTTGATTGGTGGTGGCGGTGGCGGCAATGGTGTAGCTGTTGTTCGAGTACACATACAAAATACTTTAAAAAAATACAGTATTTCTCCTTTTTTGTGTGGGTATTTCGAGTGTTGTTTTTGCTTTTATACAATTTTTTCTGATTTCAACCCGCGTTCGTTCTTCCGTTACGTTTACTAACGAGCGTACGACTCAACTTGTTCGAAGTGTTTGCCAGTCGCCACAGAGTACAGAGTATTCTGTTTGGCATTCTATGGTGGAGTTTATTGTTTGGATGTGTATGTGAGTTTGTGTGTGTGGGCTTGTGAGCACGAGTAGTCTTCTCTATTTCATTCTCGTCGTGTATTTTTTTGCATTGTCTTCTTTGTTTACTTGTTTATCTCGTATTGTTTTTCCAGTTACTTGTACTCACGCTAGTAGTGTACTAAGAGTATGTATGAGTTGTGGATACTGGAAGAATGAGTGAGTTTTTTCTATTCTCTCTCTCGAAGTGCCAGTGATAAACGAGAGAGAGGAGAGTGTCTGTCCGTATGTCTGATGAGAGTTTTGTTTAATTTGTGGAATAAGAGCTTCCTAATCGTATTTAAGAGTTTTATTTGATGAGTACAGTTTATTTGTTATTGTTAACCGGTTTGTTGGGACAAAGTGTATACAGATGGGTCTTCTAAATTAATACGAGGGTTTGGCGGAAAGTTAATATGTAATATAACAGTTGTCACAGGCCGTTTAAAATAGCTATAGTAAGCTGATGTCTTACATTTTTTTAAGAAACGATGTATTTATAAACGATTTATTATAGGTATGGTAGTTTAAACAATTGTTGCCTTGTCCTGACGACTTTTAGGGTTAAAACGACATAAATTTGGTATCCTGTTGCAAGGATAGCTGTTGGCACATACATACATAGAGATTAGAAATATGAAAAGTTTTTTTTTTCGAAATTTGTGTATGCCTTTATAGTGGGGAAAACTGAGTATTGCACAGTGTGGAAAAAATGGTTCAATATCGTACAACTGATGCAAAAAGGGTTAAAATGCTACAGTGGAGGCTAAATATAGTCCCATGCTGAATATAAACTAGAGATAAATTCGTACCCAGTGGGGCAAAATATGATACAGTTTTGCAAAAAGAATTTGATATGGTCCCAGTGTTCGAGTGTAACTCTATGAACAGCAAATAGGGGTACGAAGCGTTGTTTCGTAAAGGGTAAAATGTGCTACACGAACCCATCATCGGAACTATGCTGTTTAATACACAAATTTAGCAATAATAGGAAGTACCGACAAGATATGTTAGACTTCCTAGAAGGGCCGTCCCGGTACATCCAGATGTCCTTTACAGAATTCAGGAGTTCAAAACGCTGAACTGTCATTTAATCAAATCACGATGTGTCCAGAACTCGCTCAAATCTAGACACTAGACGCTAACTTGGATGCCAGAACATAACATCATTGTTAAAGAGATTGCGGGCATGTGTGCCTGAACAGGCCCAGAAGTAGTGAGCAGGAACGCGACCTCAAACGTTAGTATGCCATATGTCGAATTAAAGAGTTTTCCAACAAGAGGTGTTATTTTGGTATTCAAAGAAAAATTTCATTTTTTGAGATAAATGATTGGATGTTTATTTCATAATAAAGAGGAAGGTATGGCCACCACGACCACGTTTACAGGACCATATCTTTTTCATGAAATTTTCCATAACCAAATCGCAAAGTGGCTGCCCTATGTCCTCGATAGCCCCACGAATTCTATCTTTGAGGTCTTGAATCGACGCTGGGCTGTTGGCGTAGACCTTATCTTTCACGTGGCCCCAAAGGAAGAAGTCGCAAGGTGTTAAATGACAAGATCTCGGTGGCCAATTGTGATCACCTCTTCGGGATATAACACGGTCCGGAAACTTTTCCCGTAACAGAGCAATGGTTTCGTTGCTTGTGTGGCACGTAGCACAGTCTTGTTGAAAATTAACCGTTGTCCTGATCAATACCATCCAACTCCGACCATAAAAAATCATTAATCATCTCTCGATAGCGCAATCCATTCACCGTAACTGTTGATCCAAGCTCATTTTCGAAAAAGTAAGGTTCAATGACCCCGCCGGACCATAAACCGCACCAAACAGTCGCACGTTGAGGATGGAGAGGCTGCTCAACAATAACTATTGGGTTTTCCGAGACCTAGATGCGACAATTTTGCTTGTTGACGTAGCCACCGAGGTGGAAATGGGTCTCATCAGTCAAAATGATTTTTCGATGGAATTCCGGATCATTTTCATGCATTTCAAGGACCCAATCAGCAAAGACACGACGTTGTTGATCATCGGCCGGCTTGAGTTCTTGTGTAAACTGACTGAACTGAAGATACGGTGTAATGACGTTTGTGGAATGCCCAATTCCAAAGAACGACGAGGAATGGACAAACCTGGATTTTCTTCAGCACTTTGGGCTACAGCAGCAATATTCTCAGTTGTTCTTGAGCGACGTGCACGGGTTTTATTCTACACATCACTATCTTGTCCCAACAGCTCGAATTTTTCCACCAATTTTTGTATTGCGGTCCGACAAGGTGCTTCACGACGACCCAAAAATGCTTTAGTTTTGCGAACTGTGACTGCAAGATTTTCACCATTTTTGTAGTGAATTTTAATAATTTCGATGCGTTGTTGAATCGTGTATCGTTCCATTTTAGTTAGTAATTGGCGTAGTTTCTACTTGTCAAATGTCAATGAATAAAAGCTTCAAAAGTGACAGCTACCGAAATACCAGGTGATTCAAAATAACACCTCTAGTTGGAAAACCCTGTATTAAAACCATGGTAAGCATGGACACGAGGTAAATATGGGAAGCGATTCAAAGCAGTAGAACCGCCAGATATCTATGGCCGAACACAAGACTAAGGAGAACAAAAGAGTTGCTAGCTTTCGGCAAAAAATCACTAACCATACTAAAAGGTTCCTAAGTGGACAGCGTACGATCGGCAAGATGGCCTAATGTAAAGGGTGGTTAAATTTTAAGGGCCGATGTTGATTTTGAATAAAGCACAAATTATTTAGGAAATTATTGTAATTTATTTTTATTATTGGTATGGTTCAATTATGTATGGAACAAAATATCGGCCAAATGGAAACTTCGGCGGCACACCTTCATACGATGGTCCAAATTTTCAATGACGCTGAGGCATAATTGAGGTTATATGCCGTTAATGTGCCGAATTATCTCATCCTTTAGCTCTTGAATTGTTGCTGGCTTATCGACGTATACCTTTTCTTTCAAATAACCCCAAAGAAAGAAGTCAAACGGTGACAAAACACATGATCTTGGCGGCCAATTGACATCGCCACGACGTGAGATAACACGGTCATTGAATTTCTTGTGCAAAAGAGCCATTGTTTCGTTAGCTGTGTGGCAAGTGGCACCGTCCTGTTGAAACCACCTATTGTCCACATCCATATCTTCCAATTTGGGCCATAAAAAGTTCGTTATCATCTCACGATAGCGAACACCATTCACAGTAACTGCCTGACCGGCCTCATTTCGAAGAAGTATGACCCGATGACGTCGCCAGCCCATAAGCCGGCTGAAATTTGCGCACAATTCTCCCGATTGTGTACAAATTTGGTCGATATTGCTGATCAAAAAAACATCACGAAGTACACGAAATGCATTTTGATTTGAACGCCCATTTTTGTAAAAGGTTTAAAAAACTTTAACGCGTTGCTCAATTGTGTATATTTTCATGGTTCAAATTGAGTTAGTCTGAAATTGATAAATGTCAAATGAAATGCAGAAAAAAAACTTGACGTTTAGGTGTGGTTCACATTCAACATCGGCCCTTACAATTTAACCACCCTTTATTTCACATGAGTTTACAAAAATACGAAGAAGAATCGATTGAGCACTACTTCATTTGTAGATACCCAGGGCTCCGATAGAACACACACTCCTACATAGGATGTAATCACTTATCAAGCCCGGCCGATTGGCAAACGTTTTTCTAAAGAATCTCTTCAACTTCGTAGATAGAGATAGTTCTGTAAGAACTATATCTCATCTGCTATATATCTCACCCTGCCTTCTCTTTCACAGGGAAACACAGTGGGAAAGCTGACATCCGAGTGAACTTGCCAAAAAAATCGGGCAACCCATTCAACCTAACCTAGCCATTGGGACCAAATACTTCTAGAGGGGTTACATATGACAGAATTGATAAATATAGTGCCACCTTCAAATTAAAATTGATAGTTTCGTTTATCGTTAGGTTAGGTTAATGTGACAGAATCTATGCCATGCCCACTAAGATTATGTAGTTCATTGTGATACCACAGGAACTGCAGGAAAAATATGACATTATCCTAATCTCATCCGTTAACATTTGTCAGTTCACCTAAGATATGTGTCGCTAGGATAGTCTACCGCATTTAAAACAGAGTAGACACAGAAGGTGTTCTATTGATTCAACTCATCTGTTTTACCGCAGATACAGCATGAGTAATTTGCCAAAACCTTCAGTAAGTCTACTTGCCGTCCAATAACGCAGACCCGTCATGCACGATCGGTCTCGATAACGACAGCTTGGCTTTGGTGAGTTACAAATTAAGGCAGGGCCACCTCTGCTTGAAATGTACACAGTTCCTGGCTAGTGGCTGCCTGCCGTATGTTGCCGTAGGGACACTCTATCAAGAAAAGCTTGCATGTTGCTAGAGACATACTCACATATTCTCCATATCCTGGAGCATGTAGGGTTGTTCTTAGTCTTGCAATATAATCTGAACAAAAGATTCCTGGACTGACTCTGTGGCCCGGAAACCATTCAGGTTGAACTACTCAGACATCTTTTTAAAAGATAACTACCGCAGTTGAGGTCTGTTCTTGATGTCAGGAATACAGAATCTAAGGAATAATGGGTGCAAGGCTTTCGGATAATATATTTAATACAACCTTTATCAGAACGTTTTAACTCAGGCACTCTGCTACTTCCGTAATAGCCAACATTTTAGATTGGTTATACAACGATCAGGCAAGCAATAAATAGCCCTATATTTGTCAACCAGACCCCGAGGCCAACCCTGCCATTAACTTCGAAGCTGTTAGTATAGAAGTCCACACGTCGCTTTTTATGTTACAGATCCAGTTCACACGCTACATTATTGCTGCCGTATCCGCTTGAAGGACCGTGTTATTCTCTGAAAGACGGAAGTACAATTCTGCTTTTGGTTCTTCAATAAAAAGGAGCAATCCTGCTCCCCCTTGTGTGTAGCCATCACAGCCCAGCCGTCCCTAATTTGGAGCCATCTGTGTAACACCGATTCCCTATGGGCTCTGGTTCATTTCGAGATTAAGCATTGTGACATCAGTTAGGAACGCACATAGTTCCCGGCTAGTGATAGTCTGCCGTTTTGTTGTTCTCATAAGGTTACACTATCTCAAGCAGAGCTTTCATGTTGCTGGACGTATGCTCACATATTCAAAATCTCCTGGAGCATGAAAGGTAGTTCCTGACCTTGACACCTAATCTGAACTACTATAGTTCCCTGTTGTCCGGTACCCGTTCAGGTGGATTTTGAGCTGCTTAGCCATCTTGTTAACTGTGTTCTAAGGCAGTTGAGGGCTGTTCTCGATTTCGGGAATGCAGAATCCATGGATTTCATGGCAGTCTGTCTCTCGGGGAATATTTTATTCCAACCTTTGTCAGAATGTTGTATCTCGGTCATTCTGTATCCTCCCTAATAACCACTATTTCAGCCTGACACTACAATAATCAGACAGTATACGAACTTTAGATAGTACTACCCCTTTCCTCAGGAGTAGCAACAAGTTCCTCAAGACGCTCGCCCGCGGCATTTGAGAAACCTACAAAGAAACCTTCTTGACCACTTATAAATCGATAGGCCGTTCCGCGGCAAACAGTGTTCGTTCGCTCACAGAAAGTGAGAGAGACGTAGAAAAACATACCTACCTGCTATAATTCCGCCCTAAGAACATCTATCATACCCGTGCGGATACATAATTTTATGTGGTAGAAGCATTAGGTTTAAGTTTCGGCGGCAGCCGTTTTTTTTACCAACTAACATAGATCAATTTAGGTCTCTAGTATTACCCCGGGCTCAGATGCCCCACATAGAAACTAACCTGTTTGATAAACAATGTTATCGATATTACGAATTTCGGTACCGGAAAGATATGTTACCTAGATCTGTCTGCCTAGAAAAGCCGACCCCAGTATATCCAGACGCATGGCAAGTGCTCAATGCTTTCCACTTCTTCCTCATCTCCACAGCTTCTGTAGAATTGATTGGAGTCAATACTCAAACTTCTGGCGTGTTCACCGATCAGGTAGTCTCCCGTCAGAACTGATACTAACGTAGACAGTATTTTCCTCTCTAGTGCGAGTAGATATTTTGACCTTCTCAGGTCATATCTTTGTCAGATTTGTGTAGCTACCAAACAGGTACCCCATTCTGTCCATCTTTCATTTGACTGCCTGATTGCTTCCTGCTTAAGTCAAAGCTTGCATGAAGATAGTAGATAGAAAGGAATATGTTGAACTGGTAAGACATCTCGTAAAGAGATCTGCAGTAGTTGAAGGTTGTTTGTGAATTTAGGGATGTGGCATGTAGAGAATTAATGGCTGCCTGGCAGTTCGAGTAAATTACAACGCCAGTGTTGGTTACTATATTGCGACTCAGCCACTTGGCGTTTTCCCATATTACCATTATTTCGGCTTGATAGACACTGCAGGTATCTGGTTGTCAGCGAGCAATACCAAGGCTAGGTTCTTTACAGTGTACTCCGAAGCCAACCTTTTCATCAAGCTTGGAACCATTCATATAGAAGTGGTGATGTTTTCTAGTTATTACCTGGTATTCTTCCAAACCATTCCTCTATGATATGTATCTAAGTGGTGAAGATCCTCTCGGAGGTGTGCGCTGTTGGTATATAGTCCACTCGAGGACCGTTCAAGAATGCATAATGCAGGGATTTAATGGCAGTCTGACTCTCGGAAAATATATATGTATATTTATTCCAACATTTGTAAAAACATTCTAATAACCACCGAGTAGATAGCACTATCTCTTTCCTGAGAAATAGGAACAAGATCTTCAAGTCGTTCGCTGGTAGCACTTGGGGAACCGACAAAGAAATCGCGTTAAACACTTAAAACGATAGACCGATCTGCGGCAAACGCGAGACGATGTGGAAAAAGCATAACAAACCTGCCAGAATGCGCCCTAACAATAGGGACAGGCTGCTCCTCCTTCTCTGAGGTATCGAAGAATCTACCAGTGTATATACACAATTTTATTTGGTCGAAGCAGTACCTCCTGAATTGCTATGGGAGAAACCATCCCAACCATCATCTAGTGGATAGGATCCACCCTGCCAGGCAGGTCAGCAGAGATCTTCACGGTATACTCGTAGAGCGCGAAGTATAATAGTATAATAGAGATCTTCTAGATCAAAGAGCGTACCAAGAAGGTTTAAAAGATATTCTTGCCGACGAAGTCGCAGCAGCAGTTAATTACCGTAGCACATTAACTGCAGTGGCATCAGAAGAAGAGAGACTGCCGAGGCAAACAAGAGAAGTTCAGGCAAAACTGAGATCTGGATAGTGTAGTCGCCTTAATTTATACTGGGTGCCTCTTGTTGCTTCTATCCGTGTGGCGACACAATTTTATGTTGTCGAAGGAGTACCTTCTTGGTTCCTATCGGAGTAACCAACATGTAGTAGATAGGATCCACCCACCCAGGCAGGTACGGAGAGGTCTTCACGATCTGGAGCGTGAGGTACAATGGTGTAAAGGGGAGCCTTTGGAAGCAGAAGAAGAACTGTTAACGGATAATATCGTTCTCTGGGGCTGGATACCAATGACATCAGAAGAAGAGAGACTGTCGTGACAAACAAGAGCAGTTCTGGCACAGCTGAGATCTGAATGGTGTAGCCGCCTAAATGCATTCTGTACTCGCAGTGATGAATTTCTGTCCAGTGTGTGATCAGGAAAGCCGGGTTCGCAGATTTCCATCAGACATCACACTGAATCCTCTTCTCAGTTCATCTAAGAGCGATTCGTAGTATCAGTCTTGCTTTTTTAGAGTTACTCTTGGTTTATTTAATTTACGAATTAGAAAAATAGCTCCATAATATTAGTATGTTAGTAATTAAGATTATTTAATAAGAATAAAAATGCATAACAACAAATAAATCTGCGAGTCTATGAACTATGATCACATACCGAATTTATTTTATCCGGAATTATTTCCCAATGCCAAATTCAAACCAAGCATAGCTAATTTTTCCATCTTCAAATAATTTTCATCCTCAAATTGGCCCAAAAGCTTTGGACAACACTCTAAATTGTCATCAGTCGCGATGAAGTTCCATCGCGGTATGTCAGTGCAGAATTGGGGAAGTTTTGGATATAAAGATTGATAAAACTCATTGTGGGAATTGTAAGCAATTAGAGGGGCATTAGAGGGCTGTTTAAATTGTTGCTGTAGATAATGTCCGTAAGAAACCTCCAGGCTTTCAAGGTTGTTATCATTCCGATCAGATGGAATAACTGCATAAGCCTCTTCGTAAGAGTTGCTGTGATTTTTGGCGAATGAGACTCCTGAAGTAGCACTACTGTCGACAAGGGTCTCGGAATTTATTAAGTCTTCTGGGGATGCAATGGCAGTCTTGGCGGAGCTTGAGCAGCAATTCGTTGCTGTGCTACAATTATTTTTAATCGCTTCAGAATTTAAAGTAGCTTCCAAGGATGCCGTTGTAGTTCTACCATTATAAGAACCGAGGTTATTGCATAGTCCCTGAGTCTTGGACTGTGGCAATTTCTGTAGCGAGGGAAAAGTATTACATTCACTTTCCACATCCTCACTGCTCCCGCCTGAATCGAAATCATTATTTTTCTCCGAGGAAAATTTAAACAAAGCTTTCGTGAGTTTCTTTTGAGCTGAGTCGCGTCGGGGTGTCAGTGTCTTAACTTTTACCAAACTTGCAGAGCCGGCTCCAAACAATACATCCGAATACAAAGTACCAGGACGACAGGCTGAGTTTGTGTTGGGGTTTTGAATGACCTTTTCAGCTATTTTTCCCTGCACATTGGGAAACTTCAGCCAGTTGGGAGAACGTTTACGCAGAGCTTTGGTTTTCTTGTTGTTAGCAAAGGCATTAAAATTGCAGGCAGATTTATCAGATCTTTTCCAACTCCCCGACTTTACTTTGGTGCCAGTTAAAGTTTTCTCACTGGCCTCTAAGGGTTTCGTTGGGACTTTTGAGGTGGAGGGTTGTGGCTGCTCATTAGAAATATCTCTTGATGTTGTCTTAAAAAATTCTGTTATGGCTTTCTTGGGATCTGGTCTACGGGCTTTGTCGGATTTTTTATGTGATTTCTTCACCGTTTTAATGGAGTTTGCACCGGAAGATGTCTGTTGCTGCCTTGGCTGATCTGGGTTGTAACGTGAGTTATTTCTGCTGAAATTATGTAATAAGAAAGTTTTGAAATCATTCTGATTTTCCTTGACCTTTGCTTACTTTGAATCCAGAAAGCCAGAGACCATTCTTGACAGAAACATTTGGGGATATCTAATGATTATACAATTGAAAATTTGTCACAAATGAAATGCTAGCTTTTCCAAAATTTTATATATGGCTTTTGAAAAAAAAATGTGAAGAGGAGAAAGAATATTTCAAATTTCCATCCAAAATTCAATATAATAATACAGTGGAGAGGAACCGAATCATTCATATATGAGAGAAGCAATATTTCAAAGATTGGAAAATCTTCATTGATATTCCCTGTGAATTCTTGAATTTTTAAAATGAATTTTTCTATTTCAGACCCAGAACTATAATGGACTACAAAAGGTCAATCAATTTCACTAATCAGAAGGTCTCCTTTTTCAGGCAGGTTTTAGGTTAAGAGCGTCTGCATAAGTTGGGCTCACTTAGACTAGGTTGTTCATTGTGCTACCACAGGGAAGTAAGAAAAAACAAATGTTTCTCATAGCACCTCCCGTTTGAACCAATCTGATTGCTTTAAAAAGCTCAAGAGTCGACGGATTTTAACATTAGCTAACTCCCTAAAAAGTGAGAGCCTAGGATAGCCCATCGTTTCTATGGAGATCATGGCACATAATCGGAAGGTATTGTATTTATTTCTTCTCTTCTTTGTCTCCGCAGCTTCTACAAGTAATTTCACAATACCTTCCATCACTCTGCAAGACGTCCAATAAGGCAGTGACCCGTCTTGACAGCAAGTGCGACATCCTGTCTCGATAACGACAGGACGATGGTCGGTTTGTAGTTTTCTAAGGGCCACATTATCCTTGAATGTACACACAGAATACAGTTTGGTTGCCTCAACCGAATTATTTGCCAACCGAATTTTGTAGTTCTGCCTACTATCATGCGATTCCATCAGGACAACCAATATTTTGGTTGTGGTATACTTCTGTTTCCATGTTGACAACAATCATATTTGGTTGCGCCAACTACGAAAATGGTGGCTTAAATTATCTGTTGTAATTGCCACAACCAACTGTTTTAAAAAATTGGTTGTTCTGAAAATTTGTCAGTCATATACTACCGACAATTAATTAAAAACAGTTTTCATTAATTTTTATTTTATTTATTGAACAAAAAACAAAACGATTCATAACAAAATTAAAAATCCCATATTACAAATTCATCACTTATGAGATGTGGAAATATTTGACAAACCTTTTAGTACACGAAAAAAACACAAAACTTGTATGCAAATTTCGCTTAAACCTGTGCTTTCAATTTCACGATTGTTGCTTTTATTTTTTATTAATGTAAAACATTTTGCACAACATATTCTGCATTCCACACATTATTATCAACACGAGATTATTTTTGATTACCTATACCGTTATTGAACACAATGTTGAAGATTTTTTTATGTCGAGTAATTTTATTTTTTGTTTGACATGTATCAGCAAAAGAACAGCAACCAATCTTTCGGTTGTATTTCCCAAAATACATTTGTGAAATGATTGGGATAACCAATAAACGATTATTTATTAATATTTTTTTCTGTTGTGGTAACCAATTATTCGTTGCAATAATAATCTTTGGTCTATTGATACAAATTCTGTTGTCAAGAATAAAACGTTGGTTGTCACAACCAAAAATCGATCATATGCTACTATAATGAAAATTTAAAATCGGTTACCACAACTAACCGAGTGTCAATGAAAAAAACAATCTTAATTCGATTGATACAACCATCGATTTAGTTGCAATCATTTTCATTTGATCGTATCCATGTTATTATTGTTGTTTCAACTAATTATTTATAAATACAACCGACAGACGGTATAGGCAATATAATTTTTGTTGCTAGTACTATTTTTTTATTGTTACAATCGAATTCCAACCAATTATTTTCCTGGGTGTAAAAATTTCTGACATAGGTTATTCCAGAAAACAACAGATATATCATTTGCTACGAACATGTGGTGGAAATCTGTTTAAGAGCTGTGTTCGTTCAACCTTAAATTCCTGGATTCTCTGCATTTCTGAAATCAAGAATAACCCTAACCGCAGATCTCCCAAGCCACAGATCTCTATTATCATGATGACTTACAAATTCAAAATCCACCAAAATGGGTGCAGGGCAACAGGAATAGCTAGAGAGGAGAGAAACTACATTACACACCCCAGGGGATATAATAAATTAATCGAATTGAATCAGCGGGAGGGTATATGAAAATTTTAATTTTTCTAAGAAATGCAATATTTTGAATAAACAATTTTCGGGCGCTTATTTAAAAAAAGATATAGCCATTTAAAATTTAGATGTGGAACTGCAAAGTTTTGTCCGCAAAAAATATTTCCTACAACAAAATGCCGTTCTGTTTGCGCTAGGACGCTCAATTAAGGAGATACAAACATTTAAAGTTTTAACAAAGATAGACAAAATTTTAGCCAAAAATTAAGTTATTACAAAAGTTTGTCCTTTTCTAGGGCACTTATTTAAGAAGATAGAGCCATTTTAAGATTTGCTAATTAAATTAAAAATTTTAGACAAGAAATAATTGATCAAAAAACTTTGAACTTTTCGCCCTGGAAGACCTATTCAAGGTGATGTAGCCATTTTAAGTTTTCCTAAAGAAATTAAAAATTATGGACCAAAAAAAGCAATCACAAAATTAAAAATGATTACCAAAAAAGAAGTAATCACAAAATTTCTCCCTAGAGCGTTTAAGTTTAGCTAAGGAAATTCTAAATTTTAGCCGAAAAATAAGTGATCAACAAATATTCGTTCGTTTCGCTCTCCGATGTTTAATTAAGGAGATAGATCAATTTCAAGTTTTGCTAACGAAATAGGATAAAATACAACTGATTTATTTAAAATACACGATGGGCCATTTAAAATTTTAAATTTAAATCGCACCCTGGAGATTAATTGCTTTGAATTCGATAGTCATAATAAAAAAATAGTACAAACAACAAAAAATCTATTGCATATTCCGTGTGCCGGTTGTATTTATATATATGTAAATAGTTAAAACAACAATAATAACATGGGTACGATCAAATGATAATGCTTGCAACTAAATCTATGGTTGTAACAATCTGTTTTTTCATTGACACTCGGTTAGTTGTGGTAACTACTTTTAAATGTTCATTATAGTACCATATGATCGATATTTGGTATTGACAACAAATGTTTTATTCTTGACAACAGAAATTGTACCAATAGACCAAAGAATATTATTGCAACGAATAATTGGTTACTATAACAGAACAAATATTAATAAATAATCGTTTTTGATTATCCCAATAATTTCCCAAATTTAGAATAATTAAATATATTTTGGGAAATACAACCGAAAGCTTGGTTGCTGTTCTTTTTATGATACAAACAAAAACTAAAATCATTCGACATAAATAAATATTCAACATTTTGTTCAAGAACGGTATATGTAGTCAAATATAATTTCGTGCAAAATATTTTACATAAATAAAAGCAACAATCAATCAAGTTTGTTTTTTTGTTCAATAAATAAATTAAAATTAAAGAAAACAGTTTTTAATTAATTGTCGGTAGTATACGACTGTCGGTAGTATCAGGACAACCAATTTTTTAAAACAGTTGGTTGTGGCAACATACAAAAAATTATTTTAGCTACCATTTTCGTAGTTGGCGCAACCAAATATGATTGTTGTCAACATGGAAGCAGAAGTATGCCACAACCAAAATGTTGGTTGTGGCAACATACAAAAAATTATTTTAGCTACCATTTTCGTAGTTGGCGCAACCAAATATGGTTGTTGTCAACATGGAAGCAGAAGTATGCCATAACCTAAATGTTGATTGTCCGGATGGAATCGCATGATAGTAGACAGAACTACCAAAATTCGTGTTTCAACGCTTCAATTGTCTCTGGATGCTTTGTGTAACATTTATCGTTAATGGCTCCCCACAGAAAATAATCCAAATGGCTAAAATAACAAGTCAAAGTAATCAGTAGTTCCAATTTTAAATGGCCCACTCTTTAAACGTTTATTTAAGAAAACAGTCATTTTAAGTTTTGCTAAGGAAATTAAAAATTTAAATCTAGAAATAAGTCATCGCAAATTTCGTCCTCTTCACTCTTGGTCGCAGATTTAAGTAGATAGAGCCACAATAAGTTTTGCTAAGGAAATTCAATTTCTTTGGCCAGGAAATAAGTCATCACGAAATGTCGTCCTTTTCGCTACAGCGCTTTTTAAAGGAGATAGAACCATTTTAAGTTTTGCTAAAGGAAATGTTTGCCAAGAAATATGTCATCACAATTTGTCGTCCCTTTCGCTAGGGCGCTTATTTAAGAAGATAGAGCCATTTAATGCTTTGCGAAGGAAATTCAAGATTTCAGACATAAAACAAATGATCAAAAAATATCGTCCTTTTCGCTCTAGAATGTTTATTGAAGGTAATAGTCTTAAAACAAGTGATCATAAGCGATTCCGTCCTTTGCATTCTAGGACACTTATTTAAGTTAATAGATATTTTAAGTTTTGCGAAAGAAATTCCAAATTTTAGCCATTAAATATGTGATCACATAGTTTAGTCCTTTTTGCTGTAGGTCCTTTATTTATGGTTTGGTAGGGAAGTAAAAAATGTAGGCCAAAACAATATGTGATCACAAAATTTCGACCCTGTTACAGGTTTGTTTGAAAACAATTTAATTGGATTTGAAAACTTGTATTTAAATTTTGTTTTCGTCTCTACATTGACGGCAGGACTTTGTGTATAAATATTTTTATTTGTATATGAATATTTTCCAAGAATAAAAGTCAGACATGTTTAAACTAATATTTGGTGGCGTCCATCGAAGCATATCCAAAACATCCTTACGGTGAGATGAATATTAAACCCAAAGAAGTTTTTTTTTCCCAACTATGTATTATCCTTTCGTTACTCAGGTCCCTCAATGCAGTGACTCGTTTAAGACATTTCAGTGATGATTCAAATGTACCTATGGGCGGTGGTCTCGAGAAATTACAAGGTGGACTCAAGGAAGAGTCATATTTTCAAACTCAAAATTATGAGTTAATAAAGAAAATCCGCGAACAAGGCTCCAAATTGAAATGTGAAAATTCTCTAGGCGATTGGGATCAGTTTGAGAAGAAATTCGATGACGCCAGTAATGTATTGCCCACGACGGCTCTGCGTGAATCGTGTTGCCTGAATAAACATAAAAACTGTTTGGAGGAGGCTTTTTTTATGAATGAGGTAAGGTACTGAGTGGTCAGTTGGAATTTTGAATTCCTGGGGATATTTATACAAAAATAATTTTCTCTCTTCCCTTATCTCACAGCAAAATGATTGTACACAGATTATAAAAGACCAAATTTCAAATGATTCCAAGAATTTTGATTTCAACAAGTCTGAAGAAGTAAACGATTTTGGGGATACACAAAAATAATAGGAAAAATTTTGCAAACTGCGGCCACCTAAGATGATTTCTAAATAGTTTCGAGATAATTTCATACATATGTATATTTTTTTAAAACTATTTTTCTCTTTTATATTCGTAGCTAATTTTGTATGTAATTATAGTTATATCAAAATGGGGATTTACTATGTAATCTACTGGATATTTTGAAAATTTTATCGATTTTCGAAATTTCTTTGTCATACTCGTATTGTGCATTTCGATATTGTTTACTCTTTTACTTCATGTGAAACTATTTCGAAATGTCGCCTTTGGAATCCCCGTCCCTTGTCACTGTAATTACTGCCCGTTCTTATAGAACAAGGTATATCAATGACAATTGAATACTATAGACGTCGCATGGAGTTTGACAATTCGTTTAGTTTGTCTGCATATTGAAGATGGCGCTTTGTCTGGCTAAACTGTAAAGAGAGCGTTCGGCAAAGAGAGGAGATTTACTTTTATTTACTCTGCAAAGAGAGAAAAGATTTTCATCATTAATTTTATTATATTCCAACTTCAAAACATTCAACTACAAAAAAAACTGAAAAACTCACTCCCTTCTTAGAAATTATTTGAGAGTACAAAAAGTCTGCATGTTTTGAAAGAGAAATAATTGAGAGAGGAATTCGAGAATGAGAGAAAGGCTGCTCGGACGCCACCTGGCGGATGAAGTCAGTAAATACCATGCGACGTCTATAGTATTCAATTGTCATTGGGTATATTTCTGAAATCGATTTAATTTTCTCAAATAGCCTTACATAGCAACTCTTCTCATTTTAATAACAACAAAATAAAAATGATCAGAATTACTTCATTTCAACTGTTTCAAGGAACCATAATATTGAGGAAATGCGGAATAGACTTTCTAACCGACTTTCGATAAACGTTTTTATCGAAATTACAATTCTAAATAAATGTTTTATCAAAATTGCAATTAACATGTTATCAGTAATGATTTGAAACAATTATTATCTTAATCCAATGACAATTGAATCTATAGACTTCGCATAGTATTTACAGACTTCATCCGTCAGGTGGCGTCCGAGCAGCCTTTCTCTCATTCTCAAATTCCTCTCTCAATTATTTCTGTGTCAAAACATGCAGACTTTTTTGTACTCTCAAATAATTTCTGAGAAGGGAGTAAGTTTTTCACTTTGTTTTGAAGTTGGAATATAATAAAATTAATGATGAAAACTTTTCTCTCTTTGCAGAGTAAATAAAAGCATCTGTCCTCTCTTTGCAGAACGCTCTCTTTACAGTTTAGCCAGACAAAGCGCCATCTTCAATATGCAGACATTCTAAACGAATTGCCAAACTCCATGCGACGTCTATAGTATTCAATTGTCATTGGTTAATCATGACTTAGAATTGCGATAATAAAATTTTAAATCTATGTTATCGAATTTAAAATGGGTCAGCCAAAGTCCTGGAATCTGATCTATTTAGATACAAGGTGGCGCAAAAGTAATCCTCCTATCAAAAAATGCTATAAATTTTGCGATTGGCCCCTAATGTCAGTTCTGTTTTGACATTTGTGTAGTAAACACATGCGAAATACACGTTAATAAACAATGTTACGCTACACTGCTCCAGAACGCGGAATATTGCTGACTATTTATTTGACCAATAATCGGTCGGTGACTTTGGCACAACGTGAAATTCGTCACAGATTTCCTGGCCGTCCAACGCCTACTGGTGAAACACTGCGACGTTTAGCCGCTCGCCTCAAAGAGACTGGCACAACACGAGATGCAGCCAGGCGTGGCAGACCCCGGAGTAGCCGTTCTGCAGAGAATATTGCTGCTGTAGCCGAGGATGTCATGGAAGCGCCGTCGACATCGACCAGACGACGTGCCACGCAAATGGGTATCAGTCGACGGTCTCTACAGCGAATTTTGGTACAAGATTTGAAGATGTTTCCGTACAACGTCCAGACGGTGCATCAGCTGTTAGCTGTTGACCGCCAATCGCGTCTAACATACGCTCAAGCCATCCTTAATCACCACCAAGAAGATGATTTTTCATCAAAAATAATCATGAGTGATGAGGCCCATTTCCATCTTAGCGGGTACGTAAATAAGCAAAATTTACGCTTCTGGGGCACTGAAAATCCGCGTGTAACCCACGAAGAGCCATTACACCCGCTCAAAGTCACTGTATGGTGTGCTGTTTTCGCTGGAGGAGTCATCGGACCTTTTTTCTTCGAAGACGTCGCGGGCCAAACGGTTACTGTGAATGGTAAGCGCTACAGAGCAATGATCAACGAGTTCTTTTTGCCGCAACTTGATGAATTGGGATTGGAAAACATGTGGTTCCAACAGGACGGTGCAACGGCACACACTGCACGTGCTGAAGGATGCATTTCCCGGGCGCCTAATCTCCCGTTTTGGCGATTTGCACTGGCCAGCAAGATCGCCTGATTTGACCGCTCCAGACTTCTTTTTGTGGGGCTTTTTGAAGTCGCGGGTTTATGTCAACAAACCTCAGACTCTTGCAGATCTTAAAGACAATATCCGTCAAGAATGTGAGGACCTATCGCCGGAAGTTTTGGCCAAAGTGATGGAAAATGCCATAAAAATGACTCAAATGACAATCAACTGTGGCGGCGGCCATTTACACGACATCATATTCTCGACTTGATGTAAAAAAAAATTAAAAGACCAAATAAAAATAATCCACAAGAAGAATCAAAGTTTTTCATTTTTTTTTAAATTACAGCCAAAAAACATCGAAAGGTTACTTTTGCGCCACCTAGATCATCTATTTCTAAGACAGTTATCGAAAAATAATAAGTTATCGATCTTTTTTGATTAAGCCCATTTGAAAGAAAAAATAAATTAATCTTTTCAATCTTTAACGTCCGAAACAACTCGATAACATGTCCATTACCTTTTCTTCTCATTTTTTTTGGTGCTCTATCCAAATATGGGGTCTTCGAATTCGAGGAAGCGAGGTGCCTTTATTGGATCTGTTCAGAGAGATTCTGGTGTCAGGTTTGTTGGTTTGGTTGGGCATTTTAGGCATTCGTCTGTGATTTCTAGATTTAGGAGAGTGTAGCTGTTTAGAATCTAGATAAGCCAGAACGGGCTTTCATAGTACCAATCTGGTATCCATAGGCAACATTTCCACCTTGGGGCCTGCCACAAAGTACAATAGTACCTGGGTGCGATGTTATTGTTTTCAATGCTTCTTTTATACCATTAACGTTATTGTCATGGGCCAGGCTGTTGTTGTTGTAGCAACAATATGTTATATACTCGTCTACAAGATGATGAATCCTAAGGATCTGCTTCATTAAGTTCCTTAAGTTGGTGACTTTGATATGGTGGGTCCATAGATTTCTGGGAACAAGCAGAGTTGAACTGGATCGGCAATGAAAAAGGTGTAGCATATAATGCGGTTCCTGATCACACGTTGGGCAGGAATTACCGTCAATTCGCGTTCCGTATGATTTTGGCGACTATTCAACAACAAGATCTCAGCAGCTCCAAAACAGCTCTTGTCGCGTTAGTATCTGTAATGTCACTGGTGCGTGATGCTCTCCGGTTACGATACTCACCCGGTAATTGTTAACTGCTGATGTGACTTCTTCGGCATGCAAATCGTTCTAACCTGCTTGGTACGCTCTCTTATCTAGAGACTCTCTTTTGTACCGTTGGACCTCGGGCTCTAGATCGTGAAGATCTCTCCCGACTAGTCTGGGTGATGGAAGCCTATACACAAGGGGTATTGCCAGCAGGTACAGCTTCGGCAAGATAAAGTTGTGTCTCCGCACGGATATGATCTTCGACTGCTCAGGAAGGTGGTCCTCGGGTGTCGCTGTTCTTAGACCGGCATTCTGGCAGGTCCGTATGTTCCTCCAATGCGTCCCGCTGACCGGCTTTATCGCTCTATATGTGTTCGGCACGGTTTCTTTGTCGGTTCCACAAGTGCTGCCGTCGAGCGACCAAGGACCTTTTTCCTACTTCTCATTCTATTGCAGATATCGGCGGCATTTGAAGAATATCTAAATAAATGTTGAACATGACTCCGAGATTCCTTGCGAAGTTCGTGGTCGAAATTGGCGTGTCAGCGGCTTTCGCTCGTTTTCCATGCCCTCGTACTGAACAGTGTGGCGGATGATTTTATGACGGTAATCTGCATTTTCCTTCTAGTGAAGAAGCTGGAAAGATCAGCTAGACACAAATTTAAATTCTTACAGAAGTCATCGATTTTGGAACCCGACGCCAAAATCGTACAATCATCATGCACTATTTCCATGCCCTCAGGTGGTGATGGATTGAGTGGTTAACCATATCGAAACTTTGGATAGGTCAAGAGCCACGAGGAACGTTGTGGCGAGAGAAGGGAAATCGGCTTTTAAAATTCTCCTTCAGTCGCATATTTGTCTGATTTCAATAGCCGAAGCACTTTGCTTATTTTCCAGACATCTGTAACTATTAGAGTGGCCAGGCACAAGTTGAGGACTATCGACAAGTACTTGACTCCCGGTAAATCCAAGACATCTGTAACTATTAGAGTGGCCAGGCATAAGTTGAAGACTATAGTCAAGTACTTGCCTCCCGGTAAATCCAATTAATTCATCATCATAGTGGTTATTCCATCTAGGCCACCTAAGCTTTAGATGACTTTACACTTCGGATGACATCAGCAAGTTCGCCAGCTTTAAATTGTAGTCGTTGGATAGCATGATTACGAGGCATGTCTTTTCTTTTTGCATTATCACTCTCGGGGAGCTCAATAAACCGTAGGTTAAAATAAAGAGGAAGAGGTGCCCGTCTTCCGGACCGTCACTGTTACTTAGCTAAATGTGACAGCCGTCCGTTCATCCTTTTTGTCAGGAACTAAGAGGGACTTGGCCTTAGCCCACAATTTATAGATACCGTAGCTTAAATGACATTGCTTCAAATGATCTAGCCATTTATTCCACATAATATTCTACTAATCTTTAGACTTAGTTCTCTAAGTCTAGGGTCAGCAGTATTGGCACGAAGAATTTTATCATACACATCAGCGAGTCCCGCTATTTCTGCTGGGAAATTTGGTTGCATTTCGGGTATTCGACCACCACGGATAAAGCCGCGACTGCTGCATTAATGAAGTCCCAAAATTTCTTCTCAGCTACATGTTCATCTGAGTGGAAACGTAGTTCATTAAGGCTATGATTGGTGACATCTCTGGAACGGTCAAAGTTACCTTCCTGTAATTGAAAAAAAGTACGGCGTTCAGAGATAATGAATAATGTCTGTCTATGGAGGCAATTATGGGGAGATGATCTGAAATGAAAGGCTACCAGGGATCTTTTATTGGCATTCTTCCGTAATACGTGAGGGGTCTTCCTTATTCACTGTGTAGAACGTAGAGCTGTCCATTTTCTCAGCCAAAACTATGTTCTTCTGGTCATTAGTTAGGAGAGAATGTCAAAGTTCCTGGTCGTTATTGCTATCTAACAGTGGACTGAGGTCGGGGATATACCCCCATACATTTAATGTATGGGGCTCTAAATAGGTCTATATTTTGATATGGTGCTGGTGGCAAAGAAGGGAGCAGAGTGCCTTAACTGAGAGCATGTTTGCAGCTGTTGGACTCGGGTTTTAAAGTTTAAACCTCTTAGTGAAGCAGTTAGCCCACAACCTCTTGAGAGAGTTAGGAAGGCTGGGTGATATGGCAAACTGTGTCAAATGTCGTGTATGTGGCCTCTGGCTATTTAGTATCTCTGTGATTTTTACAAACCAATGTGCTTTAGAATGTTTGTGGCCAGACCATCTGAACCAATCCCTGTGGAGTATTGGGCGGTTTTTCTTACATTAAACACAAAATCCAGCGTTATTTCGTGTTTGTCTAGTTTAAGGGCGCCGAAGTTCCAGTTTAGCTTTCTGTCGACACTGTTTAGTGTTAGGGTCTGTTCTAGAAATTATCTGCAGAAAGCTGATGCGCATTCTACGAACGATAACATAATGTTATCGTTTGATGAAGTTAAACAGTTTTTTGCTTCCGAGATCAAACACTTCTAGTTGTTTGCGCCATTTGTCGATCTCATTTTTTTCTTAGATTGCTAGACCTACTCTCCTTAATTCATCCCTTTGAGCAGGCAACTGTGATGTCTCTGTTGGGACATTGGGTCCGATGTTTTGTATGAGAACTTCTGGAATGCACTTTCACACGCCTTGGTGATTGTATGTCGGATGATTCGATGTGGTTGGCAGTAGGTGTTGACAAACTCTTCCTAGTTGACAAACTCTTCCTAAAATGACCCCAGCATCGCAAAAATTAAATCGAAATTTGGTGCTCGAACCTAAAAACTGAACAGGGTGTTGAATGTCGTCAATATTATACTCAAATTATAGGAAAATATTCGTAGTTTACAAATATGGTAGAAAAAAGATTAAGACCCCTGCCGAGAACCAGCAGAGGATCCTAAAGATGGGTTTTGGGTCTATATATCAATCCATCAAATTAAAGGGTATTTTTCGTAGATTACAAGAATATGGCGAACACAATTGAAGACCCCAACCGGGAGCGGACGGTCTTCGACAAGATTAAATTTTGTCTCCCCAGGGTTGTGTCCAAGGCCGGCTACGCGGATCAATGTGTTTCTGCGTGGCGTAGCTTCGTGCGGGGTTCAAGATTTTCTCTTCTGTTGTATGTACAAAGCCGTCTACGCTGACCAAAGTATTTCTGCATGGCCGGCCTTCGGATGGGGTTAAATTTTGTCTACTTTAAAAGGAATTTTTCATAAATTACAAATAGGGTTCCCATCTGTGGGTCTCATGCAGGGTTTTTTCTTCTCTGTGATATGTAAAACACTTTGGAATATGTCCACAGACGGCTACGCGGTGGACTATCATATACATATATCTTAAATCTACGAAAATTTCCCTTTACGGTATATCGACCCAAAATCCATAGAATCCATGTTATCCATATTTGTAGTCTACATACAATTTCCCTTAATTATACCCTACACCACACTGTGGTACAGGGTATTATAAGTTTGTTTCACGGCAGATGTTTGTAACACCTGAAAATAACACAGCTAGACCCACCTTAAAGTATACCGATCGATTCAGAATCACTAGCTGAGTCGATTTAACGATGTCCGTCCATCTGTCCATGTAAAGTTGTTCGTCGACTACAGGTCGCAATTTCACTCCGATCGTTCTGAAATTTTGTAGTTTAGAGTATTTCGCGGCTCTCGCTATTGAATTTGGTTGAAATCGGTTCAGATTTAGATATAGCTCCCATATATATCTTTCGTCCGATTTGGCCCTTTAGTCCTATAGAAGCTGTATTTTACATCCAATCGTTTTGAAATTTAGAATGGTAGAGTTTCTTGATCCATGAACCAACATTGCCGAATTTGAAGAAAATCGGTTATGATTTAGCTATAGCTCCCATATATATGTTTCGTCCGATTTGGCCCTTTTGTCCTATAGAAGCTGTATTTTACATCCGATCGTTTTGAAATTTAGAATGGTAGAGTTTCTTGATCCATGAACCAACATTGCCGAATTTGAAGGAAATCGGTTAAGATTTAGCTATAGCTCCAATATATATGTTTCGCCCGATTTTGCTCTTTAGTCCTGTAGAAGCTGTATTTTACATCCAATCATTTTGAAATTTAGAATGGTAGAGTTTCTTGATTCATGAACCAACATTGCCGAATTTGAAGAAAATCGGTAAAGATTTAGCTATAGCTCCCATATATATGTTTCGTCCGATTTGTCCTATAGAAGCTGTATTTTACATCCGATCGTTTTGAAATTTAGAATGGTAGAGTTTCCTGATCCATGAACCAACATTGCCGAATTTGAAGGAAATCGGTTAAGATTTAGCTATAGCTCCCATATATATTTTTCGTCCGATTTGGCCCTTTAGTTCTATAGAATCTATATTTTACATCCAATCGTTTTGAAATTTAGAATGGTAGAGTTTCTTGATTCATGAACCAACATTGCCGAATTTGAAGAAAATCGGTAAAGATTTAGCTATAGCTCCAATATATATGTTTCATCCGATTTGGCTCTTTAGATCCAATCGTTTTTATACCCTACACCACACTGTGGTACAGGGTATTATTTAAGTATAAAATGTCCCAAAAGTAAATTTATGTAAACAATTTATACATGAATTACAAAATTTATATATCAGAGTTATTCAATATTACGAGAGTGGTGTAGGGTATTATATAGTCGGCACCGCCCGACTTTAGCCTTTCCTTACTGGCTTTAATATAATATTTGGACATTAACCACGTTCGGTACCGATTCTAGCACCAAATATCGACATGATATTAAAAACATTTGTACAGAAAAGAACAGACCTTTTTTCTTTTTTATTTTGAAAGATCCCACATAACTGCACTTAAGTAGAAAATACAGTGTTTGCCGCATTAACGCGAGTGTGTACCTGCGCCATTAATGTTTGACGCTTTTGTCAGAAGTAGTTGGCAACGCTTAGGTATAAATCATCTAAGGGTGTCTCTTAAATACCAGTGAATGCGTCAGCGTCTGTCAAAAAAACGCATGATGGATAATTTTTAACGCGCGCTGTACCGAAATACGCAGTAAACAAAAAACAGCTGATTTATCATCCCCATTTCAGAAAAAAATTGTTTTTCTACATTTGGAGTGGATATTCAGAACAATATCGATATTATGGATGATTTATATGTTTTGAAAATATTCTGGACAAACCACAAAGAAGAAGGAATAGAAATATATTTCAAAACCAGGAGGCATTCGAATTTTAAACATTTTCAGACAGCAATTCATTTTTCTTCGCCTTCTCAACTTTCTAACTAAGTTTTCGTAAGGAAAGATTGTAGAAGCTGCACTGAAGCAATTTGATAGTTTGCATTCGAGCAGTATTATTGTGTATACACCCCAATGACATAACGTCCATAGCATTGTAGTTATATGTTTTAATTTGTTTGTTATGCAAGATGCTGTTTTTCATTAGAGAAGAACGGAAACATTGCTAATATATCGTGGAGTATCTAAAGATGCTGGTTTTGTCCACCGAAGTCAAATTATGTTTCTTAAACTCTTTATTGGTTGTGCAAAATGTAAAGAACTGTATTTCTCCTCCTGAATTTGTAAACGCCAACCAAATCTATCGAAGCTGTCGGCACTTGCCATGTTGGGTAAATTGTGTTTTATATCACATGGCAGTGTCGCTATTAAATCAAATTCTATCATATAATCATGCTTCAAAGTAGAGAATTGTTTATTGGCCAGTTTAATTGATATTTCCAAATGTCCTCGTTGAACATGGAATTCAAATGCAGCAACGTAAAGCTATGGAAATAAAAACTATTCGGAACAAGCTCGTTTCACATGCTTCATTGTAGGAAGAACAAACACCTGGACTAACGATTTTCTAAGATTAGATCCCACCGGAATCAAAATGTGTTCTTGAAAATGGATCCTTGCGTCCAAGCAGCATGAATAGGTTCCCCGCGTTTCTGTTGAATTAACAAACATTAATACAAAAATGCTGGTACATATTTTAAAGTTTTGAAATTTACTTGGTTTTGACAACTTCAGAGCAATTGCTTGCCATGTGCCCTTCTTGATTTTTACACATTTGTGGAGAGGCTCCTTTGTATTCCATAAGTGGGCAGTGTACCAGCTATTTCAATCATTTCTTCGCTGTTAATCTGAAAACACATTTTGATATAAATTATAACAGTAAAATATTAAATTCTTACCAGTTTGTATTTGGCATTTCCAGCAAATTCAATATTTAATATTTTTCTACTTCGTGCACTGTTCCAAATTAAAAAATAAAATGCTGCTTGTCATCTGTTTGTGTTTATGTTTTCTTTTGTTGTTGTTTCGTGTTCTTTCGTTGTAGTTGTAAGCGCACTGTCAAATTCGGATTTTTTGAAATTATCCGGCGTATCCGTGTGCGTATTTTGGTAGCTGTAGTACATTTCCATACATATGAAATCGAGTTTGACAGACGCAGGACGCATTCACCGGTATTTAGGAGATGCCCTAAAACAAAAATAAACAAATTGGTAGAACAAGCAAAAATTATAAATTATGAAGATAACCGCGGAAAACCTCACTCTTTGAAGTCCTACTCGTTGAAATTTTTATTCGTTCGTATCTGATAACTTACTCGCTCCGGGATGACATATCTTATTATTCATTATTTTTGAGAACAAGAGCATCGACCCACAGACCTTAAATTATACAGATGTGCCGTCAGCCAGAAACGTCAAAATCTATCAGTTACGAACGAATAGGAATGAAATGTCACACGCGAAAAAACAGGTTTCCGCGAATATAGTTTGAACTTTTTTTGCACTAATCGATTGATATTAATTTTTTAATTGTGACAATTACAAAAAATTCGGGAAAATCGGTCCGAAATCCGCGGAAAAACTCACTCTTTGAACACCTACTCGTTGAAATTTCTATTCGTTCGTAACTGACAACTTACTCGCTCCGGGATGACATATCTTATTATTCATTATTTTTGGGAAGAACCTTTTTGTACCTCCCACACAAAATGACCAAATCATACCAAAATTACATAGCTCGTAACTTTAATATACCAGTGCACACAAACGCTTATAGTTCAGCACAATGCAATGTATTTAAGAATGTACTGTTTACCGAAAAATATGTGTATTTGGAAAACCCCTTCTGGTACCTCCCACACAAATTGACAGATTTATTGGTGTAATGTTATATTACTCACAAAGTGAGGGTATACCTTAGTCGGTTTACCCGACTGAAACTTTCTTACTTGTTTTTTAAATCAGTTCATATTTTGTTAGAGTCCACATATAGATGTCGCTCCCAAAAAGGCTTGTTTAAGCCATAAACACCACATTTTCTAAGCAATTTAGCTGAATCTTTGCAGTTTGTATTCTATTTCGGCAAGAATCCATCTCAATAAAATTTATACAAATTAGTTTATATTTTGTTGTAGTCCCCGTGTAGAGGTAGCCCTCAAATGTGCTAATTTAAGCCTCAAATACCATATTTTTCAGATGAAGTGTTTGGCTTAAGAAATTGAGCCAATAATTTGGATTAAAAATTGCCAAGATTTGCTCCATAACCAAAGATTTTTCCAGTAATAGAATTGAATGCAATCCATAGTGGAGGATATGTAAGATTCGGCAAGGTCGAACTTAACGCTTTTACTTGTTTTTAGTATTTATCGTAATGTATGTTCGGTCATGAATAAAATGGACCTAATCCGAAGAAAATCGATGCATAATTTTAAAAGTATCAAATTAGCTACAAACAATTCGGATAAGTCGTTCTCGTGTTATGCTAAAATATCGGGTTGAAATTTGCTAATATTAGTTTATTTGTTATTATTTATTTATTAACCATTCACCCCAACAACGGTCGTCGTAGTCCCATATATTAATATACAAGTATACCCCTTTAAATTTCCCTCACAATTTGACTTATTAACGCCATAGAAGCCACAAATTTCAACTGATCCATCTGAAATTTGTTTGTTTGTCCATAACGGGAACCATGTCTCGGTTGGTTAAGGTCCTCCCTTATTTAAATATTTTATATAATTTCTAATATTCTAAGGCCTGGTCGAAATAAATACTGGTTGTAATAAGTAAAAAATCGTTAATTCAAATGGGGAAAATAATTTCATGATGTGACGAAATATCAAATTGAATCATCTATCAGTTATAGTATAAAAATTTCACTTTCACCTATCTCTCAGTTATAGTATAAAAAGTCTCAATGTTTACTTTCATACAAGTTAAGAACAACGCAGTTTTTTTTTGCAGATTGTTTACATATATTGATTAAAAGAGAACTTAGTCCGGAGTTAGTCCCCATTTACATGGTACTTTTTTTTTAAGTAACTTATCGGCTTATTCTCTTTTGAAAAAGTATTTACGTTCACACGCGTACTTTTTTTTCAATACTTAACTTATTTTCATTTGTTTTGTTTCGGCTTTTCCTGTGTGAATTGTTGTTGTTTCCAAGTGCGAACGAAAAACACAAAACGATGAGTACGATAAGTACGAGTACGGCATACTTTTTTCCCCCCCGTTTCCGACTGCCTCTCTCGCCCACAAAACGCCGATAAGTATGCTTAATACTTAAAAAAAAAGTATCATGTAAATGCAGACTTACGCTAAGCAAGTTTTTTCAGCAGCTTATCATCAAATTCTCTTTTGAACTTGCACGAAGAACTCAAAACGTTCAGGGAGAGTTTTTTCCTCCCTCTTGCCGACTGCCCCTCTCTCCAACAAAACACCGATAATCTGCTGAACATTCAGCCAGTGTAAATCCGGACATATATATACATATGACCTTTCTTTTTCATAAACAAGACGACTACGCCGACCAAAGTTTTTTTGAGTTGGAAATTTCAAAATATTCCTTTATGATGATTTAAGTTTTTTCGTGTATCATTTAGTTAGCAGTGCCTTTTTAAACAAACATGTTTTTGATTTCTTTAAATAACTTCTTAAATATGTAGCTTTGCTATTTTTTTTTATTAAACACTAGATACCAAAATTAGGCGATTTTCTTATACAACAGTCTCAATTAATAATAAATATTTTCTTCTTTCACTTCTTATTTTGTTCACTCGGTTTTGTAGGTTCCTTCTTGTTTTTTAGTTTCCTTAGTTGTTCGGTTCTTTGTTTGTGAAAGAATTCATCTTCGCGAACTGATTTCATTTTATCAACATTTCCTTCGGCTTCAGTGGCTGCACCTCCGCCAACTTTTCCTGCACCGCCTGCGCCACCTTTGCCGGCTACATTTCCATTAGACATCAGGCTATAAAAAGATTTTATATTATAGCGACTTCTAATATTGCGAAAAAGTTGATCATCACAACATCCCTCTAATTTTATGTAAGATTTTTGATTTTTTTGGTTGTGAAGAGAATAACTCACCGTATTTGTTTGGGATACACAATCCGGGTAATGCGTCTCATTATTATCAACATATTGGTATTTCCTTTAAACCGGTTAAATTTTTATACGTGTTTCCTTCTACAACAATTTCTAATTTCTAATCTCTAGTTTCTTATTTCACAAGTTTTTGCTATGTTGCACCTGTTCGGTTGTTTTTATAGTTATGGTGAATGGTCGATGCTCTTGTTCTTCCCACAGACCTTAAATTATACAGATGTGCCGTCAGCCAGAAACGTCAAAATCTATCAGTTACGAACGAATAGGAATGAAATGTCACACGCGAAAAAACAGGTTTCCGCGAATATAGTTTGAACTTTTTTTGCACTAATCGATTGATATTAATTTTTTAATTGTGACAATTACAAAAAATTCGGGAAAATCGGTCCGAAATCCGCGGAAAAACTCACTCTTTGAACACCTACTCGTTGAAATTTCTATTCGTTCGTAACTGACAACTTACTCGCTCCGGGATGACATATCTTACAAAAATAATGAATAATAAAATATGTCATCCCGGAGCGAGTAAGTTATCAGATACGAACGAATAAAAATTTCAACGAGTTGGTGTTCAAAGAGTGAGTTTTTCCGCGGATTTCGGACCGATTTTCCCGAATTTTTTGTAATTGTCACAATTAAAAAATTAATATCAATCGATTAGTGCAAAAAAAGTTGAAATTACCTTCGCGGAAAAGTGTTTTTTCGCGTGTGACATTTCATTCCTATTCGTCCGTAACTGATAGATTTTGACAGTTCTCGGGATGACTTATCTTCATAATTTATAATTTTTGATATCTTATTATTCATTATTTTTGCTTTTAGCAACAACAAAAAAAAAACAAAAACACAAAATAAAACGTAATTTTCCATATAAAAAAATCCATACAAATTATTTAATTTTTAATTCACGTGTCGAATAATAAACACATGGGTTGTATTTGAATTTTTTATAGTTATCACTATATGATTTCTCCTTATCGCACTACACGGATTTGTTGTGACTGCAGTTTCCGCCTGTCCATCATCCCCCTGGACTGACAACACCTTGCTTGCTAATCATTTATTCGGTAATTATTGTTTGTATTCTCACATCATGAGCATACAATGGCAATTCGGAATCATCAACAATTTGTTCTCGAAATGCTAAAGCCATTAATGTTGTTTTCTTGTTCGGATAAGTGGTGTGATGTCTTGTCAAATAGGCATCATAATAGCCCATTCCATGACCCATACGTCCGCCATTTAGCGTAAAGGCTACTCCGGGTATGAGAAATAAATCAATGCCATGACCTGTAAATGAAAATGGATATAGTTTGATGTTAAAATATATTGTATGAAATAAAAAGAATGTTAAGATCGATATAAAGAATGATACGTACCCCCATATAAAGAAAGGACATATCTTACAATAGTCGTGAGATGGGTCATTTTTAAATCGTGTCTAAAAATCAATAAAAATGTTCATTCTAAAATCGGTAGTTTAATAAAAAACATTTTATTAAACTAATTCCCCAAAAAAAACTTTATAATCGGACTGAAAGGTAATTTACAAATGTGTTCACGTTAAGTTTATGTCCTGATATTATTCCACCAACCCTGAACATTTATTCAATAATATTACAATAATAATATTATAATATTCAACTTTCCTAAACCTAATGTCCATTTCACCATCTATTGCCAGAGCTAACCTACAGTTACAAATTTTAAATTTCATACGACTTGACAGCTATAACTGTAAGTTTTCCTGTGTAAATCTTAGATGCATTATTGAGAGACATACATATTGTCACCAGAAACAAAAAAGGGCGAATCATCATTTTTAAAAATTGATTTTTAAATTTACAGGAGAAGCAAAGAACTAAAAATTAATTATTTGTTGTTAGATCCTTTTGATTTTGATTAGGGCGCTAAAAAAATTTCAGTATGTGTATTTTGAAGCAATGATTGGGCGTTTTTTTCGTCATTACTGATCTAAGCCTTCAAAAAATTTTACTTAATTATGTCTCATCCTTTTAGATCCTATAATCGTAAATGGAGAAACCATAGGCAAAATCAAGAATGCACTAACTTCAGTATAAAGTATGCGAAACATTGTAACCCCGATCAACGAAGTTCTGCAGCTTGCATGTATGTAGCTCCAGCTAGCATTTGTGTAGCATACATACTCTACATATGTATGTATGCAAAATAAAAAATGCAATGGCTTTTGATAGATGCTTTATCAGGAAGAATTGTGGAAGAATCTGGTTGCAGCGTTTTCATTAATAAGACCTGGTGGTACTCAAGCGAAGAAATGCGAACCAAAGAGGTTAGTCACAATTTCATTGTAGAACTATTAACAACACAAAATAGATCTTCAAAAATACGGATATGGCAGAATTGATCGATCTAATGCTCATTAACATTCAATTTGAAAAAACAATTCCTTATAGCAATCATATCACTTCTTTCAGACCCCGGGGTGGTTATTTTCAATCGTAGGGGCTACACAATCTGTATATAATCTGTAATATCTATTTATATAAAATGGTGGTTTGTTCGACTGCTTAAAACTTGAAAACTACTGGACCAAATTGGATACTTCCTACTGCGGATTTGTTGGTAATTGCTACGCGAAGGTTGAGGAAACATAAAAGTCGCAAAATTCTCAACAGATGGCGCTGACCACTTAACCGCTGTGGCTCCTGTAAGAGGTAGAAAGCTAACATTTTGCAAAACCATAGACCAGAGTGTTTTATAAACAACTGACCTTTCGCGTAGTCATTTTTTGCCCTGTGGTCAGTTCTAGCGCTATCAAAAACTTGAGTATTGTGTTTGTCCTTTTAGAATCATCTTATATGATCAAAAGCTAAAATTTTGTAAATATGGAGTACTTTACACGACAAATCTAAACGCGAAAAATAATTTTAAATACTCTGACTGTGGTCAGTGTAGCAGTAACCATATTTTTGGTCATAATTTCAGTAATTTTAAAAGTTATTTAAAAGCTACAAATGTAAATGCACATACATATCTCAAAGAGGATTCGAAAACAACTAGTCAATGTCCAGCCTGAGGTCAAACTGCAGTGACCAAAGCAATTGTTACACTTTCAGTACTTAAAAAGACTTTTAAGAACTATGATCTAACACACTGATGTGATGTTCTTTTACGCAAAGTGATTTATGACCACTTGGCCGTTATGTCTCCTGTAAGACCTACAAACCTGAAATTTTGCATATGCATAGAATCTAGTGTTGTAAAAACGCTGGACTTTTGTGATTTTGGCCAGTGGTCAGTTCTCGTGCTATCAAAAACGTAAGTGTTATTTTCATTCTTTGTATAATGTAGAGTATCGTAAAAAGGTTAGTACCATGAGGAAATTTAGGATTGTTCAAACTGGTGTCGTCGGCCAACCTAACCTCATAAATCAAGAATGGATCGATCGATTTTGGGATTGATGGATTCGTATTAGACAGTGACACTGTGGAGGAAATTTTCGGATTGATCAAAGGGGCGCAACAGGGCCAAAAGAACCTCATAGCTCGAGAACGGATCTTGAGCGACATGAGCATCAAAACCTCACCGCTCTAGAATGGATCGTTTGATTTTCGCGACATGATGGATTCGTATTGGTCCCGGAGGGACATTATGGAAGACAATTTAGGATTGTTCTAAGCGAACCAATACAGAAAACGAAATCTGGAAAACCATTGCACCAATCGTCATGAAGTTTTTAGTTTATACTTTTGATAGCATTGTAAAAAACTTATCAGTACGACGTGAGAGGGCCGGCAGATGTACATCGACATTACTTTACAAAGAATTTTAATTGAACCAATTACAGGAAGCAGCATGAGCATGTTCGTATTTTTATTTTCTTTACATTAACGAATTTTGGCGGAACGAAGTTCGCCTGGCCACCTAGTACGAGTATAAAATCCTTTGTACGTTTGTTTAGGTTTAATTCGGAGTCATCTGTGTAACAAGTCGAAGGAGTGACCTAAAGCTATGTACACACAGTGGTCTGATCTTACAATGATATTAACTCTGTCAAAGTGCTGCCAATGTACTGACAATGACAGTTTGTTAGCAAATTTCAATGTCTTATGCCTTGTATCATTAAAATTAACTTGAAAATCCCATTACAGAGGCAAAAAATCGATTACAACATTTTCTGAAAATTGGAGAAAGGTCTATTTTTTGGCCTGTGACACTTGAGAAAGACCTACCCATATATAATATTATAATTTTTTTGTATGCGATTTTTATGTTTTGAAATTTAAATGTAATTTTTTAAATTGTTTGTTCTCTTCGATTTTCGCAAATTATTTTACATTTTAAATTTCGAAATTCCGTCACTGAGCTACGTCACCCTAAAGAATTTTAATAGGTTAGGTTAGGTAAGAGAGCAGACGTTTAAACGTCTCATGTCCATGGACATACACTTAAGCCAGTGGTTCGGCCTGTTGTGCGCTCTTTATTTATGATCTTTTTATACCTCACGAGTTACAGAATCATCTCAGTATCTTCCAGTCACAACCTCTGAGATGAGTCAAGTCTGGTAATATGTCGGACCCGAAATATTGGGATCTTGCATGTGTGAAAGCCGGGCAGTGACACAAAAAATGTTCCATCGTTTCGATGTTTTCCCTGCATCCCTGCTTTCTGCTAGTCCTGTGCGATGAAGATATGCTTGTAAGCTTGAGAGTCCCTTTAGAACACTCATTATCTTACACATCTCGAACTTGTTTAGTTTCAGAAAACTACTTGTTTTCTTTTCATTTGGGTCACCCCACATAATCTTTGCAGTTGCTCCAACTGTTGTGCTATTACACACAGTTTTGTAAGCCATCACTGCCCAGTTTTTCAATTTAATAATTAAGTTAATTAATAACAGAAATTTAATAATAAAGGCAAGTTAGCGGTTAATTCTATATCTGAATTGGCCGTTTTGGCTCTGGGGCTCTCTTGCCGTTGAAGTTAAGCAAAAATGGAAATGCTCTATATGTATTAACTCTCAATATGTCACAAAAATATTAATTTTTCAACTCACAACGACTCCAGGGGGAGTAATGAAAAGCTCTGATTTAGAGGGATCATTATTGATTTCTTTAGTGTTATTTGTCATTATTTTTGGGAAGAACCAAAAATAATGAATAATAAGATATGTCATCCCGGAGCGAGTAAGTTGTCAGTTACGAACGAATAGAAATTTCAACGAGTAGGTGTTCAAAGAGTGAGTTTTTCCGCGGATTTCGGACCGATTTTCCCGAATTTTTTGTAATTGTCACAATTAAAAAATTAATATCAATCGATTAGTGCAAAAAAAGTTCAAACTATATTCGCGGAAACCTGTTTTTTCGCGTGTGACATTTCATTCCTATTCGTTCGTAACTGATAGATTTTGACGTTTCTGGCTGACGGCACATCTGTATAATTTAAGGTCTGTGGGAAGAACAAGAGCATCGACCATTCACCATAACTATAAAAACAACCGAACAGGTGCAACATAGCAAAAACTTGTGAAATAAGAAACTAGAGATTAGAAATTAGAAATTGTTGTAGAAGGAAACACGTATAAAAATTTAACCGGTTTAAAGGAAATACCAATATGTTGATAATAATGAGACGCATTACCCGGATTGTGTATCCCAAACAAATACGGTGAGTTATTCTCTTCACAACCAAAAAAATCAAAAATCTTACATAAAATTAGAGGGATGTTGTGATGATCAACTTTTTCGCAATATTAGAAGTCGCTATAATATAAAATCTTTTTATAGCCTGATGTCTAATGGAAATGTAGCCGGCAAAGGTGGCGCAGGCGGTGCAGGAAAAGTTGGCGGAGGTGCAGCCACTGAAGCCGAAGGAAATGTTGATAAAATGAAATCAGTTCGCGAAGATGAATTCTTTCACAAACAAAGAACCGAACAACTAAGGAAACTAAAAAACAAGAAGGAACCTACAAAACCGAGTGAACAAAATAAGAAGTGAAAGAAGAAAATATTTATTATTAATTGAGACTGTTGTATAAGAAAATCGCCTAATTTTGGTATCTAGTGTTTAATAAAAAAAAATAGCAAAGCTACATATTTAAGAAGTTATTTAAAGAAATCAAAAACATGTTTGTTTAAAAAGGCACTGCTAACTAAATGATACACGAAAAAACTTAAATCATCATAAAGGAATATTTTGAAATTTCCAACTCAAAAAAACTTTGGTCGGCGTAGTCGTCTTGTTTATGAAAAAGAAAGGTCATATGTATATATATGTCCGGATTTACACTGGCTGAATGTTCAGCAGATTATCGGTGTTTTGTTGGAGAGAGGGGCAGTCGGCAAGAGGGAGGAAAAAACTCTCCCTGAACGTTTTGAGTTCTTCGTGCAAGTTCAAAAGAGAATTTGATGATAAGCTGCTGAAAAAACTTGCTTAGCGTAAGTCTGCATTTACATGATACTTTTTTTTTAAGTATTAAGCATACTTATCGGCGTTTTGTGGGCGAGAGAGGCAGTCGGAAACGGGGGGGAAAAAAGTATGCCGTACTCGTACTTATCGTACTCATCGTTTTGTGTTTTTCGTTCGCACTTGGAAACAACAACAATTCACACAGGAAAAGCCGAAACAAAACAAATGAAAATAAGTTAAGTATTGAAAAAAAAGTACGCGTGTGAACGTAAATACTTTTTCAAAAGAGAATAAGCCGATAAGTTACTTAAAAAAAAAGTACCATGTAAATGGGGACTAACTCCGGACTAAGTTCTCTTTTAATCAATATATGTAAACAATCTGCAAAAAAAAACTGCGTTGTTCTTAACTTGTATGAAAGTAAACATTGAGACTTTTTATACTATAACTGAGAGATAGGTGAAAGTGAAATTTTTATACTATAACTGATAGATGATTCAATTTGATATTTCGTCACATCATGAAATTATTTTCCCCATTTGAATTAACGATTTTTTACTTATTACAACCAGTATTTATTTCGACCAGGCCTTAGAATATTAGAAATTATATAAAATATTTAAATAAGGGAGGACCTTAACCAACCGAGACATGGTTCCCGTTATGGACAAACAAACAAATTTCAGATGGATCAGTTGAAATTTGTGGCTTCTATGGCGTTAATAAGTCAAATTGTGAGGGAAATTTAAAGGGGTATACTTGTATATTAATATATGGGACTACGACGACCGTTGTTGGGGTGAATGGTTAATAAATAAATAATAACAAATAAACTAATATTAGCAAATTTCAACCCGATATTTTAGCATAACACGAGAACGACTTATCCGAATTGTTTGTAGCTAATTTGATACTTTTAAAATTATGCATCGATTTTCTTCGGATTAGGTCCATTTTATTCATGACCGAACATACATTACGATAAATACTAAAAACAAGTAAAAGCGTTAAGTTCGACCTTGCCGAATCTTACATATCCTCCACTATGGATTGCATTCAATTCTATTACTGGAAAAATCTTTGGTTATGGAGCAAATCTTGGCAATTTTTAATCCAAATTATTGGCTCAATTTCTTAAGCCAAACACTTCATCTGAAAAATATGGTATTTGAGGCTTAAATTAGCACATTTGAGGGCTACCTCTACACGGGGACTACAACAAAATATAAACTAATTTGTATAAATTTTATTGAGATGGATTCTTGCCGAAATAGAATACAAACTGCAAAGATTCAGCTAAATTGCTTAGAAAATGTGGTGTTTATGGCTTAAACAAGCCTTTTTGGGAGCGACATCTATATGTGGACTCTAACAAAATATGAACTGATTTAAAAAACAAGTAAGAAAGTTTCAGTCGGGTAAACCGACTAAGGTATACCCTCACTTTGTGAGTAATATAACATTACACCAATAAATCTGTCAATTTGTGTGGGAGGTACCAGAAGGGGTTTTCCAAATACACATATTTTTCGGTAAACAGTACATTCTTAAATACATTGCATTGTGCTGAACTATAAGCGTTTGTGTGCACTGGTATATTAAAGTTACGAGCTATGTAATTTTGGTATGATTTGGTCATTTTGTGTGGGAGGTACAAAAAGGGGCGGGGTGATAACGCCCACTTTTTACAGGACTATAGGCACTACAACAGCATTACACTGTACAAAATTTCAAGTATTTGTATGCACTGGTATTAAAGTTACTAGCCGTTTAATTTGGAACGAAACTGGCCATTTGTGTGGGCGGTACTAAAAGGGGCTGTACAATGATGCCCATTTTTTACCGGACTATAGGCGCTACAAAAACATTATACTGTAGAAAATTTCAAGCATTTTTATGCACTTGTATTAAAGTTATAAGCAGTTAAATTTTGATGCAAAATGGTCCATTTGTGTGGGAGGTACCAAAAGGGGCATGCCAACTTCACCCATTTTTCTCGAGTTAATAGCGACTAATATACTAATATTATGTGCAGAATTTCAAAAGATTCGAATAAGTAGTATAGAAGTTATTAAAGAATCAATATTTCACTAAATTTTAACCCTTTGTGTGGGAGGTGCCAGAAGGAGTAGACCAATATGGCCCATCTTCGAACTCATCCGGAGATAGATCAAAATATTACCACATACCAAATTTGAAGTCAATCGGTTACTCCTTTCGAGAGTTATCGTGCGCACCAGCCAGCAGACACACAGACAGACGGACGGACATTGCTCATTCGACTTAAAATTACCCAAAACGGATTTCCTCCGAACATACTTAGGGTCTTAGATCACTCCTTCGATGTGTTACACTTTTTTCCGTAGCAAATGATATATACCCTCGTCACACTAAAGTGAGGGTATAAAAATTACTGTGATGAATTTGAATTTGATGAATTGTTATCTAAATAAAACACAAACCGCAAAGATTAGCTTTAAATGCTTAGAAATGAGGTATTTATGGCTTAAATAAGCCTATTCTGGAGCGACCTCTTTAGGATGACTATAACAAAATATCAATCGATTTGAAAACTTTTTACTGTGATGAATTTTTGTCAAAATAGAATACAAACTGCAAAGTTTCAGTAAAATTGGTTTAAAAATGTATCTATCGGGTCTGTTCTGTAATCACGGCGATTTGATATCAGGGTGATTTTAAAATCACCGGCGACTTTACATCACTTTTGGAGTTCGAAATCACCCGAAAATATTTCGAACAATCTTTTTTGGGATGCTATGAATAATAAACCGGGAGATTTCGAACTCCAGCAGTGACGGTAAGTCGCCGGTGATTTTAAAATCACCGTGATTTCAAATCACTTTGCTACAGAACAGACCCGTATGGCTCAATAACCGTATTTTGGAGCGACCTCTATAGGGGAGCTATATCAAAATATTGACCGATATGGCCCATATGCATTCCCAAACGACCTGCAACTATAAGAAGTATTTTTACCAAATTTGATCAACCTTGCTTTATTATTACCCTCCGTATAATATAATGACTGCGCATTTTTGGAAATTTGTTGCTGAATAACAAGATGTTTTATGTTTGGTGATATTTTATTTGTAGTGCCCATCTATGATCATAATCGAAATTTAAGCAAGACCGATACTTTGACTTTTTATTAAAAAGCGACAAAAAATTCTTCCCTCATAATTAAGTTTAAATTATTAACTTAATTTCATATGCGGCTAAGCAATTAAGCTGGATACATATTTTGATATTGCAATTTCATAGTCCCGAGTGGCTCATGAGTTGAATTTTAATTATGTTGCTTCTTCCTGAATAGAACCTGGCGGAAACATAATGTCTACAACAAATGTTTTGCGGATCCATTTACTTTGCCAAGAATCCGTCTTTATATCTGAGAAATACTAAATTCATTAGATATGGCATCGAGATGTTGTACAATTATATCTTGAATATTTATAAAGGGTTTTTTTTAACAAGAGGTGTTATTTTGGTATTCAAAGAAAAATGCAATTTTTTGAGATAAATGATCGGATGTTTATTTTAAAGGGTCCGCCAAATAACTTTTTTTTTGAAAATGCTATAAAAAAAAACTACTGAATATTTTCTCAAATTTTTTGTTTTATTTGAAAGTGCAATCCTTCCGGTTAATAATGGAAAATAATTTCATTCAAATGGCTGCCTCGGCTGGCCATTCAGTAGCCTACACGATCGGTCCAATTTTTAAGCACATTATCGATTGTGTGCAGCTGTATTTCACCAATGGCTTCACGAATATTGTCCATTAAAGCGTCAATTGTCTCTGGCTTGTCGGCGTAACACTTATCTTTGAGGGCACCCCACAAATAATAGTCCAACGGTGTCAAATCGCAGCTCCGAGGTGGCCAAACGACATCAGCTCTGCGGCTGATAATGCGATCTTCAAAAACAGGGCGCAAAACATCGAGTGTAGCTTCGGCTGTGTGGCACGTAGCGCACCCTGTTGAAACAAAATGTTGCCAATATCCTCCTCTTCAATTTTTGTGAACAAAAATTCGTTCAACATGGCCCGATAACGATCGCCATTGACTGTAACATCCACTTCTTGCTCATTTTCGAAGAAAAATGGCCCAATTATGCCTCTGGACCAAAATCCGCACCAAACAGTGACTCGTTTTGGGTGTATCGGCTTTTCAATGTATGCGTGCGGGTTTTCTGTGCCCCAAATGCGACAATTTTGCTTGTTTACATACCCGCCAAGATCAAAATGAGCTTCATCTGAAAAGATGATTTTTTTGGCAAAATCGGCGTCTTATGTAAGTCAATCGAACTTAGCAAAGTGAAAACGCATTGGATTCGTTCAGCGGAAGGATAAAGCTAATTATCTGTCGAATCAGACATGAGCTAAGTGTTACCATTCACGAAATAAGCACTAGTTGAAAAAAAACGTTAGATGGCGGACCCTTTATAATAAAGAGGAAGGTATGCCGTTAATAATGAAAAACAACATCAGCCAAATGGCCACCACGACCACGCTTACAGGACCATATCCTTTTCATGAAATTTTCCATAACCAAATCGCAAAGTGGCTGACCTATGTCCTCGATAGCCTCATGAATTCTATCTTTGAGGTCGACGCTGGGCTGTTGGCGTAGACCTTATCTTTCACGTGGCCCCAAAGGAAGAAGTCGCAAGGTGTTAAATCACAAGTTCTCGGTGGCCAATTGTGATCACCTCTTCGAGAGATAACACGGTCCGGAACCTTTTCCCGTAACAGAGCAATGGTTTCGTTGCTTGTGTGACACGTAGCGCCGTCTTGTTGAAAGTAAATGTTGTCCAGATCAATACCATCCAACTCCGACCATAAAAAATCATTAATCATCTCTCGATAGCGCAATCCATTCACCGTAACTGTTGATCCAACCTCACTTTCGAAAAAGTAAGGTCCAATGACCCCGCCGGACCATAAACCGCACCAAACTTCTCAACAATGACTCTTGGGTTTTCCCAGCCCCAGATGCGACAATTTTGCTTGTTTACGTAGCCACCGGGTGGAAATGGGCCTCATCAGTCAAGATGATTTTTCGATGATTTTCCATTTATCGAATTTTAATAATTTCAATGAGTTGTTGAATCGTGTATCGTTTCATTTTTAGTAATGGTGTAGTTTCTACCTGTTAAATGTCAAAGAATAAAAGCTTCAAAAGTGACAGCAACCGAAATACCGGGTGATTTAAAATAAAACCTCATGATGGAAAACCCTGTATTAGGTACATTTTAGGAATTCAACATTCAACACGTGTACTTTGTTGCTTTACTCTAAATGTTTGATAACTTTAACAAAATCTCCCTAAATCCTCAAGTCTCCCCTAGAAGCTGTAATTGTTGCTTAAGCTATGTATAGACGATAGCCAGATCGGACAAAATTGTCAGAAAAATGCAACGCTTTGAACGTACAAGCGTGTGAACATAAATTTTTTGTCTTACAACGTTGGCCGAAAAGTCATTGTGGTATAATTTGCAGATTGTTAAATGTGAGAAGTTATTAAAATAAATATATACAAAATATATTGTAAATATATGAAATTGTAAGGTTTTCTTGCAATCGCTTGAACTGTCAATTCACCTTCGCCTAACTATCTGTCATTGTCCGTTCATTTGCAGCACTTTATGAGGGTTGCTAACATTGTCCGATCTGACAATCGTATATACATAGCTTGGGTATAATGGTTCTAAATAGTTATAAAATATGCACACATAATACCGCTATATCGTGAAATGGAGACAAGGCAACATTTTCTTGGTGGATTTCCAATTATGAAGGAGATTAGACGACGAAATTTCGGTGTAGATCTTTTATTGGAGACTGGAGTTATTTAAATTCTAAACGGTCAACGCGAAACATGGAAAAACTTGATCTCATACCTAAAAGCAGCAACAAGATGTAGGTAATTTATAATAAGCGAATTCCAACAAGACTGTACATATTATGCATACGTATTTTAAAGGAAAAGAAAATTGTATATTTGCTATATAATAAAATAAACGTACTAACTTTATAAATTATAATTTGCACCGGCTGGCGACACAAATGTTGTAGTCGTATTTTATTCAAGCAATGATAACATTAACCCCCATAAACACAAAACAAAATAACAGAGCGTTAGAGGTAACGAAAGTTAAATTTCATGAAATTTGACAGCTATAACCGGTTAAATGGAATATGTATTAAAATTTCTGAATAAGATATAAATATTTTGAATTGAAATAAAGAATAATCACAGACCTTAAATTATACAGATGTGCCGTCAGCCAGAAACGTCAAAATCTATCAGTTACGAACGAATAGGAATGAAATGTCACACACGAAAAAACAGGTTTCCGCGAACATAGTTTGGACTTTTTTTGCACTAATCGATTGATATTAATTTTTTAATTGTGACAATTACAAAAAATTCGGGAAAATCGGTCTGTAATCCGCGGAAAAACTCACTCTTTGAACACCTACTCGTTGAAATTTCTATTCGTTCGTAACTGATAACTTACTCGCTCCGGGATGACATATCTTATTATTCATTATTTTTGAGAATAAGGGCCTGTTTCTGTAACTTATTTTCGTTCGTCTACGGCGAACGATCAACATTTTCTCAGCTATTACTTGAATTCTATAAAACGCAGGTTAGAAATATTTTAGGAACAAGCTTTTTACATGATTTCCTACAGACACAACGAATTATAAACTTCTGCGATTTATAGATTTCTCGGAATAATTGAGTGATTTTTGATCGTTCGCAGTAGACGAACGAAAAAAAGTTACAGAAACAGGCCCTAATACTTGTACTACTAATACCGCTATATTTATTTTTCACACAGACCTGGCAATTCTTTCCCCAATAGTCACCGTAAACAAAAATAAACAAATGATTAAACGTCACATTGGGAAGAAGAGGCGCAGCTCACAGACCTTAAATTATACAGATGTGCCGTCAGCCAGAAACGTCAAAATCTATCAGTTACGAACGAATAGGAATGAAATGTCACACGCGAAAAAACAGGTTTCCGCGAACATAGTTTGAACTTTTTTTGCACTAATCGATTGATATCAATTATTTAATTGTGACAATTACAAAAAATTCGGGAAAAAAATTGCTAGCTGCGCCAAAAATAATGAATAATAAGATATGTCATCCCGGAGCGAGTAAGTTGTCAGTTACGAACGAATAGAAATTTCAACGAGTAGGTGTTCAAAGAGTGAGTTTTTCCGCGGATTTCGGACCGATTTTCCCGAATTTTTTGTAATTGTCACAATTATAAAATTAATATCAATCGATTAGTGCAAAAAAAGTTGAAATCACCTTCGCGGAAAAGTGTTTTTTCGCGTGTGACATTTCATTCCTATTCGTCCGTAACTGATAGATTTTGACAGTTCTCGGGATGACTTATCTTCATAATTTATAATTTTTGGCAGCTAGCACAAACTATTCACAATAACATCCATAACATTAGCGAAAATAGCTGTGCAATACAACAGAAGTTTGTGAAATTAATTAATTGTTGCCAAACAAGTACGTATATAAAAGACAGAGGACATAACTAAATTTCCAGTATGTTATTAACATTGAGACGCATCACACAACGTTTATATCCCAAACAAATACAGTGAGTATTTTCTAATAAGTTTTCATCTCCAAACAATTTGGCCTCAATAGAGACCACCGGCGTTAATTACGTAATGTTAATGCATCTCAAACATTCGATTTGTCGTTATACTTTAATGTGTAAATTGTTCTTATTATAGCATCTCTAAAATGTCTCAAATTGGTGAATTGGGAAGCGGTGCCGGAAAGGGAGGCGGCGGTGGTGGAGCTATTCGTGAGGCCGGTGGCAGCTTTGGAAAAATGGAAGCTGCCCGTGAGGAGGAGTTCTTCTACAAACAACAGAAGGAACAGCTAAAGAATTTGAAGACCAAAACAGAGACTGCTAAACCAAATGAGCAAAACAATAAGTGAGAAGTGGCCATGGAGAGCGAGAGGGGTCACATACATAGATTAACCACTCGAATTGATTTTTATTTGCTTTTCTATTAATACATAAAAACTTATTTATTATACAAAAAGTCAAATTTTTAAATTAAAATTTTTAAAATGAAATAAAAATTAAATAATGTTATTGAAATCTTAAAGTAATTGATAAGTGACTCATTTCTATAGGGTCCGGGGAATTTAATCATTACATTTAAAACATTTTGTTGTATTTTGTTAGGCTGCAGGTCATACAAATAAAAGAAAAACTAGCTTTTATTTGTTTATTGTGATTTTATTCCAATATTTCGACCAACATCGCTGGTCATCTTCAGGGTTCTGTATTATTACAATAAAACACCAAATTTTTATCAATATATTATAAAACAAAGAAGCAAACAATTTTTCTTTTACATACATAGATAACAAAGTTACATTTATTTTGCGAAACACTGTTCACTTGTTGAAGCTTTTTGTTACTGATTATGTTTTTAAAAATTTAAGGGCCTTATTCATAAAAATTTAAATATGTTTTGAAAACGTTCCTCAAACCTTTACTATATTATGAATAAGGACCTAAATATATCAATTATACAAATTGAAATCCTTTCAATACAGACGTTAGGGTATATATTTAAAATTAGGATTCACATTGATTTTAGTTTAGGTCAGGAATGTTGTTATTAGTAAAGATTAGTAATAGCCGATAGCTACAATCAAGATCGACAAGTATGTATACTTATCCTCAACATCTTGACCGTATGTATAGCACATTAATAGATATACATATGTACATATAGAACATATGTTTCTGTAATGTAACAACCAGAGAACGAACTTATCTAAAGCAATAATTTACACGACACTATGACAAGGGAAAACAAAATAAACACCCATTTGATAAGAACAATTCTCAGGAAAGAGAATACTTCAAAAAATACATATAATTCCAGAATACCGCGAGAACAGCTGTAAACCGGTCTCAACTCGTATTGATGATATTCAAGCATTCAATGCAGCAAACCATCGACAATGGATCTTACTACTTTCAGTGCACACCGAACTGCCGGAGAATAAACATAGAAACTACGGAATATATACATACATACATATTAATAAATACAAAAGAGAAATAAAACAAATACTTATACAAGGAATAGGTTAAAACTCCAAAAAAAAAACTATGGCTAAAAATCTATCCAATCCACTTAAAGTAGCCCTCAGAAGTCGAATGAAGGGTGAAGTTCTCAAGAAAATAACACCCGAATCCAGGGCCAGACAATCGAAAGCCATCACCGAAAAAGTGAGCTAATCTATTTTTTCCTTATCTTTTAATTACATCTCTAATCAATATTGTTTCTTAAAGGTTTTGAAAACAGAAGCATTTCGTTCATCTCAGCGTATTAGCATTTATTTGAACACCGCCACCGAAGTTGATACCGGAAAGCTGTTAAGCGAATGTTTTCGTTTGGACAAACATGTTTTTGTTCCCACCTATGAGGGTAGTAATATGGAAATGGTACGTTTAAAGGATTTGGAAGATTATGAGTCGTTACCCCTGACCAAGTGGAACATTAAACAACCTAATGCCAAAGAGGGTAGAGAGAATGCTTTAACAAATGGTAAGTTATGGTGTTTAAGTGAATACGATTTGCATAAAACAAATAACACTAAAGAAATCAATAATGATCCCTCTAAATCAGAGCTTTTCATTACTCCCCCTGGAGTCGTTGTGAGTTGAAAAATTAATATTTTTGTGACATATTGAGAGTTAATACATATAGAGCATTTCCATTTTTGCTTAACTTCAACGGCAAGAGAGCCCCAGAGCCAAAACGGCCAATTCAGATATAGAATTAACCGCTAACTTGCCTTTATTATTAAATTTCTGTTATTAATTAACTTAATTATTAAATTGAAAAACTGGGCAGTGATGGCTTACAAAACTGTGTGTAATAGCACAACAGTTGGAGCAACTGCAAAGATTATGTGGGGTGACCCAAATGAAAAGAAAACAAGTAGTTTTCTGAAACTAAACAAGTTCGAGATGTGTAAGATAATGAGTGTTCTAAAGGGACTCTCAAGCTTACAAGCATATCTTCATCGCACAGGACTAGCAGAAAGCAGGGATGCAGGGAAAACATCGAAACGATGGAACATTTTTTGTGTCACTGCCCGGCTTTCACACATGCAAGATCCCAATATTTCGGGTCCGACATATTACCAGACTTGACTCATCTCAGAGGTTGTGACTGGAAGATACTGAGATGATTCTGTAACTCGTGAGGTATAAAAAGATCATAAATAAAGAGCGCACAACAGGCCGAACCACTGGCTTAAGTGTATGTCCATGGACATGAGACGTTTAAACGTCTGCTCTCTTACCTAACCTAACCTATTAAAATTCTTTAGGGTGACGTAGCTCAGTGACGGAATTTCGAAATTTAAAATGTAAAATAATTTGCGAAAATCGAAGAGAACAAACAATTTAAAAAATTACATTTAAATTTCAAAACATAAAAATCGCATACAAAAAAATTATAATATTATATATGGGTAGGTCTTTCTCAAGTGTCACAGGCCAAAAAATAGACCTTTCTCCAATTTTCAGAAAATGTTGTAATCGATTTTTTGCCTCTGTAATGGGATTTTCAAGTTAATTTTAATGATACAAGGCATAAGACATTGAAATTTGCTAACAAACTGTCATTGTCAGTACATTGGCAGCACTTTGACAGAGTTAATATCATTGTAAGATCAGACCACTGTGTGTACATAGCTTTAGGTCACTCCTTCGACTTGTTACACAGATGACTCCGAATTAAACCTAAACAAACGTACAAAGGATTTTATACTCGTACTAGGTGGCCAGGCGAACTTCGTTCCGCCAAAATTCGTTAATGTAAAGAAAATAAAAATACGAACATGCTCATGCTGCTTCCTGTAATTGGTTCAATTAAAATTCTTTGTAAAGTAATGTCGATGTACATCTGCCGGCCCTCTCACGTCGTACTGATAAGTTTTTTACAATGCTATCAAAAGTATAAACTAAAAACTTCATGACGATTGGTGCAATGGTTTTCCAGATTTCGTTTTCTGTATTGGTTCGCTTAGAACAATCCTAAATTGTCTTCCATAATGTCCCTCCGGGACCAATACGAATCCATCATGTCGCGAAAATCAAACGATCCATTCTAGAGCGGTGAGGTTTTGATGCTCATGTCGCTCAAGATCCGTTCTCGAGCTATGAGGTTCTTTTGGCCCTGTTGCGCCCCTTTGATCAATCCGAAAATTTCCTCCACAGTGTCACTGTCTAATACGAATCCATCAATCCCAAAATCGATCGATCCATTCTTGATTTATGAGGTTAGGTTGGCCGACGACACCAGTTTGAACAATCCTAAATTTCCTCATGGTACTAACCTTTTTACGATACTCTACATTATACAAAGAATGAAAATAACACTTACGTTTTTGATAGCACGAGAACTGACCACTGGCCAAAATCACAAAAGTCCAGCGTTTTTACAACACTAGATTCTATGCATATGCAAAATTTCAGGTTTGTAGGTCTTACAGGAGACATAACGGCCAAGTGGTCATAAATCACTTTGCGTAAAAGAACATCACATCAGTGTGTTAGATCATAGTTCTTAAAAGTCTTTTTAAGTACTGAAAGTGTAACAATTGCTTTGGTCACTGCAGTTTGACCTCAGGCTGGACATTGACTAGTTGTTTTCGAATCCTCTTTGAGATATGTATGTGCATTTACATTTGTAGCTTTTAAATAACTTTTAAAATTACTGAAATTATGACCAAAAATATGGTTACTGCTACACTGACCACAGTCAGAGTATTTAAAATTATTTTTCGCGTTTAGATTTGTCGTGTAAAGTACTCCATATTTACAAAATTTTAGCTTTTGATCATATAAGATGATTCTAAAAGGACAAACACAATACTCAAGTTTTTGATAGCGCTAGAACTGACCACAGGGCAAAAAATGACTACGCGAAAGGTCAGTTGTTTATAAAACACTCTGGTCTATGGTTTTGCAAAATGTTAGCTTTCTACCTCTTACAGGAGCCACAGCGGTTAAGTGGTCAGCGCCATCTGTTGAGAATTTTGCGACTTTTATGTTTCCTCAACCTTCGCGTAGCAATTACCAACAAATCCGCAGTAGGAAGTATCCAATTTGGTCCAGTAGTTTTCAAGTTTTAAGCAGTCGAACAAACCACCATTTTATATAAATAGATATTACAGATTATATACAGATTGTGTAGCCCCTACGATTGAAAATAACCACCCCGGGGTCTGAAAGAAGTGATATGATTGCTATAAGGAATTGTTTTTTCAAATTGAATGTTAATGAGCATTAGATCGATCAATTCTGCCATATCCGTATTTTTGAAGATCTATTTTGTGTTGTTAATAGTTCTACAATGAAATTGTGACTAACCTCTTTGGTTCGCATTTCTTCGCTTGAGTACCACCAGGTCTTATTAATGAAAACGCTGCAACCAGATTCTTCCACAATTCTTCCTGATAAAGCATCTATCAAAAGCCATTGCATTTTTTATTTTGCATACATACATATGTAGAGTATGTATGCTACACAAATGCTAGCTGGAGCTACATACATGCAAGCTGCAGAACTTCGTTGATCGGGGTTACAATGTTTCGCATACTTTATACTGAAGTTAGTGCATTCTTGATTTTGCCTATGGTTTCTCCATTTACGATTATAGGATCTAAAAGGATGAGACATAATTAAGTAAAATTTTTTGAAGGCTTAGATCAGTAATGACGAAAAAAACGCCCAATCATTGCTTCAAAATACACATACTGAAATTTTTTTAGCGCCCTAATCAAAATCAAAAGGATCTAACAACAAATAATTAATTTTTAGTTCTTTGCTTCTCCTGTAAATTTAAAAATCAATTTTTAAAAATGATGATTCGCCCTTTTTTGTTTCTGGTGACAATATGTATGTCTCTCAATAATGCATCTAAGATTTACACAGGAAAACTTACAGTTATAGCTGTCAAGTCGTATGAAATTTAAAATTTGTAACTGTAGGTTAGCTCTGGCAATAGATGGTGAAATGGACATTAGGTTTAGGAAAGTTGAATATTATAATATTATTATTGTAATATTATTGAATAAATGTTCAGGGTTGGTGGAATAATATCAGGACATAAACTTAACGTGAACACATTTGTAAATTACCTTTCAGTCCGATTATAAAGTTTTTTTTGGGGAATTAGTTTAATAAAATGTTTTTTATTAAACTACCGATTTTAGAATGAACATTTTTATTGATTTTTAGACACGATTTAAAAATGACCCATCTCACGACTATTGTAAGATATGTCCTTTCTTTATATGGGGGTACGTATCATTCTTTATATCGATCTTAACATTCTTTTTATTTCATACAATATATTTTAACATCAAACTATATCCATTTTCATTTACAGGTCATGGCATTGATTTATTTCTCATACCCGGAGTAGCCTTTACGCTAAATGGCGGACGTATGGGTCATGGAATGGGCTATTATGATGCCTATTTGACAAGACATCACACCACTTATCCGAACAAGAAAACAACATTAATGGCTTTAGCATTTCGAGAACAAATTGTTGATGATTCCGAATTGCCATTGGATGCTCATGATGTGAGAATACAAACAATAATTACCGAATAAATGATTAGCAAGCAAGGTGTTGTCAGTCCAGGGGGATGATGGACAGGCGGAAACTGCAGTCACAACAAATCCGTGTAGTGCGATAAGGAGAAATCATATAGTGATAACTATAAAAAATTCAAATACAACCCATGTGTTTATTATTCGACACGTGAATTAAAAATTAAATAATTTGTATGGATTTTTTTTATATGGAAAATTACGTTTTATTTTGTGTTTTTGTTTTTTTTTTTGTTGTTGCTAAAAGCAAAAATAATGAATAATAAGATATCAAAAATTATAAATTATGAAGATAAGTCATCCCGAGAACTGTCAAAATCTATCAGTTACGGACGAATAGGAATGAAATGTCACACGCGAAAAAACACTTTTCCGCGAAGGTAATTTCAACTTTTTTTGCACTAATCGATTGATATTAATTTTTTAATTGTGACAATTACAAAAAATTCGGGAAAATCGGTCCGAAATCCGCGGAAAAACTCACTCTTTGAACACCAACTCGTTGAAATTTTTATTCGTTCGTATCTGATAACTTACTCGCTCCGGGATGACATATTTTATTATTCATTATTTTTGTAAGATATGTCATCCCGGAGCGAGTAAGTTGTCAGTTACGAACGAATAGAAATTTCAACGAGTAGGTGTTCAAAGAGTGAGTTTTTCCGCGGATTTCGGACCGATTTTCCCGAATTTTTTGTAATTGTCACAATTAAAAAATTAATATCAATCGATTAGTGCAAAAAAAGTTCAAACTATATTCGCGGAAACCTGTTTTTTCGCGTGTGACATTTCATTCCTATTCGTTCGTAACTGATAGATTTTGACGTTTCTGGCTGACGGCACATCTGTATAATTTAAGGTCTGTGGCTAAAAGTGCTTTCAGAGACAATGTAAGCAATAGTTAAAACGGAGAAAACATTGTATTTGTGATTGGAAAACTTTTTGTTCAAGCTGTAAAATAAAATAAAATGGAAATAATTAACACTACTACGTTTAACGCATATAGGGACGAGATCGTAGGCCACGACCTCTAATTCTGCCCGTAAAATGTGAGGTTACATAGTGTGGCTCCCCGGATGATCCACCAAAGTGCGAGTCGTTGCCACTGGAGCGATAATGTGATGGTCCACCTTCATTCCATGTCAGTGGGGAGTTTGTGCGAATGATTTTCGTTTTGCGATAGGCGGCCGCGGCAGAAATCCTAGAGCCTCGATTGCGTCCTACGCGTGAACCACGCATGAGTGGTGGAATTTTATTGTAACCCGTAGGGCCGGTAGGTTGGGCACCACATGTTTCCAAAGCCAAAAAGTCATCGACATGCAAAGAGGGTGGCCTTGAGGTGTTCGGGGGGCGTGACCTGAAGAGATCCCCTCTGGATGGTGGCGGTCTAACGTAGCCCCGACCCCGCATTGAGGTTATAAATATTTTCTTCTCTGGCCTTCCCGTACTGGGTTCAACTTCAACTCTGCGTGTACGGAAGCAAGGAGCTGTTGGTGTACGTTCACGATTCGATTGTGGCGAGGCGGAGAGATGTAAGACACGTTTGCAGTCGGAGGATAGATTACATTCTGGTGTTAGGCAGGACTGTGCTAATTCCGTTAAATCGCAAGGTACCCTTTCATACTGTGTTTCAAAATCTTGTGTTGTCAAATCATCAATGTTTAGAGTTCGTAACCAATAATTGCCAGTCATTTGATGGGCATCGTCGCTTAGGGCATCATAGGTAGTGAATATAGGTCTAGCATCGTACTGAGTGACAATACTTTCTGTTTGAGGCAAACTAGGTTCAGAGGCCGCCGATGAAGCGTGTGATGATAAGTTTGTTTCGTTGCCTGAGGCCACCGACTCCTCCTCATTACCAGAAGCCATAATCACATCTGCAGCCTTTAACAAGTCCTTCAACTGTTGTAAATCAGTCTTTAAAGATGCATTTACTTCCCCCTCTCCACGTTCCAGTACCGTTGACAAACGTTCCAAAACCTGTGTCTTATCATCTTCTCTATTATAGGCCAAAATATGGGCTAATTCTTGTCCCGATAGCTTCAATGTACGTGGTGGTAAACATGAGTACTGCTGATTCGTTTCCTCGATTTGTGTTAAAGAGCGTAAGAACAAAATCAAAGTCTCAATCATTTTGGAAGTTCCTGAACCCTGTTCATTTGCTTCAACCAGTTTAGTCAGCCAATCTTGGAATTCCGTTTTCTTTTGTTTCAATACTAACGAGAGATGATGGAAAGTTATATCAAATTCCGTTAAAGTCAACATATTTCTAATACAAAAGATTGAAACTTCTTTTTTGATATCCGCTTGTATAACGTTTGTGTAGATTGCCTCTACCATTTTGGGTATTAGTTCCTTATTGGGTAGAGCGGAGGCCAAATTCAACAAAGAATTACTATTGTTATTAGCCAAAATACTTTTAGTTGAGATGAAAGAAATTTCTGTATCCAAAAAACACTGCAATATACGATGAACTGATATTTGGCATTTCAAACCAACATCTGTGGGATTCTTGACCAGCAACACTTGTTGAAAGAGATCCCATAACTTGCCAGATAGTATGGAGAGTGTGGATATCTTCAAGGAAGGATAAATGTTGAGACGCGCATAGAATTGCAGCAGACGAGCCAATTGAGCCGATGGCTGTTGACCCGCATTGGTCCATTCGTTGGTTAATAAATCGCTAAGAGTTTTGGATATAAGCAAAGTCATGTTGGGAGCCAAGTCGGCCAATTGCAGACATACTCGTGTTAGTAAATCACTTAGTTGGGGAAAGGAGGAGGGCGCCATGGCTTCAATGAGTCGTGCGATTTGTGCTCCTTGTGGGTGCAAATGAGCAGACCATAATTTACGTTCAGTCAGCAAACGTTGAGCTTTGCTCTTAAGAGTTTCATTATTCGAAGTGGCGTCGTTGAGAGGTGGCAGTGGAACGGGTAGAGGAAGTGGCAGCAGTTCAGCTAATACAAGGAGACCTTTAACAAAAATTTATAATCAATAACAACTGGAATATTTTGTATGTTTTACAAATGGAAACGAAACGTTTTAAAGAAGATATTGTATACAATTAGAAATAATATCAGGAAACTTTAAGTATCAATCCTACAGTAAAATTATAAGCGTACACCAGTTATTTTTGAAGAATTTTGTAATTTATCTTTAATTGGCCTACCGACTTTAAATCACATTAAAAAATGAAATGAAAAGAAATGGGGAGTTCAATTACCAATATTTGCCACATTCGTGTATATAAAATGTGTTTGGTTTTTCTAAATGGCCTAACTTTTGACCCTATATGCACAACCAAATTTGTTAACCTAGTTCCATCCTTCCTGGATATGCTCGTGAAAACAGATTTATGATACTTCTCACCTGATTCTAGTTAGCAATTTTCTACAGTTCTATTATTTTTCTATTCATTTGTCGTTATTGGGTTAATAAAGGAGGGCCTAACTCGCATTTTTGTTGTTGTCTCAGATAGATAGATCACAACTAAATATTACATGGGAAATTCAGGAAAATTCTATGAAACATGACATTAGCAAAAAAAGGAAAACAATAAAAATTTGTTAAAATTAAAGACCTAACTCATTCGCTTCGATAAAAACACTGTGTAACACTATTTTATTAGTGGACGTTTCCTTAGTCAAATGATAGTTCTTAGTTGAGAAGAGCAGAGAAACTCCATCTAGGGACAGGTTTATCCAAGTTCGAATTAGATTTATTTTATTCAATAATAAACCGAGCCGTAGGTCATATCGTCCCCTCAATAAAAGAATTGAGTATAATTTTTTGTAGTTTCGAGAAAATCACATTTTAAGTTTTCTATTACTCTAAAAGTGCGTTAATTGTAAATAAATGGGATCAAAGTAGCATACTACATACATATATACAGTATTTTTTCACTTTAACTTTTGACCCACTTTGTGGAAGAAGAATTCCACGAAATTTTTACCAGCTATAGAATCGATTACGTAGATTCTTATAATGCAATAAAAAACAAGAAAGAAAGTACAGTCAGGTAAACCGTCTTATGAATCCCCACCTTGAGCCGCAAAAAAATATTAGCACATTTATTTATTTTTTTGTTTTAATTAAATTATTATAAATTTAAATTGCATTTAATAACTTTAAAGTATGTACTGCTATTAAAGTTAAAAGCTGTTAACTTTTGGTACAAAAATGTCCATTTGTGTGGGAGGTACCAAATGGAGCGTGTCAATAATGCCCATTTTTCTCTGGACTCTAGATACTACAAAAGTATTACGCTGTACAAAATTTCAAGTCTTTTTATGCACTGGTAATAAAGTTATATGCTTTGCAACTTCGCCCATTTTTCTTGAGGTAATAGTGACTAATAAACTATGTGTAGAATTTCAGACGATTCAAATAAGTAGTATAGAAGTTATTAAATAATCAATATTACACTAAATTTTAACCCTTTGTGGGGGAGGTACTATAAGGAGTGGACTAATATCGCCCATCTTCGAACTTAGCCGGTGATAGAAGAAAATATTATCACATACCAAATTTGAAGTCAATCGCTTTCTCCTTTCGAGAGTTATCGTGCGCACTCCTTCGATGTGTTACACTTTTGGCTCGTAGCAAATGATATATACCCTCCTCTCTAAGATGAGGTGATAATAATTAACATAATATGGCATTAATAAACATTCTGGGATAAAAAAACCTACTATAAACATTAAATAACATGGATTAGAGACTACTCTGTATTTAGCCATAATGATAATATCAGTTTCTGAGTTTTTTTTTTCATCTGTTTTCACGATGCTTTCAGTAAAATCTTATAAAGAATAGTTCACATTTTTTATAAAAAAATGCTTAAAAGTCGCCCATTTTTCTCAGAAAACAGACATTTTAATTTACGTCAATATTTTGGTAAATCAGAATATGATATGATTTGAAAAAAACTAAAGCCAATTAGCTTTTAAATTAAATTTGATGTAGTATTTCTTGTTAGGAAGATCGACCTACGTCCGAAAATGCACTACTAGTTCTAGGTGATGATAACCTTTCGGAGGAAATGAATAATTACCCAATTATGAATACCAGCGCAAAAATAATGCTTTTGGGGTTTTTGTTGTTTATCATAAAACTAATCATTTTTTACATTTATTGCGATACTTGATCTTTTGCTTGGCCAGTTGATATAAGTATTAAAGAATAAGAATTTTATAATGAATTGCTTAATGATATATGGTAACAAGTTTCCTAAATCATTAAATATAAATTTTTGGGTTCTCCTCAGAAATACTCCTCATTCCCATGGCTTTCAACGATAATTAGCGACAATGCTTCTGTTAAGTCTATTTTATAACCCTTGTGTGGTCAATTGAGAATTGCTCATTGGTACTGTCGAAGATAGTCATACGATTTAAGATACACGAGTTATTATGAGAGATAATGTGTTTGATGTCTTTGCAGTCTCAGAGTCTTGGTTGAAAGAATCAGTTTCTGATAATGTGGCGGCTATTCATGGCTATAAACTAGGAATGATCGCAGTACTAGAGGTGGATGTATATGCCTTTATGTTTCTAGGAAACTCAAGTACAAGACTGTTTTTGGGTGCTCTGATGCTAGCTCCTAGGATTCATGCTGGTAACATGGAATGTTTGAGAACAATCACCACGTGATATATTCTTGAGTTATTCTGTTAATATGTAATACAGTATTTTGGCCACAGGGCTTTTGTATTATGGTCGAAAAAAGAAAGAAATAAATGTAAATGGGAAGGCGAACGCGGATCTGATGAATATTTCTGGGATAAACTAAGAGGTCAAAATAGTTTTTGGCAGACTAATAGGGCTGATCTATATTGTACCATAATATCCTTCAATAATACTTACAATTTCCCCTCATGAATTTATATTACTCAAGGTAAATTTAGAATTTCTAATTAAAGGCATGAACAATTATATACATATTACAAATTTTCGTACGTTGTTTCAAATATATATGTATGTATTTGCATAGCAATGATATGAATTATTAAGTACTCACCCGGTATAAATGTTGACGGACTATCGATATTCTTCAAAATCTCCCTTATCATTTGAGTCCACAGCGATTTATGCAACAACTCCTCATCCTGTTCATTGGGCTGTGTATAGGCCAATAATGTTTGTATAATCTCAAATTTTGCTTTAGCTACCTCCGGAGCGGCCGGACTATTGCTGGGGAAATAATGCATTAAATAGTAGGAGCGCATTAAATGATCGACGGCCGTAAGATCTTTGAATTCCACATCTCGACATTGAACAGCAAATGAAAGCATTTCTCGCATAATTTGCAAAGTGGGCACTATGATTTGACAACAGTAGATACCCTGTATGGTCATTAAAGAGGGTGTATGCAGGCCAGGTTGTTCAAAATAGGCACACAATTTTTCCAAAATTTGTAACATAGTTTGAATACCATCAGCGGCGTAAAATTGTAAGGCTACATAGCGATGTTTAAGTTCTTCTGTATCAGCTGATTTGTAGAGTTTTGAAGCAGGACCGATAGCCAAGTGCCGTAGAATTCTTAGGCCCATAATTAAATCACCCGGAAATGTGGTGACATATTCCATGGATCTTGTTATAACATCAACCAAAGGAGTTATATCGTCGTAAGAGAAGATGTTGGCCACCTCTAGTGGTTTCAAGTGAACAAATAGCTCTTGGAGAACAGCGGAAACTGAAGGCTCAAATGTTTCATGATTTTTGGCCAATTCTAAAATACGCTTACCAAATTCGATTAAATAATCCAAATTTTCGCTATAACGCACACAGCAGTCTACCATATCAACGGCATAACTTAAAACGGGACTTTTGTATTTGGCCCCAGGTGAGGATAATAGCCGTTGGGCCTGTAGGCGTTGTTCCTGCTTTATAAGATCCATGAATATATGTAGTTGGCTATTCAGGCCTATAACCTCAATCGTATATCGTCGGCCTTCAGTGTTGCAGGTTTGTGAATAGAGAGCATGTAAATGAGTGGCCAAGATAGCAACTTCATAATGCTCCACTACGGTGGAATAATAAACAATGTTGTCGAGATGGTAGCGTGTTTGAATTTTGTACGACAATTCCATTCCCAATTTGCCTAACTGATCTCCATAGGCACGTTGGCAACGCTTTTGGGCTATGACCTGCATATCCTCATTTTCGGAAACTTCAGTTGCTTCGGGTTCTGTAGATGTTTTGTTGTTGGAATTTTCAGAAGTGACCGGAACATCAGCTTTGGCAACTTTTGCTTCAGGTGATTTTGTTTTACTTTCCTCTGATTTTGATTCATTCTCAACCGGTTTCATAGTAGAATCTTGGGAAGGAATGTTTAAATGTTAATCCGTCAAAGAGAGTGTTAATAAAATATGACTTACCTTTTTCTATCTCCTCCGCTATAACTGCATCGTCTACTTCTTGAGGCACTTCATCAATGCCCAATAAAACTGCCACCAACATTTGTGTTACTTCAAAGCCATCGTCTACCAGATAATCAATGCCAATATGGGTGGACAACAATGCTCGCAACAAATCCAAACTGGACAACAGCAAATATGAAGGTAGGCTGTCAACATTACTCAGCAGCAAGAGTAAAGATTCCGCCAAAGCATGATGATTAAAATACGAGCGCAAAGAGTTGGCAAAACTTCTCAAAGCTGAGCTATCCACGGAAATCTCAAACTTTTTCGATACAGGCAGAAAACGACGGGGCTGTTGATAGGACAGACAATTCCCCTGCAAAGCTTCAATTATTTGGAGAATAGCCGATTCCAGCACTTGAAAAGGTTCCATAGACGAAGGCTCATAATTCGTCAAAACAAATAGATTAGTGCAAGTCTCTCTAATTGTCGACAAAGCTTCATTTAAGTGCAGCTTCTTTATTATAGACTGCAGAAAGTATTTGGTACGTGTTAATTTGGAATTTTGCAGCAAATCCAAAATAAGATGATAACCATCAACGGCCGGCGAGAGAAAATGTTGTAAGGCCGGTTTGGTGTCCAGTAACGAATAGATGGCCTTAAGCAATAGAAGCTTTATGGATAATGCCATATAATTTTGATGATACAACACCAGTATAGCCTTAAATGGATCATAGTTTTCTACATGCAATAAATATTCAAATAATCTGGTACTGGGAGCTAAAAGTTCCATTAAACGTGCTCCTGTTTTTATGTGGCGTATCTTAAAAGCCGGTTGTGGTTGAGCGCAGGCCGCCTCAAAGTCCAAAGCTACTAATAAAATATTGTAAACTTGTTTCAAGATATCCTTGTTCTCAAAAAGTTCCTTGAAAATGTAGTTTCTCCGTTTATAGTTCTGCGATATAAAAGACAATTGATTGATGAACTGTTCGCAGAGATAGACAAAATTCTCCTTCTCCTCCACACTGGAGGCGGCGTCTTTAAAATTCTCCACACATTCACATTTAGTTTGCACTTCGTATTTTTTCAAAAGCAACTTGAAAACTTCAACATCTTTGTCATATTGTTTGTGAAAACTCTCATTGAATTTCTGCAGGGGTCGAGTAAATGGATCAAGGTCAATAATGGCGGGTTTGGCATTCGCAGCAGCCAATTGTATTTCCTGTTCGTATTCATCGGCCGCTTGCGCTTGGTCATCATTGATATTGGAATCTTCATCGGGTTCATCATCCAAAATCTCATCATCGCTTAAAATCGGTTCATATTGTTCTACGGGTGTGCCGGGATTCTCCTCCTCTTCTGCCACACTTGTGTCAGGATTTTCAGTGACAGTTGCCGGAGCATCCAAAGACTCTGATGACCTGCGGCCATAATTACGAGCCTTCAGAGCTTTGTAATGAGCGGCAGAGGCGGCTTCTTCGTCACTATAGTCAGGGGAACGCGGTCTTGCCGGCGACACTATTGAAGCTGGAGGTGTGCGAGGCCATTTGTGTGGCTCTTCAATGTCTGATCTCGAACGTTCAGACCGTTTCCTTCTCGATCGGTGACCATACACAGGACTTCTGGACCAATCGTCGCGCATATTCTTCTCACGATCTCTTTCGCGTTCCCTGTCACGCGAGCGTACATATTCCCTTTCATTGCTTTCCGAATGGCAACGATTGCGGGAAGAGGTGGGTGATCTTTCAGACGATCGGGAAGATTTGCGTAGGCGTCTTTCCCGCTCCTCGCCCGAATCTCTGAGATAATGTTCGCTTACACCGGCACCAACTGCGGCCAAGCCCCTGCTTCCTCCCCTTATGCCTCCCTCATACTCCAAATCCTCGCGTTCAATACCATGAATAACTGGCAACTCTCCAGGCAAAGGTTCCTTCCATTCCTCTTTCATTTCATCATCTTGCAAACTACTATTTCTTGCCTCTCCGCTAATATTCTGTGGAATTTCATCCATTTCTTCGGGTTCGCAGGGTGCCGGTGGTGGACTGGCAATATTTTCCGTCAAGGAATTTGTCAATATGCCATAAACTGCCAAAGTAATGGTATTATACCAGCCTCTCAACACTAAGCCATCAGTGGGAATCTTCTCCGGTGTGCACTCCAAATGAATGCAGTCATTCTGATTGTATTGCAATTGGCCCAGATTCTCAAAAGCCGAGGCGCCTGGCATTCCCAAATCATTCACAAAGAATTCAATGTCGAATTTCGAGGGATTTGTGGCACCCAAACGCACTCCACCCGGAAAATCGGCCTGGACACGAGCCCCCAATGGGATAATCCGCACTTGTGTTATGAAGACCGGCTTTGGAAACTGCACAAGATCCAAGTTGATGTCCTACAGGTGAGAAAAGAAGCAAATTGATTGGTTAGAAATCATTGTATTCACAAAGAATTGGTTTGCTGTTCAATTTTGTAGTCGCCAAGGATTTTGTTTAGCCCTGATTTATTAATTTGCAATCACACGGGATTTTTTCCCGTCAATTTGATACTCACTGCGTCTGATTCGTGTGAAAAGGTGTCAAAAAACAATAATTCACTGACATCTTCAGTCTCGGTCATCTTGTGGTCAGCTATATGTGGATATTCCTCGATTTTATTTAATAAAATATTAATTTAAACAGATTTTTCTTAAAAATATTCACAACGCAAGCAAAAATAATGACACCGACATAAATTCGACAACAAACCACAATACAATGCATATATTAGCTGCATTCTGTGACAATGTTATGTCAGGGTTACCAGCCCATAATTAATTCAATCAGTTGACCATTCACGGTAGAACCATTCACTATATCGAGACTTACATATGTATATAGATATCGGTATTATATAGGGTTTTCCAACAAGAGGTGTTATTTTGAATCACCCGGTATTTCGGTAACTGTCACTTTTTAAGCTTTTATTCTTTGATATTTGACAAGTAGAAACTACGCCATTACTAAAAATGGAACGATACACGATTTAAAAACGCATTGAAATTATTAAAATTCACGATCCGGAATTCCATCGAAAAATCATCTTGCCTGATGAGGCCGATTTCCACCTCGGTGGCTACGTCAACAAGCAAAATTGTGGCATCTGGGACTCGGAAAACCCAAGAGTAATTGTCGAGAAGCCTCTCCATCCTCAACGTGTGACTGTTTGGTGCGGTTTATGGTCCGGCGGGGTCATTGGACCTTACCTTTTCGAAAATGAGGTTGGATCAACAGTTATGGTGAATGGATTGCGATATCGAGAGATGATTAATGATTTTTTATGGTCGGAGTTATATGGTATTGATCTGGACAACGTTTACTTTCAACAAGACGGCGAACAAGCAACGAAACCATTGCTCTGTTACGGGAAAAGTTTCCGGACCGTATTATCTCTCGAAGAGGTGATCACAATTGGCCACCGAGATCTTGTGATTTAACACCCTACGACTTCTTCCTTTGGGGCCACGTGAAAGATAAGGTATACGCCAACAGCCCAGCGTCGATTCAAGACCTCAAAGATAGAATTCGTGAGGCTATAGAGGACATAGGGCAGCCACTTTGCGTTTGGTTATGATAAATTTCATGAAAAGGATATGGTCCTGTAAGCGTGGTCGTGGTGGCCATTTGGCTGTTGTTGTTTTTCATTATTAACGGCATACCTTCCTCTTTATTATGAAACAAACATCCGATCATTTATCTCAAAAAAAGACATTTTTCTTTGAATACCAAAATAACACCTCTTGTTGGAAACCCTTTATTTTAACGATTGTTTTTTCGGTTTAACTCCCTGTTTTTGTAAAACGTTTTCGTTCGTTTACGACGAAACGTCAAATTTCAATCAACTATTAGTCGAAATATATAAAACACATGCGTGAAATATTTTATGTACGAACTATTTCCGTGCTTCCCTATAGTAAATATATTTCGCGTATTAATTGAAAACGTTTAACAAAAACTGGGGGTAACTTTGTTAAAATTTTATTTGCTCGTATTTTTTCATAGCATTGTGTTGCCGACTTTTAGGAGCAAAATATTGACGTGACATTTGTGTAGCTTGTCAAATAAAACGGCAAATAATCACTATGAGAGTTATGAAGCATTCGTATTTTTGTTGGCAACGCTATTTTTGTACAGCAGTAAAGCTCATGAAAAATATTTGGGGGCTTCGTAGGGCGGTGGTTTGTTTGTACAGGCAGTTAAGCTCATGAAAAATATTTATGGGCTTCGTAGGGCAGTAGTTAGTGCGATAGACTTGGATTCCGATGGTGCTGGGTTCGATTCCCAGCCAGGGCACAATTCATGTTTTGATCATAATTCAAGTTTTATCATAATTCCGATTAAGGAAGGCTATTGACCCCGACTAAAGGTCACTGACCCCGATTAAAGTCTAAAAAACTAAATCAATGACCCCAATTAAAGGGCATTGACTTCAAAAAAGTTCAATGACCTAGGATTAAATATCATTAAGCACCAATAAAACGTTAACGAGCTCCATTAAATGTCACTGATACCGGATTAAAGGTCTATGGACCTGCCTACTTGTTTTGCATCGCAAATTCTGTTGGGTCATGTAGATTACTGTGTATTGCAGTGACTAAATTGCAAGACTATTGGTGCTATGATTTCAGTTCATTTATGATCTTATTACAATGATCTGTTGTGTCACTGGATTACTAGGCTACAATGAAAAGCATCCAATCTAAACTTCAATATCATTGGTGCAGTAGTTATCCAGATCTCGTTTTCAATATGGAACCATACGGTGGGCGCCTGCTAATCCGATATCGATAAATGTTGGAATATATTCTGCGGAAAATCGTCAGCCATCAAAATCTCTGGATTTTGTATTCCTCAATTTCGATCAACTGCAATGGTTCTCTTAACGAGGAGGCTGAATAGTATGCGTGCCGGACCACAGGGACATTTCTAGAAACTACAGCACATATGATCATGTAAGGCTAAAAACTACATGCAAAGAACTGACTTATGTAGGCATGTATCTAGCGACCTACATCCTCTTCTTGGGAGGTAGTGCCCTTATGGCAACAAATGGCAGGTGGTGACTAGCCAGGAACTGTACGCATTTAAAGCTGATGTGATCCTGCCTTAACTGGAAACGCATCAAGACCCTAGTGCCATTATCGAGACGGAATGTCTCACTTATGTCTTTCATATCGGGTCACTGCATTATTGGATGACACGCAGAGAGACTTACCGCCTGACCCACGATGTCGAACGTTAACTTTCGCATGACTTCAATGCGAAAAACAGCTGATTTGCGACCAACTAAAAGGCACCAGTCAGAATGTTTTAATTCTCTTTGTCGTTCTGATGCCTTTTTGTAGGTCACAAATTAGCTGTTCTTCGTATAGAAGTCACGCGAACGTTAACATTCGACATCGTTTAAGATTTAAGAAATAACCTGTGAAGAAGCTGCGGTGACGAAGAGGGGAAGCACATTATTCGTTTCTGTGTTCCACATTCTTTGGTAAGCTTGCAAACTTGGCTGAAGTTAGGTTAGTGAAAGAAAGGACGACCCCACTATATCCATAAAATATTTCCATGTAAATTGGGACTTACTTCATAATTTTTATTGGGTGTCCCAATGAGATTTTGTTAGGAGTTTTTTCATTCGTTTTGATCATTGGGTGTTATTTCATTTTTATTGGGAGTTATTTTTATTCCGACTACGCGGACCAAAGTTTTCTAACGTGGCCGGCCTTCGGCCAGGATTAATGATTTTCTCCTCTGGGGTATGTCCAGAGATGGGTACGGGGACCACAGTGTTTTTGTGTGGTTGGCCTTCAGCCGACATTAACGTTTATCTAATTTGGTGTATGTCCAAAGACGGGACTTTGGTCCGCGAAGACGTGTTTTAAAATACCACAGAGGAGTAAATCTTTAATCATGGCCGAAGGCCGGCCACGTAAACAAACTGTGGTCCTCGTAGCCGTCTTCGGACATACCCCAGAGGAAAAAATCTTTAATCCCGGCCGAAGGCCGACCACGCATTGCCTCCGAGTAACCCTCTTTGGTATACCCCGGACAAGAAAATCTTCAATCTCGGCCGAAAACCGGACACGCACGAGGATTGGGGGTCATTCCATCGTTGTTGGGACTTATTTCATTGGGAGTTATTTCACTTTTTTAGTTCAGTATGACATAACTTTGAAATATTGGACTTATTTAATATTCCCTTTGAGAGTTCTTTCACTTTTTAAAATTGGGAATTATTTCATTTTTGTTCGGGCTTATTTCATTTGGGAGTTATTTTGCGGTACCGCCTGGATGTCGGAGTAAATATTAGTCACAATGTTGCGACTTCCCTTATTGCCATTATTTCGGCTTGATAGGTACTGCAAGTATCTGGTAGTCTGTGGCCTATATCAAGACTAACTTTTTTACAGCTTAAACCCAAGCCAACCTTCTCATGGAGCTTTTAACCATCTGTATAGTAGTGGAGATAGTTTATATTTCCTGATATTCTCCCAACCCAGTCCTCTCTTGAAGGTATCATAGTGGTAAAGTTCCCCTCGAAGGTGTATACCGTTGGTACGAAGTCCACTCTGTCGGTTACAATTGCGCATCAGTGTGATATCCTGATGTGACCGTAGTTCTTGTACCCCCACATTGATAGACAGTTTAATGCCGCTCTGGTTGCAACTTATCTAGCCACAATATAAATTGGCAGTGAATGGAATAGGACTTGTAGAGGCTCTTTCGCTGTAATCCTTAAAGTCCCGCGTATGCCTTTGCAGGCAGTTCTCTCAACCTCCATTAATAGGCTGGGGATTGATCGCTTATCAGTTACTTTCCACAACATCACAATGTCGTACGGTAGTATTTCGCGAACTACAGCTATGTATGTATGTATATGCAATGGACGATTTTAGAAGCTTCCCTTCAGCCTTCCTACAGGAATATAAGGCGAAGTTGGCCTTCCATACCCGTTCCAATACATTAAAGGCTGGGTTAGGCAAACGTAACAGTAACGCTACCGCAGTCAGCTGATTCAATCTGACATATGGAAATCAGTGTAAACGATAACGGAAACGAAACGTAAAGGCGCCGATGAATCTATTGAAATTGGATTTGGGCGGTACGTTTACGTGCATTTGCAAACAAAATTAGTAAAATAATGAAAGAAGAATAAATTTATGCGAAACTTTTGAAAATAATGATAAATAAGTAATAAAATGATAATTTACAAATAAATATAAAATAAAATTAATTTGTTGCTATTTTTGTTGTGAATGTCTGATAGATACAGCACGTTTTTCAAGTTTTAGGTAACTGTTTCAATGTTAAATTGCGGTTTAGTTTGCCTAACCCGACTTTAACTCTGAGGTACAATCTCCATCTAGGAAAGTACCTAGAAATTTGGCACTCATAAATATACTAGCTCATTTCCACTTAGCCGAGCATGGTCCACATGTGGAACGCTCAAACCACTGCTTCTGGCCCATCTGGTCAATTTGTTCAGATCAACCTGTAACATATTTTTGAGGACGTTGAGCAATTGGCCGGTTTCTGCGATAGGAACGTATGCCACGACTTCGCAGCCACAACGTTCCAGATCTAACAGGATTCCATTCACCGCTACATTCCAAATTAGTTGAGGTATTACTCCTTCCTGTGGAGTCCCTCTGTTCACAAATCTCGCTACAGTTGTGGCCCCGAGACTTGCTGTTGTGTGTCTTCTGGTGATCAAACGCTCAATTAGTCTAATCAAGGTATAGTTCAACCTTAGATGCGAAAGCGCCTATGTTAGCATCTGCCAAATAAGGGTTTTAAAGTAATCGTTTAGTTCAAGGGGAGAGACAAGAAAAATCTTATATTTATCCTTTCTTGCATGTAATATCACAATGGACAAAGTAGTGTAAGTGAGACTGACATAACCTAACCTAACATCAACGTTGATATTGCATCTGAACTAAGCGCTTTGGATCACTTTGCGCTGCGGATGATAGCAGGAATTTCGCCAAATGCAAAGTGGGGTGTGTCTGTTTGGAGAACATGGATATGGCGCATGTCTCTTCTTTTCTTCTTGTCTCTCTCGCCTGAACTGCCGGTAAAAATAACTTGCGAACCACTTCTGAGCAATTTTTGTTATATCATTGTTGTATTGAATGTGGCTACAGTCCGAACGACTTTTAGGGCAGGATATCTGAGCGACTTAATTATTGCTCAAAATTTACCGATACCAGAATTTAGATTGCGTTGCTTCAAATGATGCAGCCATACTCGATGCCCTAGAATTTGTGGTCATCTGTTGCACCAAAAATATATATTGTATTTTGAAATGTTTAATTTTTATTTTTGTTGCATAGTATTTTATTAAAACACATGGATCGTAATAAAAAGACGGACAAGCGAAATTAATCAAATAATTTCCAAAGACTCATTTACAGTCTGCCACATTTGAGAAAAAAATGCAAATGCAAATTAACGAAAATATATGATCCGTGATTCGCAATAACGTTTCATTCTGCGAAGAATCAATCTCGGATAATTATTCACATAATACGTTTTAATTTTTCATTGGATTTCCATTTCAATTTGGAATTGGCCATAAAATTCGAACCGAAAAAATGTTTAATATCATTTAACAATTTGCCATTTATATGATATGATTTATGCGATTTTTCTTTCTCCCCAAGAAACAAACGGTTGGTTGTTTTTCCCATCGCACGTTGCTTTCGCGTACATCTTTCTTTGAAATTTCAACACATCCATTTTATATTCCATGTGGTGGCACGGGATTCTTGTTGTTGTTATTATTGTTGTTGTCATTGAATATTTCGTCTGGCAGTATGTCTGGTGCCACAAACAATTGACCACATACAACGCGCCAGGTCAAAAAACAAAGGCAACAGCAATCAATGATCCCGAAGAGAATAAAATAGCGAAATAATAAAGAAAAACAATTCTAATCACAAGGTGGAGCAAAAGTCATCATCAATTTTCAAACGATGCAGGTACAAGACTCTCAAGAACGGAGCGAACTATTTTTGGTGTTATGGAATTATAACCGTTTAAAGTTTTGGAAATGAATTTCACACGTTTTACCAAAAACTAATCTTTTTTGATCTAGGACGCTTATTGAAGTAGTTTAAAGACTAGGAAAGGTAATCCCTTGGATGCTTATTTAAGAAGTTATGACCGTTTAAAGTTTCGGAAAGGAATTTCCTATTTTTTTGATCCAAACGTTTATTCTTTTCGCTTTAGGACGACTATTTAGTTAGTTGTGACCGTTTAAAGCTTTGAAAATTAATTTCACATTTGTTATCAAAAAGGTAATCCTTTTGTTTTAGACCATTTATTTAAGGAATTATGACCGTTTTAAGTTTTGGATAGGAATTTCACATTTCATTTCAATAAAGGGTAATCCCAAACTTTCCGCCTTTTTACTCTAGGATGCTTATTTAAGGAGTTATAACCGGAGTTTTTAGGGTTGTTTTATTAGGTGGTTTATAACGGAATTTCACATTTTTTTACCAAAAATAAAACTGATCCCAAATTGTCGTCCTTTTCGATTTAGTAATTTCACATTTTTGATCAATATGCAAAATTATCGCTTCTCTCTTCTCCGCAGATATCCATTCAAACTACATGGAGTGCTGTTTATTCCGGAGGATATCCGTCAAGAATGCGAGACCCCATCGCCGGAAGTTCTGGAAAGAGTTATGGAAAATGTCATAAATCGGACCAGTATGGTAAAAATGCTGGCGGCGACCACTTAGCCGACTTAATGACAACATATTTTTAACATCAAATAAACTTAATCCAGATGGCGAACCAACGTTTTTCATTCATCAAAAAAAATGACATCCACAGAAAATCGGGTGACAAATTTTGCGCTACTTTGTAATAAAAACCCTTAGCACAGTAAGATGCCCTCGCTTCCAGGAATCATCTGTGCGCTAAAAGCACGAATTTCAAAATACAATATCTTTTTATCTTTAATTTATGTTACAAGAAATACCATCACAACCTGGAATAATATTTAATCTATATTGCGGCACAGTGCTCCAAAAGGTACGAACAAAAATACTTGTTATATTTACTTTTATATCAAGACCTACTGTGACATCTATTTTGCGTCTCTGGCATGTTGATCCCTTTTTGCTCCACTGTACCATACTTAACACCCTATTGTACAATATTTAAGCGCTTTATTCCTAAAAGTACTTTTTATATGAAGTTTATGTTCCAAGAGCTACCCTTGCACCATGAAACCACCCCCGCAAAATATACCATTTAGGTGATAGAACTTTGGCAATACAATTTTTTATGGGAAAATAATTTTGGTACAAAAGAAGGATAAAATATTCGAAGCTTTTAGCCATATATTTGTGTATGTCCAAAATATCTATAAAGTCAACCAAACTATCGACAGTTTTAGGCAAGCTCTGATTATATATGTGATAAATTTAGCAATATGAATGTGATTCTAACAAAATAAGAATTTTTGCAAGACAATACGCTATTCCTATGCGAGTAAAATACCAATAAGTAAAGGCCAAGGACGTGCGAAGCCAACTATATGATACCGAACATATATATTAAATATAAATATGAGATAATTTGCTCATAAATCTAAATCTAAAGAGAATTTGTTAAAATTTGACAATATGCGTTCTTGGATAAATAAACTCTACCCTAATAAGTTTTAAAAGGATTGAATGTGAAATACAGCTTGCATAGCGCTACAAGGCCAAATCTAAAGGAAAATTTATATCTGGGGGCAATATCGATCTGAACCGATTTTGACCAATTCCAAAAGGTGTGAATGAGTTCATATTGTCAAATTTCAGCAGGATCGGAGTGAATTTTCGATCTGTAGTTAACGAACAACTTAAGATCGACCGACAGACGTGCAGATAGTTATTCTAATTCGAACGGTATATTTTAAGGTGCGTCTAGCTGTAGTATTTTCTACAAATCTGCCAAAAAAAATCGTATAACCCCCTGTATCATAGTGTGATGTAGGGTATAATAACTAACGAACAAACTGGTTGCCTGAAGCGAACATAATTTCCAAAAATTATGCTATATTAAAACATAGGCAGGGATTGTGAAAACTTTTATTAGTAGCATGTCAAGCGTCGATAAATTAATGATACAATTTTATTTAATTACTGGTATTGAATACCTACTCTTTATGTGATTTTTTAACAAAGCAATTTCTTATTTTCAATTTTTAAGTAGAAACATTATTTTAAAATTTTATGTTTTTAACCGCCGGAGTCGTATCAAAATCCGACTCCGGGAGTCGGAGTTGAGTATTTTTGGATCGACTCCACAGTCCTGATTGTGACATATTTAACATAATTTCGGAAAATAGGTTACTGATATATTAAAAGTCGTAGAATGTACTTATGAATGTACTGTATGTATTTAATTTCATTCCAGCTTAGCTTAAGGATCGCTTCTTCTAATTCAAATTGTCGTCTCCATGTGTGTGAAGGGCGCCCTGCGGATTCCAGTCGATGGCTTGTCTGGCAACATCATCTGCTGGTTTCCTCAAAGTGTGGCCTATCCATCCCCATTTACGCCTTCTAATTTCAATATGGATTGGTTGCTGTTGTCTTAATGCCCACAAATCGTTGTTGTTAATTGTCCAGGGGCAGAATATGCGAAGAATTTTGCGCAAGCACTTCTTCATGAACACTTGCGTATAATGGATGTCTCGTGATGTAGCATTCTATGATTCGCATCCATGTAGTGGGATAGTTTTTACATTAAATTTAAATAGGCTTAGTTTTGCCCTTTTCGATATAGAGTTTTATCTGCAGACAGAGTTTGTCAGGTTTGTTTAATCGGCCTTGTCGATTACGCTTCCTAGGTAGAAAAACGAATCCACCTCATCTATAATTTCGCTATTTATACGGAACTTTTCTCTATTTTCTGTGCTTAGGCTCCTATACCATCTATTTATTTTTTCAATTTATACCAAAATTTTTGCTTTCTGTTATTGAATTTCATATCGGAAATAAATTAATAAAAGGCAATATTTTAAATCGATTACAAATTATTTATGGTCTTTGCGTAACGGGTGTGACAAATCTTAAATTTAAAATTAAACTTTTTTGTATATTTTCCGTATCGGGTGTGACTAGCGATGTCAAACGGGATTGTTTTTCACAAATCCCGGGAATCGGGATTTTTAAATTGCAAATCCTGGAATCCCGGGATTTTCGGGATAAATCGGGAATTTTTCATTCTTAATGATGTGATATTTCGAAATGGAATACAAACATTTTAGATCAGTTTTAATTTAATTTTAATAAGGATAAAACAGCTAAAGCATAAATTAACTTTTGTTAAAAAATACTTATTTTTATTTAAATATTTCGCAACACATTAGCTATGGGATAATTTTGGTCCAACATCAGTTCGTCGTCTGTATTATTATTGACGTTATAATTTTCTATCATTAAAACATGAAAAATATTTTTCAACTTGAGAAATCTGTTTGACTAATTCCGTTTTTATGAGAACCAAATCGATGTGTCGATCCAAATCAGATTTTATATTACGATTTTTTCATAAATTTGAAAGAATAGAATACAATGTTCTTCGTTTTTTGGGACACAAACTCCATTTGTGTGGTAATTCTTCTTTTTTTTTCATCGGATTTGGCAATTTTTTGATGTTAACAATTTACATCATTAGTTTACATTTTCGACAGAATGTATCTATCTTTCACTTAATGTTTAATAGGAGCCAGCTTCATATTGATATTAAAATATACCAGGATTCATTTTAAAAAAATCCCGGGATCGGGATTTCCTGGGATTATCGGGATCGGGATTTCCCGTTTGACATCACTAGGTGTGACAAACAACACACTCCATGTTACACAAATGTTTACAGGCATGAATATTTTCCAAAATTTTCTGGTTTATACTAAAATACACTTAAGGACGTGTACTTTCTTGTAGACAAAAGATAAATGCACTATGCAACAACATTTTTGTCGAAGGGCTGTGCATAACATTTTCTGATGTAATATGGTGTCCTAAACACGAACAAAATATTAAAAAAATTTTATGGTACATTTTTTTTAAATTTACTTTTTCTTGGAAGTTGTCTTAAGTATTTCACCATATTTGAAGTATATATATAACTTTGATTCCAGTCCATACAAATACTTAAAATTTTGTGGAATGTAATGCCTTTTCAGTACCTATTGTCCCGTGCAAAATGGGCGATATTACCACGCCCCTTTTGGTATCTCCAATACAAATGGACCATTTTGCACAAAAAGTTAACGGCTTATAACTTTGATTCCAGTCCATACAAATACTTAAAATTTTGTGAAATGTAATTCCTTTACACCACGCCTCTTTTGGTACCTCCCATATAAATGGACCATTTTGCATACAAAGTTAACGGCTTATAACTTGGTTTCCTGCACATGCAAATACCTGAAATTTTGTACAGTGTAATGTTTTTATAGTACCCATAGTATATTACAAAGTGGGCGTTATTGCCATGGCACTTTTGGTACCTCCCAAACAAAATTGCCAAAATAAAAATATGGAAAATTATTTTTTTTAATTTCCCTATTTGTACAACATAATTTATACATTTATCCAGCAAAAATCTAGCAAATAGGCATTGTTTTCTTCGTTAGGATGATAGCTTTCAAGAAATGGAACGATTTTTTTCTATTTGTTATCGATTTTTTCGTGCCAGCAAAAAATGATTTTTTGAAACAAAATCAAACTTCTGTTTCTACGTGAAATTGATGTTTTCAGCATTTCTAGGCCTTACAGTTTCCTTTCTAAATACTAAAGGCAACTTCCAAGAAAATTGGACACAAAAAAATTTTTTTTTGTTGCATAGTGTCAAAATATGTCGAAAATACTTCATGTCGGTTCAACAGAAAAAGTGGTACATTCAACTATTTTATAATAACCAGGGATGGTCCGTCGTAAACTGTGACGTATATGACATACATTTGAGACGTATTCGACATACGTATACAACGTCGTAAACCTAATGTCGGAAACTTGACTTTGTCACTAACAGTAAATAATTGGCAAATCAATAGAAAAGAAAAAATATTTATTTTGAACTTTCAAGTTTATTTATTGGTTCAAATAAATTATAATTTGTTTATAAATTAGGTTTATTCTTCACTAGAATCTTTTTTCGCGTATTTTAAGTGAAAAGTACACTTTCAGCAACTTTTTAGATCGTTCCGATTCTAATAGATTTCGAATATCAGAATGCACATGAGACCAATTGGAGAAAATGCCTTCTAATTATGCAGTTGACACTGGGATCATCAGTAATTTTAGAGCAAATGATGCCAATGCGTTATGTCGACTTTTTGTCATATTCCAGAATAAGTCAGGCCTTCTATTTTTTGAAGCAAGCACAGGAATGGGTGGGGTGTCAAAGTTTGTTGAAGAGCGGCAGACAAACTACAAACTTTGATACTTGCTTTGAAAAAATTGTCTCGTGTGAATCAGGACTTATATAATATTTTGCAAAAAAAAAACTGAAACTGAACGATTTATTGTTCGTCAAGATTATAAATTAAATGGTCTACAAAAGATGTGAAGAAAAGTGAATTTTTATGATCTGAAAAGATGTGCGTGCCATTGTTGAAAAAGTAGATTTATCGCCGAAAGTAGTTGATTTTCCGATTTGAACTTATTAATTAAGTGTTGTACACTATATCATACCATTGCGTAAATATTGGTATTCGATCAAAAACATATATTTTCTCAAAAAAAAAAATTAAATGAAGTTGTATCTCCGATTTCGATTAGTTTTTATATGGTGTCTACCAGATTTTTACGTGAAGGGCTGAAGTCTGCAGCGTCCTTAGAATTGATATTACAGTTTACGACATTTCAGACGGGTTTATGACGTATGTGAGGTTTACACCTTTCTGACAGTCGTAAACCTACAAAATCATGTCGTGGACCATCCCTGATAATAACCTAAGGAAACTCATTGGTAGGAAAAAAACTATTACTAAATTTCATCAACTCTTCATGGATTTTTAAAATTCAATTCTTTGTAAGATCCCATACGGTATTTTGTTGCTAAAATCTGTTTTATTTTTTGATGTCATGGGGTCAGTTTAGGTGGAATCCCCTATATGTTTAATTCCAAATATCTTTGCCAGAGTAAAGATGTTTGGAATCACTCTAGCCAATCTAATGACAACAAATATAAAATATTGAATTTTGTTTTAGCTTAACCGAATTTGAATAACATTAATTTCCACACAAAAAACATCAGGCAAAATCACTCTCCTTCAATGCGATCTGTTTGGTTGTTTCTCTTTCGAAAAGCTGATTTCGAATATATTTTCTCATAGTAATTTCTCTTAAAATTAATACAAAAATTTATTATATTTTCTTTTACTTTTTGAAAGCAACACGAAAACGAAATGCTAAACAAAAACACACAAACATTCCTGGGGACTTCTGGTTTTTGGGGCCAAACAAACAAATGTTTCTCTCAAAATTCATTATTTCATCTGTGTTCGAATTTAAGCACACACACACACGCACCCACCCGCACGAGTATGTTGTGTATTTATTTTTTCGAAGACAGCTTTAGTTCTTCTTTAGATTTTCCTACGGTTCGGTCTGAAAAACGAAAAAATTCGGTGTCAATGAAAACAAAACTACGCATTCAGAGTGCCTGAAATTGCATTTTAAAAATAGCCATTTTTCTAGTTTAAGAAAAAGCAATTCTTATTAACGGTATATAGCATATATCAATTCGTAGATAAAATAAAAAATTAAAAAATGCCTTAAAAAGTGTTTTTTAAATTCAAAAAAAGAGACCCATAATTGGGGTAAATTTCGAGTTCGAGTGACGGCAGAAAGAAGCATTCAATTAATACTTCGTGTGTGTGTGTGTAGTGATTTGTTTTTCTTTTGGTTTAAGTGAATTTCTACAAAAACAGAAATATTCATAATTTCTATTTTATATAAGAATTTCGAGCAAGACAAAATAAGAAAAAAATATCTACAAGAGTTAGAGGTATCCAAGCGGAAAGTGGACATAAGACAACTAAAATTTTTTGTTTTATTTTTCTCGCTTTTGCTCATGGTGAAGAAGAAGAAGCATTAAAGAATTAAATGCTGAAATAAAACTGAATTATATACACGAGTAGATCATTTGAAAACTAAATACTAAATACATACACACATGTGTATGTTCGGACATGCATATTTAAGAGTACGACGACAAAATGATTGCGAATTTTCGCTACTGCCGTCGCGATTGCCTATGAATTTACGAAAAATGTTGCTGCTGCTGTTGGCTCGTCTCGTGTCATGTCGTCGCGTCGTCTTTATCATTGTTGTTGCATTTGTTTTTATTTCGAAATAATAGAACAGGCTGTCTGTCTATCAAGAAGAGGACTTGTTGTTTTTTAGACAGAGCCTCCGCACTGTGGTACACTGATTTGTTTGTACCCGGCCATCGTGTTTGAGAACTATTTATTTCACAACACAGGCGAAAAACATGAGAATTTATTTAAAGAACATGTCTGAAAATTCATCTCTACACTAAGAATATACAAAAATGTCTCACGCATACCGGCCCTTTTTTTGTCAGCTGTCAAATTACTCAAAAAAGAAAATGATTATTTATTTTAGTGGATAAGTACTGTTGCCAGACGAATTGACCTAGAATCGTCAAAACAAGATCACGAAATTCGTCAAATTGTCCAAACCACTTTTCGAAATCGGCAAAAAATCGTCGGCATAGGACAAGGAATGGTTTCAGAGACAGATATGTATTAATAAGTACTATCAGGACTTTTTTACGTGCCACTGTTCCTCAGAATTTTGTATAATACTACATTATTAGTATTCTAATATAAACGCTAATTCGGTTGGACATCACTCAAATGCCAGTCAGCCATCAAACTCTACTCAAATGTCACATAATATGTCTTCACAAACCAAGTGTGCTTAAACAAGTAAAAAAGTTCAGTCGGGTAAACCGACTTATGAATCCACTCACCTTCAGTCCCCAAAAATATTCATTAATTTATTTATTTTTTTTTGTTTAGTAGAAAACTTCTAGAATTTTTCAAAACAACTTTTTGGAATAAGGTGCCGAAGTCGTGTAGAACACTGCATATTTTGAAAAAATGCTGCAAAATTTCACATTTTTTTTTACCAAAATGTAATTTAATGAATTTTTTTAGAAAAATTTTATGACAAAATTTTCTAGAAAGTTTTAACAAAATATTCGAAGAAAAGCAATTTCGAAAAAAATTTTCAGAAAATTTTATTTTCAAGAAACATTTTTATGAAAATTTTCCACGACATAGAAAATTGAATGTAATTTTCTAGGACAAATTAAATTGATTTTATTGAAATTAAAATTTAAAAAAAAAATTCTCAAACAAAAGACAATTTTCCACAAAATAGGAATTTCAATAAAAATTTCTTGGAAAAGGCAATTTCAACGATTGTTTTTTAATTTTAGTTTTAATAAAATTAATATAAGGGTCAGAATATTTAATATCGACCTATGTACAAGGTTTTCCAACAAGAGGTGTTATTTCGAATCACCTGGTATTTCGGTAGCTGTCACTTTTGAAGCTTTTATTCTTTGACATTTGACAAGTAGAAACTACGCCATTACTAAAAATGGAACATATTTGCGTCGTCGTGAAGCACCTTGTCGGACCGCAATATTGGTGGAACCGCAATCGAGCTGTTGGGACATGTTAGTGATGTAAAGAATAAATCCCGTGCACGTCGCTCAAGAACAACTGAGAATATTGCTGCTGTAGCCCAAAGTGTTGAAGAAACCCCAGGTTTGTCCATTCCTCGTCGTTCTTTGGAATTGGGCATTTCACAAACGTCATTACACCATATCTTGCATAAAGACTTGGGTCTTAAGGCTTATAAAGTTCAGTTAACACAAGAACACAAGCCGGCCGATCATCAACAACGTCGTGTCTTTGCTGATTGGGCCCTTGAAATGCATGAAAATGATCCGGAATTTCATCGAAAAATCATCTTGACTGATGAGGCCCATTTCCACCTCAGTGGCTACGTCAACAAGCAAAATTGTCGCATCTGGGGCTCGGAAAACCCAGGAGTTATAGGGCAACCACTTTGCGATTTGGTTATGGAAAATTTCATGAAAAGGATATGGTCCCGTAAGCGTTGTCGTGGCGCAATCTTTCGTAATGAAACATTTTTCGAAAAAATTTTAAAAAAAAATTTACGCAATTTGTTTTTTAAACTTTTTAAAGAAAATTGCTATGGACGAAATACTAATACCGGTCTAAGAATTTTCGTCTGTTTTTGCAAAACACTGCACAGTGGCACCGATTTTATCCGTATCAACATGTCTGGATGGGCAATAAAATTTCCTATATGACGAAAAAATTGGTTCGATATACCCAATAGTACAAAAGTTATGGCCACATTAAGTTATATTTAAATAAAATCCGATTTTTGTAAATTTTTTTAGGAAAAAAGTATAAATACATATATATAACTTCAAGTGGTCATAACTATTTGTACTATTGGGTATCGCACCAATTTTTTTCACCAAAATACGTTTTTTACCAAAATGTAATTCTGACGAAATTTTGTAGAAAAATTAATTTTCTACGAAATGTTCTAGAAAATTTCAGTTTCGACAAAATTTTCTAGATAACTATAATTCAATCAACCATTTTTTTTAGGAAAAGGCAAAAATTAAAAGTAGTTTTCTTGGAAAAAAAAGCAATTTTGATATTTTTATACTCGTATATAGCAATTTTGACAAAATTTTCTGAATGCAACTGCGACGAAATTTTCTAGAAAAATGCAATAAAACCAAAGTTTTCTAGAAAATAATTATTTTCAACGAAATTTTCTAGAAAAATTTAATTTTTACAAAATTTTGTATCAAATTCAGTGTTTATAATTTTTTTAGAATTACAGTAAATACCGTTTAGTAAAATAAAAAAATTTTTATCCTAGTTAGAATCACATAAATTTTTTAGAAAAATTGTTTTATAGAAATTGTTATTTCGATAAATTTTCTAGACAATTGTAATTTCGATAAAATTTTGTAAAAAAAACAATTTCGACCAACTATTTCGTCGAAATTAAGAAAATTACACTTTCGACAAAATTTTCTACAAAATATAAATTCAAACAATATAGAAATAACTTCTAAAATGTACTAAAATCAGAAATTTCTTCGAAAATATTCTTAAAACAGAAATTTCGTCAAAAATGTCTAGGAAAATTCGAAATTTAATAAAACAATTATGACGAAATTGTCTAAAAATGTAAAATTTTGGCAAGGTTTTTTCTATAAAAATTTCAATTTAAAGAATTTTTGAGGAAAATACCACTTTTGACAAAAATGTCTAGCAATTTTGGCAAAGTTTTCTTGAAAATTGCAATTTAGGCGAAGTCGTCTAGAAAATTGCATATTTTGATGAAATGCCGTAAAAAAGTAATTTTCTCAATTTTTTAGCCCAAAATGTAATTTGACGAATTTTTTTTAGAAAAACGTATTTCATCGAAATATTCTAAAAATGTTCTAAAAAAAGCAATTTCGACAAAATTTGTCAGAGTTTTATTTTAAAGAAACGATTTTATGGAAATTTATATTTTTATTAATTTAAATTGCATTAATATGATTCATTTGTGTGGGAGGTACCAATTGGGACGTGCCAATGATGATCATATTTCACTGGACAGTAGGTAGTATGAAAACATTACACTGGACGAAATTTCAAGTATTTTTATGCACTGGTATTAAGGTTATGAGCTGTTAACTTCTGATGCAAAATGATCCATTTGTGTGAGTGGGACCAAGTGATAGCGACTAATAAACTAATACAATGTGTGGAATTTCAGAAGATTCGAATAAGTAGTATAGTTATTCCAGAATCCATATTTCACTAAATGTTAACCCTTTGTGGGGGATGTACTAGAAGGAGTGAACCCATATGGCCCATCTTCCAACTTAGCCTGTGATCAGCGCTGCCAGTTTAGGGGATTTATCCCCAATTTGGGGATTTTTCTTCGCGAATGGGGATATATTTTTTGGTTTGAGGATCCGGGGATTTGGCGGGGATTGCAATTTTTTATAATTACATGTCTTTATTTATGTTAAAATTTGTATTTTCTGTTAAATCTATATTTTTTTAGAAAATGCGTCCGTAAAAATCGTGTCAAAAGTTCCTACAAAAAGTAGCTTGACTCGCAGTGTATTAGAGTACGACTTAAATAGGCAACCTGTAGTAATTGCCAATACGTCCACCTCGATTTTAAAGAACGGATATTAACCCTTTAATGTACTTTATCAATTATTTAGTTCATTGGCAGAAATGATCAAACTTTTAATACCAAAAACGTGTACAAAAAAATTAGATGATGTAGATGAGATGGAAGATTTTGAATCAGATATATTTGATATTTGATAATTTGACAAAGTACATTTTGTACAAACAAAATGAATTTTAGTACAAAGTACATTGAATTGTAAAATACATTATTCACATAAGTTAAAATATTTTCTGGGGATTTTTTTGGGGATGAGAAATCTTTTTTTGGGGATTTAGGGGATAAAAAATAAAAATTTGGGAATTCGGCACTAAAAAACTGGCAGGCCTGCCTAAGATGGATAAAAATATTACTGCATACCAAATTTTAAGTGAATCGGTTACTCCTTTCGGGAGTTATTGTGCACACGAGCCGGTAGACAGACGGACGGACAGACATTGCTCAAATGACTTAAACTGACCCAAATCGAATTTCCTCCAAAAATACTTGGGGTCTTAGGTCACTCCTTCGACGTGTTACACTTTTGGCTCGCAGCAAATGATATATACCCTCCTCCTTATAAGGTGAGGGGATAAAAATAGTTTGTTGAAAATTTATTATTTCAAATCATATACTTTTCCACTGTCTCTCAATGGGGAAAACAGGGCGCATAGGTGACATAATTCTACGGTTTGGACCATCTTCAAGAGAATTCTCTGGGGAATAAATTGGTGCTCCCAGTTACCGTGGATCGCACAGTGGGGCTATAAAAGCTAGTTTGTGCGAATTAATGTAGAAACCACAATATCTTATCAACTTTTGGCCTAGCGTGGGATAACTTTCCCGCTTTGGGTATGAATACCACTTTGGTAACCCTTCATCGATTCAGGATGTATGAAAGCCTGATACAGCCTACATAAATTTTCTCCAGCCAGGGGATAATGTACTTCGTCAGTTTCTGCATTTCTGCTAGAGAGATGCCGTCTGGTCCAGGTGACTTGAAGGGCTCAAAGCAGCTCCAGCTTATTCTGGATCTCTCAGTCAACAAGCTAGCGACGCTTGCAGTCCACTCGCACTCTTGTTGCTCCAGCTGATCTTCGGGTTCTGTTGGTGAGTTCCCCGTACATTAAGCGACTGATCGCTGTTTTTTGTCCAGTTAAAATTTTATATATTTTAGAGTTCTTTTAACTCGTACTGTACAAGTACTTTGTGTTTTGTATATTTAATATATTTGTATCCGTTAACATCTGTCAAGTATGTCAGGATGAGGCATCCTGCAAATAACCTAATGTACTGGGTGAAGCTGATAGTATCTTCCTCAGTCTTGCTGCTTGGGAGACCTTTTCCAGTTCGCCGCAGAAGGTATACCAAGAGCGCCTTTGTGCCTTCCTAAGCTCCTTCTTATATATATTGAGTTGCTCTTTATAGGCATCTCAATCATTAGCGACCCCAGTAGATTTCGCCTTGTTCAATAGCTAATTACGGGTATTTTTCCTAGCCGTTATCTCAGAAGTTTATCATTAAGGTATAGTTTTACCCTTGTACCTTGTTTTTGGACATGTTTCTTCAAGAGAACTATCGAATGATGTGGTGGTATGCTCGACCAGATTATTCGTACAGAAGTTTAGAGATGAGGACTATCTTGAAATTCTTCTCATACAGGTGCCACTTCGTCTTCCTGACATTTCTGTGGACGGCGATTTAGGCGCTTTTTCAGCGAGCTTGAACTCAATATAATGGTGATCTGAGAATGAGTGGTCGTCCAGTACATTCCACCCAATAATTTTGTCTGACAGCCGGTAAGTAGCAAACGTTACGTCGAGTACTTCTTGTCTGTCTTTAATTGTAAAGGTCGGTTTATTACCTACTCGTATGTTACAAATAGTTAGGTTGGTAGTTAGAATAAAGTCAAGAAACCAATTACCCCTATTGTTTATATCCGAACTACCCCAGATAGTATGATGAGCGTTCGGCTCTGCGCAAATAATCAGCTCGAGCTCGTCAGACGTTGCTTCTTCTACTACTTCCCTGAAGAGAGCTGTCGGTACTACAGCTTCATAAGGCAAGTAACTGGAGACCACCCAATATATGCAATTACCACTTAAATTAGTCAGGAGAAAGATACTTAGATCTTTCCTGGCCATTTATTAGTAAAGAAGACAAATTTTGAACGGTCATAACTCGAAATCGGCTGGAGACATTTTCACAAAATTTTAAGGTATTTTCTTTAAATATTCTCAACAATAAAAAACTATTTCAAAAATATTTTCGATATTTGTTTTCATAGTCCTAAGCGCGCATAATTGCCAGTCGTGTGTCGCTTGAAATATTCTAATATTTTTTTCGTGTTTAGGACACCATTTTACATCTGAAAATGTTATGCACAACCTTTAGACAACAATTTTGTAAACTAGTGTTATTCTTATGAGCAGGTGTGCATATTGCGGACTTCGTATGATATTAATTATCATTTAGTTAAGTTATATATTCAATTGTTCGGTATGCACCACTGTGCAGTCATCGAGAATGACATACAGTGCCTTTGTGTTTTTTTTTTTCAAAACATATTTAAAAATAACACAATTCACTAAAAGAAGAACTACAAATTAAATTCTTGAACATAATAAATGGATGTTAGTAATTGACAAAAATCGAAAAGAAAAGGAAAACTGAATGAATGTGATATATGTCGAATATTTCTTCTATGTGTTTGGCGGACACCACAGTTGAAGAGAAAATGTTGTGCGGAATTAAATTTAAGCGCCACCGCACTGTTATGTTTATTTTAAAATAGAAAATGTTACAACAATTCACATTTAGTGCAAATTCTTTTAACGCATACAAAGTAAGATCTTCAGGGAATTTTTTTAAAGTATTTTTAAAACCGGTGATGTACTTTTTTACGCACCTTCTTCGGACCTGTGCCACTGTGCGACAAAAATGTTGTTTTATCAGTACATATACATAGATATGTGCTAAGTTTTTTAAGAGAAATTACCAGCTAATATAGGCGAAATAAATTAAGTCACCACTAAAACGAAAAATATGAGTAAATTCCCTGCCATCAATTTGTTTTGTTTTCCTGGCATTATGGCGACCTTTGTCTATGAAATGGCATTTTCTATGTAAAAGAAGAACGGATGAAACACCTCTGGATGGATAATATATACATATGTATATAACAAAATCTTATTAATGATGTGGCTTACGGTGTCAAAATGGTGGATATATTGTATATTGTACATAAGTTCTCTTTCCCAAATCGAACTTATATAAAGGGTTCTCCAACAAGAGGTGTTATTTTGTTATTCAAAGAAAAATTCAATTTTTTGAGATAAATGATCGGATGTTTATTTCATAATAAAGAGGAAGGTATGCCGTTAATAATGAAAAACATCATCAGTCAAATGGCCACCACGACCACGCTTACAGGACCATATCCTTTTCATTCCATAACCAAATCGCAAAGTGGCTGCCCTCTGCATCACAAATTCTATCTTTGAGGTCTTGAATTGACGATGGGCTGTTGGTTTAGACCTTATCTTTCACGTGGCCCCAAAGGAAGAAGTCGCAAGGTGTTAAATCACAAGATCTCGGTGGCCAATTGTGATCACCTCTTCGAGAGATAACACGGTCCGGAAACTTTTCCCGTAACAGAGCAATGGTTTCGTTGCTTGTGTGGCACGTAGCGCCGTCTTGTTGAAAGTAAACGTTGTCCAGATCAATACCATTCAACTCCGACCATAAAAAATCATTAATCATCTCTCGATAGCGCAATCCATTCACGGTAACGGTTGATCCAACCTCATTTTCGAAAAAGTAAGGTCCAATGACCATAAACCGCCGGACCATAAACCGCATCAAACAGTCACACGCTGAGGATGGAGAGGCTTCTCAACAATAACTCTTGGGTTTTCCGAGACCCAGATGCGAAAATTTTGCTTGTTGACGTAGCCACCGAGGTGGAAATGGGCCTCATCAGTCAAGATGATTTTCGAATTTTAATAATTTCAATGCGTTGTTGAATCGTGTATCGTTCCATTTTTAGTAATGGCGTAGTACTTGTCAAATGTCAAAGAATAAAAGCTTCAAAAGTGACACCTACCGAAATACCAGGTGATTCAAAATAACACATTTTTAATAGCGATATTTTTAGAATTTACAACAAATATTAAGAGAATTAAAAAAAATTGTTGAACTAATTTTTGTTGTTGCCCAGTGTATTTGGTGAAAAAATAAACATTGATTGACACACTTGTTTTATTTTATCTCAATTGAATAACTGTTGCCACCGAAGCGTATGAGTGTTTCAACAATCACATTTTATAATACTCATACGCTACAATGCACAGTGACAACAATTGCAAAAAAGTGAATATTTTTTTCTATCATCGGAGCACTTAAAAAATAGTAAAAATTTTTGTATTTTCAGATCTTGAGTTATAACTAAAAAAGTATTGCAGCAAATAATGGCCTTTTTTATAATTACATACATACAAATTTGGCATTTTGATACAAATTAAAGGAAAAGATAGAGGAAAAACCCCATTTAAATTGTTAAAGAAACTCTGATATTAAAAACTTCTAGAAACTTCATATCTGAAGTTGTAGAAGGAATTAATTATGCAAGTTTCTTAATATAGCGTAACTTGAAGATCTGTTTCGATCTTCGAATCTTTCTGTAAGGTTACAAATAACAGTTTTAAACAAATCTTGTTTATATTGACTATGTAGATTTACAGTGGAAAAACGTCTACTTAAGTTAAAGATTATCTTAAGGTTTTTGTTTTGAATAAGTCGTAGTTTCTTAACGTGTGTTTTCGCACACATAGAGGACCAAACTTGGCATCCATACGTCATTATTGGTCGAATGCACGTTTTATACAGCAAAAGCTTATTTTTCGTGTTCAATGTTGATTTCTGATTTAATAAAGGAAAAAGAGCCCTTTCACATCTTACAGCTTTTTTGCATGCATAACAAATATGATCCTTAAATGACAACTTTTTATCCAGTATTATCCCCAGGTATTTGATGGAAGCTTGTATCGGAATAATTGAGCCCTGTATTTCCAAGAAAATAGAAGGAATTCTTTTTGGGGATTTATTGAAGCGGAACAATATAGCTTGAGTTTTTCCTTCATTGATTTTTATTTTCCATTTGGAAAAATACTTCTGCACATTTACAAGCGATGCCTTCATATTTTTGATGATAGCAGTATTATCTGCGTAAAGAGCAGCTGTATGCAATAAGTTTGAAATCAGAGGTATAAATTGAGTACAATAATGGTGACAGTACTGAGCCTTGAGGCACGCCAACAATGATTATCTTTTTATAGGACATTTGGTTTTCAACAGAAACAACAAATGTTCTATCGGATAGGAAACTGCTGATAATATTTTGGAGATAAATTGGATATCCAAATTTTTTGAGTTTGAAAATGAGGCCATTGTGCCATACCGTGTCGAATGCTTTCTCTATATCTAGAAATACAATACCGGTACTTTTACGTTGGTTTTTATACCCTACACCACACTGTGGTACAGGGTATTATGACTTTGTGCATTTGTTTGTTTATACCCTACACCACACTGTGGTACAGGGTATTATTTGTTTGTAACACCTAAAAGGATAAGAGATAGACCCATTGTTTATTATACCGATCGACTCAGAATCACTTTCTGAGTCGATTAAGCCATGTCCGTCTGTCTGTCCGTCTGTCTGTCCGTCTGTCTGTCCATGTATACTTGTAATCAAAGTTCAGGTCGTATTTATGGTCCGATTGTGATGAAATTTAGCATAGTGCTCTTTTTTGGCCCAAGGACGATCCCTATTGAAATTGGTTAAAATCGGTTCAGATTTGGATATAGTCCCCATATATATGTTTCACCCGATTTGACATGTAAGCGCTGTAGAAACCACATTTTACATCCGATCTTTATGAAATTCGGCAGAGATCGTTTTATTATTACGTGAATGAACACTACCAAATTCGGAGAAACCCCGTTTAGATTTAGATATAGCCCCCATATATATGTTTCACCCGATTTGACATGTAAGCGCTGTAGGAACTGTATTTTAAATCAGATCAGTACGAAATTTGGCAGAGAGAGTTATCTTATTATATGAATAAACACTGCCAAATTCGGGGAAAATCGGTTCAGATTTAGATATAGTCCCCATATATATGTTTCACCCAATTTGACATGAAAGCGCTGTAGAAACCGTATTTTACATCCGACCTGTACGAAATTCGGCAGAGAAAGTTCTCTTATTACATGAAAAAACACTGCGCGATTCGGGGAAAATCGGTTCAGATTTAGATATAGCCCCCATATATATGTTCCACCCGATTTAACATTTAAGCGCTGTAGAAATCGTGTTTTATATCCGATCAGTACGAAATTTAACAGAGAGAGTTTTCTTATTACATGTATGAACACTGCCAAATTCGGGGAAAATCGGTTCAGATTTAAACATAGTCCCAATATATATGTTACATCCGATTTGACATGTAAGGACTGTAGAAACCGTGTTTTATATCCGATCAGTACGAAAATCGGCAGAGAGAGTTTGCTTATTACATGTATGAACACTGCCAAATTCTTATCGCAATGCCCATTTTCGCATTGGTAGGTAGGTGTAGGGTATTATATAGTCGGCCCCGCCCGACTTTCTGTCTTTCCTTACTGGTTGTTACTATTGATGAGATTCACAATTCTTTTGATTTGGTGCGTAGTGGAGTGTTCTCTCCGAAATCCAAATTGTTCGTCTTTTAGAACAGAGTTATTTTCTGTAACCTCAAGCATTCTACTCAAAATTTTTGTTCAAATATCGTATTCAAGCAATTTAGCATGCTTATAGGACGATAACATTGTGATCGTGAAAGTGAATATCAGAACGTTTATGTATATACATATTTGTAAAGGAAATTGTTAGGATTCCAGAAAATGCATAATTGGAAAGTAATTACTTTAATGTTATGTCTGTGGTTTTATGAAATAACAGCACATCTCAAAAAATCAAAATGTTCAGGAGAGACAAAATACTTTTCTCTCGCTCTTCATTTGATAGTAAATGTACGAGTACATATGGGCAAAATGGGCAAAATGAATACAAAATGTCTAAATTTTTAAAATATAATGGTTTCATAGCATATCTCAGTTATTTTCATGAGAAAATTTGCCTAAAAACTGAAAAATTGTATTTTTTCCATTTTAAGCTACTTTTATAGACATTTTTACATTTAATTATTTTACATATAAAAACATATTTTATGCTTGCAAACTTTCTACAAAATTTCTCTATTACAATCAATTAAGAAGAGAAAATGCAAGGAGACCAAACAAGGTTCGATTAACGATTAATTTAACGGTTAAAACAGATGGAAACATCGTACGTTCGCGACCGTACGTTCGCGACCGGCACCTAAGCTAATTAGAAAAAAAACCAATAGAGATAATTTATTGTGTAAATATTCGATATAAAGCTACATTAATCCTCTTTAAAAATAAATTAAAAGCTTTAGAATATTCCGTTCCTTTTCCCAGATTTTTGCATGTTACTAGATTCAGCCAAAGTTGACTTCTATTTCGCGTACGTTCGTGACCACATGTTTATTGCTATCATTATGAAAACTAAAACTCGATGAAACCCATCTTTTGCACCTAAGATAGAGCTACCAATATGTTATCAAATCACCAAAAAAATGCGGGGAAAATTTTTGTTTTCTATATTTTTTGTACATCAAAAGCGTACGAACGTACGTTCGCGACCCGCGGAAATGCCCATATACGATTGTTGGAAATAGTGTCAAATTGGACATGAGTGTCATATATGGATCTTGAAATAATGATTAGGCTTGGTTCTTACATATGTATATAGTAAATTTCATGGCCAATATTTTTGTAGTATATTTATACATACCCTCACTTTAGTGTGACGAGGGTATATATCATTCGCTACGGGCCAAAAGTGTAACACATCAAAGGAGTGACCTAAGACCCCAAGTATGTTCGACGGAAATCCGTTTCGGGTAATTTTAAGTAATTTGAGCAATGTCCATCAGTCTGTCTGTCTGTCTGCTGGAGGAGTAACCGATTCACTTCAAATTTGGTATGTGGTTATATTTTTTCCTGTCTCCTTCTAGTACCTCCCCCACAGAGGGTTAACATTTAATGAAATATTGATTCTCTAATAACTTCTATACTACTTATTCGAATCTTCTAAAATTCCAAATATAGTATTAATTTATTAGTCGCTACTACCACGAGAAAAATGGGCGAATTTACCGTTCCCCTTTTAGTAGCTCCCCATTTTGTACCAAAAGTTAACATCTTATAACATTTATACCAGTGATTAAAAATACTTGAAATTTTGCACAGTGTAATATTTTTATGGTGTCTACAGTCCAGTGAAAAATTGGGTTTATTGGCAGGCCCCTTTTGGTACCTCCCACTCAAATGGACTATTCTGCGGCAAAAGTTAACTGCTTATAGCTTTAATATCACTTCATGCTAATTTTTTACAGTGTAATGCTTTAGAGTCCAGTGAAAAATGGGCGTAATTGGCACCTCCCTTTTGGTACCTTGCACAAAAAGTTAACAGATTACAACATGAATACCAGTGCATACAAAGACTTGACATTTTGTACAGTGTACTAGCTTTATACTACCTACAATCCAGTGAAAAATGGGCGTTATAGCCATGGCCCATTTTGTACCTCCTACACAAATGTCCCATTTGTACGAAAGGTTTACAGCTTACAGTTTATAAATTTAATACTAGTGCCTACAAATACCTAAAATTTTGTACATTATAATGTTTTAATAGTACCTACAGTCTGTAGGAAAATGGGCGTTATAATCACGCCCCTTTTGGTTCCTCCCACACAAACGTACCGTTTTGGACAAAAAGTTAACAGGTTATGTCGTGAATATAAAAAAAAAAAAAATTCCGACAGACATGCTATGACCACACCCGTTTTAGTACATTCCATACCAAAAGAGTCAAGACAAACCAAAAGTAAATTGCTCATAATAAAGGGTCCGCCATTTAACGTTTTTTTTCAACTAGTGCTTATTTCGTGAATGGTAACACTTAGCTCATGTCTGATTTGACAGATAATTAGTTTTATCCTTCCGCTGAACGAATATGGTTGTGTATACGCTTGAACAAGTGGGCCTGCGATCGACTTACAGAAGATGCCGATTTGGCAAAAAATCATCTTTTCAGATGAAGCTCATTTTGATCTTTGCGGGTATGTAAACAAGCAAAATTGTCGCATTTGGGGCAAAGGAAACCCGCACGCATACATTGAAAAGCCAATACACCCAAAACGAGTCATTGTTTGGTGCGGATTTTGGTCCAGATGCATAATTGGGCCATGAGCAAGGAGTGGCCGTTACAGTCAATGGCGGTCGTTATCGGGCCATGTTGAACGAATTTTTGTTCACAAAAATTTAATAGGAGGATATTGGCAACATTTGGTTTCAACAGGACGGCGCTACGTGCCACACAGCCGAAGCTACACTCGATGTTTTGCGCGATGTTTTCAAAAACAAAAAGTTATTTGGCGGACCCTTTATTATTCTCCATCTCAGACTAAGTTCGAAGATGGGCCATATTGGTCCACTCCTTGTAGTACCTCCCCCACCAAAGGTTAACATTTAGTAAAATATTGATTATTTTATAACTTCTATAATACTTATTTAAATCTTCTGAAATTCCACACACAGTATTATCGCCTCAAGAGAAATAGGTAAAGTTTTCCCGTCCTTTTTGGGACCTCCCACTCAAAGGTACCATTTGGTACGAAAAGTTAACAACTTATAACTTTAAACTAGGGCATGCAAATACTTTAAATTTTGTACAGTGTAATGTTTTTAGAGTACCCACAGTCTGTCGTAAAATGGGAGTTATTATCACGCTCCTTTTGTACCTCCCATACAAACGTACTCTTTTGTACAAAAAGTTAACATCTTATATCATGAATACCAATGCATATAATTGCTCAAAATTTTTGCAGTATTAAGGTTTTAAAATTTATCCAGTCCTGTTAAAAATGAAAGTTTTCTCCTCTTAGTACCTCCCATACAAAATACCCAAGACATACCAAAATTAATTAGCTAATAATATTAGTACATACTCTTATACCAGTTTATGCTCGTACCGGTTTACCCGACTGAAATTTCTTACTTGTTGGTGTAATAGTTGAGTTTAGACATACGTGTCGTTGGAGCGTATGAGTGTTTTAAAATATAGTGGTAAACACACTCATACGTTACGGTGATAACAGTTATAATTTTTATACCCTTCACCACACTGTGGTACAGGGTATTATGACTTTGTGCATTTGTTTGTAACGCCTAAAAGGAGAAGAGATAGACCCATTGTTTATTATACCGATCGACTCAGAATCACTTTCTGAGTCGATTTAGCCATGTCCGTCTGTCTGTCTGTCCGTCTGTCTGTCCGTCTGTCTGTCCGTCTGTCCGTCTGTCCATGTATTCTTGTAATCAAAGTGCAGGTCGTATTTATGGTCCGATTGTGATGAAATTTAGCATAGTGCTCTTTTTTGGCCCAAGGACGATCCCTATTGAAATTGGTTAAAATCGGTTCAGATTTGGATATAGTCCCCATATATATGTTTCACCCGATATGACATGCAAGCGCCGTAGAAACCACATTTTACATCCGATCTTTATGAAATTTGGCAGAGAGAGTTTTATTATTACATGAATAAACACTGCCAAATTCGGAGAAAATCGGTTCAGATTTAGATATAGCCACCATATATATGTTTCACCCGATTTAACATTTAAGCGCTGTAGGAACTGTATTTTAAATCAGATCAGTACGAAATTTAACAGAGAGAGTTCTCTTATTACATGAATAAACACTGCCAAATTCGGGGAAAATCGGTTCAGATTTAGATATAGCCACCATATATATGTTTCACCCGATTTAACATTTAAGCGCTGTAGAAATCGTGTTTTATATCCGATCAGTACGAAATTTAACAGAGAGAGTTCTCTTATTACATGAATAAACACTGCCAAATTCGGGGAAAATCGGTTCAGATTTAGATATAGCCACCATATATATGTTTCACCCGATTTAACATTTAAGCGCTGTAGAAATCGTGTTTTATATCCGATCAGTACGAAATTTAACAGAGAGAGTTCTCTTATTACATGAATAAACACTGCCAAATTCGGGGAAAATCGGTTCAGATTTAGATATAGCCACCATATATATGTTTCACCCGATTTAACATTTAAGCGCTGTAGAAATCGTGTTTTATATCCGACCCGTACGAAATTCGACAGAGAAAGTTCTCTTATTACATGAAAAAACAGTGCGCAATTCGGGGAAATCGGTTGAGATTTAGATATAGCCCCCATATATATGTTCCACCCGATTTAACATTTAAGCGCTGTAGAAATCATGTTTTATATCCGATCAGTACGAAATTTAACAGAGAGAGTTTTTCTTATTACATGTATGAACACTGCCAAATTCGGGAACAATCGGTTCAGATTTTAACATAGTCCCAATATATATGTTACACCCGATTTGACATGTAAGCGCTGTAGAAACCGTGTTTTATATCCGATCAGTACGAAAATCGGCAGAGAGAGTTTGCTTATTACATGTATGAACACTGCCAAATTCTTATCGCAATGCCCATTTTCGCATTGGTAGGTAGGTGTAGGGTATTATATAGTCGGCCCCGCCCGACTTTCTGTCTTTCCTTACTGGTTTATATTATATTGCTTTGAAATGAAAAGGGTTTTTTTTTGGTATATATTCTGCTACACTTGTTTTTGTTTTTTGTTTTATTCGATCTGCTTTCATAGTACATATTTTGTTTTTGCACTTAGGCTCAGATGGTTATTGTTGTTTTCAGTATATGAAAACAACTTTGTTAAAAATTAAAGAAGAAGTAAGTGACATGTATTGGGGGTGGTTGTAATGGTTGGATAGTTTTGTTTTTGCACTTAGGCTCAAGATCGCTAAAATCTATTCTGGTCGCTTCTGTACATACATATGATAACGGTTTCTATATTGCATTAATAATATAAAAGGAGATTACCTATTTCTGTAATAAACATCGGTAAATTTTATAACTACAACATTTGTTTAAACGTATCCAAAGAAATGAAAATGAACTATTTTTATAATCTGTGAACAATAACGCATCAAAACTTTATATGGTGATTAAAAATTATAAAATAGTGTAATGTCAATTAAATTTAAAAATATGTACTGTTAGAAAAGGCGAAAATAATAAACTTTCTCAAATTAAAGAAATGTTTTACAAATTATACCTGGTTGGTGAAAGGTTTTTGCAGTTATTGAAATATTTTCAAAAACGTCACAAAATTGTTTAAGGTTCTTATTTCCCCATAACAAGTTTAACAAACCTTTCGCCATGTCAATCATCTCGATGTATATTTATAGGCCATGTGTATATTTTTGGTTATGGGTTTTGCTTTTCGCGAAAAAAAACTGCAACGCCATTAATATGTCAACCAAGCGCAAATTCATCTCTTCGCGAATTCCTTCATTCGATGTCTAGTAAATATTTAAATTTTAAATATTTACTTAATGAATTTAGATGTGTTCATGCTCGTACTGCACACAGTGCAGCAATACAACTTAATAAAAACAAACTATAAAATGTTTATGTTTATATTTGTATGTATGTACATATGTACACATATATGTATATATTTGTCTATATTTGTCTATATCTAAAAATTAGTTTTTTTTGCTACTGACTCACACTTTATTTTAGCAGAACAGCCACACGACAATAGGCAAGGGATAAGTTTCAAAATGTAAATGAAATTCCATGGCAAAAAAAATATAGTTTGTCTGGGAATTTGAGGTGACAAATAAAAATTGTGTTTATGGGTCAGCATTTTTAATAACGACCATAGAATTTTTTACACAAAAATTAAAAGATCGTTTCTAGTTGTCGCAGAATTGTTGCTAACATTACTATATTTTTATACATTTCGTTTACTTATATTATCGAAATTAAAAGCAATGATTTACACGGAAAATCAGTTCATATTATTACAGAGTTTTCTTTTAATTTTAAAAAATAACTAAAAAAATAACTATAAACATGTAATAATAAAAATTTATGGGGAATTTAATGTCAAGTGAATTTTTACTTAACTACACAGTACAAAACATGATTTTGAGACTCAATTCTGAGAATTGGACGTGAAAGTAGCCCCAAAAATAAGAACTTCTGCATCATTCGTTTAGTCAAGTTGGCTTAATTAATAACACTATGCAACAAAAAAAATTTGTTTGTGTCCTAGACCTAAAAATTATTTTTTTTGTATAGATTGTGGCATACTTTTATTTAATATCAAAACCAAAAATTTTTTTATGAATACATTTTTTTATTAAAAACTAGCTGAGCCCGGTGCGCTTCGCTGCCCATGTCAAAATTCGCGCTGTAGAAACTGTATTTTATATCCGATCAGTACGAAATTCGGCAGAAAGAGGTTTGTTTTTACATGAAGGAATACTGCCAAATTCGGAGAAAATCGGTTCAGATTTAGATATAGTCCCCATATATATGTTACCCCCGATTTGAAATTCAAGCGCTGTAGAAACTGTATTTTATATCCGATCAGTAAGAAATTCGGCAGAAAGAGGTTTCTTATTACATGAAGGAATGCCGCAAAATTCGGAGAAAATCAGTTCAGATTTAGATATAGCCCCCATATATATATGTTACCCCCAATTTGACATGTAAGCGCTGTAGAGACTGTGTTTTATATCCGATCAGTACGAAGTTCGACAGAAACAGGTTTCTATTTTACATGAATGAGTATTCTAGGAAAATCGATTCAGATTTATATATAACCTCCATATATATGTTCCTCCAGATTTGGTTACAAAGCGCTATAGAAGTTGTACTTTACTTCCGATCATTACAAAGTTCTCCAGAAAGATTTTTCTCAATTTAGGAACGAATATTGCTTAATTTTGCGATTATCGGTTCAAAATACATTTACCAATTATTCCAAATTATTATCGCAATGACCCTTATCGCATTGTTAGGGAGGTGTAGGGTATTATATAGTCGGCCCCGCCCGACTTTCTGCCTTTCCTTACTGGTATTAGTAATAAATTCACTGAATGAAAAAATACCGAATTCAGTGGAAAGTCCAGAAAATAGAAATGTATACTTATAAAATTTCCAAATTCTTGTTTCATTGATATTGCATCACATTATCATATTGCGATTGTATTGGAGTGAGCAGCTGTAATTATCGCATACCGAGCATTTTTGTTCATGTATTTCCTATATAATACTTGCAAGATATATCAAAATATGGGCTGGGCCACGCCCACTGGTCCTATTCCGCCCATTTGAAAGCCAATCACGTAGACTGCTACCAGATACATATACGCAAAATTTCAACACTCTCGCTAACAAAATGAGCAAGATAATTCAATTTCAAAATTTGGCTTATATGGGCGGTGGCCCGCCCATTGGTCAGATCCCGCCAATTTTTGGACCAATCACGTGGACTGTCACCAGATACATATCTACAACATGACAGCACTCTAGATAAAAAATTGTGCAAGTTATATCAATTTCAAAATTTGGCTTATAAGGGCGGGGCCACGCCCATTGGTCCGATCCCGCCCATTTTCTGACCAATTACGTAGAATGCCACCAGATACATATACACAACATTGCAGCACTCCCGATAGCAAATTGTGCAAGATATAAAAATTTCAAAATTTGGTCATTGTGGGCGGGGCCACGCCTATTGGTCCGAACCCGCCCATTTTTGGACCAATCACGTAGATCGCCAACGGATATATATACACAAAATTCCAGCACTCTCGCTAACAAATTGTGCAAAATATCTCAATTTCAAAATTTGGCTTATATGGGCGGGGCCACGCCCATTGGTCCGATTCCGCCCATTTTTGGAAAATTCACATAATCTGCCATTAAATGCATACAAACAAAATTTCAGCACTATACCTATAATAGGAGCAGAAATATCGGATTTTTAACCTGCGATTTGTATGGGAGGTACCACGCCCCTTTGTCCATATATTTTTTTTTTCTATATAAACCATCTCGTGAAAATTTAGAATCGAATAAAAAAAAAATCATCCAAATCGCTCCAGCCGTTCTGACGTGATGCCATTACACAGATGGACCGTTTCATTTTTATATATATAGATGCTATTATCGTTGAAGGTACCCTTAGTATTTGCACTTTATGCCTGATCAGGTCGACTTATACGTTAAATTGAAGCTATTAATGTGGGCTACCAATGTTTGAAATATTTGAATATAATTTGAAACAGTGGTTTAGTAACAGTCATTAAACAAATAGGAAAAAGTCGATTTTTTTCCAAGAAATAAAAATTTCCTGGGACGAAAAAAATAGAAAAAAAGTCGAAAAAAAAATATTTTATTTTATTTTTTATTAGTTTGCATCCTAGCGAAGAATATAATGCCTATTTGAAATCTATGGATATGGATAAATGTAGAAATTATGGCCCTTTTGGTAGAGGTAAGAGAATTCAAAATTTTTTTTTTTAATTTCTGTTTAAATAACGATTTTATTTGTTACTTGCAACTAAATCGATGGTTGTATCAATCGAATTAAGATTGTTTTTTTTTCAATGACACTCGATTAGTTGTGGTAACCAATTTTAAATTTTCATTATAGTACCATATGATCGATTTTTGGTTGTGACAACCAATGTTTTATTCTTGACAACAGGAATTGTATCAATAGATCAAAGATTATTTTTGCAACGAATAATTGGTTACTACAACAGAAAAAATATTCATAAATAATCGTTTATTGGTTATCACAATCATTTCCCAAAATTTAGAATAATTAAATGTATTTTGGGAAATACAACCGAAAGATTGGTTGCTGTTCTTTTGCTGATACATGACAAACAAAAAATAAAATTACTCGACATAAAAAAATCTTCAACATTTTGTTCAAGATCGGTATAGGTAATCAAAAATAGTCTGTTTTTAATTAATTGTCGGTAGTATATGACTGACAAATTGTCAGAACAACCAATTTTTTAAAACAGTTGGTTGTGGCAACTGCAACATATAATCTATGCCACCATTTTCGTAGTTGGCGCAACCAAATATGATTGTTGTCAACATGGAATCAGAAGTATACCACAACCAAAATATTGGTTGTCCTGATGGAATTGCATGATAGTAGACAGAACTACCAAAATTCGGTTGGCAAATAATTCGGTTGAGGCAACCAAACTGTATTCTGTGTGTACCTTTTAAATTAAAGAAAATTATAAAGGCTAGAAGTGCTTTAAACATCAGCTTCACGTAGAAATGGAAGTTTCGCAACTGTCGTTAAGAAAATTAGACAACATTTAATTTCTTTTTTAAACAAATATTTTTTGCTGGCACGAAAAATATCTACAGATAAATGTATAAATTATGACCCAAAAATAGTGAAATTAAAAAAAAATATTTTCATATTTTTTATTTTGGCAATTTTGTTTGCGAGATACCAAAAAGGGTCATGACAATAACGCCCATTTTGTAATATACTATGGGTACTATAAAAAATTACACTGTACAAAATTTCAGGTATTTGTATGTGCAGAAAACCAGGTTATAAGCCGTTAACTTTTTGTGCAAAATGGTCCATTTGTATGGGAGGTACCAAAATGAACGTGGCAATAACGACCATTTTTCACGGGACTGTAGGTACTATAAAAGCATTACACATCACAACATTGCAAGTATTTATTTCTATGGACTGAAATCAAAGTTATAAGCCGTTAACTTTTTGCGCAAAATGGTCCATTTGTATGGGAGGTAACAAAAGGGGCGTGGCAATAACACCCATTTTCTCAAGATGATAGCGACCAAGAAACTAATACTATGTGTGAAATGCTCGAATATTCTGAATTGTAGTATAGAAGTTATGAGAAAATTAATATTTCACTAAATTTTGACTCTTTGTGGGGAGGTAGTCGAAGGAGGGGACCAGCATAGTCCATCTTTGACCTTAGTCTGAGATAGAAAAAAATATTAACTCCTACCAAATTTCATGTCAATCAGTTAATCCTGTCGAAAGTTATCGTGCGCACCAACCAGATTGACAGACGGACAGGCTGACGTTCATTGCTAAAATGGCCCAAAATGGACTTCCGCCAAATATTCTTGGGGTCCTTAGGTCACTCCATCGATATGTTACATTTTTGACCTGCAGCATCTGATATATATCCTTGTTCACAAAAGTGGGTGTTTATTATACTTATTTCTACCAAAAGTGCTATAATTTCTACATTTATCCATAGATTTTAATTGTTTTCTTCGTTAGAATACTAGCTTCCAAAAATTGGAACAACAGCAAAAAAACTATTTTTTTGTGAAAAAAAAATATTTTTTTGTAAAAAAAAACTATTTTTTTGTGAAAAAAATAAAATTTTGTCTAATTATTTTAACGACAGTTACTAAATTTCTCTTTCCACCTGAAAGTGTCATTACTAACATTTGTAGTCCTCATAATTTCCTTTGATTTAATTAAAGTATGTGGTATAATGTAGAAGAAAATGGGAATCTTAAAAAAAAAATTAAAAAAAAAATATCAAAATTTTTTGGGTTTTGGGCACCATTTTACACCAGATAATGTTATGCACAGCCCTTCAACAAACATTTTGTTGCATAGTGTTATTATTCATCTTGAAACTAGTACTCGTAATTAGCAGTACACTCTGCAGATATTTATAAAGGGTGTCCCAAGAAGAACGCAATTTTTAAATCTCGCAACATTCGAAGTGTCATTGTTTGACATTTGAATAATTGTTATTGTTTGTTAGTAGAAGGTACGAGGTTAGTAAAAATGGAGAAGGACAGCGAAGGGAGTTCGTTAATTGGGTATTGGAGAGACAACATGAAAATGCTGATTTTGCCGATAAAATCATCTTCAGTGACGAGGCCCATTTTCATCTTGATGGCTTCGTCAATAGGCAGAATTGTCGCATTTGGGGTGCGGAAAATCCTCGAGTGATTCACGAGAAGCAAATGCATCCTCAACGTGTTACTGTGTGGTGTGGTTTTTGGGCTGGAGGAATCATTGGACCTTTTTTTATGAAAATGAGGCAGGTCAAGCGCAAACAGTCAATGGTGTTCGGTATCGTGAAATGATAACCAGTTTTTTCTTGCCTAGAATTGAAGAAATGAATGTGGAGGGCATGTGGTTCCAACAAGACGGCGCCACATGTCATACAGCCAGAGAAACAATTTAAAATTAAAAAATTGCGATCTTCTTGGGACATCCTTTAGGTTATGGATCAGTGGTGCGTATGAGTAATAAAGTGCGGAATACACTCATACCTCATAGTGTCCCGGCAACTATTTCCTATGAAATTCATAATTATGTATGGATGTGTGAGCGTAGAAATGAGTCATCATTACTCATTGTTGTAATGTTAATGATACAGTCTGGAACATTGCATATATCACATGATTCATCATTAAGTGCTGTGCTGTGCTGTGCTGTGTTGAGTTGAGAATTTTGCAATTAACAACATTGTTCGCACTTATCCTGTCAGACAGACAAGCAGAGTTCTTTGACCGCATAGAACTCGTAAGATGACAGAATCGTTTTCATTGTTGGGGAAAATATGTTTACAATCAAGAAGCAAATGATAACAACAAAACAGAAGTAACCCGCCCTGATTACACTAGGCAATAAAGTTTTTTAAATAAAATTCAATTTTTTAAAAAAGTAAATTCACCTTTTCACAATTTTATTATACACATAATCGGAATTATATTGTACATTCACTTGTTTCCAATTCGATAGACAAGTGCAAGAAGGAAGTTTTCTTAGAAACAAATTTAATTTATAAAAGAAGTGAATCCAATAGCGCATAAGACGTAGCTTGTACAATCCCATCGTTCATTGGCAACCATTACGGGTTAAAGTTTGTTTTTATTTATTTATCTCTACTACTAGTAAAAACTAAACAAAAATTTTCTAAAAATATATGTTTACATCAAAATATTTTAAATTTTACATTTAATACGTAAAATATTCTCAGTCAGTAAACTGAAGGAAGATTGAATATCCTCTCTTTCATAGACATGTAATACGATAATATAAAAATTCGTTAACTATAGTTGTTGCAAAAGTGATCTGAAATTACTGGGGTCACTTAGATAATTGGTACAGAAGTTACGGGGAAATGATTTTCATTTATGTTTGACAAGAGTGCGGAAGGTGACGAAAGGGATTTACAGTGATCTATTCAAAATATTGCATTGTACTAAATTTCAATTCAGTTTTATTGAATGTATTGAATGAGGTATGGAAATTACCGTGTGTACTGGTACAAAATGGTCCACAATGGCAGATCAAATATGCCCATTATTACCGAGTTGATGGAGACTGAGATTTAATTCATTATTAGGTAATGTTAAAAGGAATGGGGTTAATATAGCCCATCTTCGATAATTCTACGTTTGGAGAACCTGTTACCACCGTCAAAATCTATAGCTTTTCGGTCTAATTTAAAAAAATTAATATTAAAAAAATTAATTTGAATCTTCTGTTTCTTAAAACGGTTTCTAGTAAAAAAAAAGAGGGCTATCGGTCCATGTTTTGATATAGCCCCCATATTAAGGGGCCTTCCGATTAATATTCAAGAATGTCAAGGCCGAAGAGAGCTAGCTCTGAATTCCCAAAATCAAGTATTAAGTATCAATCAAGTCAAATACGATAAATTTAGATTTGGAGATAAACCAGAAAACCCCCAATGTCATTTTGTTACTTTCGATAAGCTCTTTCAGAAACTGAAGTCAGTCAATGCAACTTTTTATGTGTTGCACTATTTCAAAACAAAATTTTTTTGGAAGTAGGGGACCGCTGTTGAATATCTATCCGATTTGAGTTATTTTTGTCCATTTAACTATTAAATATACCCGATGAGGCAAAAGTTATGACCATTTGATGTTAAACTTTACTCAAAATAGTTTTTGAATTTTTAATGAAGAATATTTTTTGTAAAGTATAACTTCAAATGACTATAACTTTTGTCTCAGCGGGTATATTTAATGGTAGTATTAAATATATCATTAAATAACAAATTTTGTTCTCTATACAGAGAAGAAGAAAATAAGAAAGGAATCGGTGTATATCCGGCCAGTGAATATTTTTTACCCGTTCTTTCTTCGAGAACGTACTCTAGGAAGTTCCTTTAAGATAAATATAATTATGTTATATTTTTTAAATAACATATTTTATAACTCCAAAATTCGACAAACATTGTTTCCCTAAAAAAATACCATAAATGTCCATTTGTTTTGAAAATATGACTTCAACTGGCCATAACTTTAGTCTTATTGGGTTATCGGATCAAAATTTTGTTGTCAATTCAGAAAGGTTGTTGCAAAAGAAAGCGGTGTATATTTTGTTCCGATATCACTATGCAACAACATTTTTGTCGAAGGGCTGCGCATAACATTTTCTGGTGTAATATAGAGTCCTAAACACAAAAAAAAATATGAAAAAAAAAATTTGTATTTAAAAAAAAATTTTCTTGGAAGGTGCCTTTAATATTTGGACCATATTTTTGTAAGTATATGCTCGACAATGCCGGGATAAATTAAAGGAAAGTATGAGGACAACAAATGTTAGTAATGACACTTTCACGTGGAAACAGAAGTTTAGTAACTGTCTTTCAAATTAAAAACAAATTGGTTTTTTTTCTCAAAAAAAACCATAAAAAATTAAAGAAAAATTCGCCAAAAAATCGTTTGTTCCATAGAAGAAAAATCTATGGATAAATGCAGAAATTATAGCACTTTTGGTAGAAATAAGAGAATTTCAACAAAATTCGGTTCTTATACACCCTCCCCCCTAAAGTGAACAAGGGTATATATCAGATGCTGCCAACCAAAATTTTAACACACCGATGGAGTGACCCAAGAGACCCCAAAAATATTTGGAGGAAATCCGATTTGTGTCATTTTAAGTCATCTTATCAATGTCCGTCAGCCTGTCCGTCTAGTTGTTGCGCACGATAACGTTCGACAAGAGTAACCGATTGACTTCAAATTTGTTATGTGTCAATATTTTTTTCTATCTCAGGCTAAAGTCAAAGATGGACTGTTGGTCCACTCCTTCGAGTACCTCCCACACGAAGGGTTAACATTTAGAGAAATATTGATTTTCCCATAACTTATATACAACTACCCACAATCTTTCACAATTCCACACATAGTATTAGTTTATTAATCGCTATCATCTTGAGAAAAATGGGCGAAGTTACTGCGCCCCTTTTGGCACCTCCCATACAAATAGACTAATTTGCATAAAAATTTAACGGCTTATAACTTTGATTCCAGTCCAGACAAATACTTAACATTTTGCACAGTGTAATGTTTTTATAATACTTTCATAGTTTATACATTTATCCATAGGCATTTTGCAAATACGCATTGTTTCCTTCGCTAGGATGCCAGCTTTCAAAAAATGGAACAAACCATTTTTGCGAATTTTGTTTCTATTTTTTACGGTTTTTTTTATGAAAGCAAAAAACCATGTTTTTGAAAAAAAAAACGATTTTTTCTAATTTACGACAGTTACTAAACATCAGTCTCTACATAAAAGTTTTGTTTTTAGCACTTTTAGACCTCATAATTTTCTTCAATTTAAATGGTATATCGGCTTTATCGAGCTTATACTTCAAAAAATATGGTTCAAATACTAAAGGGGAAAAAAATTTAAAAAAAACTTTACCGTAAAAAAACTACTGGTTTTGTTTTCATAAAATAGTATGCCTCAATCTATACAAAAAAATGTTTAGGTCTCGGAAAAAAAAAATGTTTTGTTGCATAGTAACGAGTGATCTAAGTAGAGATACTTTTTTCATTAGCCTTTTTTTTGACAGATCACGTTTGAGTCGTGTCATGCTGTCATGTTATTTTTGTTAAGTATTGTTTGGCATTTCATCATGGAAAGACTAACGCCTGAACAACGTTTACAAATTATTTAGTTTTATTATCAAAATAATCGTTCGCCAATTACGCTAAGTCCATTTTTTTAAATAAAAAAAAACACTTTCTAGTCGACCCACGACTTTGACACCCATGAGCATTATTTTAGCTCTCGTTAAGAGCTATATTTTTGCCATTGACCGATTCCCGATCCGACGTACCGGAATCATCGGGCCATATTTCTTCAAAAATGATGCCGGTGAGAACGTAGCCGTCAATGGCGACCGTTATCGTGCCATGATAACCGACTATTTGATGCCTGAAATTGAAGCTCGTGATCTCGGCGACATTTGGTTTCAACAAGACGGCGCCATTTCCCACACATCGCATCAATCAATGGATTTATTGAGAGAACACTTCGCTGAGCAGATAATTTCACGTTTTGGGCCGGTCGATTGGCCACCAAGATCGTGTGATATCACACCGTTAGACGTTTTCCTGTGGGGATATGTAAAGTCTAAAGTTTATGCGGACAAACCCGCTTCGATTCAGGCCTTGGAGCAGAACATCACGCGTGTCATTCGCCAGTTACCAGTCGAAATGCTCGAACGAGTCATCGAAAATTGGACTCAATGGATGAACCATCTGAGACGAAGCCGCGGCCTACATTTTCAAAAAATAAATTCCAAAGAATATTCTTTCAAATGATAATAAACATTCCCCATTCAATTTGAATTTTCTGTGTTTTTTTCTTTAAAAAGTAGGGAACCTCGAAATGGATGACCCTAATCACAAAGTACTAGCACAGCGTCGGGAAAAAAATGACAAATGAACATACCAGTACTTAGGGTCAATTTCGGTACGATTTTGTCCCTTTGTATCAGAGATATCAAGTATTTTTTTAAGTAGGATTCCAAGTATTTGGGTATTGGTATAAAATGGTCCCTTTTGTGTGGGCCGTAGGTGGTACTTCCTGGCATTCGTTTACCATCCGACGTCATAAATAAAAGGCAATCTGTTTTCCAACTCGACAATTGATGATAATCGAAGAGAACAATGTCCATAAATACAAATAACGATCACATTATGTCGTATTTAATTATTTATTCGTAACTTCCGTGTAATGTGCAACGGCGAAATAAAGAAAATCTCTTCCAACTCGTAACAAAGAACTTTCTGTGTATATAAGCGAGGATTATTTACACATAATATATGTATATGTACACACATACATTCACACCTATGCATAATATGATTGTAAATTCAGAAAACATAAATTAAATTAATTTTCCAGGAAATTATAAAAAGAAAAAATTCATCATATAACAAATTACAACAGTCGAGAGAGAGAGAGGGGGAGAGAAAAAACAGACATACACATGTGGGTATATGTAAATTGTTATACCATTTAAGAGCAACCAACAGCAACAACAACGACAGCGTCTGTATGTATGTATATATAGGATCTACAAGTTATACTAAATATACAAAAATCAAAAATGAAATGAGTTTTAAATTCAACAACAACAAAAACTGCAGTTAAAACAAACCGACCAACTATACTTATTATATATGTGTTTTTTCTGTTTTTGTTTTTTTTTTTCTCAAAATAAAAAAGTTAAAAGAAAAATCACCCCAGGAAAATTTAAAAATTTTTACATTTTGTGTTTGTCTTCAATCTGCATTGGCAGCCGGTTTTCAGTTCTCAGTGTTCGGAATAGCTGTGGTGACTGTGAAATTTCTAAAAATAATTCTCAAATTCGTTGTAAGAATTGATTGACCGGCGGTCTGTCCGTCCGACACGATACGAAACGACACGACACACGCCACGGACCAACCCACAGAGTGAAAGATGCCTGCGGCCACGCGGTTCTACCAATATTTTTGTTTATATTAAATAAAAAATCTTCTAATTGATTTGTATTTTAAGAAATAAAAATAACAAAAACAACAACAACATAACATCATTCAGTGAGCATATAAAATAAAACAAAAACGTGCAAATAATATTTAAATTCAATCTAAATATTTTATAGTTATCGTGCCTGCTCGTATACATACGAGTCGAGTATGTAGAGCAAAACTCAACTACAAACGCAAAATTCATTGTTGAGGTATTAAATATGACCACCAAATAGCAGAAGTTATACAATAAAGTTCACAAAAACACTTTGTTTTAGATCAATAAACAAACAATAAAAATATAACGCACCGATTGAAATAGATTCAAATTCCACAATTCATTCATTAAATTTTGTGATCAATGAGATTTGTGAGCTGATTTTTGATTTTCATTGGAAAAATGTCGAAGAAACCTCGAGGGAGCATACACAAAATTCGTCAATTCGAATTGGAAAAGGTAAGTAGTAACATTATATTTATTAGTTTTTTATTAGTCATTATTTTTGAATATGTCATTAATCGCGAGGGACTGAATTCTATCAGTGGTAATATTTTATGTAGTTACAAAATATCAGTGAAAGAAAAAAATCATAAAAAATTTCAATAAACAATCCCGTCAGACGGACACATCTCAAAAGACTTAAAAAGCTTCGAAGCGGATTACGAGTATACACTGAAAAAATATGTTGTCTTAACTTTAAAGATTTTCGCCACCATTTTTTACTCAGTACAACATTTTTCAGCTCATTGTCTTGGGACTGAATTCTGAGAATTGGACGTGAAAGTAGCCCCATCATTCGTTTAGTCATGTTGGCTCAATTAATAATTTAATGGCCATAAGATTTTACTTTGCTCAAGATGAATTTTTAGCACTTTTTCTATATTTTTTTCTCGGTATTCCGTACGGAATATTTCTTTTGTGTCTGAAGCAAAGTTGTAGATAGTGAATAGGAGAAAAAAATTCGGAACAAACCTACCCGAAAAAGTGCATCCAATGCCTCAAAAATCATCTGTTCTGTTTTATAGGTATACGTATTTTTCAATATTTTACTGAGAGATATTTAATGACTTTGTGGCCATTTTTGGGATTTTTAAGGCACTGAATGCACTTGCACTGCCATCTGTACGAACGAAACGTCAAAATCAGTCACGTGTTGCTTTGTGTGTGACTCAAAGAAAAAATACATTTTATTGATTGTCGAATACTTCAAAAAGTGGAAATAAATACTAAAAACAAATGCCTAGTATATATATATATATGTATAAGTATTATATTAAAATGTTATTAGCCAACTAAATAATCAAAAATATGTGTATATATATTTCATCATACAGAAGTGATAATAGCAGCAGCTCTTCATGTCGCTGATGCACAATGCGACCGCCAGTTGCGCATGTGTAGCGATTTTCCAATGTGTTGCAACCAAAACCAGAAATTGGTGGTTGTTTTGGGTGAATTATTTTTTTGGTTCGCTACGCATACTGAACAGTCGAGTCTACAAAAATGTATGCTTTTTTTGGCCGGAAGTTGCAAAATGTTTTATCTGGCAATTATATTATTTTCCAATTCGTAAATTGCTTACGCTATAGACGTAAGGTCATGCGAACTAAGGTTCGAAGAAACCAAATTTTGGTTTCAGACACAAAAGTGATATTTCTTACGGTATACCGAGAACAAATATAGAAAAAGTGCAAAAAATCCACCTTGAGCAAAAAAAGTCGTATGGCCATTAAATTATTTATTGAACTAACTTCAATAAACGAATAATGCTGAAGTTCTTATTTTTGGGGCTACTTTCACGTCCAATTCTCAGAATTGAGTCCCAAAATCATGTTTTGTACTGTATTGTAGATAATTTCATTTCAGGAGGGTATATATCATTTGCTACGAACCAAAAGTGTAACACATCGAAAGAGTGACCTAAGACCCTAAGTATGTTCGGCGGATATCCGTTTTAGGTCATTTTATGTCGAATGAGCAATGTCCGTCCGTCTGTCTGTCTGTCTGCTGACTGGTGCGCACGATAACCCTCGAAAGGAGTAACCGACTGACTTCAAATTTGGTATGTGGTAATATTTTCTTCTATCTCCGACTATGTTCGAAGATGGGCCATATTGGTTCACTCCTTCTAGTACCTCCCCCCAAAAGGTTAACATTTAGTGAAATATTGATAATTCAATAACTTCTATACTACTAATTTGAATCCTCCGAAATTCTACATGTATTATTAGTTTTTTAGTAACTATTACCTCGCGAAAAATGGGCGAAGTTGCCACGCTCCTTTTTGTATGGACCACACAAATGGACCATTTTGTACCAAAAGTTACCAGCTTATATCTTTCGTACCAGTGCATACAAATAATTGAAATTGTGTACAGTGTAATGCTTTTATAGTACCCAGAGTCCAGAGAAAAAAGGCCGTTATTGGCCCACCCCTTTTGGTACCTCCCACACAAATTTACCTTTTTGTACCAAAAGTTAACAGCTTTTAAGTTTAATACCAGTGCATACAAACACTTGCAATTTCGTACAGTGCAATGCTTTTATAGTACCTAGAGTCTACAGAAAAATGGGCGTTATTGGCACGCCCCTTTTGGTACCTCCCACACAAATGGACCATTTTGTACCAAAAGTAAACAGCTAATAACTTTAATACCAGTACATACTTTAAAGATATTAAAGGCAATTTAAATTGATAATAATATAATTAAAACAAAAAAAATAAACCTGAATACAAAACTCCTGTCGGTGAACCAACATGCTCACAATAAGGGGAAGTCTACAGAATCAGCTCTGCAAGAACTTGTGAGCACTATCGAATCGTCCCTGCATTTCAAGGAATACATCATGGTGGCATTTCTTGACATAGAAGGGCTTTTAACAACATTCACTCAGATGCAGTAATTGCGGCACTGTCACATCTAAAAGTTAACTCTAGTTTGATTAAACTAATCCAAAGTCTGCTCAACAAAAGAAGCATAACAGCATGTCTTGGGTCCACAACTCTAACAAGGTTTGTAAACAAAGGGACCCCACAAGGAGGACTACTGTCTCCACTAATTTGGAACCCAGCGGTGAATGAAATCCTGCTAGATCTAGAACGTTTTGGCTGCAAGGTCGTGGCATATGCGGACGACGTGGCAATCGCAGTGAGTGGCAAATTCGAAAACGTCCTCCGAGACATTCTACAGGTGGCTCTGAACAAGTTGGCTAGATGGACCAGAAGCAGCGGTTTGGGCGTAAACCCAAACAAGACAGAATTGGTTCTCTTTACTAGGATGAATAATGTCCCACATGTGGACCCTCCACCTCGGATAAATGGAACAGATCTAGTCTTTTCTGAAAGTGCAAAATTTTTAGGAATAATTCTAGATAGAAAACTGTTGTTTAGACTTAACGTATTGGAACGTGTAAGGAAGGCCAACGTCGCCTTATATTCCTACAAAAAGGCTGCAGGGTCGCGGTGGGGCCTCTCTCATAAAATCGTCCACTGGATATATATAGCAGTAGTTCGTCCAATACTGTTATACGGCATTGTGGTATGGTGGACAGCAACTGACAAACTAACCATCACCTACCTACTAACAAAGGTTTAGAGAACAGACTGCCTGAGCATAAGCGGAGCCTTAAGGACTACAGCGGCCGAGTCTCTACAAGCCCTACTCCATATACTGCCGATTAATATTGTGGCGAGAGAAGTTGCAACCAAAGCGGCAATAAGATTAAACTGCCTATCAATGTGGAGGTGCAAGAACTACGGTCACATGAGGATATCAAAGTGTAGTGCTATGGTAACCGACCGAGTGGACTTATACCAACTGTGTAAACCTTCGAGAGAAACCATCTCCACTTTTACACGGATGGTTGAAAGCTTGATGAAAAGGTTGGCTTCGGAGTACACTGTGCAGAGCTTAGTCTGGATATAGCTCACAAACTACCAGATACCTGCAGTGTGTATCAAGCCGAAATATTGGAAATATGAGAAGTAGGCAAGTGGCTGAGTCGTAACATAGTAACCAACACTGGCGTTGTCATTTACTCGGACAGCCAGGCTACCATCAATCCTCTGGAGGCAACATTCCTAAATTCACAAACAGCCCTCGACTGCCTCATATGGGTGCCTGGGCATAGGGATATCCCGGGGACTTGCAAAGCCGATGAAATTGCTAGGAAAGGGACGACATTACAAATTCTCGAAGAATTTGCATATATTGGTGCGCCACTATCCACGTGCAAGCTTTGCTTAGGCAAGAGGCAATCAGGCAGTCCAACGAAAGATGGACAGAAATCGGCACCTGCAGGGTAGCTAGACAAATCTGGCCAAGGTATGACCTGAGAAGATCAAAATATCTCCTCGCACTATAGAGGCAAAGATTGTCTACGTTAGTATCAGTTTTGACGGGACACTGCTTGATCGGCGAACACGCCAAAAGATTGGGTATTGACTCTAATGACTTCTGCAGAAGCTGTGGAGATGAGGAAGAAGTGGAGAGCATTGAGCACTTGCTATGCGAATGCCCCGCTCTGAGTAAACGACGACTAGACATACTGGGGTCGGCCTTCCTAGGCAGCCTAACAGATCTTTCCAGTACCGACATTCGTACTATCGATAAATTTGTATATCAAACAGGTTGGTTTCGATGAGGGGCATTCATGTCCGTGGTAACACTAGGGATTTAAACTGGTCTATGTGAGCTTGTACAAAAAAAATACGGCTGCCACTCTAACCTAAACCAAAACCTATGTTTTGTCCGATTTGTCCCTTTAGCCCTATAGAATCCGTAGTTTACATCCAATCGTATTGAAATTTAGAATGGTAGAGTTTCTTGATCTATGGACCAACATTGCCGAATTTGAAGAAAATCGGTTCAGATGTAGATATAGCTCCAATATATATGTGTTTCTTTTGAGTTATATGGCTAAAGTGCTTTAGCCATATAAAGGGTGTCCCAAGAAGAGCGCAATTTTTTAATTTTAAATAAAACACAGATATTTAAGAAAAAATCGTGAAACTTTATTATATCGTAAAGTAGACAGAATGAGGTTATGTATGGAACAATATATCGTGCAGATGGCCGCCGCGGCTTTGCTGGCATGCACGCGATCTTTTAATGAAATTTTCAATGACCGTTTTGCATGAATGCTGCGGTATTTCATTAATGCAGCGTCCAATTTCGTCTTTTAAGGCTTGAGTCGTCGTCGGCTTATTCACGTAAACCATCGACTTCAAAAAACCCCAAAGAAAAAAATCTAATGGTGTTAAATCGCACGATCTAGGCGGCCAATTCTGATCTCCAAAACGCGAAATAACACGACCGGGAAATGACTGATGCAGCAATTGAATTGTTTCTCTGGCTGTATGACATGTGGCGCCGTCTTGTTGGAACCACATGCCCTCCACATTCATTTCTTCAATTCTAGGCAAGAAAAAACTGGTTATCATTTCACGATACCGAACACCATTGACTGTTTGCGCTTGACCTGCCTCATTTTCATAAAAAAAGGTCCAACAGACCCAGGTCAAAACAGACCCAGTTTCGGCAAATTTATCCATTAATCTCTTTACAGTTGACTCTTTTGGAGCATTATTGTGACCCCAAATTGATCGCAATTTGCGAACTGTAGCCGCAAAACTTTCACCATTTTGGTAAAACAATTTCACAATGAGAATGCGTTGTTCATTCGTGTAGCGCTCCATTTTTACTAACCTCGTACCTTCTACTAACAAACAATAACAATTATTCAAATGTCAAACAATGACACTTCGAATGTTGCGAGATTTAAAAATTGCGTTCTTCTTGGGACACCCTTTAGAAGCTGTATTTGTTTCAAATTGTTTTGAAATTTAGAATTGTACAGTTTATTGATCTATGCACCAGCATTGCTGAATTTGAAAAAAAAAATCGATTCAGATTGTTTCGTCCGATTTGGATACAGAGGCGGAGGCGTACAAAATGTAAATTGTGTAAACACATTTTACTTGAAGTATTAGTAGTCCTTAAAGCAGCGATTAGACAATGCAACAAAATTTTTGTCGAAGGACTGTGCATAACATTTACTGGTGTAGTATCGATAAGATTTTTTCAAAAATACCTACATATTTGAAAAAAATCTAATGATAAATGCAGAAATGATTTTGGTATGAGTAAAAAAATTTCAATAAAATCATATTTTATACCCCCACTATTGTGAACGAGGTATATAAAGGGTGAGCCATATAAAATTTTAAATTTGAACTATCAATTACTTTTACTTGTGATTTGAGCGCTTTGGATTATTTTCTGTGGGGATCCATTAAGTATAACTGTTACGCAAAGCCTTCAGAGACAATGCAAGCGTTGAAACATGGAATCAAGGTTGCCATTGAAGAGATTCGGCCCGAAACCATCGAAAATGTACTGAAAATTGGCTTGATCGGATAAGGTACTGCCGAGCCAGTCATGGTAGTCATATTAATGATATTGTGTTCCATTACAGAGTACATTTGCAACTCAATTCTGAGAATAGGACGTGAAAGTAGTCCCAAAAATAAGAACTTCTGCATCGTTTAGTCAAGTTGGCTCAATTAATAACACTATGCAACAAATGAACAATCTTTGAAAAATACACGGACTTTACAGTATAGGTTCGATTCTAATTCCAAAGGGTAGTATAACCCTATATTCAGTTTGGCGAAATTGGTGGCCAATTTTTTTTATGGGCCTTCAAAGTTTCTGAAAATCAGTGGACCCCTCGAAAAAGGTGTCATCAGCTTTTGTCCAACAACTAATTCAGAATTGATGAAATTCGAAACACATCAACACATTGATGATACCGCTTAACTATATTTGGCAATAATATAGCTGAGAATATGCTGAAGAAAGTTTGTTAACATTTTTTTTCAAAAAGTGAAGGAAAAAAATAGTTTTTCTCTTTTCAGCATTACTTACAGGGACTCTAAATTGTTCACTAGCAATATTTGGCAAAATTGTAGCCACTGTAAATTTGAACAACTTTTGTGAACATATCAATACAATCTGAACGTAGCTCAAAAAGACCACATTGTTTTAGTATTTCACTATTTTGTAACAAAAATATTTTTTTGGCGTAGGTTATGTTCAGCATGTTTATAGAAAATATTTAAGGTTAATATTTTTGTGGAACATATTAACCCTCTAGCTCCCCCACATAACTGTAATTTTTGGCCCTATTTTAACAAATCGTAAAAACACCCCTAAAAATGGGGAGGGCGGGGATGTAGTGTTCTATAAAAATTTTACTAACGGGTTTTCCAATAAGAGTGATATGATTCCTTTAAAAAAAACACACTTATTTTTAAGGAAATTCAAAAGTTTTTTATTTAATGTGAAGTACAATCGATACAATTAAGTTCTAAATAAAACGTCATTCAAATGGCCTCCACGACTTCTTCTGCAGAAAGGAATTCGATGAAACCGATGAAATAACCCCACAAGAAATAGTCTAATGGTGTTAATTCACAACTTCTTGGAGGCCATTCAATATTACAATTTCTTGAAATAATCGAATCTTCAAAATTTTCTCGCAACAATTCAATTGTTTCATTTGCTGTGTGGCACGTAGCCACAATCGGCCAATGACAAAAAAATAGCTCCTAACGAGAGCTAAAATATTGCTCATGGGTGTCAAGGTCGTAGGTCGACTGGAAAGTGTTTTTTTTTGGAATTTAAAAAAAAGGACTTGGCATAATTTTCAAATGGAACGGAAAGTTTATTTTTGCTCGATCAATGGCAAAGGTCGTAGGTCGAATGGAAAGTGTTTTTTTTATTTAAAAAAATTGACTTAGCGCACGAAAAGTTGCAATTGGAGACGATTATTTTGATAATAAAACTGAATAATTTGTAAAAGTTGTTCTTGCGTATATCTCTCCATAATGAAATTGTAAACACTACTGAATACAATGAAAAACAAATGATAGATCATGACATATTACAAATGGCCGAAACGTCACTTCAAAATCATATCATCCCTATTGGAAAACCCGTTATATGTGTCAGAACCCAACAAGGTCCAAAACTTAACAAAGACGCCAAAAAAGGAAAAATTTCGGTCAAAAACGCTCTTTACCACTAGGTCGTATGAATAACATTGCTGCACAAACAGGCCATGGAGGGTTTTTGACTGGAATTTTATCTTTTTTTTTTGGTGTTGGTATTAAGTTTTGGACTTTGGTGTGTTCTGACGCATATAGTAAAATTTTATGGCCAATTTTTTTGTAGAACATTTCATCCCCGCAAAAGAAAGGGAAACTCACAAACAATCATTATTCATATTTTTATACCCTACACCACACTGTGGTACAGGGTATTATAACTTTGTGCATTTGTTTGTAACACCCAAAAGGAGAAGAAATAGACCCATCGTTTATTATACAGATCGACTTAGAATCACTTTCTGGGTTGATTTAGCTATGTCCGTCTGTCTGTCTGTCCGTAATCAAAGTACAGGTCGCAATTATGGTCCGATCTCGACGAAACTTTACACATATCTTTTTTTCGGCCCAAGGACGATCCCTATTGAATTTGGTTAAAATCGGTTCAGATTTAGATATAGCTCCCATATATATGTTAGCCCCGATTTGACATGTAAGCGCTGTAAAAACTTTATTTTATATCCGATCAGTATGAAATTCGGTAGAAAGAGGTTTGTTATTATATGAATGAACACTGTTAAATTTGGAAGAAATCGGTTCAGATTTAGATATAGCCCTCATATATACGTTACCCCCGATTTGACATGTAAGCGCTGTAAACATGTTATTTTATATCCGATCAGTGCGAAATTCGGCAAAGAGAGGTTTCTTATTACATGAAGGAATACTGCTAAATTCGGAGAAAATCGGTTCAGATTTAGATATAGCCCTCATATATATGTTACCCCCGATTTGACATGTAAGCGCTGTAAAAACTGTATTTTATATCCGATCAGTGCGAAATTCGGCAGAAAGAGGTTTCTTATTACATGAAGGAATACTGCTAAATTCGGAGAAAATCGGTTAGGATTTAGATATAGCCCCCATATATATGTTACCCCCGATTAGACCTGTAAGCGCTGTAGAAATTGTATTTTATATCCGATCAGCGCAAAATTCGGCAGATGGAGGTTTCTTATTACTCGAAGGAATACTGCTAAATTTGGAGAAAATCGGTTCAGATTTAGATATAACTCCCATATACATGTTACCCCCGATTTGAAATTCAAGCGCTGTAGAAACTGTATTTTATATCCGATCACAGCGAAATTCGGCAGAAAGAGGTTTCTTATTATATGATGGAATACTGCCAAATTCGGAGAAAATCGGTTCAGATTTAGATATAGCCCCCATATGTATGTTATCCCCGATTTGACATTTAAGCGCTGTAGAGATTGTATTTTATATCCGACCAGTACCAAATTCGACAGAAAGAGGTTTCTATTTTACATGAATGAGTATTCAGGGAAAATCGATTCAGATTTATATATAACCTCCATATATATGTTCCTCTTGATTTGGTTACAAAGCGCTATAGAAGTTGTACTTTACTTCCGATCATTACAAAAGTCTCCAGAAAGATGTTTCTCAATTTAGGAACGAATATTGATTAATTTAGCGATTATCGGTTCAGAATTAGCTATATCCACATATATATGTTCTTACCCATTTACCAATTATTCCAAATTATTATCGCAGTCACCCTTACCGCATTGTTAGGGAGGTGTAGGGTATTATATAGTCGGCCCCGCCCGACTTTCTGCCTTTCCTTACTGGTTTATTTTGTGCATTTTATTTAAGAGTTACCAAAAGAGGCGTGGTTATAACGACTGCACAAATTCATCGAAGTTGTAAGCCGTTAACTTTTTGTGCAAAATGGTCAATTTGTATGGGAGATACCAAACGGGGCGTGGAAATTAAGCCCATTTTTCACGGGCACTGTAAAGGCATTACACCCCACAAAATTTTAAGCATTTGTATGGATTGGAATCAAAGTTATAATCCGTTAGGTACCAAAAGGGGCGTGGCAACTTCGCCCATTATCTCAAGATTATAGCGACCAATATACTAATACTATGTGTGGAATTGAAAAGATTCTGAGTAATATTATAACGTTATGAGATAATCAATATTCACTAAATGTAGACCCTTCGTGGGGGAGATTCTCGAAGGAGTGGACCAACGTTGTCCATCTCTGACCCTAGCCTGAGATAGAAAAAATATTAACACATACCAAATTTGAAGTCAATCGGTTAATCCTGTCGAAAGTTATAGTGCGCACAAACCAGACGGGCAGACTGACGGACATGCTAAAATGTTTTAAAATGGTCCAAAACGGATTTTCGCTAAATATTCTTGGAGCCTCTTAGTTCACTCCATCGATGTATTGCACTTTGGCTCGTAGCAAATGATATATACCCTCCTCTCTAAGGTGAGGGGATAAATATGATCCAAATATTAAAGGCACCTTTCAAGAAAATTGGAAAATTATAGAAAAATGTTTACAAAAAAAATTTACCAAAAAATAAAATTTACCATAAAATAAAATTTTCAAATAGGCATTGCCCTTTTCGTTATGCTTAGCTTTCAATAATAGAAATTGGAAAAAATTATTTTACAAGTTTTTATATTTTTTATAGTTTTATCAAAAACGATTTATTTTAGAAAAAAATCAATTTTTTCCAATTGTTTTAACAACAGTTACTAAACCACTGTCTCTAAGTGAAAGTTGTATTCCCAACATTTGTAGCCCTTATAATTTTCTTTAATTTTTTTTTCTTTAAAGGGTATCACAGCTTTATCGGGTTTATAATTCAAAACAGTCCATTTAAAAAAAAATTAAAATTTTAAAAAATAAAAATCTTTGTTTTGTTTCATAAAATAGTATGCCTCAATCACCACAAAAAAAGTTTTTAGTTCTCGGGCACAAAAAAATGTTGCATAGTGTAATCCACATTTCACTAAATTTTAAACCTTTGTAAAGGAGGTTCTAGAACCCATCTTCGAACTTAGCCTGAGATAGAAAAAATTATTATCACATACAAAATTTGACGGACGGACATTTCACAAGTGACTTAAAAAGTCCTAAAACGGATTTCCGCCGAACATACTTAGGGTCTTAGGTCACTCCTTGGATGTGTTACACTTTAGACCCGTCGCATGTGATATACACTCTCATCAACTAAAGTGAGGGTATACAAATATTGCCCATTACCTACAATTAAATATGTAATTCGTTTTTAACAGCTTTATTTTGATTATCAGTTGTGCCATTTATATCAATTCACACCGATTTTAATTGCGATTTATCTGCAACGTGTATACATTAAGATGGGTCAATGTACATAAAAACAACTTGGTCCGAATTTTTAATACTGACCAATGAAATATATTTTTGCAGAAAAAGTTTATAAAACGTTGCAAAACGGTAAAGTTGTTTAGTTTCATTTGAAAGGTCTCAGTACAATCAATATATAAACGACCTGAATTATACTTTGGGGGAGTCTGCTTCTTTGTTTACAACTATAAAATATTGGTTGGCAGAGTTTAAATGGGACCGTACGAGCTGCCAAGACGAACACCGTAGTGGTCGAACAATTGAGGTGTCCACGCCAGAAATGGTTAAAAAATCCAAAAACGGTATGGGATGACTGTCGGTTGAAGGTTCGTGAGCTAGCTGAAGTTATAGGCATTTCAAAAAGTGCCATACATAGTAGATTGACGGAAAATTTAATGATGAGAAAGCTGCGAGCAAGATGGGTGCGCGTTTGCTCATAATCAAGACCAGTTTACATATCCACTATTGTGATGGCCAAAATCAATGAATTAAAGTACGAATTGCTTCAGCAAGCACCTAATTCGCCAGATTAACTGTCAAGGATTATTTTTTGTTTCCAAACTTAAAAAAATGGCTCATCGGAAAAAAAAATTGCCAGCAATGAAGAGGAGGAGGTTGCGGTTGATGCCTATTTTGAGGAGCTAGACAGTTCTTACTTTAAACAGGGTATCGAAGCTATAGAAAATCAGTGGAAAAAGTGTATCGAGCTAAACAGGGAAATAATGTTGAGAAATAAAGAAAAATGTTCCGAAATTTGTTGTGTTTTCATTATTAGGTAGGCTAATTTCGTATTAAAAATGGATATTTGAAAATTTCAAATTGAATTTCAAATATAATAATTTTATTTCAATTGATATTTTTGGCATTTAAAATTATGTAATTACTAGCTGGACCCGGTCCACTTCGTTGCCCCATATTTGCGATCCCGTCCATTTTTGGACCACTGACGTAGACTGCCAGCAGATATATATACAAAAATTACAGCACAACAAACGATTTGCCACGCCCACATTTTCCCCGCCGACTATTTGCAATTTTTTTTTTCCAAAACCATCTCAGACCAAATAGCTTTTAAACAAAAGAAAAAAAATTTAAAATCGGTCCAGTGGTTTAAGCGTCTATAAAACACATACATACATACATACAAACATTTTTCCATTTTTATATATATAGATAGATGTTGCTTTAGTTATAATTTTATTTGTTTTTTATTATATTGAAAATAGTGTAGTTTATATGATATTGAAATTTTTCTTAAAATTCACAATTTTGCTGAAGCACCTTAATGCACATACATATGCATGTCTAAGAATATTGATCGTATCATAGCCATCAGCAACTACGAAATAAAGGAATTCAAATATTTCATATTCGTACTATTATCAAAACAATAAATTTTTGTTTATAAAACACCACCTGTTTTGTCATTTTTTCTTGATTTGTTTGTAAATAAATGCAGAGCACTAGGTGTGAGCAAAAAACGCGTATGCATTTCTGTTTTTACACACAATTATTATATGCAGGATAGAAAGCGTATAATTTAAAAGTGTGGCATGTTTCAAATTTCTGCAAAATATTATTAAGCTTAATCAATTTTAAACAAACACACACAGCAGCAAATGCTCATCAGAAAAAATAAACAAATTTGTTCATTGACATTAAACAATTTGTAGATTGTATTCGATTAAAACTGTCGTTAATTCATAAATAAAATTTTAAATTTGAATCGGTACTGATATTTTTTTAAAAATTCTGTTTTTTATTTAAAAATGGAACAAAATATCATTCACATGACTACCATGACTGGCTCGGCAGTACCTCATCCGATCGACCCAATTTTTCAGTACATTTTCGATTGTTTCCCCAGTTTAGACCTTATTTTAACCAAACTTCAAAAGTTTCATTTTCTCCAAACGCAAAGCTATAATATTAAAACCTTTAAAATTGTTACACCCTACACCACACTGTGGTACAGGGTATTATACGTTTGTTTCATAGCAGGTGTTTGTAACACTCAGACATACTATAGATAGACCCACCTTAAAGTATACCGATGGACTTAGAATCACTAGCTAGAATAGCGAAAATTTAATAATTTTTAGGGAAATGCCGCATTTTTACCCATGTTTCTTATTTTTGGTTTTTAAAGCACTATTTTATAAATAAAATAAGCTATAAAATAAACAAATCCGACAATAAATAAAGGAGTTATGAAAATATATAATCATCATTTGTATATAAATTATAAGCAGCGGAATGACAAATACGATATGTGTATCCACACGATATTCCAAAAATAATATATTATAGTCCCACTACTTGGCAATGATATATCTTAAATATACACAATGTGTATAATTATAAACATCAACTGCATTGAAATCATCACTGGATTCTAGTCAACAACACATATTACGTGTTTTTTTACGAATGCATAATGAGAAAAAAAATTGGATACTGTCAATTTTCCAAATGCTCGCATTTTCGATATGTTTAAACATCAAATATTTTGGCAAATCGCCAAAATTACGTATACAAACATATTTGTATACAAAAAGCATATATATTAAAAGAACAACAACTAAACAGACGCCGAAACCACATTTGGTGTACCCCATACCTAAAGACATACATATGTGTATGTAGTATAGGGTGCTTCCAGAAGAGGTTTGGTTTTAAACATGAAATAAAACAAATGTTTTTCAGATTGATTACCCAAAGATAATTTGGAAAATACCTCATCGACTTCTCGCGTAATTTTAAAACAAGCCTTGGACACTTTTTAATGATGTTGGTATATATGTCCTTTGTTACGAACCTGTAACACTCGAAGGGCTGACCTTTATATGTTTGAGGGAACTTCATTTCAGGATATGTTAAGTCATTCAAATTATGCCCACTCTCCAAAAAAACGTAGACTCCACATTGTTTATACGGTGAGGCTTAGTTCAAAGATGGGCATTATTTTCCCCAGAAAGGATTAAAATACAGTGAAATACGGAATAAATCATTAAAAAAAAAAGATTGAGGCATGCTATTTTATGAAATTATAACCAAATTTTTTTAATTTTTCTTTTCTATAATTCCAATTTTTATGGATAGTACCTTTAGTATTTATTTTTTGAAGAATAAGCTCGATAAATCCGAGATGCCATTTTAATTAAAGTAAATTATGAGAGCTAAAAGTGCTGAAAACATCACTCCCATGTAGAAACTGAAGGTTAGTAACTGCCGTTAAAACAATTAGAAAAAATAGGTTATTTTAAAAAACATCGTTTTCTGCTGGCACGAAAAAAACATAAAAAAGATAATATTTTGCAAAAAATTTGTTCAAGTTTTTAAGCTAGAATCCTAACGAAGAGAACAGTGTCTATTTATGGATAAATCTATGGATAAATGTACTCGTATGCTTCTAAATATACACATATCGTAAAAATATGAAAATTCAAAAAAATTATTTTTCATATTTTTATACCCTCCACTATAGGATGGGGGGTATATTCATTTTGTCACACTGTTTGTAACACCTCTAAATATTGATCTGAGATACCATAAAGTATATATATTCTTAATCGTCGTAAGATTCTAAGACGATTTAGCCATGTCCGTCTGTCCGTCCAACTATAAAAACTATAGAAATATTTCTTATAGTTGCAGGTTGTTTGGGATTGCAAATGGACCATATCGGTCAATGTTTTGATATAGCTCCCTTATAGAGGTCTCTCCAAAATACGGGTTTTGAGCTATAGATACCACATTTTTAAAGCAATTTAGCAGAAACTTTGCAGTTTGTATTATATTTCGACAAGAATTCATCACAGCAAAAATTTTAGAAATCGGTTCATATTTTGGTATATTCACCCTATAGAGGTCGCTCCAAAATATACGTATTTGAGCCATAAATACCATATTTTCTAAGCGTTTTAACTGAATCTTTGCATTTTTTATTTAATTAAGACAAGAATTCATCGCAGTAAACTTTTTTTAAATCAGTTCGAATTTTTTTATAGTCTACCAATAGATGTCGCTCCCAAAAAGGCTTATTTAAGCCATAAAAACCACATTTTCTAAGAAATTTTGCTGAAACTTTGAAGTTTATACTCTATTTTGGCAATAATTCATCTTAATAATATTTATACAAATAAAATTTTATTTTGTTGTAGATGTAGCTATCAAAAAGCTATTTTAAACCATAAATACCACATTTTTCAGGTGAAGAGTTTGGCTAAAGAATTTGCGGCCTTAAAATTGCAGCGTTCGTTTTTTAATAATTTACTTAAACAAAAAAGGATTGTTTCATGATTTGCTCCATATCCACAGATTTGTCCAGTAATCAAAATTGAATGCAATTTATGGTGGAGGGTATATAAGATTCGGCATGGCCGAACTTAACGCTTTTACTTGTTTATTTTGGCAATTTTGATTGGGAGGTAGCAAAAGGGGTGTGACAATAACGCCAATTTTTTAATATCCATAGTATAAAACATTACACTGTACAAAATTTCAAGTGTTTGTATGTGCAGGAATCGAACTTATAACCCGTTAACTTTTTGTGCAAAATTGTCCATTTGTATGGGAGGTACAAAAAGCGTGTCAACTTCACCCATTTTTTACGGGACTGTAGGTTCTATAAAAGCATTATACTCCACAAAATGTCAAATATTTGTATGAACTGGAATCAAAGTTATAAGCCGTTAAATTTTTCTGCAAAATGGTCCATTTATATGGGAGGTAGCAAAAGGGGCGTGGCAACTTCGTCCATTTTTCTCAAGAACAGATACTAAAACTATGTATGGATTTGTGAAAGTTTCTGAGTAGTAGTATATAAGTTATGAGATAATCAATATTTCACTAAATTTTGACCCTTCGTGGGGGAGGTACTCGAAGGAGAGGAACAACATAGTCTATCTTTGACCTGATATGATATATAAAAAAATATCCTGTCGAATGTTCTCTCTCATGGCACCAACCAAACAGACAGACGGACATGCTGAGGGACATTGCAAAAATGACTTAAAATTGCCCAAAACGGATTTCCGCCAAATATTCATGGGGTTTCTTAGGTCACTACATCGATGTCTTACACTTTTGGCCCGAAGCATCTGATATGTGCCCTATTAACAATAGTGGAGGTCTAAAAACAGTATTATGTTGAAATTTTATTATTTCTACCAAAAGTGCTATATTTGATATATTTATACAAAGATTTTCTTCAAACAAGCATTGTGCCGAAGAGCACAATTTAGTTTAGCTTTCAAAACATGGATCAAACGATTTTTTGGAGATTTTTTTCTATTTGTTTATGTTTTTTTCGCGCCATCAAAAAACTTTTTTTTTTAAAAATCAAATTTTCTCTAATTGTTTTAACGACAGTTACTAAACTTCTGTTTCCATATGGAAGTGTCATTACAAACCTTTGCAGTCATCATAAATTCCTTTAACTTAACGTGTAACCCGGCAATATCGCACATATACTTCAAAAAATATGGCCCATATATTAAAGGCGCCTTCCAAGAAAATTGGAATATTAAAGAAAATTTAAAAAAAAAATATTACCATAGTCCTAACCCTATATATAGTTTACATTACCCCTGAAGCAATAAATATCCATGATATTCATTACTCATTTTACATTTACCCCTAGAAATAGGTAGTATATGGTACTCGTATCTCATAAATTACATTTGTTTGTTTATTTAAATTCCAGATACATTTGGTCGATGAATTTGATATCTTACAAATTGTCGGTGAAGGATGGTTTGGCAAAATTCTCTTAGTCGAACATCGAGCTTCACACACCGAAATGGTATTGAAAGCTGTTCCAAAGCCTTATGTATCGCTAAAGGATTTCTATCGAGAATTTCATTATGGCCTTCATTTAGGCATACATCGAAATATTGTCACCACCTACGATGTGGCCTTTGAGACCGCCGGTTTCTATGTGTTTACACAAGAATATGCGCCGCTAGGTAAGTAGAACATAGCATCTGACTTGTTTTTGGACTACGAACTTTTAATTGACGTTTATTACATTCTTTTGCAGGCGATTTAACTTCCAATGTTACCGATACCGGTGTCGGTGAGCTCTACAGCAAACGTGTGGCCAAACAGATTGGTTCCGCTTTAGATTATATGCATTCAAAGTGAGTTTACCACACGGTAGCTTATTAAGCAATATGTGATTCAATTTTCATTTATCTTATTTATTTTTTCCAGAGACATTGTACATCGTGATGTTAAACTAGATAACGTTTTAATATATCGTTCCGATTTTACTCGTGTTAAGCTATGTGATTTTGGTGAATCCTATCAAGCGGGAACAGTTGTTGAACGGCGAAATGAATGGTTGCCCTATAGTCCACCGGAAGTATTAGAAATAAAACCGGAGGGAACTTATAAGTAAGTACATACATATTTCCATAAAGCATTCTCATTTAGGGAGGATAATAAGAAGGTTCGAAGTATAAGTTTCATTTCCTCTTTACTCAATGTTATAATTTTTCATAAATTACAAGAGTCGAACTGCATACATTTTACTTTGCATCTTGAAGACGCAATTTTCCTCATTGAGTAATTCCTTTCTTGATTAGAAATTTCGAACTTCATGTCTCATTTAGGGTGGTCAAAGCTTCCTTCCAAATATTTATTTATTTTATTTATATGAATTACAATACAAAGTAAATTTATTTATCAAATTTATATTCTAATTATAAGGTACAGGGAAAGCCGGGTTACAAAGACCATATGGCTAAATGTTTGCAGCGACAGACCAGAGCCTCTGGTGGGATTCGAACCCACAACCCCCAAACTCATAGGCGAGTACGCTACCAACTCGCCTACTGGGGCGCTCAAAATTTGCAATTATATTTAAATGTTTTCTATCGAGAACTCGTGATAGACGAATAATACAAGTTTTATGCCGTAGAGTTCTTTGGATTTCCCTGCCTTTTCGCTCTTGTACACCTTAAACCGGATTTTGCTAAACTCGAATGATACTTTGCCATCGTACTTCGCCAGGTGGCATAGAGAATCGGTTTTCAGTATAAATATGTGAAATGTGAACCTTTGAGACCTATCCATCTCATTCAATCGACCGACCTTCCAGTTTCCAGCTGGAACACCGGGATTAGAGACCTTTAGCACCTTAATGATGAATTTGCATCTGCGACGGCCAGATTTCACCAATCTTCTTCAAAGCGCAGCGGTAGCTCTCAACGAAGCGCATACCACGTTTACTGCGATCCTAATACCAGCCAGCGTCGTCAGAGTTTGGTGGTGTACCCGGCAGCTCCTTAGGAACGTCCACTTGCTATTGGGGATATTGCCATCTTTTTCTCCGCTTGTGAATACTACCAGTACCAAACTGTCCTTAGAAACCTCAAGGAAGGTACACTTCAGCACCTTAATGATGGATTCCACATCATATGGTGTAACCGGAATCCATGCATATGCCCTAGGCCGATCCGGGATGCCCTCCTTTTTGACAAAATCCAGAGCTGCGTCCGGCCAGATTTCACAAATCTTCTTCAAAGCGCAGCGGTAGCATTCAACAGACCACATATCAGTGACCCGTATTCGTTTAATGCGGCCCTGATTACCGCCGGCGTCGGCACTGTAGGATGGTGCACCAGGCAGCTTCTTAAGAACGTCGAAGGAAATATTGGATATTGCGTCCTCTATACCACTCTACTTGCTCTAGGGAGTATTGCCGTCTTCTCCTCCCCCGTTGATGTCCCATGCTGTCCTTAGAAACCTCAGCGAAGGAACTTCCACCTTAATGATGGATTTCGCATTAGATTGTGTAGCCGAAATCCATGCATATGCCCTAGGCCGAGACGGGATGGCCTCCTTACTGAAAAAATCCAGAGCGGCGCCGGGCAGATTTCACAAATCTTCTACATAGCACAGCGGCACCACTCAACAAAGCGCATACCACTGAACCGTATTCATTTAATACACCTCTGATACCAGCCAGCGTCGTCACCGTTTGGTGGTGTACCCGGCAGCTCCTTAGGAACGTTGAATAAATCAGTGGATAGTGCGTCCCGTACATCACTCCACTAGATCTTAGGAATGTTGCCGTCATCCTTTCTCCTGTTGATGATGGCCAGTGCCAAGCAGTCTGTAGAAATGTCGGCGAAGCACTGTGGACCAACGTTACAGTTTTGATCCTTTTGGAATCCGACTGTTTACTGACAGCCTTTTAAAAGGCTTAACAGAAGTTGATCAAGTATCCTGATCATCAGAACTACTTCGCGGCCACTTTTGAGATTCTATGTGCTTGTTGGTCAGAGAAGCAGGGTCGGCTTTCTCAAAACTGCTTAGAGCCATGCGCCGATAAATAAACTTCTTATTTGTTGAAAGGGTGTACTTGTCATAGGAAACCGAAGTAAAAGGTGGTGCTGCTGTCAGGCACATTTTAGATTATAGTTATTAATTTTTGTATCAGTTAGTTGCTGTCGTTTTGGTAAAAATATTATTGTTTGTTAATCCCACGAATGTGGAATAAATATTTTTGTTTGTTGATCCTACGAATGCGGGGTAGGGATGGTCTACCATTTAATTTTCCTCAAAACGTGACAAGGACTGAGTCGTTGCCGATGCGTCCACATATCAGCAAAGGCCGCCGTCCACACACAGACTACGGTAGCCCCAGATGAGCACGGTTCACATAACAATTCGGACATAGTGGAGTTCGTTTAATGTAGAACAGCTACTGGCATATTATTTACAGTTACCCAGCGATCTACCTAGTTAGGTTGGTATATAACTGAATAGAAACGCACCGAGCCTTTCCCTGGATGTTGGGAAAAATAATTCCCTCGTATACGTTTTTAGCTTGCAATCCATCTGGTATCTTCCAGTTCCAGTTGTCCTTATAATAGATCAACGGTTGGCTTTGCTATAGACCATGCTAGGATTTAGTGCCCAACTGAGTAGAAACGCGCCGAGCCTTTCGTGGACTTGCAAGTTGGGAAAATTAGTTCCCATATACGAGTATACGTTTTAGCTTGCAATTCATCTCGTGTCTTCTAGTTAACTCGCCTTTTCCCAAAATGCAGGCGAGAACATTTATCTTGCCTTCCTTAAACCTTACATCTTTAATATGATATTCTACCCGTACTAAATATGTACATATATACGGAGCCTTATACAGATGAGGGCTCAACCAACGTCTTGAGTGCATCGAGTAAGCAGACGTTATCAAAGACATGGCATCAAAGCTCTAATCTCTGGAATCCGAAGCAGCAAAGGCTGGCCTGAAAATCAACATGAAACGTCAAGAGCAAGAGTATGCGCCGCAACACTGTAAATAGCAGCAGGTCCAAAATAGGCACCATCGACTTGGTTGATGTAACATTCTTTTGTTACCTCGGTAGCATCGTTACGAATAGTGGTGGATCTTGCAATGTTGTAGCATACCAAATATCACAGGCCAACCAATCTTTCGGTGTTTTAAGCCCAATATGAAATTCAACGGTTATTTCTAACAACACCAAAATAAATTTTTCCGATTCCTGCTTCAAATAAGTACTCTTGTATGCCTTCGAGACATGGAACGTTTCATTGCGAGATATACACGCAGTGCAGGTGTTTGCTTACCGCTGTCTGCGACGAATACTTAGTTTATTTTGCATTACAACTATCTCAAATGAACAGCTATGGAGCTGGACCAAACAAAGGCCTGGAAAATATATCTTGCGATCTCTCTGTTGATAGTCTTCAAAGAATATATTATTTCTGTAAGAAAATGGGTCTTGTAGTATAATCAATATTGGCGAAAAGAAATCATAGCTCACACAGATTTTTAGGGGGATTTTACTATTGCAGAGTCCTAATTTACTTTCGAAACTTTACATCCAATGTTTTTTAAATTAACCTAAAGTCCCTTGTGAAGCCATCTATCGTAGGTAGGTACTTTTCTATACTTTATACAGGGTGTTTTCTTTTAGACTTGTGGTTTTCAGTCTGGTAGTACTTTTTTCGGAGTTGGTCTTTTTGACAGGTCACTGTTTGGTGTGTCCCATGGGCAGAGGGAATCATTGGTCCATATTTCTTCAAAAATATATGTTACATTCAATGGGGAACGCTATAGAGCCATGATTAATGACTTTTTCGTGCCTGAATTGGAGGATGTTGATGTGGACGACCTTTGGTTCCGACAAGACGGCGCTACGTGCCATACAGCTAACGAAACAATCAATTTATTGAAGGAATCTTTTGGTAAGCGCATTATCTCTGGATAATGCTGCTGGTGGAAATTGGGCCTCTCGGCTGGAATTTATTCGATTTGGCCGAAATCATTTTTAAAACATAATGGCAAACCCTTTTTTTATAATAAAGCTAAATTCTAGGCCATAACATTAAATTATATGCGTTTTATTTCTTCTTGAAAACAACACGTCTAAAAAAACACCCTTTACCTAAACATTCTCAAAGACTGATGTTTGGACTCTGTAGGTTAAGAAATATCGCGTTTCGTTCCTCTCTCATATTGAGCAATTTTGGTATTAAATGGATTTTAAGATCGTGGTCTTGTACACAGCATTACAGCTAATTGTAGAGCCCTGTCAGAAAATCAGGGCTCTACAATTAGCTGTTTGATTGCTACAGTAGCATGAAGTTGGGAATACTTCGAACGCCGACCCCATTGTCCAGATAATTATTAAAATTGCTGCTGTAATGTTAGGGAATTGGTTTTATACGGGTCGAGAGTTGCTATATGGTGTTGCTATTGTTGTTAATATTCCTCAAGAATTATGATTCAGTTTTGTACTGGCAATAATATCTCTATCGCGAGGTAGTGCATTCAGGTAGAGAAGCTTATTATAAATGTTTGATGTTTAGGTTTGCCAGGGTTACGGCTGAGAATCGAACCCATCACTTTGGTTGATAAGATTCAATTCGCAACGAATCGTCCCTTTCCCAGTGGTTTCAAAACGTTGCATACGGTAAGGCTTTATCTTTGCGATAGACCGGTATATAGGTACAGAAACTCTAATTTATGATGAGATCATGGAATGTTTCACGATAATGGGAATGGAACCCAGCGCCTTAGGTTACCGTGCATTGAGGTTTGGTCGAATGTTTTCTTCCCAATACAATGGGTACATTAAAGATTACGCTGAGTCAGCAGCAACCTTTGCGAATTGTGGAGTTTTCTCAAACTTCCTCGAGTTCTTGGATTGCTTGCTATTCCCTGAAAGCAGAGATTTTGGTATGCAATCTGTTTCGCATCTCATATGAATATTCTCACAGTGGAAGTATTAAATATTCTCTGCTATTCTTCGTGAATATGTTCGACCTCGTGTCTTTCAGTTCACTAGTTTTCTTCTATCCATTTTAGAAAACTTTGGGATTTAGAAAAGTTTGATTTTGCCCAGCTTTCCTGCGTATTTGTTCGCCCCAATAGAGTTCTCAATTACTTTTGAAACTTTAGCGACTTGAAAGCGTTGAACGCTTCATTCCCAACAAATGCTCAATTCTCGTTATAAGGCGTCAGCAGATATCTTTGCAAGGATCCTTGTTAGGGTTTGGCACCTAATTAAGTGGGCGTCAATCAAACCTATGATCTTCGATAACTTTCCTGAGCGCTTGGATAGATTGATTTTACTTACAAACCCGCGAAGATTAACTCCGTGGTAGGGATATTTAGATATATTTCCGAATACCTGCAACCCATAAATACAAAATGTCGCAGAAGTTCCTTATTTACACGAGAAAGAAGCTGTAGGTCTACATCTAGATACATTCTCTCACGAAGGAAGGATTGATTGAAATTCATAAATCAAATCATATTCTATTGTCTTTCTCATGTTGACAAAACCGAGCCTTGGAAAAGAATGACCCTGCAGATTTGTTACATCTGAAACTTTAGCGACCTTCAAGTCGTTGAATTCCTTTTTAACAAATATACAATTTTCGTTAGAAGGCGTCAGCAAGTATCTTTGCGATGAGCCTAAGTATGAATTAGTATCTAATTGAGTGGGCGGGAATCAAATCTATGATCTTTAATAACTTCCTTGAGAGACTGAATTGATTGTTGTTACTTACAAACCTTAACTCCGTGGGATGGAGATATGATTCTATTTCCGAACACCTGCCTCCTTTAACTACAAAATCTCACAGATTTACACGAGAGAAATGTTGTAGGTCTACATATAAATACTTTCTCTCACGAAAAAAGGATTGGTAGAAATGTAAATCAACTTTCTAATCTAGTTTGTATCAGGGAAAATAATGTAGGCATACATCCAGAATCTTTCTCTCAAGATTAGTTGAGTGGAAGGAGCTGTAGATCAACTCTCAACCAATGATATCGCATCTGTCGAGTATTACACGGGAGAAATATGGAATGTAGGTTTAGTTATGAACTATTCAACCTCCAGGTTGCTGCCACTTTTAAATTCTTGATGTTGAAGGTAGTCTAAATCTACTATCAGGCCTTTCCGGATCAATAATTCACTTTTTTATATCGACTATTAAATACAGATCCACTTCTAAAATTTTTGGAGTAACGATTAAATTCCATTCCAAGCCAATCTAACCGTTCTCATATTGACAAAATCTAGCCTTGGATAAGGATGACTCAGCAGAATTTTTACAGCTAAGTACCACCGGAATCAGTGTTGATTGATTGATCAAGAATTATACATCCACGTAGTTCTTTCAAAGCCGCAGAGAAAAGGAAGCTGAGTGTTTTGTTACTTCAATTTGAAAATTCTAAGTACTGGATATCCAAATTTTTAACTATAGGGTGATCTAAGTAGAGATACTTTTTTTCAATAGCCATTTTTTACAGATCACGTGTGAGTCGTGTCATGCTGTTATGTTATTTTTGTTAAGTATTGTTTGGTATTTCATCATAGAAAGACTTACGCCTGAACAACGTTTACAAACTATTCAGTTTTATTATCAAAATAATCGTTCGCCAATTGCGCTGTCAATTTTTTTAAATAAAAAAAAAACACTTTCCAGTCGACCCACGACCTTGACACCCATGAGCAATATTTTAGCTCTCGTTAAGAGCTATCTTTCTGCCATTGACCGATTCCCGATCCGACGTACCGGAATCATCGGTCCATATTTCTTCAAAAATTATGCCGGTGAGAACGTAACCGTCAATGGCGAACGTTATCGTGCCATGATAACCGACTACATGATGACTGAAATTGAAGCTCGTGATCGCGGCGTCATTTGGTTTCAACAAGACGGCGCCACTTCCCACACATCGCATCAATCAATGGATTTATTGAGAGAACACTTCGGTGAGCAGATAATTTCACGTTTTGTGCCGGTCGATTGGCCACCAATATCGTGTGATATCAAACCGTTAGACTTTTTCCTGTGGGGATATGTAAAGTCTAAAGTTGATGCAGTCGAAATGCTCGAACGAGTCATCGAAAATTGGACTCAACGGATGGACCATCTGAGACGTAGCCGCGGCCAACATTTGATAGACATAATCTTCAAAAAATAAATGCCAAAGAATATTCTTTCAAATGAGATAATAAGCATTCCCCATTCAATTTGAATTTTCTGTGTTTTTTTCTTTAAAAAGTAGGGAACCTCGAAATGGATCAAGCTATATTATCTGAGACTTTCACTTCCATTTCATTATTACCATTTCTTATGGCCTTTCATAATTCCACTACAATCTCAGGTGTTATGCCAAACTCTCACAGTTCTTTTTTTGTTCCCTTTTTTGCAGAGCCGATCCCGGTCACGATGTTTGGCAATTTGCTATAGTCATCTTTGTCTGTCTAACCGGTTGTTTACCTTGGCAGAAGGCTGCATCAGACGATCCACGTTATGTACGCTATTTGATTTGGCAAAACAGCATGATGTTGGCCATAAGACGTACTCCGAAACTCTTCAAATTGCTCTCATCCCGAGCGCAACGTATGTTCAAGCGATTCCTCGAACCCCGGGCGGATAGAAGGCCGAAAAATCTTTCGGACTTAACGAAATTCTTGGATGATCGTTGGCTAGCCAAAACGGCGGAAAAGGAAATGGCGGAATACGAAACAGATGAATTGTGTCCGTCCATGTATAGCTTTCACAGTAGTCCCGACGAAAAGAATCGTTTGTTATATAATTTAGCCGATTGTGGGATTGAGACAAATGTCGATAGGCACATAAAGAAGATTAGGATAAAGGAGTGGATAGAATCATCAGTTATAACCGAGGAAGATGAGGTGAGTAGTACTTTCTCGAGAATTTTGGTGTCAATTATTTATTGTTCTTTCTCGAGGAGTTTGGTGTCAATTATTAATTGTTCTTTCTCGAGCAGTTTGGTGTCAATTATTTATTGTTCTTTTTTTACTTTACTTTAAAAACAGGAAGAACTCGAAGAAACAAACTCTGCATCATCGCCCTCTTCATCCGTTTCCCGGGAGCCAGTACGTGGTCATATATCTTCATTGCGATCTTCATCTGCCGAACAGCCTAAGGAAATTAAAACTACTTTGAAAGATGCCAACCAAAAACACTTTGATCCTCGCACTGGTGTCATTCAAAATGGTCCCAGCGAAATGGGCACCGCACAATTTAACCAAAGACAGCAGAAATCCGATAGTCCTTCCTCGATGGCCAGTAACCTCTCGACCATGATGAATAATGACAGTTTGGCTGGAAGCCTCGTAACCCTGGGCTCACGGGGCGATTTAATCTCCAGCAGTTTGGAAATTTACAATTCTACAAACAACGATTTTAATCGTCTGAGCAACAGCTATGATCAGCTCAGTGATGTTGGTGATAATTTCATGAATCCGCAACCGATTGGCTCGTCCAAGAATACAATTGGTGTCGGAACGGCACGTCCCACGGGCGGCAACAAAAGCATTCTACAACGTTCGAAATCAGATTCAGTGAAAACAGCTTTGTTTGCCAGCACCCCGGCCCTGGACAATAGTAACCAATGGAATTCTGGTCAAGCAATGCCCCTACAGCCCCAAATGAGCAATGGCAACAATAAATCAGTAACATTTTCCGGTTTGGCCACTTCTTTCCAGACCATAGCTCCCATACTAATGCCGGGCAGTATGGTAGGGCCGCCGGCAGAACATAATCAAAAACAGTTTATGCAAAATCAAAATCAGAATAAAAATCAATCGATTTTTTATGATTCTCAAATAAAAGATAGCGCTTATGGTTCTTCGGAAATTAATGATTTCCAATGGAATAATAATTCATTGAATGCCCCCATGACCATGAATGGAACAAAAGGACAAAATGGCACAATGTTTTCTGCCCAGAATGGTCAACAAATCACAAATCCTCCGTCGACTGTACGCACCCAAAGCTCACAGCAGCAACGAGCCTATACGGGATCGTTAACAGCGACCACGAAAGACACCGCATATGATCGCGTCAATCCGAATAATTTCAGAAAGAGAAGATGAATCTCTTGTCGCTTTGGATATTGTATTTTTAATCTGAACATACTAGTGTGTCTGTCTGATATTTATAATATTTTTAATATGATTTTAATTTTACCTATTTTTATTGTTAGTTTTAAATAAAATAAAAATATTACAGAAAAACTCTAAAATTCTCAATCTTTGTTCTAAACAGAAATTAATTTAGGGTTTGATTTTAAAGAAAATCTATTTTATGAAAAATAGTATAGTAGAATATCCTCATCACATGATCATTGAACAACCTACCAGGAAAAGATTACAGTAAACAAGTTAAAAAATAAATAAGAAAAATAAGAAATAAGACAGACTGGAAGATTCTTATATGGGGGATTCATAGAATATTATTTATTATTTATTTTTATGAATTACGCATGTTTCTGCAGCGACAGACCAGAGCCTCTGGTGGGAATCGAACCCACGACCCCCCAACTCATAGGCGAACACGATACCAACTCACTTACAGCCCCCCTGTCATCATAGAATATTAATATGATATACATACTTCGTTCCGGAATGGCACAATGTGATATAAGCCACAAACATCGATATTTTTGCCGATTAGACGTAATATGTAATTTCTAGAATGAAAATAGGGCAATTCGAAAGGGTTTATGGATGCCATTTTGTCTAACGGGAAGTTTTTTATGCGAGGGCTTTATCCAAAATTAATATGGTCTGCTTTCTCCCGGAATATATTTATGTGAAATAAATCACTTACGGCATATTTTGCCTAGAATGGATGTAATATTTTATTTCTAAGGGGGCTTTATCAAAACAAATTACAATATTTCAGTCCTACATTACGCTAAACTTTGATTTCTGTATAAACCGAATCGAAAGATGATCTTTATATGGAGGCTATATTAGAGCTTCAACGATATTCGAAAAGTTATGGCAGAATTGTCACAATGGTGGACTTCTGAGCTTAGGGCTCTTAAAAAGACATGCAACAAGCTATTCAACAAGCACAAATCTGGGATAAAGAGCAACTCAAAATCTATAAGAAGGTGCTTAAAAAAGAGCAAATGCGTTCTTGGTACACCTTCTGTGGAGAAGTGGAAAAGGTTTCAGACGCCACAAGGCTACGGAAGATACGCTACACCCTGTACAGTGGGTTACCCGCAAGATGAGGTCAACAAGTGGACAAAAAACATGGAGCAGTCGCTGAAACTCGACCCATATTACCCGGAAAACTCATCTACAGAACTCAAGAGACAGCAGGACCAACAAGAGAGCGAGTGGACTACAATCGTTGCCCGGTTGTTGACTAACAAATCCAGAATAAGCCGGGCGATTTGCTTCGAGTTCTTTAAATCACCTGGACCGGAGGGCATTACTTTAGCAGAAATGCAGAAAATGTCGAAGTAAATTATCTCGAAAGGACTTAGGCCAATTATTCGATGCTGATCAGTCGTAGTGAACGGACGTGTTTAGCACAGAGCGGATAGTTAAAATCTATTATACATATTACGCAATCGCAAAAAATAAAACAAAATCTGTACAAAGTCTGGAAGGCCTACATCGTAGTACCTATTACGGGCTAATACGAAAAAAAAATCATTGGCGGGGATGCCTTCGCGTTCCGATGGAGCGGGGTTCCCCAATCGTCCTACTGTCCGTCCGTTGGTCTTGGCCAAAGCCGACCACACCAAACATGGTGAAAATTTCCCCCCAGTACTCACAACAGGTGGTACGGTGAGGGGAAAACGTCACTTCCGACCGTCAAAACGGAAACACAATGAGCACCGGATAGCGCTCAGAGTTCTGACGAAGTTGGAGGCTGTTGAGGTTTCGGCTCTTACCGAAAAACAAAAAGAGTCACTTACCTGGGCTAAAGGCGTCTTAGATGCTTCTAAGGCCAATCAGCCGGCTGAAAGAGCCACAAATTCAGCTGTGTTAACGGCTAATAAAGTCAAAAGAATCAGATCACCTGATGAACCCCTGCCCTCGAAAAAGGCAAGAGGCCCAAATGTCACTATCAACAGGACACTCACCAAGCCCTTCAATGAAGTGGCGAAGGAGAGTCTAGTGATGGCCGTTATAGACAGAAGTAGTGAGGATGGATCCATCCTCAAGGACAAATGGAGCCATGTGCAATCAGCCATTATGGCTCATTACCTCGATGTCCGTAGAGAGATGCCGGGCACACCACCAATCTGCTACGATGCAGGATGGCATCAGGGGAGAGTAAAGCTCTTACATTTCGGTGATGCCAGATCAGTAGACCTGTATAAGGCTGCTCTGAGTCGAGCGGGTGAGGTGTGGCCGGGTGCCCAGTTGGATATTGTCGAAAAAAACAACATCCCTAGTCATCCTAGAGCCATCACCTGGGTTACAGAAGAGCCCTCCAACCCGGCTGACATATTAGAAATAATAAAAGATTCCAATCCTGGTCTGCCCGCCCATAATTGGAGAATCAGCAAGGTGGGTGAGGCGGATGGTAAAAAGCAGCAGGTCAATTTGATCCTTAACGCTGAATCCACCTCCCATATACAACGTGCAAGTGCAACCCTACAGTATGGCTTCGAGACTATAGTCTTGAAGGTATACAAGCAGGATATAGTTCCCACTGCGGAAGGTGAGTCGTCCACCGCGGTTGAAACACAGCTTTCTGGAAGTGCGGAGGTATGCACGCCCATTATTTCGGGTGACTCCAACTCTAACAGAAGATCTGTAACGTCCTACTCTGAGGACGAAAGCTCTACTTCTGACACAGAGGGGCTGAGGGGAGTCTCCGGACTCTTTGACGCATCTGGCGGGGACACGCTTCTCGATGATACGGACGAAGAGTTCGATAACACCATTGTAGGGGTGGAAGTTAATCTGTCAATTACCAATGATGGTAAGAATTTTACAGATTAACCTCCATCACGCTAAAGCAGCCTCAGCGGCTCTATTGCTGCGCCTGTCCACAGGTGCAGTAGACATCGTCCTGATACAGGAGCCCTACGCAGTGGGAGGAAGGGTGTGCGGTATCAGGACACCCAACTTTAAACTGCTTGTGGCCAACTGTGAAGGCACTCCAAGAACCTGCATTTTGGCCAGGAAAGATCTAAGTATCTTTCTCCTGGCTAATTTAAGTGGTAAAGACCAAACATCTGCTAGTCTGGAGATCGGTAATCGCATATATTGGGTGGTCTCCAGTTACTTGCCTTATGAAGCTGTAGTACCGACTGCTCTATTCAGGGAAGTAGTAGAAGAAGCAACATCTGACGAGGTCGAGCTGATTGTTGGCGCAGACACGAACGCTCATCATACTATCTGGGGTAGTACGGATATAAACAATAGGGGTGATTCGCTTCTTGACTTTATTCTAACTACCAACCTAAGTATTTGTAACATAGGTAATAAACCGACCTTTACAATTAAAGACAGACAAGAAGTACTCGACGTAACGTTTGCTACTGACCGGCTGTCAGACAAAATTATTGGGTGGAATGTACTAGACGACCACTCATTCTCAGATCACCATTATATTGAGTTCAAACTCGCTGAAAAAGCGCCTGAACCTGCCGTCCACAGAAATGTGAGAAAGACAAAGTGGCACCTGTATGAAAAGAATTTCAAGAAAGTCCTCAACTCCAAACTTCTGTACGAACCGAATGACAAAGCCGGTCTGGATCATCTGGTCGAGCATATCACCACATCATTCAATAGTTCCCTTGAAGAAGCCTGTCCAAAAACAAGGTACAAGGGTAAAACTAAACCCCAATGGTGGACTTCTGAGCTAACGGCTATGAAAAAGACCTGCAACAAGCTATTCAACAAGGCTAAATCTACTGGGGTCGCTAATGTTTGGGATGCCTATAAAGAGCAACTCAAGATCTATAAGAAGGAGCTTAGAAAGGCGCAAAGACGCTCTTGGTATACTTTCTGTGGCGAAGTGGAAAAGGTCTCCGACGCCGCAAGGCTGAGGAAAATATTATCAGCTTCACCCTGTACAGTGGGTTACTTGCAGGATGAGGCAAATAATTGGACCAAAAACAGCGAGCAGTCGCTCAATGTACTGCTCGACACACATTTCCCGGGGAACTCTCTAACAGAACCAGAGGATCAGCAGGACCAACAAGAGTGCGAGTGGACTGCGAGCGTCGCTAGCTTGTTGACTGAAAGATCCAGAATAAGCTGGGCTATTAATAGCTTTGAGCCCTTCAAGTCACCTGGACCAGACGGCATCACTCCAGCAGAAATGCAGAAAATGTTGAAATACATTATCCCCTGGCTGGAGAAAATTTATGTAGGGAGGGATACCAAAGTGGTATTCATACCAAAAGTGGGGAAGATATCACACACTAGGCCAAAAGACTTCAGACCAATTAGCCTATCCTCCTTCCTATTGAAAGGTCTGGAACGACTTTTAGATTATTTCATTAGGGAAAACCTGGATACAAAACTCCTGTCAGTGAACCAACATGCTTACAATAAGGGGAAGTCTACAGAATCAGCCCTGCACGAACTTGTGAGCACTATCGAATCGTCCCTGCATTTCAAGGAATTCACCATGGTGGCATTTCTTGACATAGAAGGGGCTTTTAACAACATTCACTCAGATGCAGTAATTGCGGCACTGTCACATCTTAATGTTAACTTTAGTTTGATTAGACTAATTCAAAGTCTGCTCAACAGAAGACGCATAACAGCATGTCTTGGGTCCACAACTCTAACAAGGTTTGTAAACAGAGGGACCCCACAAGGAGGAGTACTGTCTCCACTAATTTGGAACCTAGCGTTGAATGAAATTCTGCTAGATCTAGAACGTTGTGGCTGCAAGGTCGTGGCATATGCGGACGACGTTGCAATCGCAGTGAGTGGCAAATTCGAAAACGTCCTCCGAGACATTCTACAGATAGCTCTGAACAAATTGGCTAGATGGGCCAGAAGCAGCGGTTTGGGCATAAACCCAAACAAGACAGAATTGGTTCTCTTTACTAGGATGAATAAAGTCCCACATGTGGACCCTCCACCTCGGATAAATGGAACAGATCTAGTCTTTTCTGAAAGTGCAAAATTTTTAGGAATAATTCTAGATAGAAAACTGTTATTTAGACTTAATGTATTGGAACGTGTAAGGAAGGCTAACGTCGCCTTATATTCCTGCAAAAAGGCTGTAGGGTCGCGGTGGGGCCTCTCTCCTAAAATCGTCCACTGGATATATATAGCAGTAGTTCGTCCTATACTGCTATACGGCATTGTGGTATGGTGGACGGCAACTGACAAACTAACCATCACCAACCTACTAACAAAGGTTCAGAGAACTGCCTGCCTGAGCATAAGCGGAGCCTTAAGGACTACAGCGACCGAGTCTCTACAAGCCCTACTCCATATACTGCCGATTAATATTGTGGCGAGAGAAGTTGCAACCAAAGCGGCAATAAGATTAAACTGCCTATCAATGTGGAGGTACAAAACCTACGGTCACATGAGAATATCAAAGTGTAGTGCTATGGTAACCGACCGAGTGGACTATATACCAACGGTGTACACCTTCGAGAGAAATTACATCACTATGATTCCCGCGAGAGATGAATGGGTTGGAAGAAAACCAGGTAATAGAAACCATCTCCAATTTTACACGGATGGTTCGAAGCTTGATGAAAAGGTTGGCTTCGGAGTACACTGTGCAGAGCTTAGATTGGATATAGCTCACAGACTACCAGATACCTGCAGTGTCTATCAAGCCGAAATAATGGCAATATGGGAAGTAGCCAAGTGGCTGAGTCGCAACATAGTAACCAACACTGGCATTGTCATTTACTCGGACAGCCAGGCTGCCATCAATTCTCTGGAGGCAACATCCCTAAATTCACAAACAGCCCTCGACTGCCGCAGATCTCTTAACGAGATGGCTGAGCAGTTTAACATACACCTCATATGGGTGCCTGGGCATAGGGATATCCCGGGGAACTGCAAAGCCGATGAACTTGCTAGGAAAGGGACGACATTACAAATTCTCGAAGAATTTGCATATATTGGTGTGCCACTATCCACGTGCAAGCTTTGGCTTAGGCAAGAGGCAATCAGGCAGTCCAACGAAAGATGGACAGAAATCGGCACCTGCAGGGTAGCTAGACAAATCTGGCCAAGGTATGACCTGAGAAGATCAAAATATCTCCTCGCACTAGAGAGGCAAAGATTGTCTACGTTAGTATCAGTTCTGACGGGACACTGCTTGATCGGCGAACACGCCAAAAGATTGGGTATTGACTCTAATGACTTCTGCAGAAGCTGTGGAGATGAGGAAGAAGTGGAGAGCATTGAGCACTTGCTATGCGACTGTCCCGCTCTGAGTAAACGACGACTGGACATACTGGGGTCGGCTGTTCTAGGCAGCCTAACAGATCTTTCCAGTACCGATATTCGTAATATCGACAAATTTGTATATCAAACAGGTTGGTTTCGATGAGGGGCATTTCAGCCCGTGGTAACACTAGGGACCTAAACTGGTCTATGTGAGCTTGTATAAAAATACGGCTGCCACCCTAACCTAAACCTAAACCTAAACCTAGGCCAATTAGCCGATGCACATACCTAATGAAATGTCTGGAAAGACTTTTTCAGTACTTTCATTAGAGAAATCTGGATACAGAACTCCTGTCGGGTAACGAACTTGCTTACATCAAGGGTAAGTGTACTGAATCCGTCCTGCGCGAATTTGTGGGCACGATCGAATCGTCCCTACAGTTCAAGGAATTCAATATGGTGACCTTTCTTGAGGCAATTAACAACATTCAATCAGATGCGGTAATTGCGGCGCTGTCACATCTAATGGTGAATACTAGCTTGATTAGACTAATTCAAAGCCTACTCAACAGTAGACGCATAACAGCAAGTCTTAAGACCACAACTCTAACATGGTTTGTAAACAGAGGGACCCCACAAGGAGGAGTACTGTCTCCAATAAAAAGAAATCCTCCCAGCGGTTAATGGAATTCTGTTCGATATATATCGTTTTGGCTGCAAGGTCGTGGCATATGTGGACGACGTGACAATTGCAGTGACTGACCAATTCTTCAGAGGCATTCTACAGATTGCTCTAAACAAATTGGTTAGATGGGCCAGAAGCAGCATTTTTAGCGTTAATCCAAACAAGACAGAATTGGTTCTCTTTAGTAGGTGAAATAAAGTCCCACATGTGGACGCATATCTTTTCTTATTGTTCGAAATTTCTAGGAATAATTCTAGATAAGAAAATGACATTCAGACTTACCCCAAATTTCACAATCTCCGGTTAGAGCTAATTGGCCGTTCATGTACTGAAACATGTATGGAAGACCATCGTCGCCCTACATTCCTGCAGGAAAGCAGTAGGATCACGTTGGGCCCCCTCCTAAAATCGTCCATTCGATATACATATGTACATAGCATATGGAATTGTGGTGTAGTGGACGGCAACTGATAAACGATCAATTACCAACCAATTACACTGTGCAACAGTGAAAAAAATACACGGATCTGACGGTATAGGTTCGATTCTACTGCCAAATGGTAGTATAACCCTATACTCAGTTTGGCGAGATTGGTGACCAATTTATTTTTATGGGCCTCGAAAGATTCGGAAAATCAGTGGACCCCTTGAAAAAGGTGTCATCGGTTTTTGAGCAACAGCTACTTCAGACTTGGTGATAGCGCTTAACTATATTTGGCAATAATGTAGCTAAGAACACGTTGAACAAAGTCTGTTAACATTTCATGCCAAAAAATTTTTGTTTTCCTGCACATTTTTTCGAAAAACAGGGATTACATTTATTTTTTTTCACTTTTTTTTGGCATAACTTTAGGGGATCGCTGATTTTTTACTAACAATATTTGGCAATATTGTAGCCACGGTAAATCTGAACAACTTTTATGAACATATCAATACAATCTGAACGTGTCTAGGCACCTTAAATAGCTCAAAAATCCACATTGTACCCCAAAAATGTAAGTATTTCACTGTTATGTAACAAAAATATATTTTTCTGGTATGGGGTATGTTCAGCAATTTTATAGAAAATATTAAGGGCAATATTTTTGTGGAAAATTTTAACCCTCTAGCTCCCCCACATAACTGTAATTTTTGGCCCCATTTTAACAAATCGTAAAAACACCCCTTAAAAGGGGGAGGGCGGGGATGAAATGTTCTACAAAAATGTTCGCCATAAAATTTTAGTATATGTGTCAGAACACACCAAAACCCAAATCTTAACACAAAAACTAGATCGTACGACTGACATTGATGCACGATCAGGAATTTGACCTTTTTTTTGGTTTAAGGCCCCCAGCCAGAAAGGGATTTAACTAAAAATTCACATTAAAACAATTGACACGCCTAAAGGCAAAGCAAAGAATAGACTTAGTTAGATATAGAAACACTACTCCTGAATATACATATATATGTACTGCATCATAAACATTGTCATATATACATACGTACGTATAATTAATTGTCAGAGCAAACAATTTATGATTGATGTAGCAAACAATTTATGATTATGAGGGAATGAAAAAACACGCAAGTAAACAGGAAGCCTGTTCCAGATTCGTGCAACACGGACAAGATATGATCGATCAAAGATAGAATGTGAAAAACGAGGTAGAAGGATCTGAGGGTTACGTATCGATCTAGAAAAAATAAATTCCTCGCGAAGAGAAACAAGTGATCCAGTACGTATAGTTCTATAGAAGTAAAGCAAAATTCGTTGCTTTACAAGTAATTTAAACGGGACACCTAAAAATTGAATAGCATGTTCCGAAATGTGATCACGCCTATTTAAAGAATATACAAAGCGGACTACCATGTTGAACAGCTTCTCAATTCTACTCAAGTTTTCATCCGTTGTGCCTGATACAACATCAATGCAATAACAGATTACAGACATCAATAACGCAAATGCGAGCCTCCGTCTTACAAAATGAGGAAAATATAGATGCGTACAATACAATTTGCGCAAGGTAGAAATAACTTTAGGAAATAGCGAGTCAATATGACTGGAAAAATCGAGTTTATAATCAAGAATAACTCAACGAACTCAATTGTACTATCATTTATACACACATTAAGAGTGTGATCTACTCGACGATTTCGTCGTCAATTAAAAAATGTTTCGTTAGAAATCTGAATTCCGATTTTCCATTTGCAATGCAGAACGAAGAACTCGTCAATTGAAATTTAAAAATTCCATTAAAAATTAAGAACGATCAAATATGTATGTATATCTAAAAATGTGCTGAAAATAATTCTCCAGCCATTTTCAAGCGTAATTCAGAAAAGATTGATTGAAATTCAGATTGTAGGAAATCATTTGGAATTTCAATATGTACGTATTAACATGTATTTTAAGTTAAACCGATTTTTTCCTTCTAGGCGACATGCTATTTAACAACAATATTTATTAACTACAACATTATCAAGAGTAATTTCACTTGAAATTAAAATTTAGATTTGGATAAACATGTTTTGTAATTGACTACAATTCTTTTACAAATTACCAATTTTCTGATATTGACAAACTTATTTTAAAATTGACAAAATTTCTCTTCAAATTTATCAATTTTACATTTAAAATTTCCTAAATTTCAATTGAGATAGAGATTTTTTCCCATTTGAAATTTACTATTTTATTATACTATTTTTTAACGATTGTTTTGAGTAATTAAGTAAATTGTGTTTGAATTTTTCCGAGTAGTAAATTCTTTTCGAGTAGAAATCAGCTGCTTTTTATTATGCATATTGTAATATGTTTATAAATGGGCCAAAAGGTCCTTTAATTACAAGTTTGAACTAAAAAATGAAATGAAATGAAAATTACATTACGGATGGCAACTACCGACAACTTCAGTTGTAAAATGGGGGATTTTTCGGCAACCATTTATTTGTGGTTGCTGTGTATTTTGTTTAAAGAGGTTTGCTTTAAAATTAATCTGCACTCTTTGCCATTCACTGAAGGAGATGCCTGGCAGACATTGTGCACAGTCCACAACAATTTGAGATGTTAATAAAGAAAATAGAAGCTAATCAAAATCTAGCTCGCAGTGTGCGACTTTTAAGCGAATATGCATTTTGTTCCCTACTTGCTCCTCTACGCTGTGTATCTGCTGCTCTGTTCGCGCACCGCTGCACGAGACAGCAAGGCTCTTGGAAAAATAGCTAGAGAGTGCCTTCAAAGTAGAAGGTCCTATGTACAAGTTAACTGTGTCTCTTTTAACACCCTCATGAAACATGACTGAGACATCGTATAGCCCATTTGAAGCGTCTGAAACTGCGGCACATGCACGCCATCTGGATGATTCTCCTCGGTGAATCATCTAGATGAATGCAAACTCTAAAATCACAGGTGGTGGGCCATCGCAAGAAGTGTATTTATCGCCTTTGGAGCAGGCGGCAGCAGACCTATTGCAAATTGATTTGCTTGTAAATCCTGTATGTATACTTTTTGGCGTTGTTGAGGCATTGGGCATTGGATTTTCTTTGTCAAAAAATAGCCCCACTAGTTTATCATTAACAATAACATTTTTGTAGTTGAAATGTACTTTTTTGTGTTGAATTGTTTGTCTGTTTGCAATATTTGTAGTTACCAAAGTGTCAAAAAAAACTATTATCGACGGCAACTGACAAAAGTTACCATAGATAATACTATTTTTTATTTCAGTTGCGTTGCCGTTGACAACTCAACTGAAGTTTGGTTGCAATCCATAAACGACCTATAAATTTCTTTTAAAATTTACTAATGTTTATGAAATTCACTAGATTTCTTTCGCTGCATTACTTTCGGCTTATTAATAATGACTGACCAATAATAACAGAAGTAAGCGATTTTTTATTATCAAAATCATTTTGGAAAATTTTAATATAATGCAATTTTGGCTATATGGGGGTTATTGTACTCGTAAAAGATTTATTTATTTTCAACATTTACAGGTTTGAATGAAAAAACCATAAATATTTACGTATATCGTTTGATGTTAGACCATTGAAGAATTGTTCACATGATTGGGGTCAGAAAGACAATATGCAAAAAATCACCTTAAATGGTCATATCTACCATATCCACTACTTATTTTATAACTTATTGGTAATGCCATATTCAAGTACTTAAAATTGTGAAAATATAAGCACATATTTAGGTGGTATGCCTGTGCTACAAATAAGTACTTATTATGATACTTTATTGTATGCTTTTGGGAAGTACTTTCCTCCAATGACATCCCCATGTTTAAATAATGAGAAAAGTGGCTAAATAATAAGTACATACCATTATCGAACTATGCTTACTCGTCGGATTATTTGGTAATGAGAAATTTAGCTGGGTTGGGATTAAAGCTGTGCAAGTATAAATCATTTTGTACATAGTTGGCCCAACATAACTTTTGTAAGAAAAAAGGCTCATCCGCGAAATATAAAAATGGATCATTGCAGGACTGTTTTTTCATCAATAATAATTGGGAATAATGAAATGGGAAATAATTGTCGGAATTAGAGAGAGTTTTTGAAAACGTTTCATTCTAAAGATGAAATCTTCACAAATGGCGATTTCTGAATTACAAATCGATATTCTAAATTTTAATTGATGAGTTTCGAATTTCATTATGGAAAAAAATTACGAAATATTTCAAAAAAAATATTAAAAATAGAAAAACTCATCGTTTAATTATTTAAAGGACCTCGATCAACATTAAAAAAACAGTAATATAAATCCTGATTTCCGATTGAAGAAATCTGAGTTTAAAATAGAAATCTGAATTTCAATCAAATGAAGATTCTGATTTTCAGTTCGAAATTCGAAATATCAAATGGAAATTCTGAAAATCAAGTGACGATTTTTGAATTTCAAATGGAATTTCACGACTTCTGAATTTAAATTGATTTTGTTTAACTACGTTGGGAAACTACTTTAATTGTAAATCAATTGTCAGATATTGATCGTAACCAAATCTAAGCAAATTCCAAAAAAAGAAGTTTCGAAAGTTAACTCCAGTTTCTGAAAGCGCATATCGAAAAGAACAAAGTACCATTTGGGTTTTTCTGGTTTAGCTAAAATTCGAATTTTATCGTATCTCGAATATTTTGGCTGAAACTTGATTTTGATGGAATTTTGTATTACGGCCCTCAGTATAGACTAGAAGTCATGCGAATGGTAACGTTCGACATCGTGGGTCAGACGGTTACATTACGTTTCATCGATGCCTATACAAGATTTTAATTTGATCAATAGTTTCGGAAGTAACTCCCTTCGATTTTAACAAATCGTAAAAGAACCTTTAAAATGGGAAGGGCCAGTATTTTCATGTCCTACAAAAATGTTGGCAATGAAATTTTGCTATGTATGTATATCACAACTCAAACATTTACACAAACAGAAAATAACATTCAAATTCCAGTTCCATGAGGATATTTACATATACCCTCACTTTAGTGATACGAGGGTATATATCATTTGCTACGGACCAAAAGTGTAAAACATCGAAGGAGTGACCTATGACCCTAAGTATGTTCGGCGGATATCCGTTTTGGGTAATTTTAAGTCGAATGAGCAATGTCCGTCCGTCTGTCTGGCTGTTGCGCAAGATAACTCTCGAAAGAAGCAACCGACTGACACCATATATGGTATGTGGTCATATTTTTTTCTATCTCCGGCTATGTTCGAAGATGGGCCATATTGGTCCACTTCTTCTAGTACCTCCCCAAAAAGCGTTAAAATGTAGTGAAATATTGATTCTTTAGTAACTTACCCCTTTTGGTACCTCCCACACAAATGCAAAATTTTGCACCAAAAGTTAACAGCCTTTAACATTTCTACGAGTTCATAAAAACACTTAAAATTTTGTCCAGTGTAATGCTCTTATAGTACCTACAGTCCAGTGAAAAATTGGCGTTATTGCCACGCCCCTTTTGTACGTCCCACACAAAGGTACATACCATTTTGCACCAAAGTTAACAGCTTATAACATTAATACCAGTGTATAAAAATACTTGAAATTTTTTACAGTGTAATGCTTCTATAGTGCCTACAGTCCAGTGAAAAATTTATGTTATTGCCACAACCCTTTTACGTTATTGCCACAACCCTTGGGAGGCACACCACATTATGGTACCTTTCTGAACAAAAAATTAAGACCAATGCAAGAAAATACAACAAAATTTTGCACAGCGTAACGCTTTTGAAGTACCTATAGACAGATGGGCGTTGTCACCACGCCCCTTTTTGTACCTCCCACACAAAATAGCAAAATCATAACAACATTTTAGTTCTCATAAAGTTAATATTCCAGTGCACATAAACGCTTATAATCCGGCACACGGCAATGTATTTAAAGTAAAGGATTTTCCAACAAGAGGTGTTACTTTGGTATTTAAAGAAAAATGTCATTTTTTGAGATAAATGGCCGGATGTTTATGTCATAATAAAGAGGAAGGTAGGCCGTTAATAATGAAAAACAACATCAGCCAAATGGCCACCACGACCACGCTTACAGGACCATATCCTTTTCATGAAATTTTCCATAACAAAATCGCAAAGTGGCTGCCCTATGTCCTCGATAGCCTCACGAATTCTATCTTTGATGTCTTGAATCGACGCTGGGCTGTTAGCGTAGACCTTACCTTTCCCGTGTCCCCAAAGGGAAGAAGTCGCAAGGTGTTAAATCACAAGATCTCGGTGGCCAATTGTGATCACCTCTTCGAGATATAACACGGTCCGAAAACTTTTCCCGTAACAGAGTAATGGTTTCGTTGCTTGTGTGGCACGTAGCGCCGTCTTGTTGAAAGTAAACGATGTCCAGATCAATGCCATCCAACTCCGACCATAAAAAATCATTAATCATATCTCGATAGCGCAATCCATACACCGTAACTGTTTATCCAACCTCATTTTCGAAAAAGTAAGGTCCAATGACCCCGCCGGACCATAAACCGCACCAAACAGTCACACGTTCAGGATGGAGAGGCTTCTCAACAATAACTCTTGGGTTTTCCGAGCCCCAGATGCGACAATTTTGCCTGTTGACGTAGTCACCGAGGTGGAAATGGGCCTCATCAGTCAAGATGATTTTCGAATTTAAATAATTTCAATGCGTTGTTGAATCGTGTATCGTTCCATTTTTAGTAATGGCGTAGTTTCTACTTGTCAAATGTCAAAGAATAAAAGCTTCAAAAGTGACAAAAGCTACCGAAATACCGGGTGATTCAAAATAACATGATACTTTATTGTATGCTTTTGGGAAGTACTTTCCTCCAATGACATCCCCATGTTTAAATAATGAGAAAAGTGGCTAAATAATAAGTACATACCATTATCGAACTATGCTTACTCGTCGGATTATTTGGTAATGAGAAATTTAGCTGGGTTGGGATTAAAGCTGTGCAAGTATAAATCATTTTGTACATAGTTGGCCCAACATAACTTTTGTAAGAAAAAAGGCTCATCCGCGAAATATAAAAATGGATCATTGCAGGACTGTTTTTTCATCAATAATAATTGGGAATAATGAAATGGGAAATAATTGTCGGAATTAGAGAGAGTTTTTGAAAACGTTTCATTCTAAAGATGAAATCTTCACAAATGGCGATTTCTGAATTACAAATCGATATTCTAAATTTTAATTGATGAGTTTCGAATTTCATTATGGAAAAAAATTACGAAATATTTCAAAAAAAATATTAAAAATAGAAAAACTCATCGTTTAATTATTTAAAGGACCTCGATCAACATTAAAAAAACAGTAATATAAATCCTGATTTCCGATTGAAGAAATCTGAGTTTAAAATAGAAATCTGAATTTCAATCAAATGAAGATTCTGATTTTCAGTTCGAAATTCGAAATATCAAATGGAAATTCTGAAAATCAAGTGACGATTTTTGAATTTCAAATGGAATTTCACGACTTCTGAATTTAAATTGATTTTGTTTAACTACGTTGGGAAACTACTTTAATTGTAAATCAATTGTCAGATATTGATCGTAACCAAATCTAAGCAAATTCCAAAAAAAGAAGTTTCGAAAGTTAACTCCAGTTTCTGAAAGCGCATATCGAAAAGAACAAAGTACCATTTGGGTTTTTCTGGTTTAGCTAAAATTCGAATTTTATCGTATCTCGAATATTTTGGCTGAAACTTGATTTTGATGGAATTTTGTATTACGGCCCTCAGTATAGACTAGAAGTCATGCGAATGGTAACGTTCGACATCGTGGGTCAGACGGTTACATTACGTTTCATCGATGCCTATACAAGATTTTAATTTGATCAATAGTTTCGGAAGTAACTCCCTTCGATTTTAACAAATCGTAAAAGAACCTTTAAAATGGGAAGGGCCAGTATTTTCATGTCCTACAAAAATGTTGGCAATGAAATTTTGCTATGTATGTATATCACAACTCAAACATTTACACAAACAGAAAATAACATTCAAATTCCAGTTCCATGAGGATATTTACATATACCCTCACTTTAGTGATACGAGGGTATATATCATTTGCTACGGACCAAAAGTGTAAAACATCGAAGGAGTGACCTATGACCCTAAGTATGTTCGGCGGATATCCGTTTTGGGTAATTTTAAGTCGAATGAGCAATGTCCGTCCGTCTGTCTGGCTGTTGCGCAAGATAACTCTCGAAAGAAGCAACCGACTGACACCATATATGGTATGTGGTCATATTTTTTTCTATCTCCGGCTATGTTCGAAGATGGGCCATATTGGTCCACTTCTTCTAGTACCTCCCCAAAAAGCGTTAAAATGTAGTGAAATATTGATTCTTTAGTAACTTACCCCTTTTGGTACCTCCCACACAAATGCAAAATTTTGCACCAAAAGTTAACAGCCTTTAACATTTCTACGAGTTCATAAAAACACTTAAAATTTTGTCCAGTGTAATGCTCTTATAGTACCTACAGTCCAGTGAAAAATTGGCGTTATTGCCACGCCCCTTTTGTACGTCCCACACAAAGGTACATACCATTTTGCACCAAAGTTAACAGCTTATAACATTAATACCAGTGTATAAAAATACTTGAAATTTTTTACAGTGTAATGCTTCTATAGTGCCTACAGTCCAGTGAAAAATTTATGTTATTGCCACAACCCTTTTACGTTATTGCCACAACCCTTGGGAGGCACACCACATTATGGTACCTTTCTGAACAAAAAATTAAGACCAATGCAAGAAAATACAACAAAATTTTGCACAGCGTAACGCTTTTGAAGTACCTATAGACAGATGGGCGTTGTCACCACGCCCCTTTTTGTACCTCCCACACAAAATAGCAAAATCATAACAACATTTTAGTTCTCATAAAGTTAATATTCCAGTGCACATAAACGCTTATAATCCGGCACACGGCAATGTATTTAAAGTAAAGGATTTTCCAACAAGAGGTGTTACTTTGGTATTTAAAGAAAAATGTCATTTTTTGAGATAAATGGCCGGATGTTTATGTCATAATAAAGAGGAAGGTAGGCCGTTAATAATGAAAAACAACATCAGCCAAATGGCCACCACGACCACGCTTACAGGACCATATCCTTTTCATGAAATTTTCCATAACAAAATCGCAAAGTGGCTGCCCTATGTCCTCGATAGCCTCACGAATTCTATCTTTGATGTCTTGAATCGACGCTGGGCTGTTAGCGTAGACCTTACCTTTCCCGTGTCCCCAAAGGGAAGAAGTCGCAAGGTGTTAAATCACAAGATCTCGGTGGCCAATTGTGATCACCTCTTCGAGATATAACACGGTCCGAAAACTTTTCCCGTAACAGAGTAATGGTTTCGTTGCTTGTGTGGCACGTAGCGCCGTCTTGTTGAAAGTAAACGATGTCCAGATCAATGCCATCCAACTCCGACCATAAAAAATCATTAATCATATCTCGATAGCGCAATCCATACACCGTAACTGTTTATCCAACCTCATTTTCGAAAAAGTAAGGTCCAATGACCCCGCCGGACCATAAACCGCACCAAACAGTCACACGTTCAGGATGGAGAGGCTTCTCAACAATAACTCTTGGGTTTTCCGAGCCCCAGATGCGACAATTTTGCCTGTTGACGTAGTCACCGAGGTGGAAATGGGCCTCATCAGTCAAGATGATTTTCGAATTTAAATAATTTCAATGCGTTGTTGAATCGTGTATCGTTCCATTTTTAGTAATGGCGTAGTTTCTACTTGTCAAATGTCAAAGAATAAAAGCTTCAAAAGTGACAAAAGCTACCGAAATACCGGGTGATTCAAAATAACATGATACTTTATTGTATGCTTTTGGGAAGTACTTTCCTCCAATGACATCCCCATGTTTAAATAATGAGAAAAGTGGCTAAATAATAAGTACATACCATTATCGAACTATGCTTACTCGTCGGATTATTTGGTAATGAGAAATTTAGCTGGGTTGGGATTAAAGCTGTGCAAGTATAAATCATTTTGTACATAGTTGGCCCAACATAACTTTTGTAAGAAAAAAGGCTCATCCGCGAAATATAAAAATGGATCATTGCAGGACTGTTTTTTCATCAATAATAATTGGGAATAATGAAATGGGAAATAATTGTCGGAATTAGAGAGAGTTTTTGAAAACGTTTCATTCTAAAGATGAAATCTTCACAAATGGCGATTTCTGAATTACAAATCGATATTCTAAATTTTAATTGATGAGTTTCGAATTTCATTATGGAAAAAAATTACGAAATATTTCAAAAAAAATATTAAAAATAGAAAAACTCATCGTTTAATTATTTAAAGGACCTCGATCAACATTAAAAAAACAGTAATATAAATCCTGATTTCCGATTGAAGAAATCTGAGTTTAAAATAGAAATCTGAATTTCAATCAAATGAAGATTCTGATTTTCAGTTCGAAATTCGAAATATCAAATGGAAATTCTGAAAATCAAGTGACGATTTTTGAATTTCAAATGGAATTTCACGACTTCTGAATTTAAATTGATTTTGTTTAACTACGTTGGGAAACTACTTTAATTGTAAATCAATTGTCAGATATTGATCGTAACCAAATCTAAGCAAATTCCAAAAAAAGAAGTTTCGAAAGTTAACTCCAGTTTCTGAAAGCGCATATCGAAAAGAACAAAGTACCATTTGGGTTTTTCTGGTTTAGCTAAAATTCGAATTTTATCGTATCTCGAATATTTTGGCTGAAACTTGAATTTGATGGAATTTTGTATTACGGCCCTCAGTATAGACTAGAAGTCATGCGAATGGTAACGTTCGACATCGTGGGTCAGACGGTTACATTACGTTTCATCGATGCCTATACAAGATTTTAATTTGATCAATAGTTTCGGAAGTAACTCCCTTCGATTTTAACAAATCGTAAAAGAACCTTTAAAATGGGAAGGGCCAGTATTTTCATGTCCTACAAAAATGTTGGCAATGAAATTTTGCTATGTATGTATATCACAACTCAAACATTTACACAAACAGAAAATAACATTCAAATTCCAGTTCCATGAGGATATTTACATATACCCTCACTTTAGTGATACGAGGGTATATATCATTTGCTACGGACCAAAAGTGTAAAACATCGAAGGAGTGACCTATGACCCTAAGTATGTTCGGCGGATATCCGTTTTGGGTAATTTTAAGTCGAATGAGCAATGTCCGTCCGTCTGTCTGGCTGTTGCGCAAGATAACTCTCGAAAGAAGCAACCGACTGACACCATATTTGGTATGTGGTCATATTTTTTTCTATCTCCGGCTATGTTCGAAGATGGGCCATATTGGTCCACTTCTTCTAGTACCTCCCCAAAAAGCGTTAAAATGTAGTGAAATATTGATTCTTTAGTAACTTACCCCTTTTGGTACCTCCCACACAAATGCAAAATTTTGCACCAAAAGTTAACAGCCTTTAACATTTCTACGAGTTCATAAAAACACTTAAAATTTTGTCCAGTGTAATGCTCTTATAGTACCTACAGTCCAGTGAAAAATTGGCGTTATTGCCACGCCCCTTTTGTACGTCCCACACAAAGGTACATACCATTTTGCACCAAAGTTAACAGCTTATAACATTAATACCAGTGTATAAAAATACTTGAAATTTTTTACAGTGTAATGCTTCTATAGTGCCTACAGTCCAGTGAAAAATTTATGTTATTGCCACAACCCTTTTACGTTATTGCCACAACCCTTGGGAGGCACACCACATTATGGTACCTTTCTGAACAAAAAATTAAGACCAATGCAAGAAAATACAACAAAATTTTGCACAGCGTAACGCTTTTGAAGTACCTATAGACAGATGGGCGTTGTCACCACGCCCCTTTTTGTACCTCCCACACAAAATAGCAAAATCATAACAACATTTTAGTTCTCATAAAGTTAATATTCCAGTGCACATAAACGCTTATAATCCGGCACACGGCAATGTATTTAAAGTAAAGGATTTTCCAACAAGAGGTGTTACTTTGGTATTTAAAGAAAAATGTCATTTTTTGAGATAAATGGCCGGATGTTTATGTCATAATAAAGAGGAAGGTAGGCCGTTAATAATGAAAAACAACATCAGCCAAATGGCCACCACGACCACGCTTACAGGACCATATCCTTTTCATGAAATTTTCCATAACCAAATCGCAAAGTGGCTGCCCTATGTCATCGATAGCCTCACGAATTCTATCTTTGATGTCTTGAATCGACGCTGGGCTGTTAGCGTAGACCTTACCTTTCACGTGTCCCCAAAGGAAGAAGTCGCAAGGTGTTAAATCACAAGATCTCGGTGGCCAATTGTGATCACCTCTTCGAGAGATAACACGGCCCGAAAACTTTTCCCGTAACAGAGTAATGGTTTCGTTGCTTGTGTGGCACGTAGCGCCGTCTTGTTGAAAGTAAACGTTGTCCAGATCAATACCATCCAACTCCGACCATAAAAAATCATTAATCATCTCTCGATAGCGCAATCCATTCACCGTAACTGTTGATCCAACCTCATTTTCGAAAAAGTAAGGTCCAGTGACCCCGTCGGACCATAAACCGCACCAAACAGTCACACGTTGAGGATGGAGAGGCTTCTCAACAATAACTCTTGGGTTTTCCGAGCCCCAGATGCGACAATTTTGCTTGTTGACGTAGCCACCGAGTTCGAAATGGGCCTCATCAGTCAAGATGATTTTCAAATTTTAATAATTTCAATTCGTTGTTGAATCGTGTATCGTTCCATTTTTAGTAATGGCGTAGTTTCTACTTGTCAAATGTCAAAGAATAAAAGCTTCAAAAGTGAGAGCTACCGAAATACCGGGTGATTCAAAATAACACCTCTTGTTGGAAAACCCGTTATATACTGTTGAGCGAAAATTGGTGTCTTTGTTAAACCCCTTCTGGCACCTCTCACACAAATTGACAGAATAATTCGTGTAATATTCAACATTACATTACTCATAAAGTGAGGGTATTCCTTAGTCGATTTACCCGACTGAAACTTTCTTACTTGTTTTTAAGCAGATTCTCTGCAAATTCTCTTTTAAAATTGCGTTAGCGTTAACAGGACGTACTTTCGGCTTGGTGTGCATTTGCTTCGGCCGATAATCGGCTTAACTTTCAGCGCGTGTGATTATGGACATATCGTCATCAGAAACGAAAGAAGGCGTAACAACAAGAAAAATGGAAATTAAGTTTTTGATGGATTTCTGTACACTGCATCAAAATACACATCCATACAAATGTTTACCGACCTACTATTAAAAACGGAGAATTAATTAACGAAATTCAAAAGGGCCTAACCCTGAAAACCTCGTATTTCTAACGACAACATTTTTCAATTTACATATTTAGTTTTTTGCTTCTCATGTAAAATTTGATGAATGAGGGAAAGCCCTATTAAAAGCAAGAATTGTGACATCCAACATAAGTTTCTACTATGATAAACATTTGTTTGCATTATAAATATATTTTGTAGGTTCTTCCAAAAGAGTTCCGGAATTTTGACAGTTGATGGGGAGCATATTGTTGAATCTACATCTGTCCAATGGGCGGTTATTTATTCAGCCTGTTTTGTCATTCGTCACCATGGACGCATATAGAGTTCTACAACAAGTGATTTATCAAAATGGGTGTTCTATTCGAGCAAGGTTCCGCGCGTTTGCGATGAGACCCATTTCTAGGTGAATGGGAATTTCAGCAAACGAAATTGTAGAATTTGGGACCATATCAATCTACATGATATCGAAGAGCGTCCAATGTATCCCGAAAAAGCCACTGTTTGGTGTGGATTCAGTCCTTATTTCTTTGAAAACGACATTGGTCAGATCACCATCGTCGTACATAGGTCGATGATTACTAACTTATTTTGGACTAAATTGAATGATATGGACTTATTTCTTTGACAACGACGTTGGCCTGATCACCATCGTCGTATATAGGCCGATGATTACTAACTTATTTTGGACTAAATTGAATGATATGGACACCAATGAAATGTGCTTTCAACAGGACGGCGCTACGTGCCTTAAAGCTCATGCCACATTGTACATTCTGCATGAGCGATTTGAGGGCATAATCATCTCGCATGAGGTGATGTTAACTTGCAACCGAGATCGCGCGATTTGACCCCGTTAGACTTTTTCTTGTTGTATTTTCTTAAGTCGCAGGTCAATGCGAATAAGCCACAAACCACTTCGCCACTCAAAGCCAACATAACCCATGTCATCGATCAAATTCAGCCCGATTTATGGGCCAGAGTCATAGAAAATTTAAAACTTCGGATGCGCGACCCGTCGAAGCCACATTTTTAATTTTAGAAATATAGTTTAGTTTTAGAAATATAGTAGTTTAAGTTCATTTCATGTTTATTTGGGATATTTATGTCCGTCAGAGAATACAGAAAAAATAATTCTTACCTTATTAACAAAGAAATAGCTTTATAATCTTATAGCGCTGCTGGTCTTCAAAGAAACTTAACGATTTTCTCCGAAGATGATAAAATCCGGCATAAGGTAGTGACACATTTAAAACAATTTAGGAAATTCGCAATATCCACTAAAACTACAATTTATAAATAACAAGGAACATGAACGTGTATCACCAGTTCAAAAGTAAACAAACAAAAAAGAGAACACCTTTAAATATACCGCAAACAACAACTGACTAAAAGGTAAACAAACAACAGCTGATTCATACACATATGTATGTGTCAAAGTTGTATGTTGTGTTTTCAGATATGAATGATATGATATCGCTCTCACTTCAAGAGTGACATAACTCAAAATTTAAAATTTTTGAGGTTGCCTTACAAAAATGCAATTTTTGCAAATGTCCATAAATTAATATCAGCGACATTTGGTATATAAGTAAACAACCATATTTTGGATTATCCAAGCGTATTCAAACATATTATTTCATGTTACTTATCTTTTTATACGGACTTACATCTTGGCAATTTTCAATTTTGAGTTATGTCACTCTTGAAGTGAGTGAGCGATATGTAATGGTGATATCATTTTATCTTCCCATTTAATTTTAATATTTATAAATTTCTTACTTTTAATAACGAAAAAAAAGCAAGCTCGGTACCATAAAATGTGAGATGTTAGCAATGGAATTCGAAAACAGAAGTTAAAACGATTTCAACGACAATACGCTCCATGTATACCTGTAACAATTCTACAACTGTGATATTTCATTTCATTTCATTTATTTCATACATTGTAATACAAAAGCCAATAAGGCCAAATATTCGTATTACAAACAAATTACATCCATATAAGATTCCATACAAAATATGAATATAAAGATAACATAATAATAGGAAATACTAATTGGGGATTTCGAGTTGACCTAGAAAATTTGAACTTTTCACCACAAAAATTTTAAATTTTGAGTTAATGCAGTCTTGAAGCGAGTGAGCGATATGTAGTACTGTTTCACAATACACGTTTTCTTAAGCATATGTTAAGTGTTTAGACCCAAGAAGAAGATATCATAGAATTTGTAGCATTGTTTTGTCATGAGGAAATCGAATTAGCCATTCATACACAACAACTAAATCTCTGTTTACATACCCATAGTCGAAAAAGTACAGTGCACGTGTGTTTATGTATGTGTATACAGAAAATTTCCAATTTTTTGTTTTCAAAACCAAACAAGCAACATGTCCACCAAAATTCATAATAATTAAACCAGATGTCTACGATTTTTTTTCAACTTGATTCTACAAGTTCAGTTTATTAATATGTTTGTTTCATTATATTTCTAAATATAAAACTTTGCATCTTTTCTGTAGTTTTTGTAGGGGAGAAAAAACGTAAAATTAAAAAAAGTAAAGTGAATACTTAAAGCTAAAAATTGTTTATCAGTTAAAAAACTTTCCAAAACTAAATGCGCACCTATGAATCTGCGCCCTTTGGAGGCGGTCTGTAAACACCCACTACAACAGCGTGATCACGTTCGTAGGGTTCCAAGGTAATCTGTTCTTGTGGTTTCAGTTTGTCAGCCTGCATCTTCTTAACTTCGGCGGCAAACACAGCCTCAGGTTGAGCTGTTGAATCAATACAGGATGCCTTAATGGATATAACGAAATGGCCACCATTCTTTAAGAAGTGTTGTGCATTCAGCGCCACAATACGTCCCTGATCAGGCTGGGCAACATCGGCGAATATGGTGTCGACCATACCCACAAGCATTCTGTATTTGTGTGGATGACGGGCATCTTCAATGATGGGTATGATGTTGGTGCGTTTTTTGGCTACGTTTATTAAATCACGACCAGAACGATGTGAGAATTCGACGGCATACACCAAACCTTCAGGGCCAACAACATCGGAAACATGGGACACAGTGGTGCCAGAAGCAGCACCCAAATACAATACTTTGGAGCCAGGGGGCATGTGAATTTTGTCAACACCGCCCAAAACGGCAGCAGCCAACTTGGAACGGAAGGGATTCCAAACTCTGTATTCTACTTTCTCACCATTTGTTTCGACGGAGATACGTTTCTCACCGTAAACCTCCGAGCCAGGTACAAAGTTGCGTGTGACCAAAGCATCTTCTTTGCCGCGAGCAATGAAGATTCCCTCATGACGATGGGGTTCGATGACAACGGTTTTGCCACCTTTGAAGCCACCACCACCGCCGCCTCCGCGTCCACGGCCACCACCACGACCACGATCACCACCACCTCCTCTTCCACCGAAACCTCCGCGGCCACCACCCCGACCACGATCACCACCACCTCCTCTGCCTCCGAAGCCTCCACGGCCGCCTCCGCGACCTCGATCACCACCACCACGACCGCCTCCACCAAATCCTCCACGTCCACCGCCGCCACCTCTACCACCACCACCACCAAATCCTCCACGGCCACGTCCACCGCCTCCTCCTTCACCACCTCCTCCTCTTGGTGAGAATCCGGGTTTACCCATATTTAATTTAATTCAAAATTTCACTAATAAAATGTGAAACGATAGGAAAACACGCGGACTGATGTTTCGATGTTTCCTATTAATACGTTCACCACGTGCGTGCGATAATAAACTTCAACGTAGAGTGAAAAATATGCAACACTGTGTTCTTAAGTAGACTGAACACAGCTCGCCTATGATGTTTGTCTGTGCGTGCTAAACACAGTTTCATGCTTTCGAATTTTTCTACACAAAAAGATAACCAAATCCCCAAATTTTAAATGCGTTGTCATTAAAAGATTTATCGTTCATCATGAAGGATGACTAAGTCCAGATTCACACTCAGCAATGTAGGAGAGAGCTCTTTCCGCCTGCCTCTCTCTCCAACAAACTTTGAAACTTGCTTGGAAAAAATATAAAATTGCATTTGTCTGCAAAATTGTGATGAAATTGCATTTTTCTGCAAAGATTTGTTGAAACTGTATTTTTGAATTGCATCATTGAAATTCTCTAAATGTTTTGTTAATATTGCATTTCTTTACAAAATATCTGGAAAGTTAAATTTTTCTAGAAAAATTTCCTGAAGTTTCAAAGCTCAATTAGCGGATTAAGGACCACGGACCAAATAAAGGAGTAAGATTCGATTAAAGGACGTTGATCCCCATATTATTGGCCACAACCCGGATTAAGGTCGTTGACTTTATTAGAGGCCGTTTAAAGAATTGTTCTTAAAAAATTTTTTTAGTGAAAAAATTTTAAAAAAAAAAATAAATTTCGAAGGAGCTTTCTGGAAAAATTGAATTTTGAAAAATATTTTAGAAATTTCAATTTTGAAAAAAAAAATTATAGAAAACTAGCTGACCCAAGCAGACGTTGCCCTGCCCGTCCTGTTTGGGATGTATTGGTTTGTTATTCATTGATATTTCATTAAAAAATCATACATCCCGAGTTTCAGGAAAAAATCATCAAAAAATATATTGACCATATGTCCAGCGCCATCTACCGGAGACATACATACAAACTATTATCAAGACAAACCACACATACACATTAAATTTCAGTCAAATCGCTCTGGAAATGCGAATTTTGCAAATAACTTGACCACTCTGCAATTTATCGCGGTGAAAATAATTCTAAAACACAAATGACCCCAAACCGAATATATTGTTAAATTTTCAGCCCATTCGCTTTTATGGTTTCAGAGATCATGCGTTACTAACAAACGTACAAAGGATTTTATATATAAAGATAAATTGTTTTAGAAATATTTAATTTTGAAAAAATATTTAAAATACAAATTTTAATAACATTTTCTAAAAAATTAGATTTCTATTATATTTTTTTTTAAACAATAAATTTTGCTGACTTTTTATACTTATATGAAAATACAATTTCCACAAAAAAAAGAAAATTTCTATAGAAATATATTTTTCGAAAAAATTTCGACGAAAACAATTTTTTATTGTAATTTTGGAGTTGGTTTATGGAAATCTTATAGAAAAATGAAATTTTTAAAGACATTTTTTAGAAAAATAATTTTTTTAATCAATTAAATTTGCTGACTTCACATATAAGAAATTTTGAATAAAAATGTATTATTGGCAATATTTTTAAAATGGAACTTCGACGAAATTTTTTTTAAATGAATTTTGAAACAATTTTATGGACATTTAATAGAAAAATGCAAATTTTTGAGTTGTTTTATGGACAATTTTATAGAAAAATGCAATTTTCAAAAAATTTTAAAGAAAATTATTTTTTAAAAACAATACATTTTGCAGATTTTATATATAAAGATGCAATTTCCACAAAAAAAAGTAATATTCAATAAAAATGCATTTTTGACAAAATTTTTAAAAATGCAATTTTGGCGAAAATTTTTGGAAACATTCAATTTGCAACGAAATTTTTTGAAAAATACTAATTTTGTCATTTTCCTGAAAATTCGATTTATAAAAATTTAATTTTGATTAGATAGGATTTTCTAGAAAAATATAAAATATAGCCCAGTTAGTTAGTTATCAAATTAAATAACATATCTGAAGACCAAATCCATGGAAAAAACAAAAAAGTTAAATCTATTCTGCATGAATATTTTTGTTTTGAAATTAAAAATAACTTAAAAAATGTTTAAAGCTGTCCTAAAATATAAATTGTCTAAAAATGCACAAATGCCATTATAATCGATTAGTTCATTAATTTTTCGTAAGACCAATTAAATTCCACAACCACGTTTTACAAAATGAAACACAAATAAAAGCAAATGTCACTTTCAAAAAGGTTTAAAGTAGCATTTTACGCTAACAAACGTTAAGTGAATACACGAGACATTTATTAAGAACGATTTTCTGCCTATCATATGTTCTGAATCAGACGAGACAATTTTTTCCAATCAAGTGTCAAACTTTTTGGAGAGGCAGGCGGAAAGTGTTCTCTGCCTCTCCCTCCTACTAACTTTGACACTTGCTTGGAAAAAATTGACCTGTGTGATTTAAGACTATGAGATAGTGGCAAGAGGAATAGAACGGAGGATTCCTCCCTTAGTCCCCATTTACATGGTACTTTTTTTTAAGTAACTTATCGGCTTATTCTCTTTTGAAAAAGTATTTACGTTCACACGCGTACTTTTTTTTTCAATACTTAACTTATTTTCATTTTTTTTTGTTTCGGCTTTTCCTGTGTGAATTGTTGTTGTTTCCAAGTGCGAACGAAAAACACAAAACGATGAGTACGATAAGTACGAGTACGGCATACTTTTTTCCCCCCGTTTCCGACCTCTCTCGCCCACAAAACGCCGATAAGTATGCTTAATACTTAAAAAAAAAGTATCATGTAAATGCAGACTTACCTCTCTCTCCTATGAAAGGCAGAATTGCTTTGGCAATAATTTCATCGTGTAAAGCGAAACTAACATTCATCGCACTACCCTGTAAAGGATCGTACGACAAAGTTGACAATGTGTACAAGTTGCCAAAATTTTGAATTTTCCGAAAAAGATCATAATGTAAATAAATTTTTTAACGAAATGAATTAATAAGTTAATCGAAATTCACACAAGGCAATCTTTTTCCAAGCAAGTGTCAAAGTTTGTAGGAGAAAGAGGCATGCGGGAAGAGCTCTCTGCCTCTCTCCAACAAACTTTGACACTTGCTTGGAAAAAATTGCCTCGTGTGTAGCACGTCTTGGTTAATGTACTTCCTTTAATCTGCTGCTTTGGTAGAAAACGAATTGTACGACTTGGTGTCTAGTGTTTAAACACTTAGACGATTTTGTATGCAAGAGAGAATGAAATGCGATTTCTCTCTCAAAAATCTCATGACAAAGTGTTCCTAGAACATTATTGTTTCAAAATACTCTTGTATGCAATAGATTAGAAATTAACAGTAATTTAAAAGGCTCAAATGGTTTCTGAAAACACAAAATACTCTCCATTGTATGATTTATTGTATGACATTGTTGTTGTATTTTGTATCAGCTTGTGATAATTACTTTCAACCGTAACACATCTGTTGCTTTAATAAATAAATGTTGTCCTGGCTGAGCCAAGACATATCGTTGATTAAAAGAATTGTCTGTAGACAGTTCCCCAGTTTTTCAACATTCGACAATGTGGCAGCTCCAAAATATCTCATTAACTGTTTCTCTTCAAACTGAACACAACTCTGTTCAATGAATTTCGAAAATTCGAACAAAATGTGACAGCTGACAACAATTCAACGATTTTCGAACTTCTCCCTTCTTTTCCGCTAAACTGTCAAAAACGTAGGTTGCTAAGAATAATTTTTTTGGTGAAATTTTCTTTGAATTTACTTAAATCACAATTCAATTAATGTGAAAATATATAAAGTTTAAGAAATTTTAAAATGTACTCTAAAAAACTAATAAATTTCGTTTACTCTCTTTGTGCTCCCTACAACGATTCCATTGGATTATGTTTCTTGGTGTTTTCTCGGTGGTTTGTTTATGTTCCTACGCTGCTGATTAATGTGGATGAAATTTGTGAACATTCTGATGGATGAACAGTTCTTAGCGTACAATGGCCAAGTCAAAGAATCACACCAATCACAATCAAAACAGGAAGGCTCATCGCAATGGCATCAAGCGCCCAATGCGTAAACGCCATGAGTCCACCTTGGGTGTAAGTATTATAGTTTGATGGCCTCTGGGTATTTTAATTTTACCTTTTTGTTTTTTTGTGCTTTCCAGATGGATGTTAAATTCTTGACCAACCAACGTTTTGCTCGCAGAAACAACTTGACTCGCGCTGAGGCCGATCAACGTTACAACGATCGTATTGCTGCTCAAGCCGGCAAGACAAAGCCCGTCTCCCTCCAAGAGAAGTGCGTAGCTTAAATTTTGGTTTTTTAATCGCCATTTAAGGAAATAAAAGCAATGGAATTTTCTTAAAAACAAGTTTGCTTATTTGATTTTTACAATTGGAGAAAATCGTCAGGTTCTAAAATATAATTCAGCAATAAACACTTAAAACTTCTGGTGTGGTAGATACTCAAGTTCTGTGACATCCGTGGATAGTCCTGTCCTACAGGAAATGACCTATCAATATAAAATTGATCCTTTGCCTTTTCCACTATGTAAATAAAGGCTTCTCTAATTTCCCCCTTCATAGGATTACCGTATTCAAAAAGTTTGTCAGATTTTAAAACTTCCATCAATTCATTGTACTCCAGTGAACCGAAATATATCAATACTTGATCAAAAGTGGTTAGTTTAAGGGCAATAAAAGTTATTAAGTTTAAGTTATCACAAATAAGTAAAATCAGTCAGGTTAAAAGTATGGAATGGTATAAACCCTGTTATGTGGCAAAATTTTATCGATAGTACTCCTTGGATATTTCAGGGTATTTTTCTGTCAACTCGTGTAACCCACAATCCTTAACCTTTTGCACTATGTAAATAGAGGCACCTCGAACGTCCACCTCCATAGGATAAACGTTTGGAAGAAGTTCGTCAGATTGAAAAACTTCCATCAGTTCTTAATTGTACTCCAGTAAACCGAATTGCATCAATATTCGTACCCAATTGGATAACTTAAGGGGAATAAAAACAATGAAATTTTCTTAAAAACAAATTTGTTTAATTATCGCAGCAAATAAGGAAAATCGTCAAGGTTATACAATTAAATTCAGTAGTAGACACTTAAAACTTTATGGAATGGTATATACTCCAGTTCCGAGGCATATTTTCGTCGATAATCCCACAGAAAATGATCTATCAATATGGAATTGACATGATCCTTGGATATTTCGGGATACTTTTCTGTCAACTCCTCTAGCACACGATCCTTTACCTTTTCCACTATGTAAATAGAGGCTCCTCGTATTTCCACCTCCATAGGATCACCATTTTTAAGCAGTTTGTCCGATTTTAAAACATTCATCAGTTCTTCATTGTACTCCAACGAACCGAAATGCACCAATACTTGGGGGACTCTATAATCAGCAAACATAGTTATGTTGTATAAATCGGAAAATGAGCCAAGACCTTCGCCCCGAAAACAGGCCCAGATATCACCGACAAGAATTTGAGCTCTCTTATACAAAGACACTCTCCGCCCCGCAAAGTCTGCCTCATCTCGAAAGCAGGGGAATTCTTGAACAATTAGTTTTAACAAATTCAGCGCCGATCCATTTGCTGCTTTAATAACATTTGCAAATTTTCCCTGCCATTTCTCCAGAAGTTGTTGGCCCACTTCATGGAAGCATTTCAGCCGTTCCTCAAGCAAAGGCACCATAGTTTGGCCATCGTCAGAACGAAATATCTTTTTAACAGTTTCCAAATCGATTTTGCTATAGAATTCGGCGTTGGTGATGTCCAAACCTTCTTTAAGGGCTCGATTAATGGCGGCACACAAGGCAAAATAGCCTGTATACCCTTCAACTTTGTACTTGGTGTAATCAGCTGGAATGGGCAATGCTTCCAGTCAAAAATTACTAAAGTCTACATAATTGATAACTTACTTGGAGTCCAGAAACAGAAATTCAGTGTGTCCACCACAAATATCCATTCGACGGCGTACTCGTCCGTGGCCTTGGGGTGCAAGTCATGTTGCGAGAAATTGTTGACATCAATCACTTTATCCTGAATTCCTTTAATAATTTGCTGGGTGAGATTATCTATATTTGAGACTTTTATATATTTGGCATTCTTCACTATATATTCGCCTGACTCTCGTGGCAGCAAGGCAGTTTGTGACATTTTATAAATTATATTATAATATATTTATTATATTATAAATTATTTATAATTTTGAAGGAATGTGTGTAATGGTTTTTGAAAGGGACCGAAACAAATTAAAACATGCAACAGATAAATAACAGCTGTTTGATAAAAAAAATAAAAAAAATTACAATAAAAAATTTACAATAATTGACACTTAAGTGACAATTAGTCGTGAGTTTGACAGACGCCGGACGCATTCACTGGTATTTAGGGTGTCTCTTAAATACCAGTGAATGCGTCAGCGTCTGTCAAAAAAACGCATGATGGATAATTTTTAACGCGCGCTGTACCGAAATACGCAGTAAACAACAGCTGATTTATCATCCCCATTTCAGAAAAATTTTGTTTTTCTACATTTGGAGTGGATATTCAGAGCAATATCGATATTATGGATGATTTATATGTTTTGAAAATATTCTGGACAAACCACAAAGAAGAAGGAATAGAAATATATTCCAAAACCAATAGGCATTCGAATTTTAAACATTTTCCGACAGCAATTCATTTTTCTTTGTCTTCTCAACTTTCTAACTAAGTTTTCGTAAGGAAAAATTTTAGAAGCTGCACTGAAGCAATTTGATAGTTTGCATTCGAGAAGTATTATTGTGTATACACCCCAATGACACAACGTTTTTTAACTACAAAATTTACACAGCATTGTAGTTATATGTTTTAATTTGTTTGTTATGCAAGATGCTGTTTTTCATTAGAGAAGAACGGAAACATTGCTAATATATCGTGGAGTATCTAAAGATGTTGGGTTTGTCCACTGAAGTCAAATTATGTTTCTTAAACTCTTTATTGTTTGTGCAACATGTAAAGACCTGTAATTCTCCTCCTGACTTTGTAAACGCCAACTAAATCTATCGAAGCTGTCGGCACTTGCCATGTAGGGACTAAATTGTGTTTTATATCACATGACAGTGTCGCTATTAAATCAAATTCTATCTTATAATCATGCTTCAAAGTAGAGAATTGTTTATTGGCCAGTTTTAATTGATATTTCCAAATGTCCTCGTTGAACATGGAATTTAAATGCAGCATCGTAAAGCTATGGAAATAAAAACTATTCAGAACAAGCTCGTGTCACATGCTTCATTGTAGGAAGAACAAACACCTGGTCTAACAATTTTCTTAGATTAGATCCGACCGGAATCAAAATGTGTTCTTGAAAATGGATTCCTTGCGTTCAAGCAGCATGAATAGGTTCCCCACGTTTCTGTTGAATTAATAAACATTAATACAAAAATGCTCGTACATATTTTAAAGTTTTGGAATTTACTTGGTGTTGACAACTTCAGATAAATTGCTTGCAATGTGCCCTTCTTGATTTTTACATTTATGGAGAGGCTCCTTTGTATTCCATAAGTGGGCAGTGTCCCAGCTATTTCAATCATTTCTTCGCTGTTAATCTGAAAAGCACATTTTGATATATGTAAATTATAACAATAAAAGATTAAATTCTTACAAGTTTGTATTTGGTATTTCCAGCAAATTCAATATTTAATATTGTTCTACTTCGTGCACTGTTCCAAAATAAAAAATAAAATGCTGCTTGTCATCTGTTTGTGTTTATGTTTTCTTTTGTTGTTGTTTTGTTTTCTTTCCTTGTATGTGTAAGCGCACTGTCAAATTCGGATTTTTTGAAATTATCCGGCGTATCCGTGTGCGTATTTCGGTAGCTGTAGTACATTTTCATATATTTGAAATCGAGTTTGACAGACGCAGGACGCATTCACCGGTATTTAGGAGATGCCCTTAAGAGATACCCTTAGTCCCTATTTACATTGGCTGAATGTTCAGCAGCAAGGTATATTGAACAAGGTAGCGTACAGCGAACAGCTGATTTTCTCGCCATTTTTTCAGAGCTCAATGAACTGTCAAACCCATGGATGACGTTTGATTGTTTGTTTACATTTTGTTGTTGGGAGCGTTTTAAAAAATTGTGTACAATCAAACAAAATTCACGCAAATTAAAAATAATGTAAATTGTATTTATCACTTCCTATATTTAAATGTAAATAAAGCAAAGTGTGTATGTGTGATATCACATAACTTTATTAATTTCGTTTTAAAGTCCTATTGATGTCATTATAAATGGTATATAATATCTTGCAAATGTTTGCCACGGTTTCGCAGAGTCGCGAATCCGTAATTTCGAATTTTCCATGACTGGCGCATGAGAAAAGCTGAATTTTGTGCCACTCATAGACGTGCCACTTAACAAAACTCCACAAAAAATTCTAATTGGGTCACATCGCACGATCTCGGAGGCCAGTTCACATCACCTCCTCGTGAGAGGACGATGCCATGTAGCATGAATTGTGTGGCTATGGCGCCGTCCTGTTGGAACCACATGTTAGTGTCCATATCATCCAATTCAGCTCAAAAGAAGTTGGTAAGCCCCAAATCCACATCAAACAGCAACTTTTTCGATATGAATTGGACGTTCTTGGAGCACTTGTTTGTTCAATTTTGTTCATCAACAAATGGTAAACTAGGCGGAAGACAACACCCATTTTCATAAAACTGAATAATTGATGGACAATTCAACAGATGTAGCTTGAACAATGTTGCAGCTAACAACTTATTATTTGTATCAACGACAAACTTTAGTTATAAAATTAAAATATATATATAATACGTTCAATTCTTTTTACATTATTCGTTAATCAAATTTTTTTAATAAATGGTCCATATACATATGTACGAATATGTATTTTCTTATAACATGAAAAACTTATTTCCTAACTAGAAAATAAACACAACCTGAAAATTGGTTTTAACATGAGGAGTAGCTCTTCAACCCAAAATCCTCTACGTCATCAGGAGGCCCATTCTGCTCAAGAGGATCTTGCTGTCGGCATTTTGAGTTAATTCCATTGCACGAGAGGCCGGCCGTCTTCCATTTTATGCATTTACTGCTCCATTTTTTCTGTTCTGCCTTTTTACTGATATGGGTGATATGTATGACACGTATGGCCGCATTCAGCTTATGCCTCTCGCCACTCATTTATAAGGACAAGCTCTGAAGAGACAAACCTTTTAAAACATGTATTCCAAAGAAGTAAAATCGTTGGAAAGCTCGACCGGGCAGTATTGTATTATATGCCATCCATCATCAATGCTACTCAATACTGTAACAGCAAAAACATCCAGGTGTCATGAAGGATAATGACACTATCCTTCCGAGATTAAAATGAGGAAATTATTTCAATTTTATAGTTTCTTAAAGACAAAACTTACATTGCGTGTGTATCCCAATACAAGAGAAAACTTGTTATACTGAATAAAATTGCAGTCACCCGATTTACTTTAAAGGGTAATTGCACGTAAGTTTGAAATATTAGAAAAAATTATCCTTTTCAAAGAAAATAAAATTTCAAATAAAAAATTTATTTGAAAACCAATTGTTGGTCAGCTGTTCGAGTCGGCTGCCTATTTTGACAAGCTATTGTACGAAAATAATGTACAGGGTTGTATCCCAGTTTTGTTGTTGGGCAAGTGATTTTACCTTCTATTATTGTATCATGGTTCAGCAGATTATCGGCGTTTTGTTGGAGAGAGAGGCAGTCTGCAAGAGGGGGAAAAAACTATCCCTGAACGTTTTGAGTTATTCGTGCAAGTTAAAAAGAGAATTTGATGATAAGCTGCTGAAAAAACTTGCCTAGTGTAAATTCGGACCTAGTCCTAATTCACACGAAGCATTTTTTTACAAGCGAGTGTCAAAATTTGTAGGAGAGAGAGGCAGAGAGCTCTTTCAAACGTTGACACTTGCTTGGAAAAACTTGCCGAGTGTGAATCAGAACTAAGTGTCAAAGTTTGTTGGAGAGAGAGGCAGGCGGAAAGACCTCTCGTGTGCAGTGATGCCGTTTTCGGTATTTCGGACCAAATGTGGGCAGAAAAAATTAAAAATTTGTAGTTTGGGCAGATTTTGGGCCAATTTTTCCGCCAGGAAACATAATCCTCTTTTTTGGGAAAAGTTGCGCCATAATGAAACTGTGAAAAATGTTTCGCAAATCTTGCAAGCTTCATTTTTAATTTATTAGCACTTCCATTCAGTTCCGCTGAACTTTATTTAAGAATTGTACATAGAATTTCTAAGTTATACAAGAAGCACAAATTATTTGTATACCCTCCAACATAGGATGGGGGTATATTAATTTTTTCACTCCTCGAAATATTGGTTTGAGACCCCTTAAAGTTTATATATTCTTAATCGTCGGTCTGTTTTAATCACGCTACAGTCTACAATAATTGAGCTAGATAAATTAAATTTGGTATAGATACTAAGCAGCAAATTCGACGATTCCTTGTAATTTGTGGAAAAAACAAAAGATAATCGCTAAAGACCGCAAAGTTGGAAGAAATAATCTTTATCTGAGATTTTGGTAAATATGATTGAAATATTGTTCGGTAGTTCATAAATAGTGTATTGACTTCTTTTGTCTGGACGCCTACGTAACACAAACTATTTTCCCTTATTTGACAACCAATACATATTAGGCGTGTTTTCGTTACACCATAAGTGCTTAATTTGTATGGGGAGCTAAGCACTTTTAAGCACTATTAGTTCCCGATGAAGTTTGGTGCTTGTGTTCCTGTCTTAATCGAGTATGATGTTGCCAGATTGGGCACCCTATATTTAGCAATATGGCATCCCATTTTTGGAGAGATTGTTATCAATTATTGTGAATTAACGGGAAGAACAACTAAAATGGGAAATTATTTTAATATTTGCAAAAAGAGTGTAAACAATTGAACATAGAATAGTAAATATATGTTTCGCACTGTTATTTCTTCGCAACTCATGACACCATTGCTACCAGATAGTGAAAATCCGCCACTTATTGCTTATGTGCCAGTTAGTGCAAGTAAGTTGTTTTCGTTGCAAAGTGCTAAACTAAAATTGCTAGCTTGTAACGAAAACATGCCTATTCTCAATTGTCTTGTGTAAACGTAGGGTAAGCCAAAGCTTGCATGTGGATAGTGCGCACCAATCTATGCAAACTTTACGAGAATTTGTAATGCCGTCCGTTTCCAGCAAGTCAGTTTTGCATTTCCCGGGATATCCCAATTCCTAGGCACCGATATGAGTTATATGTTAAACTTCTCAGCCGTCTCGTTAAGAGATTTGCGGCTGTCGAGAGCTGTTTGTGAATTTAGGAATGTGGCCTCCAGAGAATTGATGGCAACCTGGTAATCCGAGTAAATGACGTCGCCAGTGTTGGTCACTTGGTTTCGGCATTATTTCGGCTCGATAGACACTGCAATTATCTGGTAGTCTGTGAGCTATATCAAGACTAAGTTCTTTTCAGTGTAATCCGAAGCCAACCTTCTCTTCAAGCTTTGAATAATCTATATAGAAGTGGAGATACTTTGTATATCCTAGTATTAACATATTCCGCTCTGGCAGGTAGCTGTACAGCGTTGGTGTATAGTCCACTCGGTCGGTTGCCATTGCACTACAAAGTGATATCCTCATGTGGTCGTAGTTCTTGTACTTCTTGTACTTGATTGAATTTTAAAACCGCTGAGATCGCAACTTCTCTAGCACAATAGGCGTGCTTTCGTTACACCATAGGCGCTTAATTTGTACGGGGAGCTAAGAACTTTTAAGTATTATTAGTTCCCGATGTTTGGTGCTTGTGTTCCTGTCTTAATCGAGTATGGTGTTGCCACATTGTGCATCCTATATTTCGCAGTATGGCATCTAATTTTTGGAGAGTTGTCAATTATTGTTAATTAACGGGAAGAAGAAGAACAAAAATGGAAAATTATTTTAATATTTTATAAATGCATTTTATAAATATATTTCACGAATTTTTTGTCTGTTTAAAATTTAAAATTTTTTTTTTGTTTGTATTTTTTTTTTCAATTAGTCACATACAAAAAGTGCTGCCTAGTTAAAATTGTTATCCGTAAACAAATTTTATCCCCGTTTTTATTACAGGGAATAAAAGGGTTTTTTAATAGGAATATACGTTAATTTTGTATAGGTAAGTATATATGTAGACGGAATGAAAGCAGCTTTTGTAGGTAAATTTAAGAGAACATTTTCAACGGCTTTCTCATTACTAGTTTAACTCAACAAATTTTTCAGTTGTCATTAGACACAGACTTCATATTTGTCTGTAGTTCTTACTAGACTTCATAAATTTTTAAAATAACCTCAGAGAAATTCGGTAACCTCAATTTTTCCGGTTGCAAGAACTTTATTATTTATATAAAATTATTAAATTTATAATGGTGAGTATTTACAATATTGTTGTTGTCCATTTTCTCCTCTCTCTTAGCTATTTCCCAATTATCTATCTTCGCAATTTTTGTTTCATAATAATTTCCAGGTTTCCGCAAGTGGCCAACATTAATTTAATTATTCGTTATTGAAATTTACAAGCGTGATAACTTAGATTTGTCATATTTACTTCCTTATGCCACTTCAATGCCCTACCCCACTGAACGAATTGTGCCAATCTCATGGGATGTGCTAGGTAAGGTTAGGTTAGGTTGAAAGGTTGAAATTCTGAACCCGTCAGAATACAACTGACGAGTTCAGAGTGTTTCCCGTGAATAGAATAGAAAAATAGAAGAAAAAGTTGGAGGTAGACAGACTAGGAAGAGGGAAGGAAGAGGGAGAGAAGATTTAGGAAGAGGGAGAGAAGATCCAGTGACTTGTGTTTTCGTTTGTCTTTGTGGGCTTACTAAACCAGAGAGACTTTCTGATGAAATTGAGAAGGGGTTTGAGTGGTGCATCTGCTAGATCATCTAGGTTTTCGAAGAGCCTGTGCCCTAAAAAGGCCAAACGGTACTCTTGCAGTCCTTTACATGAGCATAGCAGGTGATGTACTGACTCCTCCTCTTCTTCATCCACTCAGCTTCTACAGAAGTCTTCGTAAGGAAGCTTCATGCGTGCAGCCATATTGCCGGATCCTATCCTGGCACATTCGTCTGCTAATTCGTTGCCCTGTATGTTGCTATGTCCTGGCACCCAGCAGAGCGTGATTCCGTGCGCCGTTTTCGATCCGTTCATGAATATTGAGATCTCGTCGTCCTCTATGACGCTATTTGATGCCCAGTCCTCACGGCTAGGAAACGTTACATTAAAATTCCTATCTCGAATTGTCCTTGGTGACAAGTAGTCCGTTGGCCTATTGATTTTGTCTGTTATGCCCATGCTTTCCAGGATTGAGCCATGTCCGTGTGTGGTATTGATGGCCATTCCTGATTCCCTTAGCCGAAGGGTCACTTTCGCCGCGGTACACTTTATGCATATATCGATTGGTTGAAGGTTCAGCATCGTCTCCAGTTCCATTTGTGGAGCAGATCTGAGGGCGCCAGTTATGCCGACGCAAATCAGTCTTTGCACTTTGGCTAGATGCGAGAGATGTGATTTCTTCATTACCGCTTTCCACCATACAACTGATCCGTAGGTGAGTATCGGTCTAATGATCGATGTATGCATCCAGTGTATCATTTTCGGTTGCAAACCCCATTTGCGTCCAAACAAATGTATGTACATTAACTGTTATTTAATATTTATTTAATATGAATAGGTCATCATATTTCTGTGATAGCGGCGCGGCATGGATCCTATGAAATGTCCGCAGGATTTTTTGTGCAAATTTAGTAAGCAAGGAAATTTGGGAATGAAGATCAGTCTCTCCAGCCAACCATTCAGTTGTTATCTTTATAATATGGAATATTACACGAATTAATCTGTCAATTTGTGTGGGAGGTACCAATAGTGGTTTTACAAATACAGCCATTTATCGCTGAACAGTAGATACATTCAATACATTGCACTCTGCAGAATTATACGCATTAACGGTAAGAGCTACTAAATTTTGATATGATTTGGCCATTTTGTGTGGGAGGGAAAATATTTGCGCATTTTAGGTTGAAATAATTTGTCCCTTTAATATAATTTTCAATCTTCAAAAATGTTTTAGAAAAGTGCAGTTTTTGGGAAAAGGCCAACGAAAATGTTGTACTTTTTTCCAGAAAAGATATCGCCACTTTGTTTGGAATTTCAGACGAATCGATTAGGCTGTATAGAAGTTATTATGTAACATTTCAGTAAATTTTAACCCTTTGTGAGGCAGGTACTAAAAGGAGTGGACAAATATGGTCCATCCTTAAACTTAGCCTGATAAGGAGAAAAATATATCCTCATACCTAATTTAATGTGAAAGAAATAACTGCTTTCGAGATTTATCGTGAGCACCAGCAGACATTTGACTTTAGGGGATAAAAAATAAAAATGTTGGAATTCGGCACTAAAAAAAACTGACAAGCCTGCTTTGACACTTGCTTGGAAAAAATTGCCTCGTGTGAATCAGGCCTTAGGGATAACATAGGCACCTTATCAATGCTGACTGTCATAATAATAATAAAGATGTCTAAATATGTTTTTGACATTACAAACAAATGCATAATGTGTGCAAGTGTCGTGTTTAAATATTTTAGACCCTTTCTATCTACTCTGACAGTCATAACTGTAGATTGGTTATAACTGTAGGATAACCAGACTTTGCTGAATATAAGGTTATGTATTGGTTGTCAAAAAGGAAAAAAAACAATACACATTTCTTATTCACTACCTAACAATATTTTAATGCGAACCCAAGTAAAAAACAAAAATGTATTGGTATGTGAATTTTAGTATGTGGACTTAGTTCGGCAAAATACGGGTTTGGTTAGTAGTTCTTGTTAAATTCAATTTACTGCTTCCATAAGTATTTCAGCTGATTTAAATTAAATACATACACTATTGCTACTGAATTCTGAAGATGATAGAGTGGTGTCTATCGAAACTGCAGTCAATTCTTCCAAGCAATTAAAACTCTCTACCAATTTTTGTATTTGTTTCTATTACTTTTTTGCAATAGGCAGAATGTAACTGAAACATGTGGTCTTAGACCAAAATAAATTCTGACTGAATATTTTAATAATATTTACCAAAACCTCAGCTAAAAATAAATTTTTCCAACTTTGAATAAAACAATGAAATAATGCCTCGTGTAAAAGTGTCGATAACGTGTCCGATCTGACAATTGTGTGCACATAGCTTAATATTAACTCTAATTCAGAAACGACATTGTTGACTCATCTGTATACGGGCTCTTGGACAGGCCTTAACTATCAAAGACAGGCATACAAAAGCTCAATGCTCTAAAAATGCTTTAGTTCAGTAATTTAAGTGCTGGTAAACGTCAAAATATTAATCAGCTGTGATCTAGTGTTGTTAAGAGCAGATGATTGTCATCAATCAGTAAATGTCAGATGTGTGTCTGTCCGTCAAGTCAGTCTTTTCTTGCTATTTTCATAAAATGTACGAAAAGTTCTATCGTGGAAAATTGTGTGAAAATAAAAGAGATAATCTAAAAAAAGAATTCATAAAATAATGTGTAATAAATTCGTAATTAATGCAAATCCATTAAATGTCATATATGAATAGAAAGTGACCAGTCCATGGGGCCAAAAAGATATACGAAATTTAATTATATCTCCCAAAGACGTCAAATGAAAGGCAAATAAAAAATATAGTGTTTTTACTGCTAAGATAGCGTCAACAACAAATTGATTTTAAAAGTTTTAACCAAATGAAATTAATCACCACAACAACATTATTAACAAAGTATGATTGATTAACCACCAACCAGCACCACACTATCTATCTTACTGCTTAAAAGAAGAAGTAAGAGCATTTTCAAAATAGATTGATTACCAAATAAATAATAATCGTGCGCATTGAAAAAAACAACGAAACAAAGAAATTTTAACCCGAAAAATGAATGTAGTGCCGTTTTATTGATATTGATTTGATGCCCACATCAACAAAACCAAATCCCAAGCCACGAAAATTTCAAGATTTTTGTCAATTTTGTTCTTCGCTGTGCTGTTTTTTTTTTGTTGATTTCCAGTGATTGAGAAGTAAAAAAGAAAACAAAACACGACAAGAATATAAATAAAATAAAATTGTGAATTTCTCCTCTTCTGATTTGTGTTTTTCCTCGAATTCTTGATTGCCGTTTTTGTTGTTGGTCCTCCTTCTTCTCCTCCTGATCACCATCATCATTGCCTATTTCCTCTTCCGCTGAAAACAACAACAGCAACATCGTATTCGCCTCCCTCCCGCACTTTTATCTACGGCGGCATCGAGCAAATCAAAACAAAAATAAAGCTGCGGTATCTCGCTGCACAGTGATACCATTATATTATTGATAGCTAGAAAGTGAACCTTATTGCTTCCTCTACCTGCTACAGCTGTTTATGCCCCGTTTTGTATAACAGGTGAGTTATTATTTTTTGGTTTATGTACATTAAATTCAAATTATATTTATTATTTACATATATTTTAATAATATTATATGTGACAGCTGGGAAATTACTTAAAGTGTATCTGCGAATCCGGGTTTTCAATTGCTTTTGTCGTTGTAAAAGTTTATAATGTGGTTAATATGACTTGAGTTATTTCAAACAAGGCAGCTTAATATTAAATCTAGCATTTATATATAAACCACAAAGCTAATATGATGTGACTCAAAAAGCAGAAAACTAATAGTTTACTGAATCTATGCATGATAGAGTAGCTGAGTGTTCTTCTAACAGTACACTCAAGCCCACAAGTACATCTGCATCATATAGAACAAGCGGATAATGGCAAAACATGTTGTATGTTAATGATACTTCGAATTCGATACATTGCCAGATCCGTCTCATCTAATAATAACACTGTGCTAGTTCGAAAATGTAACCGAAAGGAGGTCTCATGGGTAAACCTAATTGGACAATGCTGCATCCAATAGTGGAAATCGTGGTACAAGGTTAGCTCTCGTTTTCGAGATATTCGATAATCCAAAGAATGAAACAAAGAAAAGCATTGCAGGACCACTTCTCACAAAGCAGTCGAAAAAGCTTCTCAACCCCTTACACCCCCAAAAAATTGCAATTAAACCAGTAAGGGAAGACTAAAGTCGGGCGGGGCCGACTATATGATAACCTACACCACTTTGGTAGCAGAATAAGTACGCTACTAGTCATTTTACACATGTGGTCGGTATCTAAATAAGCTCCATTCTGCCAAATTTCATAAAGACCGGATGTTAAATAACTCTTCTATAGCACTTTGATACCTTAATCGGAACGAATACACAAAAGATTTGTAGGAAACCAAGCTATCTTCGTTTTTGTGTCAAGAAACTCCTCTATGCTAAAGTTTATAATGATTGGATGTAAAATAAATGTTTTGTGGTACGTTGATGCCCAGTCAGATGGAACGTATAGATCTGAACCGGTTTCTTTAAATGTTGACAGTTTTCATTCTTGGATCAAATAACTCCTTTATAACAAATTTGGTAATGCTCAGATTTTAAATACGATTTCTATAACGTATAAATGCCAAATCAGAGTTAAATGTGTATGTGAGCTATAGCTAAATCTGAACCGATTTTTTTCAAAGTTGGCAATCTTTGTTATCGTGCCAAGAATCGCCTCTCTGCCGAACCTAATAATGATGGGATGTAAAATAAAGCTTCCTTAAAACGTTGTTACCAAATATATGTACGGGGCTATATTTAAATATGAACCGATTTCTTTAAAGTTTGATAATGTTGATTCTTGGTTCAATGAACTCCTTTATGGCAAATTTGGTAATGCTCAGATGTTAAATTCGATTTCTACAGCGCTTAGAAGCCAAGTCGGCGGTAAACATAAAAAGCGGATATAGCTAAATCTGAACAGATTTTCTTCAAATTTGGCAATACTTGTTTCTGTATCAAAAAAGTTCTCTCCGCCAAATTTTAAAATGATCGGATGTAAAATGAAGATTCTCTGATACGTTGATAATAAATCGGAAGAAATTTATATAAGGAGGATATATCTAAACCTGAACCGAATTATTTAAAATTTAGCAGTGATCATTCTTGGACCCATGAACTACTTAATGGGAAATTTCGCAATGCTCAGATGTGAAATACGTTTTCTATAGCGCTTAGATGCCGAGCCGATTTAGATATACATAGGTTGCTTTAAAAGATTTCTGCCAAATCGCATAAAGGTGGGAGGAGGTAAAATAAAGCTTCTCTGACACGTTGATACCAAATCAGAAGGAAAATATTTAGTGGGGTTATATCTTAATCTGAACCTATTTTTTCTTTAACTAAATCGATTTTCACAAGTTTCAATAGGATCATCCTTCGGCCAAAAAGTGCACTGAGCTAAATTTAATACCGATCGGCCCTTTGATTACAGCAATACATCTACAGACGGACGGACAGTCTGGAAGTGATTTCAAATCGATCGGTATAATAATGGGTCTGTCTCTTCTCCTTTTGGGTGCTACAAACAAATGCACAAACACATAATAACCTGGACCGCAGTGTGGTGTAGGGTAAAAAGAATGTCATATGTCAACTGTCATACAAATTGACAACGTATTTAGATGGCATCTTCAATAAAGATGTTGCTCGCTAAACATTTTATTATGGTTCTCCCCCCACTCCTTTCAATATATTTATGAAAAATCCGCAGTCTCCAAAATTTCCCAGGTTTTGTCGTAAATAAGCGAAAAATTATTTACAAAAAAACATAATCCATAACCCAATCTCAATAAATATTTTTAGTTTTCAGTAGAAATATAAACAAAATATGTAGTTACTTTAAATCTTCTTTATTCACATAACAACTTTGCGAAAGGACCAATAGTATTTTATTATATACGAGGGTTGCTATATATATTGCTGGCCTAGGCAACACTAAGTGTTGCCAGGCGCCATCTAATATTTCCATTGGAAAGTATGACATTTTTTAGCATAACTTCACTCAGACCGTTGGTATTTTGGGCGCGAATTGTTTTGGTTACAGTGTGTTGAAAATTCACCTCCAAAAAATGGTTTTTGAACGCTTCGACAGCTGATTGAGGCGTCGAAAAACGTTGACCAAGCAGTTTTTTCTTGATGTGAGTGAATAAGAATAAGTAATTGGGTGTCAAATCAGGGCTGTACGGCGGATGACCCATCAATTCGACGTTTCGGCTGGTCAAAAAGGCGCTGGTTTGTCATGGTGCACAATGATACGTCTTCTCTTGTTCGTTTTTCGAATTTCTCCGAAGACTTCAGGCAAACAAATTTTGGTGTACCACTCAGAATTAACCGTCCTACGTTGCTCAAGCGGAGCAGTCGCCACATGACCTGTTTTGCCGAAGAAACAGGCGACCATTTGCTTCGAAGTGCTTCTTCCACGAACAACTTTCGTTGGATTTGGCTCGTCTTCGAAGACCCACACGGTCGATTGCTGTTTTGTTTCGGCTCATACGCATAGATCCAAGATTCGTCACCTGGGACGATCTTATAAACGTCTTTTGAAGCACCGCGATCGTATTTTTTCAAAATTTCTTTGCAACAATCGACACGAGCCTTTTTTGAGCGATTGTCAAATTGTGCGGGATCCTACGAGAACAAACCTTTTTTACGACCAGGTGTTCATGCAATATCGAATGTATCCTTGTGGAAGAAATGCCCAAGGATGCCTCTATCTCAGGGTATGTCACATGACGATCTTGCATTATCAGTTCACGCACGGCATCAATGTTCTCTGGCACAGCGGCCGTTTTTGGAAGACCTTCACGACAATCGTCTTATAGCGAGCGTCGTCCACGATTGAATTCATTAAACCAGTTTTTCACAGTGCTATAGGATGGTGCTTCATCGCCAAACAAAGATTTAAGTTCATCGATGCCCCCTTGTCGTGGTAATCCACGTAGAATGTTGTGAAAAATGATCGCACGAAAATGTTCACGAGTTAATTCCATTTTTTGCCAAATTGATTTTTTTAAGTCACTGTAAACAACACAAATGATGGTCGTACGTCAAAATGTTCTGCGTACGTTTATGCTAAAAAATTTCAAACTTTCCAATGGAAAAGTCAGATGGCACCTATGCCAGAAATATATATAGCAACCCTCGTATTATATATATTGACTATTTTTTTTTTTGGGGGTAAGAGAAATTATTCTGAAAGGACCCTCTTTATATCACCTTTTAGACCGAAGCGTTCATTCCTAAAGCTTCCTCTTCAAATTCTCCTCCGAGGTAACGAAGCTTTCTGATTTCCAAGCAAACTTCATGCCCGAATATCGCGAAAACAAGAGCTAACCTGAATTCGGCATTGTCGAAAAAGGTTTAGTCATACGTTACCCTGTCATTTAAATATTAGAAATTGGGCAAAAATGTCGAAAAGTTCTTGCATTCGAATGCTCATAACTTTTGTTCTATATCAGAGATATTGAAATAGGTCGCTTGATCTAGATATGCAGGCAATTCAGCTTTAGTAATATTAATGAAGATTTGGCTTTTGAGCCACTCGTATCCAATAGTAAAATCAATCAATCAATCTTAAGGCATCAAGACATTGAAAGATTTTTATTTAACTGGTCCTGTGTTCAGTAAATTCAGGTTAATTGGCAACGCATTTCTTTTTCGTTGTTCCAGCGATAATTTTTCGCATAATCATAGTTTATTTTTGCCTTGGATTTAATTTATTAAAATGTCAATAAAATAAACTTATTTATTTGGTGATTATTTTCCGGCGTAGCTCATTTTATTCATAACAGATATGACTTTGCGAAAAAGGTGCTAAATCGAATAATTAAATTAAAGACATTGTTCAAACGGGTAAACAACTGATTTCCAAAAGAAAAAACTTATGAAAAGTGAAGATCGTGAGTCAAACTAAATTTGGTATATTGGTACACTAGTTTAGAGCCATTTTGTCAAATGGATGGATAAACTATATTTGTTGTTTATTTCGATATTAGCAGGAAAAATTGAAAACCGTTTTCTAAAGTTTTCATGAACTCTAACAAGCATGTCGACTGGTATTCTGCCAATTTCAGCCTCAATATTGTTAATTAGGTCTTCCAAGGTGTTGGGATGGTTGATATACAGTGTATGTAGGCGAATGTGGGAACTTTTTTGAAATTGCAATACTCTGCGAAAATGTAGTAACTTTTAAGCTAATCCATAGATTTTCTTCAAATATGGCATATTTTCTTCATCAGGATTACATTGCATGTTGATATATTTATTTGGATTGGTTTCAGGGTCGTTTTCTTTTTTCACTTGACAGATCAAAATCACTTCCTTTACGTAGAAGGAACCTTTTTCAACTTATCTCCACATTGAGAAAGTAATAAAAAGGATACATTTTAAAAACGTAGAACATGTATATTGATTTTTTAGAATATTGTTATTCAAACAAAATTCCAACATTTTATTAGCAAACTTTATCAAAATGCGATGTTTACTCAGATACTAGCAAAATCATGCATTTTGTACTTAAGTATAAAATCTAGAAGAGAACTGAAAAAATCTTCACAAAAATGTAGAAATATTTTTTAAGATAAATCAATTTTTTATTTTTAAATTTAGTATTTTAATTAAATTATTAAAACGGGTGATCCAAGTAGAGATACTTTTTCAACAGCCTTTTTTTGACAGATCACGTGTGAGTAAATTCAATTCGAATTTTCTGTGTTTTTTTCTTTAAAAAAGTAGGGAACCTCGAAATGGATCTCTCATATATCATTTTGTTTCCTAAAAGTTTTTATAAGGCATTTTTGTAATTCTCAGGATATAATTATATCTGTATGACAAATCTGCCCTATTCAACGCACAATAGGACCGGTAGAACTCTGACAAACTTTTCAAATCCGATCAGAAATTAAATAATGTTGATTCAGAAGAATTGATTCAGAAAAATATCAAAAAATCTTAACAAATTACTTCAGGTCGCTTCAGGCCAAATATTTAAAAAATTTTGAATATTTTGGCGAATAAGACATGTAACCCTCTCGTGAATTCGTTGTGTATTTTAAAATGTATCCACTTGTTAATTGCCAACATTTTAATCATGGACTGGTTATATGAACAAGTTCAAAATTACATGATAAAGTAGTAGCCTAGTCATTGACTGACTTTTTAATATGTACTGCCAATGAGTCACACAACCTCGTAATGACATTCACTTCATCTTATCAGTATAATAGTATTGCTACAGTATCGATGTAGCAATAATGCCCGTACCTCTGGCTGTTCACACATATATCCTTCTGATCAAAGTTCAACTTGGTGAAATTAAACTATTTTTAATAATAATGTATTTAATTGTTGTGCCTGGTAGTTTGAATGACGATAGCACCACAGTAGGTAATGTAGGGTAAGATCTTTGCTGCCGGCAATCGGCTTGATGATATTCCTACTCCTCATATTTTCGAAGATAGCAGTGGCATATACAGAATGTAAATAGGCTGTCGAATGAGACACAAGTAAACTAGGATATCTTCATGCCTTTTATGGTGGTTTTATTTGAAGTAATTAATGAGTAATTCAGTGAGTAATTATTTAGATTGACAAATTAGACATAAATCTTATCACTAGATCCCTTATTTCTGACCCCTATTTTGTGGTCAACATTTTTAAATTTTCGTCTAAAACTTTAAGTTGATATTAATCCTTAAATTAAAGCTCTACCGCGAGAACAACGAAATTTCGGGATCTCATATATTTAGGTCAATATTTTGCATTTCCCTTCCAATACCTAAAATGGATATAATTCCAAGAATACGACCCAAAGCAAAAAGCAATTCGATATCCCGGTTTTCTTTTTATCAAAATTTTAAATTTCCATTAATTGCCAGTTGACATTAACTTTCGAGAGAAGTAGGTTCGATTATTTTGTTTTGTTTTCTAATAAACTGTACCCTTAGAAAGTGATCGACGAAATATCGGGAATAACAATTTTAAAATGGACATAACACGGATATAAGAGAAGTTGGTCCGATAACTTTGTTTTATTTTATAATAAATAGTAACCCTTGAAAATGATCGACGAAGTCGATCGAAATATCGGGAAATAACAATTTTAAAAATTGAACAATAAATTCATAATTAAATTGTTTTATTTATGACCTCAAGCTAACAAAAAAACCAAAATATCGTTCACCAACAAACAAATCCTTCCCTTAATTGAGCCTACTGCATCGAAAAGGACGAAATTTTAATATACGTTATTTTGTGGGCAATATTTTGAGTTCCCTTCTAATACTTAAAATTGTTTACTTCTTTAAATGTTATCGATTTTCCTTCCGAAACATAATATGGATAGAATTCCTTAAAACCCCCAAGGGAAAAAGCGATAACTCGAGATCCCGTATTTTTATACCCTCCACCATAGGATCAGGGGATTATTTCTTTTGTCACTCCGTATATAACACCACTAAACATTGATCTGAGACACCATAAAGTATATAAGGGGAATTCCACGACAAATCTACGGTTTCAAAAAATGTCGGTTTTGATTTTTTCCATTGTTTTTTATTATTTTTAGTACACCTAAAGAAACGCTTTGTGGAATTTTTGAGATTTTTTCTCGTTCAGAAGTTATGTATATTTAAAAATCGTTAAGATATCACTTTATGTATCGGGTTTTTGGTCATATTTTCTTAAGTTATGGTCTGATTTGAAAAATCTTTTTTTGAAATGTTGGTATTTTTCGGTACTTTTCAGAAAAAAATTTAGAAAAAATATTAAAAAAAAATTGTTGTGCGATTTTTAAGTTTTACAATTTAAATGTAAGTTTTTAAATTGTTTGCACTCCCCAATTTTTGCGATCTTTTAAATTTTAAACTTCATTTAATTTTCTAACATATTAGCTTTGGATGGAAGTGGGCCTATAATTATTTAAGTCACTTTGCTTGTGACTTGAAGGCTTCGGACTAGATGTTCCGCGCCAAAGAAAAAAATAAAGGAGACACTTCAGGAAGTATTTTTCCAAAACCAGATGCACAGAGTGATATCTTTACGATATTTTCAATATCGATAACTTCTGAACGAATTATCGGAAAAATCTCAAAAAAATGGAAAAAAAAAACAAAATCAAAAGTTTTTTGAAACCGTCGATTTGTTGAAGAATTCCCCATATACAATACTTCAGCTAGGTGGCTGAAATTTGGTACATATACTTATTATTTGGTACGAGCAACGGTAGTCGTAGGTCCATGTTTTGATAAAGCCCCCATACAAAGGTCCCTCTAGATTTGACTTCGTAACGCTTTAAAAACCTCAAATTTCATCGAATTGGGCCGAAATTTGATATAAAGAGTTTACTGTATCTGAAAATTCCCATGCGATCCATGGTGAAGGGTATATAAGATGGACGAACTTCATCCGTCTTTAATTGTTTTATAATAATTTTAAATTTCCTTTCAAAACGTTAAATTGCTATAAATCCTAGCATTTTTTTATCAAAAATTTAAAGTCCCCTTACAAAATATAAAATTGCTACAATTCCTTATTTTTTTGCCAGCATTTTGAATTTCCATTCCGTAACTTAAAATTACTATATGTAATTCCTTAAATGTTATCGACGTTTAGCACAATGACTTATTGCTTATTTGTTTGTATAGTTTACGATTTCGACGGCGTCAGATAGTGGTGGAATATTAGAAAGGTCAAGCAGTGCCGTAGATAACACCTTCTTTGGGGAACTTCCGTTAAACTCTACGGGTTTGGATTACCTGTTTCGAGTTTTCTTATTTTTTGGTCATCTGTTTATTCCCTATACATTGTGGTGTAGGGTATTATAAGTTTATGCATTGGTTTGTAACACCCAAAAGGGGAAGAGATAGACCCATCCTTTATTATACCGATCGACTTGGAATTACATCCCGAGTCGATTTAACCATGTCCGCCTGTCCGTCCGTCCGTCTATAGATGTATCGTTGTTATCAAAGTGCAGGTCGTATTTGTGGTCCGATCGTGATGATATTTAGCACAGAGCTCTTTTTTGGTCCAGGAATGATACCAATTGAAACTGGTTAAAATCAAATCAGATCGCATTTCACATCTGATCATTATCAAATTTGGCATAAAGGAGTTCATTGGTTCAAGAATGAACACTGTCAAATTTGAACAGTTCAGATTTAGATATAGCCCCCATATATACTTTCCTTCCGATTTGGTATCAACGTGTCGAAGAAGCTTTTTTTACATCCGATCATTATAAAATTTTGCAGAGGAGTTTTTTGATACAGAAACGAAGACTGTCAACTTTAAAGAAAATTGTTTCAGATTTAAATATAGCCGCTACATATATTTTTCATCCGATTGAGTATCGTAGAATAAAGAAGCCATTAGTCCAAGAATGAACACTGTCAAATTTTAAAGAGATCGGTTTAGATTTAGATATAGCCCCCATATATAAATTCCTTCCGATTTGGTATCAATATGTCAGAATAGCTTTATCTTGGCACAGAAACAAAGATTGCCAACTTTGAAAAAATCGGTTCAGATTTAGCTATAGCCCCCATATATGTATTCGTTCCGATTTGATATTATTCTGCGAACCAAGGGGTTTAGGTTGTCGGCCCCGCCCGACTTTAGTCTTTCCTTACAAGATTTCCTTCCTTTCAAAAACTTGTTACGATTCCTTAAATAAGCCTACTATGTAGATAGGATAGTACGATATTTGCAAATGCCTTTTTTTGGTCAGAATTTGAAGTATATAATTGGCATTCCAACGTTTTAAAATAAGGAGTTGGTAATTGTTGTCGTTGATAAATTAAGTTCCGTTCTGTCCTGTCAAAATGGTCTCTTCTGGTTTTATCTCGACTAGTTTAGTTTTTTCGACTTGTGTAGTGGGTTCTGCTGTATTGGTTTCCAGCCCAAGGAAGGTGGCTGCTTCCAAAGAGACCTGGTGTTGGCGTTTTGAGTGACACCAAATACTTAGACACGACAGCATTATCGTATTTTAGTTGCTGATAGTTTTGGGTAGTGATAAGACATCACCTAATCGAAGGGACATGCGTAGCCATGTGATTACATTTAGATATCGAAAATTACCACATGCCAGCGGTAATAAAAATAGAAATGTGTAAAACAGATTGTGAGGCTGAGAGATGTACCACATAATGTAAATAAAAAGACAATACGATAGCAGAATATTCTGTAAGACGGCTGAATGTTAATACCTTCATGCAGACTTGCTCCGTCTAGTTTCTTCGTTGTTTAACTACCTAGTATTAAAATCTCATAGTTTGTACTTATTGGATAAGATTATTCAAAATTAATTAGTATAATTCGAATACTCAAACGAGGAATATCTTATAAACACTCAACGAGTTGAGTATGAAATATTTACTCACTCAGTAAAGGTCGTATTGTATTCCTTTACACCTGGGAACAAGTTGAGTAGGTTTGGCAGGGCAGTTGAAAATGTGTAGTGTCCAGAGAATGAAGCCGAGCCAAAACTGGCGGCGGCGGCTGCCATTGAAAATTATAGATCGGCGGCGGCGGCTAGGCGGCTAAGCCGACATAAAATTGACATACGGCGGCTCTATGATAGACATTTTAACATTTAAAATAATAGTTGAAAAGTTAAGCTCTGGTATTTATTCGTAAATAATAGATGTTTTTAAGTTAATTGTAAGATATTGTGAGGTGAAAAATTTGCCGTTTCTCTATGATATACTCTATTTTCAAAGTATGCTAAAGCTATGTATAGACGATTGTCAGATCGGACAACTTTATAAACCCTGTTAAAGTGCCGCAAATGTACGGACAATGACAGCTTGGTAGGCAGACGATTGAAAGAAACCCTTACAATTTAATATATATAAAATATATTTTGAAAATATTTATATGCAGGATTGCCAATAAAAATATTTTATAGACAGTGGCCAATAAAATGTTTTTCTGACAATGGCGCCGTTGTCACATGCACAAACTTATTACAATCTGCAAATTATCGCACAATGACTTTTCTGCCAACGTTGCAAGACAAAAATTTTATGTTCACACGGTTTTACGTTCACAGGGTTGCATTTTTCCGCCATTCGTCTATACATAGCTTAAGTCGACACCGGTTGTTTCCAGGAGCGGCGAATCAACGTTTTAGTGAAATTTTAAATTTGTGTGGAATTAACTTGTGTTTTAAATAGAATGACCTCTACTGTTTTGAGGTTAACTTGATTGATTCTTTAGAACGGAGGTATTAATTTATATGTTATACTATTCTTTAATACTCCATTGATTTTTTCCGAAAATATTTTTATCTCTATATGTACATAATCTAATAATAAATAAAAAATCTTATTTCCTTTAAAAAAGAATTTTATAATTATTTTTCTATTACTATCAATATTATGATTTTTAAGACATGTTATACTCCCGCTTGTGACAATAAACGAATCAAAGCGAAAATCACTCACTTCCATATCGTTCACCCAATAAATGAATAGTGTACGAGTATAATTTATTTGTCGTTTGGAGAAAGTCATATTTGAAGTTTTTGTGAAATTGAAACTCGATATTATTATTTATTAATGAACAATTTCAAACACCTTATTTATGGAAGTAGAATTTCACCAGATATAGAACCAATTGCGTTGATTCTTAGAATGCAATAAAAAATAATAGTGTATATGCGTACACATTATTCTTCTACTAAGGGGACGATATATATGCTATATAGCTATTTGCTTATCAAAAAAGTAAATTGTATCTATCCATATTTAAAAGTTTTTCTATGGAACGGCGGATGTGTTTCAGCCGATTTTAGCCGCAGAGATCGGCGGCGGCTTCGGCTGGTGAAAAAAGGTCGGCGGCGGCTAAAATCGGCGGCTCGGCTCGGCGGCTTCATACTCTGGTAGTGTCTCCACAGCTTCTGTCATCTGCTTCATTTCGAAAGTCCTTCAATTTCTCTGCGTGCTGACCAATAATTCGGTAACCCGTCATGATAGACACGATGAGTGAGACGTCCGGTCTCGATAACGACAGCAGGGCGTTGGTTGCATTTGGAGTTTAGGCAGGGACACATCAGCCTGAAATGAATACAGTGTTTGGCTAGTGACCACCTGTCATTTGTTGCCTTAAGGACACTATCAATTCCCCTGGAACACGCCAGGTCGTTCCTAATCTTGCAAGTTTATCTGCTTTGCAGTCCCTGGTATGCCCCCGGGACCCGACGCCGAATTCCGATGAATATTGAACGTTAAGAGATCTGCGACAGTCAAGGGCAGTTTTTAATTCCGTTAGACAATTTCCAGGAACTTTGAACCAGCCGGACTATCAGAGAAAATATTGATACCGGTCAGAACATTAATTTTTTAAGTCATTCTGCTGCCTCTCTAAGCCTACGATTTCTGTCTGGAAAAATTACAGAGACCAGGCACTCTTTTTTCAAAGGATAGCTCAAGTTTTTCAAAAAAAAAAAAAAAAGACACCAAAGCAGCAGTAGTGCTATGCGGATGGTTGAACTGGGTTTAGCACTAACAACAAAGTATGTTCAGCAAAACTGGACAATTAATTTCGGACAGGCGCACGAACTTAAAGAAAAAAATGAAGATATGTATATTGTTTTTATGGACAAAAATATCTACTGATCTCATTTTTAACTCGTTAATATTAAAAAATTGAAGTAATCATTTTAGTTTTTCTGCATTGAACTAAGAAAACAAAAAGTTGTTTTGTTTTGTTAAACAAATTAAATTATTTATTTTACATGTAAAAGCTTTTCTTTGAGGACTATTAAAATTCGATAGTATCACGATAGTATTGTCGATATCGATATTTTTGTGAAGATTTGATAGTTGAGAATCAATATAGCTCCAGTATCGATAGTTTGCCACCTCTAAGTGAGACTAGACAGCAGGTGTGACTCAAGTGTCTTTGCTACTGATATGTATGTATAAGTGAAATCGCGTCGCATGATTTAGCATCATTCACGAAACTGTCTGATTTCATTAGCGAGACTATACTATTTCCGGTCTTAGAGTGGCCAGGGGCAAGTCTTCAACGTATACATTTAGTCTGATCCAAGCGGCCAATGTACATATATCTCTCGCAGGGGTGACATGTATTAGTGATCAATATTGTGCCTTTATTAGGAAAATCTGTATATTTGTCACGTTTCCTTAAGTCAGAGATCGACACACTTATACACATAAACACTCAAACTACTAGATGGTCCTTCGCTCCCTTAAGCAAATTTCTCGAGTTACGAACGATTAAATTTTTGACATTAGTAGTTAAGAGAAGAAAGAGCACAAATTTGTTTTTATTTTTTATACATATTTTTGGCATTTTTCCTCAAACATTTCACTTTACAATCACAATTGGAGCAAACACAATTGATTTTTAAAATAAAATTGCAAAAAACACATCTTTAAATCAGCAAATTAAATCTCGAGAGTTAACAAGAGAATGCCAAAATAACTCGAAGAGAGCAAAACAAATGTCAAAAATTTAATCGTTCGTAACTGTCACTTTTTAAAGAGTACGACGGACCATCTATTACTTTGATTGTTTATGCTTATACACTCATACAACCGTACAAAAACATTTCTCTCTCAATGTAAACTCAATGATTTTTTTATACTCATTCAATGTGTGAGAGGAGAGAACCGCCATGTTGCATAAACACTCAACTACTAGATATTCCTTCCCGCTCTTAAGCAAATTTCTCGAGTTACGAACGATTAAATTTTTGACATTAGTAGTTAAGAGAAGAAAGAGCACAAATTTGTTTTAATCTTTTATTCATATTTTTGGCATTTTTTCTCAAACATTTATTTTCTCAAACTTTACAATCACAATTGGAGCAAACACAATTCTTTATACCCTACACCACACTGTGGTACAGGGTATTATAACTTTTTGCATTTGTTTGTAACACCCAAAAGGAGAAGAAATAGACCCATCGTTTATTATACCGATCGACTTAGAATTACTTTCTGAGTTGATTTAGCTATGTCCGTCTGTCTGTCTGCATGTATTCTTGTAATCAAAGTACAGGTCGCAATTATGGTCCGAACTCGACGAAACTTTACACATATGTTTTATTTGGTCCAAGGACGATCCCTATTGAATTTGGTTAAAATCGGTTCAGATTTAGATATAGCCCCAGTCTGAAATTCGGCAGAAAGAGGTTTCTTATCATATGAATGAACACTGTTAAATTTGGAAGAAATCGGTTCAGATTTAGATATAGCCCCCATATATACGTTACCCCCGATTTGAAGTGTAAGCACTGTAAAAATGTTATTTTATATCCGATCAGTATGAAATTCGGCAGTAAGAGGTTTCCTATTATTTGAATGAACACTGTTAAATTTGGAAGAAATCGGTTCAGATTTAGATATAGCCCCCATATAAACGTTACCCCCGATTTCACATGTAAGCGCTGTAAAAATGTTATTTTATATCCGATCAGTGCGAATTTCGGCAAAAAGAGGTTTCCTTCTACATGAAGAAATACTGCCAAATTCGGAGAAAATCCGTTCAGATTTAGATATAGCCCCATATATATGTTACCCCCGATTCGACATGTAAGCGCTGTAGAGATTGTATTTTATATCCGATCAGTACGAAATTCGACAGAAAGATGTCTTTTTACATGAATGAGTATTCAGGGAAAATCGATTCGGATTTATATATAACATCCATACATATGTTCCTCCTGATTTGGTATCAAATTTTCCAGAAATATGTTTCTCAATTTAGGAACGAATATTGCTTAATTTAGCGATTATCGGTTCAGACTTAGATAATATGTTCCTACCCATTTACCAATTATTCCAAATTATTATCGCAATGACCCTTATCGCATTATTAGGGAGGTGTAGGGTATTATATAGTCGGTCCCGCCCGACTTTCTGCCTTTCCTTACTGGTTTTTTAAATAAAATTGCAAAAAACACATCTTTAAATCAGCAAATTAAATCTCGAGAGCTAACAAGAGAATGCCAAAATAAATCGAAGAGTGCGGTTTTCCTCGTATTCGGGGCTTTTCTCAGCTTCCCAATTAACAATATTATAAACGACCACAATTGAATTAATATAAAAATAAATTCTGTTTTTTCTGAATCGTTCCGCAGTTATTTATCGGGCATTTCCCAGCTGTCACTGTTTGGTAGTATTTTAAGAAGTTACTTTTTTTCGCATACTGCTGACTCAACGTATCGTAACTTAACTTAGCTCCAGTATTTTGTCTAAGTATTGTATTTCTTGGGTATTTTTTGTAATATATTTATAATATACACATTGCATTATAGTTGTACGTTCACTGTGAACTAATTAAATAAATAAGAGTGCATACATAAATTGATTTTATTCATATGTCATCGGAAGTAGTCATAATTTACGTTTCGCCTTATTTAATTATTCATCTCATTTGGCGATCATTGATTTTTCTTTTCACAAAATTTGACGTTTGCTTTTTTCTAAAAATGCAAAAAAAAAGATATTTTCAAACAAAAATCAAATAACTTTTTTCCAATAAGATTTATGAATATTGTGTTATAAATAGACTAGTTTGTTAATCTCACCAGAAATTAACAAACTATTGATAGATTTTCGCTTTGAGTACTAGGTATTTATTATTTTTTGGTTATTATTTTGGTTTGGTTATGATTGATCGTATTCAAGTGTTATTTATAGAAAGAAAAACACTTGGTTCGAATTTTGTGCGGTGGAGGGTCGAGTGAGTCAATTGCAAGACGTAGATTTTTACGAACTACTGAATTAAATAATATAATGTCATATCCTATTTTTCATGTTTTTAATGTGTGATTGCCAGAATTACCTCAGGATAAATATATGCATGGAGTTTTTATCACATGGGTTCAATTGTTGTTAAATATTCCAATAAAATGAAGAAACCCAATTTTTATTATTTTTTGGGAATTGCGTGATTGTTACTAAAATTTGAAATTAAAAGTTTTTTATTTATAAAGAATGAAAATCCGACAACAAATGTCGAAAATATGAGTAGATCCGCGAGTGAGTTTTGCCAGTCCCTTTAAAATTCATGTGGCATTCACCAATCGATTTGTTTTTAATCCAAACAGTATTTTTTTTCGTTTGGCACTAAGTTTGGCACTATTGGGGGGTCTGAAAAGCACTAAATCTGGTGCGAAAAGCTCTAAGTTGGCATACCTGGGTAATACTGCAGTAGATATTGTCTTTTCTGGATATTTTTGAATTTATTGATCAAAACGCGTATGTGTACCTACAGACAAATTATAATTTAACTAGTAAAGACAAAACCTTTGTATTACAATTAGTATGATTAATGCGCATGGATCTGAGTAAAAGAAAAGAGTGGACTCACAAATTGTATCCACTGAATTAGGTCTAGGAACGATCTATCAAAAACAACTCCTGACTCTGAGCAATTTTGCCCTATTTCTCTATCTCGAACTCTGTTCAGTATGCGTAGCGATGGCCGCAACCAAAAGAAGAATTCACCGAAAATAACAAACCAAAAGATTGTTGTCATGCTTGCATTGTGCATCTGCGAGATGCAGATTTGCTGCTACACATTCCTTATTATTTAGTTGGCTAATTATATATTAATACAATTATGATACATTCATATCTACTTAGCATTTTTTTCAGTAAATTTTTCCGCTTTTCGAAGTAGTCGACAATCAATAAAATGTATTTTTTCGTTGAGTCACACACAAAACCACAAGTGAATGATTTCGACGTTTCGTTCGTACAGATGACAGTTCTATCGAGGTAGAGAAACCCAAATTTATATGAAAACGCTTGCGTTTTCTTTCGGCTTGTCGTGTGCGTTGGATGACTCTTGTATTTAGAGACACCCATATTGATTTTCATTCGCGTAGAAGGCGAAAGAAAGTGTTCGTTCGAGATGGAGAAACAGGCAATAAAATAACTTCTAGGAGAAGAGGCCAGGATATGCAAAACTACGAGTGTTAGTCCATTAATTGCATAGCCTGTAGTAGGTCTTAGAATGACCTTTCAAAAAATATTTACTATATAAATATCTTCTCTGAAATGTTTACCACTAACATTTCACAGAAGATCCCACTGACCATGGTATTTGGGTCCATTAATTGAATATCCTAGAGTGGGCTTTTGAAACAGCTATCCAAGAATATCCCTACGCGGGAAATTAAACTGGTCCAAAAACAAGCACGTGATAATTCTACTAAAGGTTCACAGTTTGTTCTATTTTATAAAAAACAACTGGGAAATTGAACATGCCTTTGTCATTGGAATTGGTGAATTTCCACCTTGTGACGTATCCAAGTACTTGTCTAAAAAAAATGCCTACAATCCTCCAATGTCAGACACAGCTTACGTTAGATGTTTACCATATTATGGTTGAACTGCGAAAGCAGGTTCCAACTGGTCATTAACTATGTATAATCCAACTGGTCCTCTTAATGCGGAACAGATATCCCAACTGGACTTCTACTAAGGCATAGATAATCCAGGTGGTCCTAACTGATCACCCAGAAAAGAATATCCAAATAGGCGGCTATGAATAAGTAGCTCAACTGAGCATTTACTAAGGAATAAATATCCCAACTGGTTTTCTACTAAATAGTATATAACCCAAGAAGTCATCTACTAAGGAAAAGATGAACCAATTAATCATTTGCTACGGTGAGAATAACTCAGCTGGCCGTCAACGAAGGAGTAGATAACCCAATTGGTTCGTTACTGAGGAGTAGATAACCGAGCTGGTTGTCAACTAAGGATTAGATAACCCTACAGGTCCCATATTAAACATCATTGGGTTATATACTATTACTAAATAGTATATAACCCAAGTAGTCATCTACTAAGGAATAGATGAACCTACTGATCGTTTGCATAACCCTTTTCAGCGGAGTTGATAACCCAGCTGGTCGTCAACTAAGGAGTAGATAACCCAATAATATTATGTGTAATAAAATATAATATTACCTAACTGGTCATCTACTAGGGAAAAGATAACACAACTGTTCGTCAACTAAGGTCTAAATAACATTATTGGTCCTCTACTGAGGAACAGATAACCAATCTGGTCGTCAACTAAGGAGTAGATAACCCAACTGGTCCTCTATTAATGAGTAGATTACACAACTGGTCATCAAGTAAGAATTAGATAACCAAACTGGTCATCAAGTAAGAATTAGATAACCAAACTGGTCCTCTACTAAGAAGTAGATAACCCAATATGTCGTATAGTAAGGAGTAGATAACCTAAACGGCCGTCTAATAAGTAGTCGAGTTCTCTGATATATTTGTATGATGACATACCACATCCGGCAGTACTGTTATTACTGCAGTTAACCATAATTAATTGATACAAATCGTTATGTCATCAGATAAGTGTTAGTTCCCGACTGAACCAGTATTGCGATCAGTAGACTCAGATAAATTGGCACTTCATTTCCCGCAGGGATTTACCTCATATTCTAAAACATATTCCGATTCTGTGTATTTTCATTTTGAAATAAAAAATATTCAGAATCAGAAGAATATAAGATCTATATTTTTAAAAATATCGTTCTGATTTCACATGTCGATGTCGCTCGGCATAAGACTATTCAAGGGTGGTAGGGTTGTGTCTTTGCTATTCTTTGTTTGGTTTATTTATTTTATTATTAAGATTATTGCACGAACGGGATTACGTATTTGTATGTTAAAATATGTTATTTTTTAATTACTCTCTCACCTTAGAGAGGAGGGAATATCATTTTTTATCATTCAGTTTTCAAGATCCTAGCATTATTTAAGAACCAATAGAGGAAAATCGTTAGGAATTTTTGTGGACATGCTTCTAGCAACCTGCAAGCTTTTCATGAGGGATAGTCTCTTACGGCAGCAAAAGACAGTAACTGCATACATTCATTCCATTCTAAACGTACCAAGGCGCTGCTGTCGTTATAAAGACCTGAGGTCTTACTTATCGTGTCTGTCGTAAAGGGTCATTGACTTATTGGACGGCAGAGAAAGAAGGTCTTTAGAAATTACTTTGGCAGAAGCTGCGGAAACGAAAAGGAGGATGAAACAATAGACTACCCTCTGTGCCACGATCTCTCCAGAAGGACACAACCCTTGACAGGCTGCCACTCTTAACCTTAACCTATGCAGAAATTTACGTTTGCCAATTTGTTTCGATTGACATAGCTTTAATAAATACAGCCACAGAGTCTCTACAAGTAGAAGGTGCAATCAGAGTGGCATTTAGATTAAATTATCTATTAATATGGAGGTACAAGAACAGCAGCCACATGAGAATATTACATTGTAGAGCGCTGGTAATCGAAAGAATGGACTATAAACCTACGTTGTACTCCTTCGGGAGGAATTTTTCTACTAAGGCAGCCAGATAGGAATGGGTTGGCAGAATACCAGGTAATATAAGCCATCTCTACTTCTATACGGATGGTTAGAAGCTTGATGATAAAATTGGCTTCGGAGTACACTGTAAAGAAATTAATACTGATAAAGCTCACAGACCACCAGATATTTGCAGAGTCCTTCAAGCCGAAATATGGCAATAAAGGAAGAATAGCATAGATAATAATAAAGGAATGAATATCAACATAGTGACCAACACTGGCTTCGTCATTTATTCGGACAGTCCGGCTGCCATTCAATCTCTAGAGTCTGCATCCCTATATTCACAAACAGCTCTCAAATGCTGTAGATCTCTTAACGAAAGGGCTGAACAGTTTAACAAATACCTCATATGGGTGCTTGGAAGCTGATTAAATTGCTAGGAAAGGGATGAATTACAAATTATAAATGAATTTGCATATTTTGGTGTAAAGCTGTCTAAATGCAAGTTTTGACTTTGGTATGAGAGACTGTCCAATGAGAGACTGACATGATTGATGCATTTAGCGTGACAAGTTAAATATGACCACGATACGGCCTGAGATCAAAAAATCTTCCCCCTCTCCATAGGAAAAAACTGTCTATGTTAGTGTCAAAGTCAGGAGGTAGGGAATTGAGGCAAATGACTTCTGCAGAAGCTGTGGAGAGCATTGAGGACCTGCTTTTTTACTGTATCACAATTAGTAACTCCTCGCACTAGAGAGGAAGTAATAGGGACCTCAATTGATCTGTGTGAGCTGGTGCCTCTGGCTGCCATCTTCTCGTAACCTAACACCATCTTTATGTCAAGTTAAGGGCAGTATGCATTTTGTAGTGCCTTTGGGTAGGGTTGTGTCTTAGGAAATTTCTCTTGTTTCATGTGACTGCAACGAACACGAACCTTTGGCGAGAATCGAACCAATGTCTAAGAGTCGGGTTAGGCAAACGAAACGATAACTTTAAAGTTAAGTTATTGCAGCCGCAACGTTGCCCGCTGGAGCAATTCCCCAAAACATAGTTATTTATCATTCCATTTCAAAAGTTTCGCATAAATGGCTTCTTTTTTCGTTGTTTTTGTGATTTTGCTTGCAAATGCACGCAAACAAATTTCAGCATCTGCTGTCCGTTTACGTTTCTTTTTCGTTGGCTAATCGTTTACACTGATTTCCATATGTCAGATTGAATCAGCTGATTCGTTACGCTACACGCTACGGTGGCTTTACGGTTACGTTTGCCTAACCCAGCCTTAACAAGCTGATAGCTCAACTCGCTATCACATTACTTAACAGGACGCTTTGGTAATGCACATTTCAAATACTTTTTCTACTGAATAAGAATGGGGCAATTGACCCCGAGATTTCAAATAAAATTAGTTTTTCAAATTTAAAATTATCTTTATTTTAAATTTCAGAATATTAACAAATACTCCTATGAAATTTATCGTTATAAAGATCACAAACGGTTTATATATCATATATGCAACTATTCACAAATAGACATTTTCCGCAATGCACTATTTAAAGATAAGAAAACAGTTTCCAAAAAGATTATCTTTCACTTCCTGCCTCCCAACTTACAGCGTTTCGCAAAAGTAACTTTAAAATAAATAAATAGCTAAAATAACGAAAAAATGTTGAAAGTTTTCATAGCAAAACTTGGGCGACCTTAAAAACTTGGTTACATACAAACAAAATGGGAAGGGATGGATGGTTCAGCCTCTAGACATGACATCATTACCCATGCCCACAAAAGCAAACAATAAACATATAGATTTTGCTACAGCGTCTTTTGGTCGCCGACAGACTTGCTCTTGAAACTTGAAACAGGGGGTTCTACTGTCTCAAGGACATATCCTTCATTGGCTTTGATTGTGACTTCCTTTTTCCTCCATGCTACGAGTATTCCACGCCAAGTCAATATCTCAATGACAACTTGTAAGAAATTATATACTACAATGACATTCCTTAAATTGAATATTTATGACCACGATTTTTCGTTTTTTTTTGTGATAAAATCAATCCACAAAAAATTAAGGAAAATTCGCTGAGTGAACGATTTCAATTACAAATATGTATTTGAAGTGTTATTAATGCTTCATAAGTGTAAAATGATTCCAAGTGTATTTAATAGATTATAATTATTATTATTACTGTTTAAGGCTACCAACGATAAGATTACAGAAAAAATAATTAATTTCACGGTAATGAAACGTCACAAAATACCCGCAAAAAAACACCATACGACAAAAAATCTATTTTTTTGGTTAAGAACTTAAAAATTTCAGATATTGTAGAAAATAAATTATATTAAATGAAAAATAGATAAATAGATTATTTCTTGTTAATCATGTAATAAATAAATTGTAAAATAATAAATTGTAAATAAATAAATGTATCTGTATGTCAGAACTTGTGTTTTCTGACATGAAGATGTTCTGTTTGTATCAATACTCGGAAAACCTTGCGAAATTTGCTATTTTGAGATTTATTAAAATTTATACTTGACTTTAAGTCAATTGAAGCAGGTAACACTATACAACAAGATTTTAGTAAGGGATGTGCATAACATTTTTTAAGCGGAATATACTAAACTAAACACGAAAAAATATTAAAATTTTTTTTTAATGATAATTTTTTTAAAAAACATTTTTTTTATAGTACCTATTTTCTTGGAAGATACCTTTTGTATTTGGATCAAGTATAAGCTCGATAAAGCCGGTATATAATTTAAATTACTTAAAGGAAATTATGAGGACTACAAATGTTAACAATGACTCGTTCACGTATAAACAGAAGTTTAGTAACTGTCGTTAAAACAACTAGAAAAAATAGATTTTTTTTCATAAAAAAGGGTTTTTTGTAAGCTGGAAAAACACAGAGATTAGAAAAAGAAAGGTTTTTTCTGTTCGAACTTTTTAATCTTCAATGAAATAGACTAGAAAGTCACAATCTATGAGGTACGAACTTTTTTCATTTAGCCACAGTGGTTGCTCTATTCTCTGGGTGCAATAAGTGCATTCTACTGAAACTACAACTACTGGGCCTCAGAAGATTTTCTGTGACATACAGCTACTAGATTCAGATAGAGCTTGCTAAAATACAGTTTTGCTATAAATTTGGTATTTGGTATACTCTTTGGGTGCACTAAGTGCATTCGACTAAAAGTGCAAATACTGGGCCTCAGAAGATTTCCTGGAACTTATGGCTACCAGATTCAGAAGGAGCGCGCTAGAATACAGTTTTACTATACTTTTTGTATTCCCTACTTTTTCCATTTAGCCACAGAGGGCACTTTACTCTTCGGGTGCACTAAGTGCATTCGCCTTAAAATGCCAAATATTGGGCTTCAGAACATTTTCAGGCAATATTGTCTAGGTTATTCGGATAGAGCGCGCTAAAATACAGTTTTGCTATAAATTTCGTATTCCCAACTTTTTCCATTAAGCGAACGTGGGGACATTTCTCTCTCTACGAAATTTGTGCTATTTTGGCAAAATACGATATCGCTGTATGATTATTATTGTAAAATGTTTTTTAAGAATTTTAAAACCTTATATATGTTAAAAAAATTCAATATTTGCTTCAAATTAGCCATAAATAAACAAGTTATCTCGTTATTCCAATTTCATTTCGCTTAAAAAACCACAACCACTACTAGGTAGCGTATTCGTTCGAAGAACCGTAGGTTTTAGGTTTAGGTTATTGTGGCAGCCGTTTTATTCTTGGCAGCTCACATAGACCAGTTTAGGTCTCAAGTGGTACCACGGGCTACAATGGCCCTCATCGAAACCAACCTGTTTGATATACAAATTTATTGATAGTACTAATATTGGTACCGGAAAGATCTGTTAGACTGCCTAGAAAGGCCGACTCCAGTACGTCCAGTTGTCGTTTGCCCAAAGCGGGACAGTCGCATAGCAAGTGCTCAATGCTCTCCACTTCATCCTCATCTCCGCAGCTTCTGCAGAAGTCATTGGAATCAATACCCAATCTTCTGGGATTCGATACTAACGTAGACAATATTTTTCTCTCTAGTGCGAGGAGATATTTTGACCTTCTCAGGTCATACCTTGACCAGATTTGTCTAGATACCCTACGGGTGCCGCACCAATATATACAAATTCTTCTAGAATTTGTAATGTCGTCCTTTTTCTAGAAAGTTCATCGGCTTTGCAGTTCCCCGGGATATGCCTATGCCCAGGTTCCCATATGAGGTGTATATTAAACTGCTCAGCCATCTCGTTAAGAGATCTGCGTCAGTCGAGGGCTGTTTGTGAACTTAGGGAAGGCCACATCCCTAAGACAATCCCTAAGAGAATTGATGGCAGCCTGGCTGTCCAAGTAAATGACAACGCCAGTGTTGGTTACTATGTTGAGACTTAGCCACTTGGCGACTTCCCATATTGCCATTATTTCGGCTTGATAAGCACTGCAGGTATCTGGTAGTCTGTAAGCTATATCCAAACTAAGTTCTTCACAGTGTACTCCGAAGCCAAACTTTTCATCAAGCTTTGAACCATCCGTATAGAAGTTGAGATGGTTTTTATTTCCTGGTATTCTGTCAACCCATTCATCTCTGGTTGGTATCATAGTGATGTAGTTCCTCTCGAAGGGGTACACCAATGGTATATAGTCCACTCGGTCCTTTGATCTCCTCATGTGACCGTAGTTATTGCACCTCCACATTGATAGGCAGTTTAATATTAGTGTCGCTCTGGTTGCAACTTCTCTCGCCACAATATTAATTGGCAGTATATGGAGTAGGGCTTGTAGAGACTCAGTCGCTGTAGTCCTTAAGTCTCCGCTTATGCACAGGCATGTAGTTCTCTGCTCTGATGATTAGTTTGTCAGTTGCCGTCCACCATACCACAATGCCGTATAACAGTATTGGACGAACTACTGATACGAGTATCGGGTTTTCCAAAAAGAAAATATTCGGTATTCAAAGAAAAATTCTATTTTTTGAGATAAATGATCGGATGTTTATTACTTAATAAACAGGAAGGTATGCCGTTAATAATGAAAAACAACATCAGCCAAATGGCCACCACGACCACGCTTACAGGACCATATCCTTTTCATGGAATTTTTCATAACCAAATCGCAGAGTGGCTATGTCCTCGATAGCCTCACGAATTCTATCTTTGAGGTCTTGAATCGACGCTGGGCTGTTGGCGTAGACCTTATCTTTCACGTGGCCCCAAAGGAAGAAGTCGCAAGGTGTTAAATCAATTTCAATTTTCGAATTCTAATAATTTCAATGCGTTGTTGAATCGTGTATCGTTCCATTTTTATTTATAATCAAAGTACAGGTCGCAATTATGTTCCGATCTCGACGAAACTTTACACATATCTTTTTTTTGGCCCAAGGACGATCCCTATTGAATTTGGTTAAAATCGGTTTAGATTTAGATATAGCCCCCATATATATGTTAGCCCCGATTTGACTTGTAAGCGCTGTAAAAATTTTATTTTATATCCGATCAGTATGACATTCGGCAGAAAGAGGTTTCTTATTATATGAATGAACACTGTTAAATTTGGAAGAAATCGGTTCAGACTTAGATATAGCCCCCATATATACGTTACCCCCGATTTGACACGTAGGCGCTGTAGAGACTGTATTTTATATGCGATCAGTACGAAATTCGACAGAAGGAGGTCTTTTTACATGAATGAGTATTCAGGGAAGATCGGTTCAGATTTATATTGATTGTTCCTCCTGATTTGGTATTAAACCGCTATAGAAGTTGTATTTTACTTCCGATCATTAAAATTTTCCAGAAAGATGTTTCTCAATTTAGGAACGAATATTGCTTAATTTAGCGATTATCGTTTCAGAATTAGATAATATGTTTCTACCCATTTACCAATTATTCCAAATTATTATGGCAATTACCCTTATCGCATTGTTAGGGAGGTGTAGGGTATTATATAGTCGGCCCCGCCCGACTTTCTGCCTTTCCTTACTGGTTAGTAATGGCGTAGTTTCTACTTGTCAAATGTCAAAGAATAAAAGCTCGACAGCTACCGAAATACCGGGTGAATCAAAATAACACCTCTTGTTGGAAACCCCTTTATATCCAATGTACGATTTTATGAGAGAGGCCCCACCGCAACCCTACAGCCTTCCTGCAGGAATATAAAGCGACGTTGACCTTCCATACACGTTCCAGTGCGTTAAGTCTGAATAACAGTTTCCTATCTAGAATTATTCCTAAAAATTTTGCACTTTCAGAAAAGACTAGATCTGTTCTATTCATCCGAGGTGGAGGGACCACATGTGGGACATTATTCGTATTAGTAAAAATAACCAATTCTGTCTTGTTTAGGTTAACGCCTAAACCGCTGCCTCTGGCCCATCAAGCCAATTTGTTCAGAGCCAACTGTAGAATGTCTCTGAGGACGTTTTCGAATATGCCACTCACTGCGATTGCCATGTCGTCGGCATATGCCACGACCTTGCAGCCACAACGTTCTAGATCTAGCAGAATTTCATTCACCGCTAGGTTCCAAATTAGGGGAGAAAGTACTCCTCCTTGTGGGGTCCCTCTGTTTACAAACCTTGTTAGAGTTGTGAACCCAAGACACGCTGTTATGCGTCTTCTGTTGAGCAGGTTTTGTACAAGTCTGAAGAAGCTAGAGTTTAACTTTAGATGTGACGGTGCTGCAATTACCGCATTTGAGTGAATGTTGTTAAAAGATCCTTCAAGGTCAAGAAATGCCGCCATGGTGAATTCCTCACAAGTTTGTCCAGGGCTGATTCTGTAGACTTTCCCTTATTGTAAGCATGTTGGTTGCCCGACAGGAGTTTTGTATCCAGGTTTTCCCTAATGAAATAATCTAAAAGTCTTTCCAGACCTTTCAATAGGAAGGAGAGTAGGCTAATTGGTCTGAAGTATTTTGGCCTAGTGTGCGATATCTTTCCCGCTTTGGGTATGAATACCACTTTGGTGTCCCTCCATCGATTCGGGATGTATGAAAGCCTGATACAGCCTACATACATTTTCCCCAGACAGGGGATAATGTACTTTGACATTTTCTGCATTTCTACAGGAGTGATGCCGCTGGTGCAGGTGATTTGAAGGGCTCGAAGCTGTTAATTGCCCAGCTTATTCTGGATCTCGCAGTCAACAAGCTACCAACGCTCGCATTCCACTCGCATTATTGCTGGTCGAAGAACCGTACCTTATCATAGTGTTTGCAATCGTCATTTCAAAATCTTAGTGTACGGTATTCTGTTTACCTACAAATACACAATCACTAACAAAAGAAATAGCGTTTGCGTTCTATGAACGTACCGTACGTATAACGTACTGTTTTTCTTTCGAACACAGGTTTTAGTACATTTTGCCTTAGCAAAATCGAAATACAACTTTATAAAGGGTGGTTAAATTGTAAGGGCCGATGTTGAATGTGAACCACACCTAAACGTCAAGTTTTTTTCTGCATTTCATTTGACATTTCTCAATTTCAGACTAACACAATTTGAACCGTGGAAGATACACAATCGAGAAACGCGTTAACGTTTTTTAAGCCTTTAACGAAAATGGGCGTTCAAATCAAAATGCATTTCGTGCACTTTGTGTTGTTTTTTTGATCAGCATAATCGACCAAATGTGTCCACAATCGGGAGAATTGTGCACAAATTTCAGCAAACCGGGTCTGTTGGAGATGTGAAAATACCTGTGCATGCTCGTCCAGTTCGTTTGGTGCGGCTTATGGGCTTGCGACGTCATCGGGCCATACTTCTTCGAAATGAGGCCGGTCAGGCAGTTACTGTGAATGGTGTTCGCTATCGTGAGATGATAACGAACTTTTTATGTCCCGAATTGAAAGATATGGATATGGACAATATGCGGTTTTAACAGGACTGTGCCACTTGCCACACAGCTAACGAAACAATGGCTCTTTTGCGCAACAAATTCAATGGCCGTGTTATCTCACGTCGTGGCGATGTCAATTGGCTGCCAAGATCATGTGATTTGACACCGTTGAACTTCTTTCTTTGGGGTTATTTGAAAGAAAATGTGTACTTCGATAAGCCAGCAACAATTCAAGAGCTAAAGGATGAGATGATTCGGCACATTAACGGCATAGAACCTCAATTATGCCTCAGCGTCATCGAAAATTTGGATCATCGGATGGCGGTGTGCCGCCGAGGTCGCGGCGGCCATTTGGCCGATATTATGTTCCATACATAATTCAACCATACCAATATTATCGTAATAAAAAGAATCTATAATTTCCTAAATAATTTGTGTTTTATTCAAAATCAACATCGGCCCTTAGAATTTAACCACCCTTTACAATCTTTTTCTTTATGTGTATCTAAATTTCTCTCCCTCTCTATCTCTTGCTAATATTAATGCTGTCATTTTTCCCTAACAAAAATGAAATACAACTTCACACAAATGCGTGTCTCTATGTGGATTTAAATTGCTCTCCCTCTCTCTGATATGTTGTTGTTTAATGTAAAGATTAAATAAACTTTGTTTCTGATCATTTCCGACCCGTTTGAAAAAAGATTACATCTTAATCGGTAATTTCAGTTACACACAATAATTTACAAAAAATAAATATTTACTTTGTTAAATTAGTTAAGTAAATAATAAAAATGAAGCTGATTTTATAATAAAGGTGTAAACATTACATGGAGTGACTGTGCTTATTTATGGAAAAAATGGACATATGTATTTCCAAAATGTTAGGGTGGGCCGTACTCGGACATTTTTGACTGGCCAAACTAGCACCGCCTTTTTTGAATAGAAGTCTTCGACTCGACCTCGACTGTTGCCAATGGCTAAATTAATACTAATTTCTTGTGATGATAACCCAGAGGAAAAATATCATAAAACGATACAAATAATATTGTATTTGTCAACAACAAAGAAATGACAAATTCAAACAATTTTTATTTTTTATTTTGATTTGGTTTTAGGTTTTTAGAGTCGTGGGTAGCCCTTACACGGAAAAAATGTTGGCCTTGACCAGGAGCCAAAGACAATAAAACCTTAAAATAAGTAAATTTTCTACTTAAATTTAAGATAATATAATTTGGTATTAAATAAATTTTCTTTAGCTTAAGTATGAAATGTTCTTAAATTAATGTTTTTTTGTCTTTCGACCCCAAATCAAGGCAATTTTCTTTAATAGCGGGACAATTTTCTTTCAGTGCAGTCAATCATAAGTCAAATATCACATATAATAAAAGTATTGCTCGTAAAGTAACTCATTCACTACTCGGCTAATATTATTGCTGTGGTTGGTTCGCTGTGCTTTGTATCGACTACAATCTTGAGAACTGCGCCACGAGTGTAAGAGAACAAATCGTTCTAATGAATTTGATTATGAGCATTAAAAATAAAAACAAAAAAAAACTGATAAAATTTGCTCTGGCACTGGGAGGCAGCCACCAATACACGAACGCAGCACCCACCACATAGAGTTGTGGATAAAACCGCTTTCAGTTTTCCTTCACACTTTGAACCTCAACGTAGTTCTTAGATATTCGCAGCTTAACTCTTTTGTTTTCCTAATGCATTTGATAAAACTGCAACGACATTAGACGCTACTCTATTTTCACAAAATCGAAAAAAAAGAAAATAAATAAATAAAGAAAGTTAAATAAATATTTACCGCATGTAATACCTATCTTATTTTAAACAGAGATTTTATCTGTGGAAAATTGTGACAGAACAATCAACCATTCGTGTCCACAATGAACGAAAACATACCCGTGTTTTCCATATCGCATTTAGTGGATAGTCTATATCCGATAGCATCAACATCAGTGAATAGATCTCCAGCCGCCGAAGATATTGTAAGTTTATATTTTACTACTTATTTTCCCGCCACAATTTATTGACAATGTGATAAAATAAATTGATATCCATAAATTTTTGATGTATCAAGAGATTAATATGAGTATAATAAATAAAATATCCAGTAAAAAAAGTGATCATCAGATTTAGATAACTTTGCAGCGGACAGACATTGTGATTATAATAGCTATGAATTTATTTAAGAGTATATTTTAAAGTTTATTATTTGGTACAGGAAAGGTAAAGTTAGGTTAGGGTTGTTAGCCGATGTTAGCATCTCATACAGACCAACTGAGGTCCCTACCAATCTGTTTGCTACACAATGTCACCAATAATACGAATATCGGTAATGGAAAAATCTATCAGATTTCCAGTAAAGGCCAATCCCACACATCGTTTACTCAATGCGCGACAATAACAAAGAAGGTGTTCAATGATCCATCCTCATATTCACGGCTTCTGCAGAAGTCATTGGACTTCTTGCGTGTTCGCCGATCAGGCGATGTCCCGCCAGAACTGACACAAACGTAGAAATTATTTTCTTCTATAGTGCGAGCAGATATTTTGACCATCTGAGGTCGTATCTAGGTCAGATTTTTCTAGCTACGCTATAGGTGTCGATTTCTGCACATCTCTCATTGGACTGTCTGACTGCCCCTTGCCTAAGCCAAAGCTTGCAGGGGCAGAAATCGCTACCCTACTGGTGTCGATTCCTGCCCATATCTGTCTGACTGCCCTTTGCCTAGCCAAAGCTTGCATGTGTACAGTGGCGCACCAATACATTAAAAATTCTTCGAGAACTTGCAATCTCGTTCCATTTATAGTAAGTATAAAGGCTTTTGCAGTTCTCCGGTATATGAGGTTTATGTTAAATGGCCCAGACGTCTCGTTAAGAGGCTGTTAATGGCAGTCTGGCTGTCCGAGTCAATTGGTCATTCTGTTGCGACTCAGCCGCTTGACGACTTCTGTTAATGTCGTTTGTTTAACTCCGTGCCAGAGTGGCGAGAGTTAAAAAAAGAAAAACAAACTAATATTTTTTATTTTTATTTCTTTATTGTGGCAGTGTGCCGCATGCGGTGCGGGTGAGTTGAGAACTGACTGAAAATTTCACAGTGTCGGCGTTACGATCACTGCGTTTTCAGTTTTAGTCGTTTATTATTAATTACAAATATTAAAGCTGTGGGCGCTGCTGTTGAAGATCAGCTGTTGACCCTTCAACGCCATTATTTTGGCTTGAACGAAATATATCTGACAAAATATCTGTTAGTATGTGAGCTACAATAAGACGAAGCTCTTTGCAGAGTAATCCAAATCAAATCTTTTTCTCCAGCTTCGACCCAACTGTATAGAGGTGGAGATGGTTTCTGGTATTCTGTCAACCCATTCCTCTCTGGCAGGTATCCTATTGACAAAGTTCCTGAAATTTAATTGCAGTTTAGGTGTCCGAATAAATGGCAACGCTGTGTGTTGGTCACAATGTTGCGACTCAGCCATTTGGTGACTTCTCTTATTGCCATTTTTCGGCATGATAGACACGGCAGGTATCTAGTATCTGTCAGCTACATCAAGACGATGTTTTTAACAGTGTAATCCGAAGCCAAACTTCTCATCACGCAATCGGTAGTAGATGGGGTAGGACTTGTAGAAACTCTGTAGATACTTCTCACGTATACATAATTATTGTACCATCACATTGATAGCCTATAAATTCCTAGGTTTAGGTTTAGGTTAGGTTGGCAGCCGTATTTTTTTTACAAGCTCACATAGACCAGTTTACCAACCTGTTTGATATACAAATTTATCGATAGTACGAATATCGGTACTGGAAAGAACTGATACTAACGTAGACAATATTTGCCTCTCTAGTGCGAGGAGCCATTTTGATCTTCTCAGGTCATACCTTGGCCATATTTGTCTAGCTAACCTGCAGGTGCCGATTTCTGTCCATCTTTCGTTGGACTGCCTCTTGCATAAGCCAAAGCTTGCACGAATTTGTAATGGTTTCTTTTACCTGCTATTCTGCCAACACATTCATCTCTGGCTGGAATTATATTGATGTAATTTCTATCGAAGGTGTACACAGTTGGTATATAGTCCACTCGGTCGGTTACCATAGCACTACACTTTGATATCCTCATGTGACCGTAGTTCTTGTACCTCCACATTGATAGACAGTTTAATCTTATGGCCGCTTTGGTTGCAACTTCTCTCGCCACAATATTAATCGGCAGTATATGGTGTAGGGCTTGTAGAGACTCGGTCGCTGTAGTCCTTAAGGCTCCGCTTAAGCTCAGGCAGGCAGTGCTCTGAACCTTTGTTAGTAGGTTGGTGATGGTTAGTTTGTCAGTTGCCGTCCACAATGCCGTATAACGGTATTGGACGAACTACTGCAATATATATCCAGTGTACGATTTTAGGATAGAGGTCCCACCGCGACGCTACAGCCTTTTTGTAGGAATATAAGGAGACGTTGGCCTTCCTTACACGTTCGAATACGTTAAATATAAATAACAGTTTCCTATCTAGGATTATTCCTAAAAATTTTGCACTTTCAGAATAGACTAGACCAGTTCCATTTATCCGAGGTGGAAGGTCCACATGTGGGACATTATTCATCCTAGTAAAGAGAACTTATTCTGTCTTGTTTGGGTTAACGTCGTAGGACTTGTAAAGACTCTGTTCTTTTAGTCCTTAAAGGCCCGCATATGCTCAGGCAGGCAGTTCTCTGAACCTTCATTACTTGACTGGTGATGAATCGCTTATGAGTAGCATGTTTACAAATTTACTGAGATCGTTTACTTTTGAGTGCTCAAAAAAAACTATACAACGTAGCACCTTGAAACGTAAAACATCTGTTTCAGAAGGTTGTCACTTTTCTCGAAAGTATTTTTTCAATTCGGCTAATTTTGGAACCACCTTATGGCTGGTGTGTAAGCGCTGAGTTAGTCTAGTCAAGCTATAGACCATTATTAGATGAGACAGCGGCGCATTTACCGCATATGAGTGAATGTTGTTAAAAAGCTTCTTCAACTTCAAGAAAGGCCACCATAGTGAACTCCTTGAAATGTAGTGCCGATTTGATAGTGCTCATCAGTTCATGCAGGGCCGATTCTGAAGACATGGTTTGATATAAATATCTGTCAAATTAATATCAAGTGTATTTTGGTACCAAATGTTTATACATGAGAAAATTCCTTGACTATGTTGTATCAACCAGGCCTACCTACCAAAAAAATGGTCAGAAACCTAGGTTGTCCTCATCCCAAAGGCGGTAAAGCTGTTCCATACAGGAGCTAAATATTTCCGGTCAATTAGTCTAGTTGTTCAACTAAAGTGAGCTGGTGAAGTAAAGTGAATTGGTGAACTAATGAGCTGGTGAGCTACAGTGAGCTGGTGAACTAAATGACCGAACTAGTTCACTCAATTGAAATGAGCTAACTAAGTTCTTCATACAACCTCACGATGAGCTTCCGATAAAGGTCTTGGTGTAAACCCTACCAAGACAGAACTAGTTATTTTCAGCAGGGTATATAAGGTGCCAATTGTTGCATCTGCTTCTTTGGTGGGTATTGAAATTCCCTTCTCTGAAAGCGTAAAATACTTCGGTATTTTACTAGACAGGAAGTTAAATTTGTATCGATATATACCTGTTAGAGCGCTAAACGGACACCAGTAAACGGACAATAGAAAACGCTAGGGTATGAACACGCGTGTATTGGTTTTATACAACAGTAGTCAGACCGCTAATGCTGTATGGCATTGTTGTCTGGTGGACGGCTCTGCAGAAATTAACCTTCTCCGTTAATAACGAGACCAACTGACGCACTAAATGTTATACTACTTTTAATGCCGCTAGACATTAGAGCAAGGCAATATGTTACATATAGATGGCTAAGCAGTTTAACATATACCTGGGATTAGGGATTAGGAATTGCAAAGCCGATGAACTTGCTAGGAATGGAGCGACATTGAAAATTATCGGTGAATTTGCATATATTGGAGATGGACTGAATTAACACCTGCAGGGTAGCTAGACAAATCTGGCAAAAATACGACTTAAAAATATATCCTTGCACCAGATAGGCAAATACTATCTACGTTAGTGTCAGTTCTGGTCTGACATTGCCTGATCGACGAATTGGAATTGAGTCCAATGAATTCTGCAGATGCCCTGGACATTGAGCACCTGCTTTGTTACTGCCGCGCATTGACTGAAATCAAGACGTTTACATTATTAAATATTGTAAAAAAATATATATTTTGCAAAGAGGCTTATAAAACAAGTAAGAAAGTTCAGTCGGGCAAGTCACCTTCAGTGCTAAAAAATATGTGTATTTTTTCCATTTGTGTGGGAGGTACCAAAAGGGACATGTCAATGATGCCCATTTTTTACTGGACTCTTGGTACTATAAAAGCATTACATTTCAAGTATTTGTATACACTATTATTAAAATTATAAGCTGTTAATTTTTGGTGCAAAATGGTCCATTTGTGTGGGAGGTACCAAAAGGGGCGTGCCAATAACGCCAAATTTTCTCTGGACTCTAGGTGCTATAAAAGCATAACATTGTACAGAATTTCAAGTATTTGTATGCACTATTATTAAAGCTATAACCCCTTTACTTTTGGTGCAAAATGTTCCATTTGTGTAAGAGGTACCAAAACCAAGACAACCGTACTCATTTTTCTCGAGGTGATAGCTGCTAATAAACTAATACTATGTGTGGAATTTTAGAAGATTGGAATAAGTAGTATAGAAGTTATTAAAGAGTGAATTTTTCACAAAATGTTAACACTTTGTTTTGGATGTACCAGAAGTAGTGGACCAATATGGCCCGTCTTCGAACTTATATGTTATCCCTTTCGAGAGTTATCATGCGCACCAGCCAGCAGACAGACAGACGGACCTTGCTCAAATGACTTAAAATGACCCAAAACGAATTTCTGCCGAATATACTTAGGGTCTTAGGTCACTCCTTCGATGTGTTACACTTTTGGCTAGTAGCAAATGATATATGTATACCCTCCTCTCTGAGATGAGGGGATAAAAAATGCTTAGCATAATTCTTAAAATTTTGCTACTATGCGATTTTGTCAGTATTAAAATAAATACGATTTTTTGAATCATCATTAAATCCTCTTACGATAAATCTTAAAAAAGAAATCAGAAATATTTTAAAAAATTATTTTTGTACAAAAATGTTCACAAATTTTTGACCTTAAACATGCAACATTTGTAGACAACGGCTAAAGACAAAAGACGGCGTCTAATCGTTTAAACATCATCGAGTATCACCGCACAGTGGTTTAGATTCGTTTTTTTCGCCGAACAGAAAATCTTTGTCTTTTGGGTTGAGATTTAATTAATACACCCAGAGTAAAACTGTAGTTAATTATTAAACACAATAATTATGTTATTACGGTAATCATGATCATGGTTGCAGTATATGCTCATTTTTATATACAAACACAAACATATTATTTTTGCTTTAAATTTTTTGAAAATAAAAATCAAATATATTTTTTTAAAGAAAAACAAAAATGGTAGGTCTGATTCCAAAGTTTTTATATAAATCCATTCCAATTTTCATATTTATTTACATATTCATTACATCCAATGGAAAACGACTCTAGACCACTGTCTTTTGTCACACTCGACCAAAAGAAATTCATTGCCAATATGTTTAAGAGTACAAGAACATTTCGAAATTACTCGTATATGTACGAGTTCATATATATTCTTGAAAGAAAGCATACAAAGTGTTTTTGTCTGTTATTTGTCTATAAATAAATAAATAATATTTGACATATAATTTTCGTAAAAAGCGTGCTGCGAAATGCCGACACGCCATATTAAAATTGAGAAGCAACGATTTGTGGGGCAATAAAGTGTGAATATATACTCGTATATATACATATTAGTACTATAACTAATAATGTTAATATGGTTGTTAATTATTTTTGAAATATGAAATATTTTAAAAAATTATAGGCAGAGCACATAAATTTAAGTATTATTTGTAAATTACGAAAAAGGTGCAATATATTCTTTGTACTTATGAATAAATGTGGAAATATTGTTAATAAACAAATATGTACACCCTTAGCGCCATCTACCTGCGAAAACGGAATTATAAAAATCCGATTTTTATGCTATTTGTAGTTACTAGTAATTTAAATTAAATTAAAACAAAAAATTTAAGAAAGTTTTTTTTATATCAAAAATTAATATGCCGTCGGTGATTAGGTTTAGGTTAGGATGGCAGCCGGAGTTACCACCTCGCATTGACCAATTGAGGTCCCAAAACTGAAACGTAGAAAGTATTTTCCTCTCTAGTGTGAGTAGATATTTTGACCTTCTCAGGTTATATCTGAGCCTTATTTGTCTAGCCTACAGGTGGCGATTTCTGTCCATCTCTCATTGTCCCTTTCCTACTGGACAATGCCGCTGCAATATATACAAATTCTTCGAGAATTTGTAACGTCGTCCCATTCCTAGGAAGTTCATTGGTTTTGCATTTCTCCGGGATATCCCTATGTCCATGTACCCATATGAGGTATATTACTACGGGAAATGAAATGCCAATTTACCTTAGTTTAGTGATCCCAGTACTGTTTAAATTGCGACAAATCACCGAGTAGGTTTAAATTCAACAACAAATATTATTGGATGTGCAGTGTCATCGTACGACTATATCAGAAAAATCTACCACGTAGTATAAGTATACATATACAAAATTTAAAAAATTGTATTGGATGACCGGCGGTTGAAGGCTCGTGAGCTAGCTAAAGTCATTGACATTTCAAAAAGTGCTATACATCGCATATTGACGCAAAATTTGGTGATGAGAAAGCTGTGCGCAAGATGGGTGCCGCGTTTGCTCACAATAAAGACAATGCACCAGTTCACAATCCTCTATTGCGATGACCACAATCAAACAACTTAAGTTCGAATTGCTTCAGCACGCAACTTAATCAGCAGATGAAACTCCCTCGGATTATTTTTGTTTCCAAACATGAAAAAATGGCTCGGCGGAAATAGGTTTGCCAGCAATGAAGAGGTGGAGGTTGCGGTTGATGGCTACTTTCAGTTCGTACTATAAACAGGGTATCGAAGCTATAGAAAATCGCTGGAAAAAGTGTGTCGAGCTAAAAGGAGATTATGTTGAACAAGTAAAAAACGTTATGTTCGACCATGCCGAATCTTATATACCCTCCACCATGGATTGCATGCAATTCTATTCGTTGGATATGGAACAAATCTTCGAATCATCCTTTTGGTTCAAGCAAACGTTGAAAAAAAAATCGCTGAAATTTTTAGCCAAATTTTAGGCCCCAAATTCTTTAGCCACACTTTTCATCTGAGAAATGAGGTTATTATGGCTTAAATAAGCATATTTGAGGACTACCTCTACACGGGGACTACAACAAAATATAAAGTGACTAAATTTTCTTGCCAAAATAGAATACAAACCGCAAAGTTTCAGCTAAATTGCTTAGAAAATGTGGTGTTTATGGCTTAAACAAGCGACATCTATAGGTGGACTATAACAAAATATGAACTGATTTAAAAAATTTTTGGTGTGAAGAATTCTTGTCTAAATGAAACACAAACTGCAAAGATTCGCTTAAGACGCTTAGAAAATGTGGTATTTATGATTTAAATAAGCCTATTTTGGAGCGACCTCTATAGGGTGACTAAAACAAAATATGAACCGAGTCGCAAAATTTTTACTGTGATGAATTTTAGTCAAAATAGAATACAAAGTACAAAGTTTCAGCAAAATTGTTCTAAAAACCTGGTATCTATGGCTCAAAAACCGTATTTTGGAGCGCCCTCTATAGGGGAGCTATATCAAACCATTGACCGATATGGCCCATTTGCAATCCCAAACGACCTGCAACTATAAGAAGTATTTCTACTAAATTTGATCAACCTAGCTCTATTATTCAGACTGTAGCGTGATTTTAACAGACAGACAGACGGATATGGCTAAATCGTCTTAGAATTTCACCACGATAATGAACATAAAGGGTGGTTAAATTTTAAGGGCCGATGTTGATTTTGAGTAAAACACAAATTATTTAGGAAATTATTGTCATTTCTTTTTATTATGATAATATTGGTATGGTTCAATTATGTATGGAACAAAATATCGTTCAAATGGCTGCCGCGACCTCGGCGGCACACCTCCATCCGATGGTCCAAATTTTCGATGACGCTGAGGCATAATTGAGCTTCTATGCCGTTAATGTGCCGAATTATCTCATCCTTCAGCTCTTGAATTGTTGCTGGCTTATCGACGTACACCTTTTCTTTCAAATAACCCCAAAGAAAGAAGTCCAACGGGGCCAATTGACATCGCCACGACGTGAGATAACATGACCATTGAATTTTTTGCGCAAAAGAGCCATTGTTTCGTTAGCTGTGTGGCAAGTGGCGATGTCGTCTGTTGATGTTACAACTGGCAATATAAAATAAATGTGACTCAAATTTGGCAGAAACATTTCTTATATTTGTGGATTGAAAATGCATCGTTCTAACATAGTCTTTACTTTACTTGCAAATTTTTATTTTCCTCTCCCGATTTTGCATTTCTTAGATATCCTGCAATGGCATATCAGGCGATCAATGGTGGATAATATACACGATTAAGCCCGACCGATTTTGTAAAATTTCTAATTTTCATCACCAAAGGAGGAAGAAAACTGTAAAAGCGGACAATTTGTAAAAAGTTTTAATATTAGAGATATCTGTTGTTTTCTTAATTTTTCTCATATCATGAAAAACAAAATGACAAATCGTCATTCTCTTCTTTTTATCTTCAAAAATCGTCAAAACGACGATAAATCGTCATTTCTGGCAATACTGTACCCATATGAGATATATCCCTACGGGAAATGAAATGCCACATATTATCTTAGTCTACTGATCCCAGTACTGTTTAAATTGCGACATATCACTAATTAGGGTTAAATTCAACAAAAAATTTTGTCGGATGTAGAATGTCATCATACGACTATATCAGAAAAATCTACTACGTAGTATTCGCCCAGTTGGGTGGTCTACATCTTAGTATACATTATGGTTTATCTACTCCTTCTGTTAGTTTATTTAGTCCCTAGTAGAGGACCAGTTGGGTAATATCAATGTGGACAACCAATTGGGCTATCTACTCCTTAGAAGAGGACTAGATGGATTATCTACTCGTTAATAGTAGAATCAGTTTGGTTATCTACTCCTTAGTAGATGACATTTCTTGACGATCATTTGGATTATCTTCTCCTTGGTGGGGAGTGGCAAGTTGGGTTATCTACTCATTAGTAAACGACCAGTTGGGACCAGTTTTCAATGTTTAACAATTAAGTGGTAAACATTTCATTGGTTTTTGCTGCATCTGGCATTGAATAATCAGGTACTATTACACAGTACAGCATTTTTCAGCTCATTGATTTGGGACTCAATTCTGAGAATTGAACGTGAAAGTAGCCCCAAAAATAAGAACTTCTGCATCATTCGTTTAATCAAATGGCGCAATTTATATTAATATTAATAATTTAATGGTCATACGAATTTTTTGCTCAAGGTCGATGAGATATCCCGTACGGTACTGTACGGAATATCTCTTTTGTGTCTGAAACAAAGTTGTAGATATTGAATAGGAGAAAAACAATGCGGAACAAATCTACCCCGAAAAAAGTGCATCCAGTGCCTTAAAAATTGCAAAAATGTTCTGTTTTTTTATTGTTCTATTTTATACGTATACGTATTACATATATGTATAAGTATTTTTCAATATTTTACTGACAGATATTTTATGACTTTGAGGGCATTTTTGCGATTTTGAAGGCACTGGATGCATTTTGTTCTCCTATTCAATATCTACAACTTTGCTTCAGACACAAAAGAGATATTCCGTACGGTATACCGAGAAAAAATATCCACTTTGAGCAAAACAAATTCGTATGGCCATTAAACTATTAATTGAGCCAACTTGCCTAAACGAATGATGCAGAAGATTTTAATTTTGGGGCTACCTTTACGTCCTATTCTCAGAATTAAGTCCCAAAACCATGTGTTTTATTGTGTTATCTCAGAAACGTGCTTGGATATATCATAAGGTGGCAATTCACCGTCCCCACTGACAAAGCAATTTTAAATTTAACGGTTACTTTCATATAAGAGGGACAATCTGTGAACCGACAGTGTTTTCACTGGACCTATTTAGCGTTTAGTTTTGTATCGGTTCAATATCCTTTAGGGATGTTAAAGTGTAGATTCATTTCCTTAATAGATCTGTGAAATTCAAGGGCTGTTCGTGAAATTCGGGACGTAGCCTTCAGAGGTTTAATGGTAGACTGGTCCCTATGTCACTTGGCGACTTCCCTTATTGCTATTATTTCGGCTTGATAGATACTGCAAGTCTGTGAGCTATATCAAGACTATTTGCTTTACTGTGTAATCCGAAGCCAAACCTCTCATAAAGCTTCGAACCAACTGTATAGAAGCACATTTCCTGGCATTCTGCCAAAATATTCCTTTCTGGTAGTTCCTCTCGAAGGTGTACAACGTTGGTATATAGTTCACCCAGTCGCTTACCATTGCAGTACCATGTTATATCCTCATATGGCCGTAGTTCTTGTATCTCCACCTTGATAGACAGTTTCATCTTAATGGCGCCCTGGTTGCAACTTCTCTAATTAGTTAGTTAGTTAGTTATTTTATTGAGACTTTAGCGTATTTTTTAATAAATACTATAATGTATTAAACTAATGCTATAATGTATTATTTTAATTAAATTATTGATAAAATTTTAAAACTACTCATGCATAATGTCGAAGTTAGGAGCGTGATCAGTGCTTGCTCCCGGCACTTACAATGGCATGTAGAGTTAAATCTATAGAGTCTTTCTTAAATCTGAACTTACAAACTAATATGCCAATCGCGGATAAATAGTTCGTATTTGACCAACTGAATGATTCCTCTGACGCTAAAATATCTCTCATCACATTTCCATTAAATAGCTCTAAACGTTCTATAAACTAGTGCATCCGCTCAAGCGCGTAATCGGATAATGCAGAATGAGAAGAAGTACCTCCACATTGATAGAAAGTTTGACCTTAAAGCTCTGGTTGCAACCTAGGACGTTTAGAGACTGTAGCTGTAGTCCTTAAAGCTCAGTGTATGCTTAGGAAGGCAGTTCTCAGAGCCTTCATTAAATTGATTGCTGATGGATCGCTTATCAGTTGCCGTCCACCACACAACTATTTAAATATTTCAATAAGAATCACAAAATGTTCAAATTCGTTTTGATTTGAATTTTCAGGTTTCTTTTAGGATTTTCAATGAAACTATAATTATTTCGAATACGAAAAAGGTAACGTCATTTTATTGCTTGAAATTGGCATTAAACGATTTTGTTGCTTTTTTTTTGCTATTTTTATTGCGGCCGACTTCCTCTCTGACGTTTAAGGCCAATGTCATTTGTGCTCTTGTTTTTTTTTTTGCCAAATATTTAGATTATATTTCTGGCTATATAAACGGTATTCTCGTGTGTGGCACAGTTTTATTGTGTTAATGATATTTGGCGACGATTTGTTGTTTCTTCTTCTATTAGCTTAGTCTACTAATTGAAATTGAAAGTACATACAAATATATCAAACATTTATTCTAGACTACAATTAATTACAATTACAAACATTGTTATCGCCAATTATTATTTTTTTTATGATGTGTAGTTTGTTGTCTGGGTTTTAAAGATTTTGCAGGTGAGCCAAATGAAGGCGATGCAATGTGTTTTTTTACTGTAATGTTTAGGAATTATTCAACGAAACAATATACATATAAAAGTTATTGTTGTTTCAAGTGTTTTAATTTAATACAAAAAATCTGTACAAAATCCAAAAAAACGCTAATATTTCTGTCCGTCTGTTGCATACATGTGATGATGATGTCAGAAGCCTAAAGGTATGCTTCGATTTTGTGTGTAATATTTGGATAGTAATGCAGAGATTTCTAATACTAGTGGACGCATTGAAATCAAAAGTGCGCTAACCCAAAGATAAAACATATTCCTCCTGACAAAAAAATACTGAACAGAAATTTTGAATTTGTAATATATTTATTATAGGAATATTAATTCAATTTTTCTTTAAAATTTGGTATTTGAACTGTGTGGGTGAAAAGTTTCCCAAATGATTATAAATTTAAAAACTTAAGTAATATAAAAAATTTGACGGAAGACTAATTTAGGGGTTTACACCGAAAAAATAAATGTTTTCATTAATAAAATTGTTTTTCTTTTTTTAAAGAGACATTTCTTTAAAACAAAGAAATTCCTTCCAAAGTAAACTTTCTATGTAATAAAGAAGTTTTTTGACTGACAAAATAATGCAAAACCGTTTCTGCGTAACAAAAGTCGTATTTGCAAATTGTTTTTGAAGTATAACCTCGATAAAGTCGTGTACCGGTTATATTAAAGGAAATTATGAGGCTACAAATGTTGAAAATATCACGTAGAAACAGAAGTACAGTAGCTGTCATTAAAACAATTAGAAAAAATTTTGATTTTCAATTTTTTTCATTTGATTTTGATTTTTTCATTTTGATCTTGGCGGGTATGTAAACAAGCAATATTGTCGCATTTGGGGCACAGAAATCCCGCACGCATACATTGAAAAGCCGATACACCCAATACGAGTCACTGTTTGGTGCGGATTTTGGTCCAGAGGCATAATTGGGCCATTTTTCTTCGAAAATGAGCAAGGAGTGGCCGTTACAGTCAATGGCGATCGTTATCGGTCCATGTTGAACGAATTTTTGTTCACAAAAATTGAAGAGGAGGATATTGGCAACATTTGGTTTCAACAGGACGGCGCTACGTGCCACACAGCCGAAGCTACACTCGATGTTTTGCGCCCTGTTTTTGAAGATCGCATTATCAGCCGCAGAGCTGATGTCATTTGGCCACCTCGGAGCTGCGATTTGACACCGTTGGACTATTATTTGTGGGGTGCCCTCAAAGATAAGTGTTACGCCGACAAGCCAGAGACAATTGACGCTTTAAAGGACAATATTCGTGAAGCCATTGGCGAAATACAGCTGCACACAATCGATAATGTGCTTAAATATTGGACCGATCGTGTAGGCTACTGCATTGCCAGCCGAGGCAGCCATTTGAATGAAATTATTTTCCATTATTAACCGGAAGGTTTGTACTTTCAAATAAAAAAAGAAATTTGAGATAATATTCAGTAGTTTTTTTATAGCATTTTCAAAAAAAAAAGTTATCTGGCGGACCCTTTATTTAATTGAGGGATAGTAATGCAGAGATTTCTAATACGCTAATTCATACCTGCACTGGACGCATTGAAATCAAAAGTGCGCTAACCCAAAGATAAAACAATATTCCTCCTGACAAAAAAATACTGAACAGAAATTTTGAATTTGTAATATATTTATTATTGGGATATTAATTAAATTTTTCTTTCAAATTTGGTATTTGAACTATGTATGCCGGTGAAAAGTTTCCTAAAACTTAAAATAATTTGACGGATGAATAATTTAGGGTTTTACACCGAAAATATAAATGTTTTCATTAATAAAAAAAGTTTGTTTTTTCAAAGAGGCATTTCTGTAAAACAAAGAAATTCCTTCCAAAGTAAACTTTTTATGTAATAAAGAAGTTTTTTGACTAACAAAATAATGCAAACCCGTTTCTGCGTAGCAAAAGTCGTATTTGCAATTTGTTTTTGAAGTATAACCTGGATAAAGTCGTATACCGGTTATATTAAAGGAAAATATGAGGCTACAAATGTTGAAAATGTCACGTAAACAGAAGTTTACTAACTGTAATTTAAACAATAAGAAAAATAGATTGAAAAAAAAAAGTTTTTTGCTGCCGCCAAAAAAACCCATAAAAATTGAACAAAATGACAAAAAATTCGTGTGTTCCATTTTTTGAAAGCTTGTATCCTAACGAAGAATACAATGCATATTTGGAAAAATCTATGGATAAATATAGAAAATATAGACCCCTTTAAGAGTAAGATTATTTCCACAAAATCATGTGTAACACATCGAAAGAATGACCAAAGAGATCCTAAAAATATTTTAAGGAAATCCGTCCATCCGTCCATTTGCACTGAAACAAAATGTTTTAATAAAATTAAAGAAATGCTCCAAAGACGTCCTTAGTCTTCAAAATAAGTACATTTTGTAAAATTAAGAAAATTTACTTAAAATTAGGTAAATTACTTAATATTATTGAAATTATCTACATTTTAAGTACAAAATTTACTTATTTTAAAAACTAATGACGTCTTTGGAGCCATTCTTTAATTTTATGACAATTTTTCAGTGTGTCTGTCTGGCTGGTTGACTTCAAATTTGGCATGTGTTAATATTTATTTCTATCTCAGAAATAGTACCTTCCACAACGGTCTTCTAGTACCTCCCCCACGAATGCTCAACATTTTGTGAAATATTGATTCTTTACGGCCTGCTTCTGTAACATAAAATGTTCGCTTTCGTTCGCATGCCAGACGACAAACAGCTGATTTGGGTTTCACTAACTACCATCACAACGACAAGTCGCACGATAATGAACTCGTACGAAAACGTAATCATTTCAGTGTAAATTTTGGTGTCTCTATCTCCCTTTGCTGTCTTCGGGGCGAATACAAAGGTCAGACCGAGTCATTTTATTTGTCGGATGATGGGAACAATGGCATAAAAACGTTATTAAAAACAAAAAAATAGTAGATATTATGGTATAATTATGGTAAAAACAATTAAAAACAATTGGAAAAAATTCATCAGTGCACAATGAGAGAGAGAGAGAAAGTAATGAGAGTGTTGGATCAGCTCAGCTGACACACCCAGGGATGATTTTTGTAAAGGATACAGAGGTGTATTTTCTAAGCTCGACCATACTTAGAACGGAAGTTGTGAAATTATTGACCAGGCAATTACTTATTGTCCAATTGGTAAATTGCTAACGTCATTGACGTAAGGCCAGGGGAATGAACGAACGAACCTTAGAGAAACCAAATTCCTGACGAAAGTGAGTGACTGGTTTTCGTTCGAAATATAGAAATAGGCCGTTAGTAACTTCTACTCGTACGAGTGCGGTTCCAAAATTAGCCGAAATGACATATAGATGGCGGTAGTAATTTGAAAAAAATACTTTCGTGAAAAATTGCAACCTTCTAAAACATATGTTTTAAGCTTCACAGCACCACATTATTTATCTTTTTTTGAGCCCTTAAAAGTAAAGGATGTCAGTGTATTTGTAAACATGGAAACATGGTCACTGATATGTAATGCAATACATTCCTTTGAAAGGTCTCAGTCCAGCCAATATTAAAACCGAGCTTGATTGTACTTTGTGGGAGTCTGCTCCTTTCTTTACAACTATAAAATATTGGGTGGCAGAGTTTAAACGGGGCCGTACGAGCTTTCAAGACGGATACCGTTGTGGTAAGCGCTATAATATCCAATTTCACAAAAGATCCTTATAAAATTTAACAGAAACAATCGCTGTCTAATTGAACCAAAAACAACCGCTGTCTAATTTCAAGAAAATCCGTCCAAATTTGGATATATAAATGCAATCTCCCTAAAAACATGCTAACTCGACTTAGCATGTTTTAGAATAGATATGTGGGTATGTAACGGGTGCTCCTTGGAGCCTTAAGGACTACAGCGACCGAGTCTCTACAAGCCCTACTCCATATACTGCCGATTAATATTGTGGCGAGAGAAGTTGCAACCAAAGCGGCAATAAGATTAAACTGCCTATCAATGAGGAGGTATAAAAACTACGGTCACATGAGGATATCAAAGTGTAGTGCTATGGTAACCGACCGAGTGGACTATATACAAACTGTGTACACATTCGAGAGAAATTACATCACTATGATTCCCGCCAGAGATGAATGGGTTGGAAGAATACCAGGTAATAGAAACCATCTCCACTTTTACACGGATGGTTCGAAGCTTGATGAAAAGGTTGGCTTCGGAGTACACTGTGCAGAGATTGGATATAGCTCACAGACTACCAGATACCTGCAGTGCCTATCAAGCCGAAATAATGGCAATATGGGAAGTAGCCAAGTGGCTGAGTCGCAACATAGTAACCAACACTGGCGTTGTAATTTACTCGGACAGCCAGGCTGCCATCAATTCTCTGTAGGCAACATCCCTAAATTCATAAACAGCCCTCGACTGCCGCAGATCTCTTAACGAAATGGCTGAGCAGTTTAATATACACCTCATATGGGTGCCTGGGCATAGGGATATCCCGGGGAACTGCAAAGCCGATGAACTTGCTAGGAAAGGGACGACACTATCCACGTGCAAGCTTTGGCAAGCTTTGGCAAGAGGCAATCAGGCTGTCCAACGAAAGATGGACAGAAATCGACACCTGCAGGGTAGCTGGACAAATCTGGCAAAGGTATGACCTGAGAAGATCAAAATATCTCCTCGCACTAGAGAGGCAAAGATTGCCTACGTTAGTATCAGTTTTGACGGGACACTGCTAGATCGGCGAACACGCCAATGACTTCTGCAGAAGCTGTGGAGATGAGGAAGAAGTGGAGAGCATTGAGCACTTGCTATGCGACTGCCCCGCTCTGAGTAAACGACGACTGGACATACTGGGGTCGGCTTTTCTAGGCAGCCTGACAGATCATTCCAGTACCGATATTCGTACTATCGAAAGGTTGGTTTCGATGAGGGGCATTTCAGCCCGTGGTAACACTAGGGACCTAAACTGGTCTATGTGAGCTTGTATAAAAAAAAATACGGCTGCCACCCTAACCTAAAACCTAAACGGGTGCTCCAAGTAGAGATACTTTTTTCAATAGCCTTTTTTCACGTGTGAGTCGTGTCATGCTGTCATGTTATTTTTGTTAAGTATTGTTTGCCATTTCATCATGGAAAGACTTACGCCTGAACAACGTTTACAAATCGTTCAACTTTATTACGAAAATTCACGTTTTGTGAGGAATGTTTTTCGTGCACTTCGCTCAACTTATGGTCAACATAATCGGCCTACTGAGCGTACTATTCGCAACACCATCACCCATCTTGAGACCCAGCATTCATTATTGGATAATATTCGACCGAATAGACCACGTCCAGCACGCAGTGAAGAAAATGTAGCGGCCGTAGCTGAGAGAGTACGCGAAGACCGTGGAGAGTCGATTCGGCGCCGTTCGCAGCAACTCGAACTGACGTATGGAACGACTTGGCGCATTTTACGTCGAGATCTTAAATTGAAAGCATACAAAATACAGCTTGTGCAAGAACTGAAGCCAAATTTTGTTCAGCGATGAGGCCCATTTCTGGCTCTGACAAGCAAAATTCTCTGGCTGTAAACAAGCAAAATAATTTGGGACGAAGAGCAACCTGAAAAGATTGAAGAGCTGCCACTTCATCCAGAAAAAATAACGGTTTGGTGCGGTTTGTGGGCCGGTGGAATCATCGTTCCATATTTCTTCAAAAATGATGCCGGTGAGAACGTAACCGTCAATGGCGACCGTCAGTGGTGACCGTTATCGTGCCATGATAACCGACTATTTGATGGCTGAAATTGAAGCTCGTGATCTCGGCGACATTTGGTTTCAACAAGACGGCGCCACTTCCCACACATCGCATCAATCAATGGATTTATTGAGAGAACACTTCGGTGAGCAGATAATTTCACGTTTTGGGCCGGTCGATTGGGTAGCAAGATCGTGTGATATCAGGTCTTGGAGCAAAACATCACGCGTGTCATTCGCCAGTTACCAGTCGAAATGCTCGAACTAGTCATCGAAAATTGGACTCAAGGGATGGACCATCTGAGACGTAGCCGCGTCCAACATTTGATAGACATAACCTTCAAAAAATAAATGCCAATGAATGTTCTTTCAAATGTTAATAAACATTCCCCATTCAATTTGAATTTTCTGATTTTTTTTCTTTAAAAAAGTAGGGAACCTCGAAATGGATCACGCTATATATCCGCTTTGGAATCTAACACAGTACAGCATTTTTCAGCTCATTGATTTAGGACGCAATTCAGAGAATTGGACGTGAAAGTAGCGCCAAAAATAAGAACTTCTGCACCATTCGTTTAGTCAAGTTGGCTCAATTAATAATTTAATGGTCATACGAATTTTTTTGCTCAAGATGGATTTTTAGCACTTTTTCTGTATTTTTTCTTGGTGTACCATACGGAATATCTCTTTTGTGTCTAAAGCAAAGTTGTAATGTTCTGTTCTGCTATAAAATGTTCTCTTTTAATGTTCTGTTTTATACATATTACGTATACGTATTTTTCAATATTTTACTGATAGATATTTTATGACTTTTGCGGCATTTTCGCGATTTATAAGGCACTGGATGCACTTTTTCGGGTAGATTTGTTTCGCATTTTTTTTTCTCCAATTTAATTCGTACAACTTTGCTTCAGACACAAAAGAGATATTCCGTACGGTATACCAGAAAAAATTTAGAAAAGTGCCAAAAATTCACCTTGAGCAAAAATATCGCATGATAAATATATCATTATGTTTAAAAAAGCTAAATAAACGGATACATTCCATGTTTGCTACCCTTTAGAAAATAATAAATTGTTTACCGGTACGTACGACTTAGTTATCCGAAAACACTATACCAATCATCTAACATTCCTCTTCAATTACTGTAATATATATAAGATAATGTTAAGCGTAAACAAAAGCTAAAGGTGAATAGTATTTGTTTATCTCTTTGATGTGTCTACAGTAATAAATACTCGTACCCTGTCGACTCTAAGTACACATGTTTATCCTGCTCTTAAACGACCAGCCCACCCCTCCTCAGGTAATCATCGCAAAAGCGCACTGTGTAAGAATGCATTAACTCAGCGGGTGCTGCCATGTCTTGTACTCGAGTTTGATATTTTGCTCCACACTTGTTGCTCTCTCCATGTACCTATGTATCTCTCACTCTCTATCTTTCCGTTTCTACACTCATATCGTTATTGTTTATCATAATTCCTGTGTGTATTTATCGTAATCTCTCGGTGAAGTGGGGTTTAGCGTTCCCGGCCGCCACTTATTCATAATAACAAATATGAATTACACTCATTTTCATTGCAATGACAGCAAATTGTGATTTATTTGTTGTGAGAAAATAAATGAAACACAACGAGGTAAAAAAAATAGAATTTACTCATTTTTTGTACTGTTTGTTACTACACTAACGGTTACATGAGTGACAGTATTTTTCTTCCATAACGGCATGCAGTAATGGATAGAAAGATAGCACACCATATAACTCGGAACAAAAAGATACATAGGTACGTACCTATGTATGTATGTATTTGATAGTGATAGAAGCCAGAGTTTAACATGCCACTTTTTATGCGTTAGCGTTTGAGCGATGACATAGGTTATGTTGAGTTTAACGACATCGATCGATTATGACTTGTTGACATAAACATGCGACTCAAGAAAACCCCAAAACAAAAAGTGTAGCGGGTTGAATTTGCATGATCTTATAGTGCCCAATTTTTGTAAAAAAAAGTTGTATTCCAAAGACATACATAAATAATTCGCCATATCTTCAAATTCGGGGGTTTTAGTACATGGATCAAAAATCTCATCTCCTTCAAATTTCATAAATTTCGATTGGAAAGTTTGACTTCTATAACCATTAGATGTAAAATCGAGGTAGACACATACATATAGGGACTATTCTACAGTTCGACTTTTAATGTGGGATGGATAGCTTCAACATTAACTGTATTAATTTATCTAAAGATTTCTGTAATTTTGTGAGGTTATATTTTTTTTACAATTTATACATTCTTTAAAATTTAAAAAAATTGTATGATTTTGTATGCTATTGTTTTCCGCCGGACTGTATATACAGTAATATCAACAATATTGTTAATAAAAAATTTTTTTGTTAGTACATTTGTGACGGGGGCTTCTAAAGTCACACATATCAGTGTACATTAGGGTGTACATAAAATTTTTTTTAATTTAAAATCTGGTGAACATTTTTTTAGAGACCAATTTTATCATTCATAATACTATCTCGAAGTTAACAATGAAAAACTTCATAACAGCTCTAGAGAAGGATCAAATGATAACGTTCAATGCTTATAATGCTTATTTTTTATTATCATGGACTGTCATAGTATCTTATCTTTTCCCAGTTAATCTTCTCACTGTCAGCTACTTGTGGGTTTTCGCTCGACCGATTCGTGTATTCTAGTTTTCGAGATATCGGTGTTGCAATATCTGGTATATATATAACCGATATCTGAGAACCTATATATCTCAAATCCTAGATGAGCTAGACATATGGGACTTTTTCCCAGTTTATACTCGCACTTTTGATGAATTTGTTCGTCACCATGACGAATTTCTGTTTCCAAAAACTTTCGTCCTCAGGATGATGATGACGAATCCCATTCACGACGAATACCATTCATCACCACGACGAATTAATGCCCACGACTATTTAAATTTGAAAAATTCCAATAAATGTTCTTCTAGTTTCAAACCATTTAAAATGGTATGGAAAATAAAATTATTTGACTGCATTGCTAGGTTCAGTTGTGAATATTCGCTTCGAGACGCAGTTCTTATCAGGTAAGGCTGAAATCAAACAAACGAGAAGTATTCATTACTTCTGCTATTTTAAATCAAAAATAATCACATCAAGTAATGTATTTGCCAACATACCACTATAAGTGTTTCACACTTATACAGCTTGTCGAGCTGCATGTACGAGTATGCATGTGTTTGATGTTTTGTTAAACAAACATCAGTTACGCAGTGCCAGTGCGGTTTGTTTGAACCAATCGGTGCTGCGTGGAACACACACGTGGACGAACATAACAACGTCGCATGTCTTACTTTGTTTTGCTGTAGGAGTTGACGTTGCCGTAAAGGGCGAATAAGTCGATCGTTCTCATGATGAATGGATAATCTTAATGACGAACGGTGTTCGTCATTAATTATTAGATTTTTTAAATTGATCTTTTACAACAAATTATTTAACTAAGGTAATCAGAACGCATATAGAACAGTACATTTAAGCAGAAACTATAATCTGATTGCTTCGTTTGATCATATATTCAGGAAAATGGCCAAATAAATCTTTTCGTCGTGGGAATGAAACATTATCGTTCTCTCGACGAATTTCAAAATCACCAAAAACATGACTTGACGATCGTGTTCGTTCTTTTGACGTACAAAAACATCGCATGTACGAAACTTTTCGTCACCAGTACGAAGATATATTGACGAAACTGATTCATCATGGTGACGAACGGTTTTTTTATCAGTGTAATGTCGCTAAATTGTTGATTGACAAATCCAGACCAAGATGGGCGATTAACAGCTTTGAACCCTTCAAATCACCTGGTCGCGGTGGCATTTCTCATAGAAATGTAGAAAATGATGAAGTATGTACATTATGCCTTGGTTGGAGAATATGTATGAGGGCTGCATTAAGCTCTCGCATATCTCCAATCAATGGAGGGTTAACAAAGTGGTATTCATACCAAAAGCGGGAAGATGTCATACACTAGGCCAAAGGACTTCAACCCAATGAGTCTATCTTCGTTCCTACTAAAGGTCTAGATGATCTTAGATTATTTTTAAACCAATATGCGTACAGCAAGTGCAAGTCTCCTGAATCGGTCCTGCCTGATCTGTTGGGCACTATCGAATTGTCTTACATTTCAAAGAATTCACTATGGTGACCTTTGTTGATATTGAAGGGACGTTTGACAAAATTCTCTCAGATGAGATAATTGTGCGCTGTCGCATCTACTTATATGGTCAAACTATAGCTTGATTAGATTAATTCAGCATTTTCTCACCAGAATATACATAATAGCAAGTGTCGGAACCACAACTCTAACGAGATTTATAAATATAGGGACTCCACAGGAAGGAGTACTGTCTCCACTTATTTAGAGTTTAACGGTGAATGGAATTCTGTTAGGCCTAGAACGATGAGGCTGCAAAGTCGTGGTATGTGCGGCCGACGTTGCAATCGCAGTAACTGGCAAATTCCCCAACGCCCTCAGAGACATTGTACAGATGGCTCTGGACAAATTGGCTAGAAGCAGCAATTTCAGAGCTAATCCAAACAAGACAACATTGATTATATTTACGGGGAAGAATAAAGTTCCACATGTGGACCTTCCTCGACTGCATTAAAGTGATTAAACATAGCAGTAGTACGCCCAATACTAACGTACGGCGTTATGGTGTTGTAGACGGCTGTTGATAAGCGATCCGTCACCAGTCAATTAAAGAAGGTTCAGAAAACTGTTTGCCTAGAATCACTATAAGTCCTACTCCATCTACTGCCGATTGATATTGGGGCCTAGAGAAGTTGTAACCATATCGACATTAAGATTTACTGCACGATATATCAAGTGGAGGAACAGAACTAAGTTCACATGAAGACCTTTGAGTGGAACTTTGTCACTAAGATACCTGCCAGAAAGGAATGGGTTGGAAGAATACTATGACATAGAAAATATCTCCACTTCTATACAGATGTTACGAAGGTTTATGAGAAGGTTGTCTTCGCATTACACTGTAAATGACTTAGTCATGAGAAATATCACATACTACCAGATACTAGCGACGTCTATACGTATAGCCGAATAGGGGAAGTCTCCAAGTGGCTGAGTCCCAACATAGTGACCAAACACTGGCGTTGCCATTTACTCCGACAGCCTGGCTGCCATAAAATCTCTGGAGGCTACATGCCTAAATTAAGAAATAGCACTTGACTGCAACAGATATTTCAACGAGGTAGCTGAGCAGTTTAACATATACCGCATAGAGATATCCCGGGGGACTGCATAGCCGATGAACTTGCTGGGAAAGAGACGAAGTTACGAATACTCGAAGAGTTTGTATATATTGATGCGCCTTTGGCTTAGGCAGGAGATGTACAGAAATCGACAACTGACCAAAGTATGACCGAAGAAGGTTAAAATCTCTCCTCGCACTAGGAAGGAAAATATTGTCTACGTGAGTGTCAGTTCTGATGGGACAGTGTTTGATCGGCAAACACGCCAGGAGGTTGGGAATTGAGTCTAATGACATCTGCAGAAGATTTGGAGATGAGGAATAAATGTAGAGCATTGAACACCTGCTTTGTTACTGTTCCTATTTCAGTACACCCTAATGTATATGCATACCATTCAATCCACATGAAATGGGGAGCAAAAGTCAACAACAACAACAAAAAAGCGGCGGTAGCAACAACAATTTGATAAATCTCATTCCAAAATCAACTCAATTTCAGACTCAAAGTAAACGTTTTCATTTGCTTTTTTTTTTTGGTATCATCACTGCCGAATGTACATTTTGTGTATTTTTTACTAAGCGGCTGCTGCTGCTCCTCTGTAATACTTATGTAGTATGGATGGACATGGATTTTGGAATGGAATTGGCTAGCCTCACTCCTCCTCCTAGCACCTCGCTCCGCTGTTCGTCTATTGAATTGCAATAAAAAAACAAATCGAATAGTAAAAATATATATTATTTTTATTTTATACTTTGTCGTGTGTCTGTCTAAAGACAGTCTGTGTTGTGAGTTCTCAAGTTGTCCGTCGGAGGAGAGTGTTTAAACGATATCCAAACGTGATTGTTTTTGGTTTTTATTACCGTTTTTCACCGTTTTTTTCTCGCGTTGTTGGTGTTACAAATAAATGTTAACAATAAATAAATAATTGTGCTAAATTTGATATTGTAAAATTGTTTGAACATCACAAATTTTTGCTTTTATTGTAACTTTCAAAACTGTTTTCTGTGTAAAAATCTAAAAATTTATAAAAATTGCAGCAAAAAAGATTCTTTTGATTATTATTTAAAATTAAATTTCTGCAAAAAAAAAAATAGAAGACTATGAAACGTACCCCGAATTTGGGTCAAGTAGGCCGGACCTATTCTGAAATGTCACCTTTGAATCCCACCACATCCGCTTCGTCTGCCGCAAATACCTCTGGCAGTTCTCAGGGTCACGCACATCGTGACTCGATTGGAGGTTATGGCAGCATCTTCACATTTGGATTTCTACGCAGTTCCTTCTCAAAATCTGGCAATTCATTACAGGTATGGCAGTTTTTTAGAGTATGAAGTGAATTACAACGCTACTTAGTCGAAGAATATTTGTTATTGTGTTTAAAAATTAAAGTTTCAATTGTGTAGCCATCGGCAAGTCGTCTTTGAATCCTTAGTGTGAACACATATCCATCATTTTTCACTATAGTTATGTTCTAGAGCGTACTCATTTTATCACTCAGTTTGTAGCACTTCGAAATATTGATCAGAGACCTCATTAAGGTATATATATGTATATATATTCTTAATCGTCGTAAAATTCTATGACGATTTAGCCGCGTCCGTCTGTTCCTCTGTTGTAGTCACGCTACAATCTATAATAATTGACATTTGGTACAGATACTTCTTATAGCTGCAGGTTTAAAAATGAATAATATTAGTCCATTTTTTGTTATATCCCCCATATGTCTCCGATTTGACTTCAGAATGCACAAAAAATTTCAACTAATTAGGCTGAAATTGGGTGATATGGGTTTATTTACAAACAACTTTCGTCATAGGTCTATGTTTTGATATAGCTCCCATAGGTTAGGTTAGCGTGGCAGCCGGTTTTACTAGATCACATAGACCAATTAAGGTCACTAGTGTTACAACGGACTCAGATGCCCCTAATCGAAACCAACTCGTTTGATATACAAACTTATCCTTAGTAAGAATATCGATACCGGAAAAATCTGTTAAACTTCCTAGAAATCCTGACCCCAGTATATTCAGACGTCGTTTACTGAATTTGGGACAGTAGCAAAGCAGGTGCTCAGTGCTCTCCACTTATGTCATAACTTCTGCAGAAGTCATTGGAGTCAATACCCAACCTTCTGTCGTGTTTGCCGATCAGACAGTATTCCGTCAGAACTGACACTAACGTAGACAATCTATTCCTCTCTAGTGTGAGGAGATATTATGACCTTCTTAGGTCGTATTTTGGCAAGATTTGTCTAGCAACCCTACAGGTGACGATTTCTGTCCATATTTCATTGGACTGCCAGATTGCCTCTAGTGTTACCACGGGCTCGGATGCCCCTAATCGAAACCAACCTATGCGATACACTTATACAAAGTTATGATTAGTACGAATATCGGTATCAGAAATAACTTCCTAGAAAACCCGACCCCAGTATATGCAGACGTCGTTTAACTAATGCGCGACAGAAAAAAAACAGATGCTCAATGCTCTCCACTTCTTCCTCATCACCACAGCTTTTGCAGAAGTCATTGGAGTCAATGCCCAACCTTCTGTCGTGTTCCCGATCAGGCAGTGTCCCGTCAGAACTGACACTATTTTGAACTTCTTAGGTCGTATTTTGACCTTCTTAGGTCGTATTTTGACAAGATTTGTGAAGCTACCCTACAGGTGCTGATTTCTGTTCATCTTTCATTGGACTGCCTGATTGCCTCTGGCCTAAGTCAAAGCTTTCATGTGGACCTTGTCGCACAAATATAAGTAAATTCTTCGAGAATTTGTGATGTCGTCCCTTTTCAAGCAAGTTAATCAGCTTTGCAGTTCCCCGAGAAATCGCTATGATCAGATACCCATATGAGGTATATGTTAAACAGCCCAGCCATCCCGCTAAGTGGTCTGCGGCTGTGGAGGGCTGTTTGAGAAATTAGGGTGTATAGCCTGCAAGAATTTAATGGCAGCCCGGTAAATGACGATGCCAGTGTTTGTCACTATGTTGCGACTCAGACAATTGGCGACTTCCCTTATTGCTATTGTTTCTGCTTGATGGACACTGCAAGTATCTGGTATTCTGTGGGCTGCATACATACGAGGGTGGTTCCAAAATTAGCCGACCTGACATATGATGGAGGTAGTAGTTAAAAAAAAACATATGTTTTAACCGCCTTTTTCTGTAACTTAAAAATTTGCTTTCGTTCGCCAGATGACAAACAGCTGATTTTGGTTTAACTAACTACCATCACAACGACAAGTCGCACGATAATGATCTCGTACGAAAACGTAAACAACTTAAACCGGAAGTTATGAAATTATTGATCTGGCAATAACATTAATTTCCAATTTGTAAATTGCTAACATCATTGACGTAAGGCCAAACGAACGAACCTTAAAGAAACCAAATTCCTGACGAAAGTGAGTGACTGGTGTTCGTTCGCAGAGACTTTTGTTAGAAATACAGAAACAGGCCGTAAGTGAATTTGTAAACTTGAGAAAAATTGGTCAGCGATATGTAATACAATCCATTCATTTGAAGGGTCTCAGTCCAACCAATATTAAAACCGAGATAAATACTACTTTGGGGCAGCCAATTGAAGTGTCCACGCCAGAAATGGTTAAAAAAATCCCCAAAATGACATTGGATAGTCGTCGGTTGAAGGTATGTGAGTTAGCTTTTCAAAAAGTGCTATACATCGCATATTGACGGAAAATTTGATGATGTAACGCAAGATGGGTGCCGCGTTGGCTCACAATCAAGACAATGCACCAGTTCACACATACAAATCGCGGACTTAAAGTTCGAATTGATTCTGCACGCATCTTATTTGCAGGTTTAGCTCCCTCGGATTATTTTTTGTTTACAAACTTGAAAATATGGCTCGGGAAAAAAAACATTTGCCAGCAATGAAGAGGTGGATGTTGCGGTTAGTTGATAGTGATTTTCATTAGCTAGACTGTTCTTACTATGAACAGCGTATCAAAGCTATTGAAATCGCTGGAAAAACTGTATCGAGCTTAAAGGAGATTATGTTGAGAAATAAAAATCAAATTTTTCGTGTTTTCTTTGCTATGTTGACTAATTTTGGGACAGCCCTCGTATCATATTACAATACTCAAAAAGTGAGGTTATACCTTAGCCGGTATACCGCACTGTAATTTTTTTACTTAGCTAGTGGATTAGGGTATTCGAGTATATGTATAACTTTCTACGGGCCAAAAATGTAACATATTGAAGAAGTGAAATTAAAAATAATCAACATTTTTTGTAAACTGTTCTTTTGTAGAGTGCCGATTATATTGGAAAAAAATAATTAGTAAATGTGCATACTCGTATTTTTTAATTTACATAGTTTTATTACACGTAATTTGTTTTCACTTCAATACGTAAATAGTAGTTTATATATTTCCTTATGTAAATTGTTGTTATAAATATATATAAATATGTATTTTACATACTTTTATATACCTAAGAATGTACGTACATATATGTACATGTACTATTTATTTATAAATGAGAGTATGTTTTGCTTATCAGTTAAGTAATGTAAGGCGACTGATAACAGCATTTTCAATATAATCCACAACAATGATATATATTTTTGCTATGAATAAATTGGCTGTAATATGCTTGTGAAAGGGAAGGCTAGGGAGAAGGGAACATATGTATTTACCTTTTGTTGAATGTACATGTATTTAGCTAAAAGCACTTATGCCATTTTTCAAAATAAATATCATATGCACATTAGGTTGTATCAAATTGATACAAACCACATCTCGAATTAAAGATTTTATTGGGAAATCTGAAGACTTAAGTCACTCCTTTGGTGTGTTACCGTAATGCGAACTAAATATACCTTAATCCACTATTATAAAGAAATTCAAATGTGTGTAATAACTAGCCGATTTCGCAGTTTCTATAGATTTAATACCCTAGATGACGATTTTAAGACTTAGATATCTAAAAAATATTAAGAATTTACAAAACTATTTTTATCCGATTTGTGGAAATAAATATTTAAAATTCCACAGCAAAATTTGTTAGATAACACTATGCAACAACATTTTTTCGAAGGGCTGTGCATAACATCTTCTGTTGTAACACGAAAAAATATTTAAAAAAATTTATGCAAATTTTTTTAAAAAAAAAAAGAACTGTCTTTATATTTCCTGTTTTCTTAGAAGGTGTCTTTAGTATTTGAACCACATTATTTGAAGTATAGGGTGGGCCATTTAAAATTTTAAATTTGAACTACCGATTTCTTTGAGTTGTGATTTGAGCCCTTTGGATTATTTTCTGTGGGGACCCATTAAGGATAAATGTTACGCAAAGCATCTAGAGGCAATTCAAACGTTCTAACATGAAATCGAAATTGCCATTGAAGAGATACGACCCGAAACAGTCGAAAATGTACTGATAAATAGGGTTGATCGAATGAGGTCGTGGTAGTCATATGGATGATATTATGTTCCATTATTAAATGACATAGTTCAACCATTCCTATAAAACCAGAAATTTGAAAAATTATTTTAAAAGGCCCACCTATACCTGAGGACATCCCTAAAATTCTCAATTGCCGAACCAGTCGTGGACTTGCGTCGAACTAGTTTACTAGTTCTCAAACTCGTTCAATTAGGGTGCCCAGACAAACAATTATGAACATAGTAATTTTATCGAACATTTCATTTAGATCGTGAGGGTCATCCTAAATGAACTATTTAGTTCACGAACTACACAACTCTATTTTCCATTTTTAAATGACAAAGTTCAACCTTTCCAATTAAACCAGAAATTTGAAAAAATTATCAGTACCTTTTTTAAGGCCAATTCAAATTTAAAATTGTAAATGGCCTACCCTGTATATGCTCGATAAAGCAGGGATACACTTTAAATTAAAGGAAATTATGAGTGTCGTTATGTTATCAATGACACATTCACGTGGAAACAGAACTTTAGTATCTGTCGTTAATACTAATAGAAAAAATTTGAGTTATTAAAAAAAAAAGTTTTTTGTTGACACGAAAATAAAACCATAAACAATAGAAAAAAATCGCAAAAATTTTGTTTTTTTTCAATTTTCGAAAGCCACCATCGCAAAGAAGAAAATAATCCCTATTTGGAGAAATTTTATGGATAAATGTAGAAATTATAACACTTTTAGTTGAAATAAGAGAATTTCAACATAATCCTGTTTTTATACCCCCACTATGGTGAACAAGGATATACGTCAGATGCTGCGGGCCAAAAGTGTAACACATCGATGAAGTGACATAAGTGACCTCAAGAATATTTGGTAGAAATCTGTCTTGGGTCATTTGAAGCCATTTGAGCAATATCTGTCATCCTGACAGTCTGTCTGTCTGGTTGGTGCGCACGACAACTTTCGAGAGGATTAACTTGACAACATTTGGTATGTGTCAATATTTTTTTCTATCTCAGGCTAAGGACAAAGATGGACTATGTTTGCCCACTCCTTCAAGTACCTCCCCCACGAATGGTCACAATTTAGTCAAATATTGATTATCTCATAACTTCTATACTACTACTCATAATCTTTCACAATTTCACACATGGTTTTAGTTTGTCAGCCGCTATCATCCTGAGAAAAATGGGCGAAGATTCAGCGCCCCTTTTGGTACCTCCCATACAAATGGACCATTTTTCACAAAAAGTTTTATATGTATATATAACGTTGATTCCAGTCCGTAGAAATACTTGAACTTTTGTGAAGTGTTATGCTTTTAGAGTACCTATAGTCCCGTGAAAAATGGACGTTATTTCCACGCCCCTTTTGGTACCTTCCACACAAATGGACCATTTTTCACAAAAAGTTAACGGCATATAACTTGATTTCCTGCACATGCAAATACTCGTACCTGAAGTTGTGTACAGTGTAATTTTTTATAGTATCCATAGCAGTTATTGCCACGCCCTTTTTTAGTACCTCCCAAACAAAATTACCAAAATAAAAAGTATGAAAAAATATTTTTTATTAATTTCCCTATTTTAACAACATGGGTCATAATTTATACATTTATCCACAGAATTTTGCAAATAGGCATTGTTTTCTTCATTAGGATGACAGCTTTCAAGAAATGGAACGAACAATTTTTTTCATTTTTTCAATTTTTACGTATTTTTTCGCGCCACTAAACATGATTTTTTTGTTGCGTGCTTGCTTTTTGAAAAAAAAAAACAAATTTTCTTTAAAAAAATAAAATTTTTGTTTTATTTGTTTTAACAACATTTGCTAAACTTCCGTTTCTACGTGAAACTGATGTTTTCATCATTTCCAGCCCTTAAAATCTCCTTTAATTTAAATGGTATCCCGGGTTCATCGAGCTTATACTTCTAAATACTAAAGTAATTTCCACGATAATTGGAATTTATAAAAAATTTAAAAAAAGTTTTTAGGTTTCGGACACACAAAAAAGGTGTTTGTTGCATAGTGTAGCCAGGGCGGTACCTGTATTCCGAGGGCTTTCCTGACTCCCGTGGTACCAGATTACGTGCTTTGGTCAGAATGCATAGCCAAAGATACTACCAATTAGACTCCAGAAAATCTAGGACTGGTGACCAGTCTGGTAGCACCGTCCGGAACCATAGGATTCGAAGATCCCCCTCAATGCGTCACAGTAACAAAGAAGGTGTACAAGGCACTCAACTTCCTCCTAATCTTTACAGCTTCTGCAGATGTTCCCAACCTCGCCGATCAGCCAATGTCCCCTCAGAACTGACACTAACGTAGAAAGTATTTTCCTCTCTAGTGCGAGCGGATATTTCGACCCTCTTATGTCTTATTTTGGCCAGATTTTGTTTAGCTATCCTAAACATGGGGAAAATCGTCTTTTTTGAAAATCAGTAAAGTTTTGCAAACTAATTTTCTCAAATAAAATATGGGTTTATAACCGTATCCCTGTTACGGCGCTTTTTAAATATTAAATGAAAAAAAAAACAACAACATTTTCAAAACGCTCTGGCTGCTTGGGATTAGTCTCAGGTTAATCTACCGGTGCATAAAACTGTTTGAGGAGACTGGAGATGTCAAAGACTGCCACAGATCGGGATGCCCTCGTACAGATCGAACGCCGCAGGTCATCAAATCAAGAATTCTGCGAATTCGGCTCCGAAAACAGAAAATCGTGGCCCGTGAGATGAATATAATTTTGTTCACATATGAAACAAATGTTACCCTGCAAGAAAAATGTAACAAACGAAATGATATCGTGTATTCACGGTCGTCTAAGAAAGCATCTCATGTGATTCCACGGGTCGAAAAGGTCCATTATACAGCTTCAATCCTGATTTGATGGGGTGTCTCTTACAATGTCGTCACTGATTTGCATTTTTGTGAACAAGGGGTTAAAACATTGGCCAAAAATTACCAAGAAACTGCTTTGGAAGCTGTTGTGAAACCTCTTAACCATTCCCTTTTCCAAAACCAGACATGGGCTTTCCAGTAGGATTCTGCGCCGGCACATAATGCTAAAATGACCTAGACATGGCTTTAAAACAATTTGCCAGCTTTCAGCTGACGAATGGCTCTCTGCAGCCCTGATTTAAACCCACTGGATTACAAATTGTGGACAATTTTAGAGGACAAGCCCTGCCACAAAAGATACCCAAACATCGATTCTCTAAAGACTGCTTTGATTGATGCTGTGGATACTTTCCCAAAGGGACGAGGTGCGTGCGGCTATTGATAATTGGTCAGTGTGACTTAAAGCATGTGTGAAGGCCAAGGGCGGATATTTCGAATGATTGCTTGCTTTTTGTATAGAATATATGTCAATAAATATATACAATAAATTTGATCATTGCTTTTAATGTTATAGCATAAAATGTGTGTTATAGCATAAAACAGAATTTATGTCCCCACTAAATAAAATTACATAATTAGCAATTACTTTTGCTATAAAGCACTACTTTTTAATTTCTCCTTATTCCAAGTCATCATTTGTCTTAACTCATGAAGCACAAATATAGCGTGATCCATTTCGAGGTTCCCTACTTTTTTAAAGAAAAAAACAGAAAATTCAAATTGAATGGGGAATGTTTACTATCATTTCAAAGAACATTCTTTGGCATTTATTTTTTGAAGATTATGTCTATATGGTCCAGTCTCAGATGGTCCAGCCGTTGAGTCCAATTTTCGATGACTCGTTCGAGCATTTTGACTGGTAAATGGCGAATGACACGCGCGATGTTTTGCTCCAAGGCCTGAATCGAAGCGGTTTTGTCCGCATAAACTTTAGACTTTAGTGGCGGCGCCGTCTTGTTGAAACCAAATGTCGCCGAGATCACGAGCTTCAATTTCAGGCATCAAATAGTCGGTTATCATGGCACGATAACGGTCGCCATTGACGGTTACGTTCTCACCGGCATCGTTTTTGAAGAAATACGGACCGATGATTCCACCGGCCCACAAACCACACAAAACCATTGTTTTTTCTGGATGAAGTGGCAGCTCTTGAATCTCTTCAGGTTGCTCTTCGTCCCAAATGCGGCAATTTTGCTTGTTTACATACCCATTGAGCCAGAAGTGGGCCTCATCGCTGAACAAAATTTAGTTTTAGGACATTTTAAGTCATTTGTGCAATGTCCATCCGTCTATGTAATACAAGTTTTTCTATCTCAGGCTATGTTTGAAGATGGGCCATAACGGTCCACTCATTTTTGTACCTCCCACACAAAGCGTTAAATTTTAGTAAAATAGCGAAATAACTACTTTACTACCCATCTGAATCCTCTGTAATTCCATACATAGTATTAGTTTACCTGTCCCCAACATCTAAATGTTTTCATATTTTGTATTAAACAACTTTTCAATGACTATAGGCTGACAAAGGATGAACAATATTTTCAACGTTCTGGCATCACAAACCGGAAGTACCACATTACAAAGTGGGTGTAGTATACCTTAACCGGTTTATCCGACTGAAATTTTCTTACTTGTTAATATGAACAATACGAAAGCAGTTCATTTTATTTGAGAGTATTGCTATTTATTTATTCACAACTATAATGCTCTTAATTATTTGCCTCCTAAAGGTATACTTTAAATTCTCTGTGTTATTTATTTATACATAGTTATTAGCGTTTAAACTAAAAGCAATTGAAAAGTGACGGTACGGCATTAAAAAGTGACGGTACGACATTAAAAAGTGACGGTGGGCAAAAGTCATGGTACGGCATTAAAAAGTTACGGGTGAGAAGGCTGCTCTAGAAAATTTATTTAAAATTGCGGTTTTCTACAAAAATTTCAGGAAAAAGATTTTTTTGAGGAATTTTTCTAGAAAATTTCTAAAAAATTTAATTAAAATTGCGGTCTTTTACAACATTTCTTGAATTTTTTCCAAATTTCATTTTCTGTGTTATTAATCAACACATACTAATACAGTGCACACAGCGTAACTACAGTGAGCATTTTCAAAAAGATATTTCAAGGAATTTGCCTAAAATAGACAAATCTATTATTATTATTATTAAATTGAGAAAATTTGACGAAGCGTGCCAAATTCTCACTTAGGCCACCACCAAGGTACAAGGTGAGAGCAATTAACAAAAATCGCAAATCGATTGTGTTAATATATGTATTATGTCACAGATTTATAGATTTTATTCTGTCTATTCTTCCGGAAGGAAGTCTCCTCGAAGAATTTCCTCAAATTATTTATTATTGCGCAAGGTTTTGCCTGCTGCCGTTTTTCAAAAAGTGCTGTTACTGTTGTTTCCTAAAGATTGATTAAATTCAACTTAATTAAATTAATTTGTTGGTTTGTATACATTTACTTGACCAGACAAACTATATCGAACTTTTCTCTTAATTCCTGAGGGTCCTACCTGGTTCACGAACTACACAACTCTATACATTTCTATTGGTTCTTTAAAAATATTGTGAAATTGTCGATCTAAGGTCTATTTATTACATTTTATTTTCAAAAAAAAAATAACATTCATTACAAGTAATATAATAAAGTTATGAAAAACGTATATACAAGTAATTCAAGTAATTCAAAATATATATAATAAAATTATGAAGAGTAATACGAGTATATTAAGAGGAAAAAGCTAAATTATGAACTTAATTACGATATTTTTGTTTAAGTTTTAATAATTCTTTCTTTGTCCTTTCTCTAATTATTTTTGTAGTATTGTTCGTCCGTTTTTAGTAATCCCAATTTTTCCGGACATTAATTGTAAGATCGCTTTAGTTTTCTGGTGCGAGTGCATGTCCGTGGATCATCCGCGACACTTTTTAGTTTTAATTCTTGTACGCTCTATCATTACTGTGTATTTTAATGACGAATATTTACGTTAAGCCAATTTTGTAATTAGATTTTAAGTTTTCTGGATTAATAAATGGCTATTTGAAACCTGAAACCTGTAGTATTGTTCACTTCTGTACACTGCTGGCTGCTCTTATGAAGATTCCCATAATAGAATTTTCTTTAAAAAGTCATATAATTCTATTTTTTACTTTTTGAACAAAAAATAGAATTATATGACTTTTTAAAGAAAAGAGTTTTGGCCGTAGCCGAAGCCGAACATTCGGTCGGGCTCTTGAAATTATCAACATTTATATATGGACTACTCATAAAACTGGCAATAGACAGTCAGACAATTTGAAACATCACTTTTATTAGCACAAAATGAAATCTTTATGATCATAATTTCACACTTGTCAAGACACAAATGGATTCTTCTTGTCAAAATCAACATTTGTTCTCCTCCAACAACCAATTTAGTATAAATGGTATGTACATAGAATGATAGGGGGGGAGGGGTAGAGAGAGGGCACTATAGGGGGAATGCGAATCACAAATTCATTTAAACTCAATTAAATATGGATGCTTTGCTGGCTGCAAGGCAAGAAATATATCATCGTTTTTTTTCAGTTTGTAACTCAAAGTCATTCAGTCGACCCAGCATAGTGAGCTAGGGTCTCGGATTACATTTTAAAGAAATTGCAAGAGAAAAAAAAACAATTAAAAAATATTTACTTAACCTTTCAAATATTTACTTATTTGTGCTTCCTTTTTTCACAAACCGGAAATAATCTATAAACCGTTAATAGTTTACATTGGTTATCGGCTTTTGGAAATTTGTATTTATATTTATTTATCTTCCACTTGTTATCTTTCCAAACAGAATTCGATGTCGAAAATGTTGTTCTTAATTAAAACTTTTTTTTTTTCAATTTACCGCCTAATTGACCGTGTATACTAAGGGCAAACAGACAACGAACCAAACAAACAAACTAACAAATAAACACTGCATATTATTGTTTAAATTAATTGTGTCGCATATTTTGGAATTCAGTTAATCTTTCGAATTTCAATAGAAATAACATCGAACATCGCGCGAACGCGTTTCTTGCAAAAATTATATCCTATCCAGTAATAGCAACAACAACAACATTAAAAAATACCCAGCATCATTGTGTATCCTTAATTATCCCGTATCATTGACGTGCAATTAAGTTTGTTCTCTTTGCAACAGAGGAGGAGTACCCGTATTATCCTGACGACGCGTGTAATTTATTTAATTGTCGTCCTTTTGCTGTGTGTACGCGTCGGCAGCGGGAGTGTGAAGCCTTCTGCACATCGTTTGTGACAATAGCTTTTAATTTAGCCTTTTGTGCTGGGATTTAATTATCCTTCTTTTTATTGTTGCTTTTTTACGTAGTGCCAATTCTTTCAAAACGGATTCCCGCACCAAGAATTTGAAGAAAATGTTTAAGGCTCGTCTGAAGCCTTCAACACCGGAGGTGGAGGTATGTTTCTAAATTTATTAGCAGTTTATTTCATTATAAGATTTAATACACATCAATGTTAAATAGTTGGGCGACTGAACTAATTCTGTGGCAGTTAATTATCCAGGGCTCAGTACAGACTGTGGCCTAATTACCGCATCCGGTAATTAGGTATCGTAATCTGAATTTTCGCGAGCATAAAACGAGTAATTGGGATATTATTTTTTCAATTATGTTTATATAAATAAGTTATGAATCACCTTTGGAACGATATGCTGAAATTTCATCAACATCTGCACATAAATTTTAGAGTTATTAGATCTCACGTAATGGAAATACGGATGCGAGAATTAGGCCCCTATTTATAGAGGGCTGCAATTAAAGAACATAATCTTTCCCAGGAACAATTTCGTTGGTTCAATCAGCAAATTGTTTTGTTAAAACAAAACATTTTTGGCAAATTGGCGAGTAGAAAATCGACTCGTCTAAAAGAGAAATGTAGTACTCCAAAATTTCGTTCCTGTAGAAATCATTTTTCTTGGCGAGTATAGGAGTTTTTCCCTTTATTTTTTTTTTAAATATACTCTTATATTTGTATAATTGGGAATTTTATATCTGTTTTATTGTCTATTAACATTGGCTAACCAGTGTGTTTAATAAATAATGGCGAAGTGAAGTTTCGCTTAGAATTCTCATTCATTTGTATGAAGAATTTTATCTTACAGAGTTCCAAATTGCATTGATGACTTTTCTACGTTGGAGACGTCCTCTAGGGTCTTAATCTATACTAGAGTCCACATCAGAGGCCTTCCTTTGTACTAGAGTCCATCCCTAAGGTCTTAACCTGTACTAAGGTTGATCTCTTATGGCGATTTATTTTCTGCAGAAAAGTGCAACATTCCCGTAGCCCTTTTCCCGAAATCTGGAGTTTTATACCATATTTTGAAATAGGAGCTAAGTTTATTTCGAGGGACTACATACAATATTTGCCCCTTTGGGACCCACCCAAAAAGGGCAAATATTTTTCAGAATTTCCAGTCGACGGGGAACATTTTTTTCAGAATCGAAATCACCGTTTCTCTAAACCAGAGTCGAACACTGAGTTCTTATTTTATACTAAAATCGAGATCTGAAGTCTTTCTATGTAACATAGTCGACATCTGAGGTCTTTCTCTATACCAGATTCTACCTCTGAAGTCTTCCTCTATACCAAAGTCGACCTCTAAGCTCATCATCTATACCAGAGTCGATCTATGAGGTCTTCATCTATATCAGAGTCGACTTCTGGGGTCTTCTTTTATACTAGAGTCGACCTCTGAGACCTTCCACTATATCAGGGTCATCCACTGCGGTCCTCCTCTATACTCGAGTTGACCTCTGAGGTCCTCCTCTATATTAGAGTCGACCTCTGAGGTCATCATCTATACCAGAGTCGAACTCTCAGAGGTCTTCCTCTATACTAGATTCTACCTATGAGGTATTCCTCTTACTAGATTCGTCCTCTGAGTGCTGAGGTTTTCCTCTATGCTAGAGTCAACCTCTGAGGACTTCCTCTATACTAGAGTTAACCTCTGAGGTCTTGCTCTAAATCAGAGTCCCACCCTCTGAGGTCTTCCTCTATGCTAGAGTCAACCTCTGAGGTCTTCCTCTATACTCGAGTCTTCCTCTACACTAGAGACGACCTCTGAAGTTTTCCTCTATACTAGATTCGGCATATGAGGTCTTCCTCTATACTAGAGTCGACCTCTGAGATCTTCTTCTACACTAGAGTCGACCTCTGAGGTCTTCTTCTACACTAGAGTCGACCTCTGAGGTCTTCTTCTACACTAGAGTCGACCTCTGAGGTCTTCATCTATACTAGAGTCGACCTCTGAGGTCTTCCTCTATACTAAAGTCGATCTCTGAGGTCTTCTTCTACACTAAAGTCGACCTCTGAGGTCTTCCTCTACACTAGACTCGACCTCTGAGGTCTTCCTCTATACTAGAGTCGACCCCTGAGGTCTTGCTCTATACTAGAGTCGACCTCTGAGGTCTTCCTCTATACTAGAGTCGACCTCTGAGGTCCTCTTCTACACTAGAGTCGAACTCTGAGGTCTTCCTCTATACTAGAGTCGACCTCTGAGGTCCTCTTCTACACTAGAGTCGAACTCTGAGGTCTTCCTCTATACTAGAGTCGACTTCTGAGGTCTTCCTCTATACTAGAGTGAACCTGTGAGGTTTTCCTTCATACTAGAGCCGACCTCTGAGGTCTTCCTCTATACTAAAGTCGATCTCTGAGGTCTTCTTCTACACTAAAGTCGACCTCTGAGGTCTTCCTCTACACTAGACTCGACCTCTGAGGTCTTCCTCTATACTAGAGTCGACCTCTGAGGTCTTCCTCTATACTAGAGTCGACCTCTGAGGTCTTCTTCTACACTAGAGTCGACCTCTGAGGTCTTCTTCTACACTAGAGTCGACCTCTGAGGTCTTCCTCTATACTAGAGTCGACCTCTGTGGTCTTCCTCTATACTAGAGTCGACCTCTGAGGTCTTCTTCTACACTAGAGTCGACCTCTGAGGTCTTCCTCTACACTAGAGTCCAACTCTGAGGTCTTCCTCTACACTAGACTCGACCTCTGAGGTCTTCCTTTATACTAGAGTCGACCTCTGAGGTCTTCCTCTATACTAGAGTCGACCCCTGAAATCTTGCTCTATACTAGAGTCGACCTCTGAGGTCTTCCTCTATACTAGAGTCGACCTCTGAGGTCCTCTTCTACACTAGAGTTGAACTCTGAGGTCTTCCTCTACACTAGAGTCGATCTCTGAGGGTTTCCTCTACACTAGAGTCGACCTCTGAGGTCTTCCTCTACACTAGAGTCGACCTCTGAGGTCTTCCTCTATACTAGAGTCGACCTCTGAGGTCTTGCTCTATACTAGAGTCGACCTCTGAGGTCTTCTTCTACACTAGAGTCGAACTCTGAGGTTTTCCTCTATACTAGAGTCGAACTCTGAGGTCTTCCTCTACACTAGACTCGACCTCTGAGGTCTTCCTCTATACTAGAGTCGACCTCTGAGGTCTTCCTCTATACTAGAGTCGACCCCTGAGGTCTTGCTCTATACTAGAGTCGACCTCTGAGGTCTTCCTCTATACTAGAGTCGACCTCTGAGGTCCTCTTCTACACTAGAGTCGAACTCTGAGGTCTTCCTCTATACTAGAGTCGACCTCTGAGGTCTTCCTCTATACTAGAGTCGACCCCTGAGGTCTTGCTCTATACTAGAGTCGACCTCTGAGGTCCTCTTCTACACTAGAGTCGAACTCTGAGGTCTTCCTCTATACTAGAGTCGACTTCTGAGGTCTTCCTCTATACTAGAGTGAACCTGTGAGGTTTTCCTTCATACTAGAGCCGACCTCTGAGGTCTTCTTCTGCACTGGGGTCGAACTTTGAAATACTCATTTATACTAGAGTCGACATATGAGGCACTCCTCTAAACTAGATTTTCGATCTTTGAGGTCTTCCTCTATACTAGAGTCTCGATGAAGAGAACCTCTATAAATTAGTAATGAAAATATTAATAAACATTTTATATTAAAAAATTAATTATCGCTCTGATTAGGTTGAATTTATCCAATTTTTGATATCTATTCAAATAGTGGCAACACTGAAACATACCCGCAACCTATCACTATGATTCATAGTAAATCTTGTCGGTTGATTAAAAATCGATATTTTTGCTTTTGGGATTTTCTATTGAATGGTGGCAGCAGAGGTATAGCAATTTTGTTAAATTTAATTAAATTATTTTTTTTTTCTTTAACTTGTAACTGTTACATCCTATTTGAATTGTTTAGAGCGCATTTTTATTACTAATGATAAGAAGATTCAGCAAAAAAATATATCAAAAAGAAAATTGAAAAAAGCAAACGTCAAATATACAAAATCAATGTGACAATCATTTATTTCTCATTCATTAAAAACGCATTTGACTGTTTCTAGTCGTCATTCGTATAAGTTGCTTTTTTCTGTAGAATATCTCTGTTTGTAGTCTTCCAGAAATTGAGCGGACGGACGTTTGAATCGATGGATGGATAGATGAATGTTTATTGAATGTACAACAAAAATTCAATTTATATCAATTAATGAAATAACAACAACCACAAGAAGCTCAATATTAATAGTAGTAGCAACAATAACATAAAATAAAAACAGAAATTCATACCTAATAATAATGCAAACAAAAATTATTGTACGTATAACGTAATAATGTTCTAAAGTCGTGTGTCGTCGTCTGCCATCGTCTAGTTATACGTAAAAGAGAAAATTAATATTTTTAACATGTCCCCCCAACACAACATAACGTAAGACATAAACTGTCTCCGTTGTCCACTGTCCGCTGCTGTGCCTCCAATGTCCCGTAGTTTTAAGAGAATCCAGAATCGAACTTTGGAATAAATAAACACAACACAAATTCAGTCCCCTGATCTTCCATAGCTACAGAATAAAAAATCATACAAGAAAAAGTTAATTTAAGTCAGCGAGCATATTTACGCAAAAATTATATGTATATTGTATTTTGTATGTAAGACGTTCAATGAATTATTTATTGTCGGTATATTTAATCAAACCAATAACGCTATGCAACAGAAAAAAATCAATAACCACTATTATTACCATATGCTTTATACAAAAATAATTCACATTTAAGCTATTTGAAAGAAATTCTTTATATTATAATTATATTATAATTAATTATATTTATAGTGAAAAATTAGATGTGTCAAAGTAAATTTTATAGCAAAAATTTTCGCTTTGAGTCAAAGTAAATTTTATAGTAAAATTTTGGCTTTGAGTCAAAGTAAATTTTATAGTGATATTTTCGCTTTGAGTTAAAGTAAATTTTATAGTAAAATTTTGGCTTTGAGACAAAGTAAATTTTATAGTGATATTTTCGCTTTGTGTCGAAAATCGGCTAAAATTTCGTGAAAAATTTGCTTTGACTCAAAGCGAAAATTTCCTATAAATATTTGCTTTGACTCAAAGCGATAATTTTCTATAAAAATTTGCTTTGACTCAAAGCGAAAATTTTCTATAAAAATTTGCTTTGACTCAAAGCGAAAATTTTCTATAAAAATATGCTTTGACTCAAAGCGAAAATTTTCTATAAAAATTTGCTTTGACTTAAAGCGAAATTTGCTATAAAAATCAGCGTTGACTCAAAACGAAAATTTTGTATAAAAATCAGCTTTGACTCAAAAATCAAAATATGTCTTTAAAAATTTACTTTGACTCAAATTTATTTGTGTAATAGGGGAGTCATTTAGAAATTATAGTGGTTGATTTTTATATTCTGTTGTATAGTATTTGTATAGATAAATGACGTACTCTATATTTTTGAAATTATTTCTCTTTTGTTTTTTTATTTTCTCAAAACACTTTCAGTCACGTTTGCTCTTCACGACTAATTACGCCATAAGGCTTGGTTAATATGGTTATGGAGTTGGGTATATTTTTCGATGTAAGACTGATTGTATTGTATTCGATGGGATGAATATACGTTTATAAAATAATAAAAGTTATACGAATTTGTGTTATTTTCAAATGTGATTAACCCTTGTTAGGTTTAAGCTAAAATAAAAATCTTTCAAATTTTTCAAAAGCATTTCACTGATTTTTGGAGTTCAGAAAAATTCTTTCTTTGACTGTCAATTCCAAAAAGAAACTAAAACTGAATTCCTGATCTTTTTCTTCTTCTACTCTTTTTTCAATACTGACCAAGAACACTTCGCAATTCTTTATCCCACAAACAGATGATATTTTATGACCCATCATTGCCACCAAGACGACACCTTCATAAGACCCTCAACAACAGCAAAAGCAGCCAAATACTTCTACCATTTTCAACCGAAACAACAGACAAAAGAATACAAAAAATTCACAACAAAATTTATTATTAATTACAAATCATGAAGAATGATGATGATGCGAATAACCCCAAATCAAAGGAGAGGCAGTCCACAAATCTGTGCAGCGCAACAGAAGACACAGAGGCCTCGTCGGCGCATGCGCCGCAGCGCAGTGTAAATATTCCACATGACACCAGTCATTATAATTCTCCAACGATTAGTGCTTTGGTCCGGGGATTACATCAAAGTGGCACGCGTGACATATATACCCTGCATTTGCCCCTTTTCCATACGGACGATGAGGAGGAGGACGAAGAGGAAGACCATCGTGACGCCGGGCTAAAATCCAACTCACCCAATTCGCAATCAAAACAATTGGAAACAAAGCATGTCACACAACATGTCCACAAATCGTCTCTGCTCAATTTGCATCTTCATCAGAACTCAGCGAATAGTCTGTTCGGGTTTTCGCCCACAAAGCATCCCGCATCGGAACTCTCACCGCACTCATCTCTGCCGCGTCTCATAGTCAACATAGATCCTGCCGAGGATAATAATAATTGTGACAATGGCCATAAGTTAGCCGATTCGGATACACCCACAAGTCCCGGACGTCGTTTCAGTCAATTCAATTTTCATTTGAGACGATTTTCACACGCCCACAATACAACGGTACTCGAATTTTCTTTATTCTTTGCTTGCTACAGTTCTCCTCTTCCCGTTTCGCTGTTTTTCGCTCTCTCTCACTCTCTCTCTCTCTGTCTTTGTTAAGCTAACTTTTTGGATGTTAAATCCTTCGCTGTTCATTTGAATTTTATTTGGCTGGAATGAATTAATAAATAAAGCTTTTCCTAATCCCAATAACAACTACTAAAGAATACTTGATCGTCCTTCCACAAAAACAAGGCAAATTTCCATTATTTTTCACAGTGAATTTTTCTATAAAAATTTGCAAACCAATAGCTGCTTTGCAGCATACAAAAATATTTACAGAAAATGTTCCCATATAAAATCTACAAGAAAATTCCTGTAGACAACATTTTGTAGAGAATGTCTAGAGAATCATTTCTTTGTAACATTTTCTATAGAAAATTAACTATTGCAGAATTTATATAGCAAAATTCTTCCATAGACAATATTGTATAGAGGTATTTCTTTAGAATAATTTCTATAGAACATTTTCTATAAAAATATTTAATATACTAATTTCAATAAAAAATGTCTACATAATACTTTCCATAAAAAGTTTTCCATAGAAGTCTTTCTATAGAAGAATTTCTATAAAAAATATATACAACAAAATTTCAAAAAAAAAGAAAAGTTTTATACAAAGATTACTATCGAAAAATATATATAAAAAATTTTATAGGAAAATTTCAATGAAAGAACTTCTATAGAGACTTTCTATAAAAGAAAAATAATATAGAAAAATTCCTATAGAAAAAATTTCTACAGAATAATGTCTTGAAAAATTTTATAGAAAATATCCTATAGATATATTTATATCAACAAAATTTTCTCGGATTTCTACAGAAAAAATTATATAGAAAGTTTGAAGAATTTTTATAGAAACATTTTTTTAAAATAAATTCTATGAAAATTATTTATAGAAGAATTTCTATAGGATTTTTTTTCCAAGAATCAAATTTCGATATCAAATTTTTATAGAAAATTGTGTGAAAAAAAATGTGTAGGAACATTTCAATAAAACAACGTATATAGAGACTTTCTATAAAAGAAAAATAATATAGAAAAATTCCTATACAAAAAATTTCTACAGAAAAAATTTTACAGAAAAATTTCTTGAAAAAATTGTATAAAAAATTTCCTATAGATACGAGTATATTTCTATCAAAAAAAATTTCTCGGATTTCTACAGCAAAATCTATATAGAAAGTTTGCTATTGAAGAATTTATATAGAAAAATTTCTATAGATTTTTTTTTTCAAGAAAATTTCTATATCAATTTTTTCTGTAGACAAATTTTATAGAAAATGTTTATTGTATAAGTATTTGTGAAAATTTGTATGGTCAATTTCAATAGGAAAATTTCTATAAAAATTTCTGTAGAAATTTTTTTAAATTTTTTTATAGGGATTTTCTATCACAAATTATTATAGAAAACTGCTATAGAAAATCACTATTTACATTATTTTGAAAGATTTCTATAGAAACATTTTATAGAAAATTTATATAGAAAATGTTTATAGGAACAATTTATAGAAATATTTTAAAGAGAATTTCTGTAGACAAATTTTATAGAAAATTACTTAACAAATTTCTACAGAAAATTTCTATAGAATTTTTTCTAACATAATTTCTATAGACAAAATTTGTAGAAAATTTCTGTAGACAAATTATATAGAACACATTTTCAATAGAAAAATGTCTATAGAAAATTTCTGTGGACATTTTTTTTGGAAATTTTTTATACAGAATTTCTATAACAAATTATTATAGAAAATGAATATAAACTATGAAGAAAACTACTGTGTACCTACTTTATTATGAAACATTTCTTTAGAAAAATTTTATGGAAAATTATATAGAAAATCTTTATAAACAAATTTTAAAGAAAATTTCTGTCGACAAGTTTTAAGAAAATTTCTGTAGTCAAATTTTATAGAAAATTTCTGTAGTCAAATTTTATAGAAAATTTCTGTAGTCAAATTTTATAGAAAATTTCTGTAGAAAATAAGTATAAAAAATGTCTGTAGAATATTACTATAAAAAATTTCTATAGAAAATTACTATAGACAATTTCAATAGCAAATTTTTTTTAATGAAAATTTCTATATCAAATTTTTATAGAAAATTCCTATAGCAAATTTTTATAGAAAATTTCTATAGCAAATTTTTGTAGAAAAATTTTAAAAAAAATTTCTCTAGAAATATTTTAAAAAATTTCTATAGACAAATTTTATAGAAAATTCTAATTTTCAAAGAATTTTTTGTAGAAAATTTCGGTAGAAAATCTTGTAGAAAATTTCTATTGGATTTTTTTATATTTCTGTAGAAAACTTGTATTGAAAATTACTATGAAAATTTGTATAGAAAATTAATATGAAAATTCTATGGAAAAAAAAAATTATAGACAAATTTTCTATACAATTTTTTTTTACAAAATTTAAATTTTTAATAAAATGTGTCTACAGAAATAAATTTCTATAAAATTTGTGTAGAGAAATGTGCTATAACATTTATCAACAGAATTTTGCTTTAAAAGTTTTCTATACAAATTTGCTATAAAAACTTTCTATATTTTCTATAGAAAATTTTCTATACAAATTTGATATAGTTTTTTTAATTTGCTATAGAAATTTTCTATAGAAAATTTTCGTAGTATTTTTTATAGAAACATTTTTTTTGTCATTTTCTATAGAAAATCTTTATAGTAATTTTGTATAAAAAATCTTTATAATAATTTTGTATTTTAAATAATTTTGTATTTTAATAAAAATTTTCTTTAGAAAATTATTATAATAATTTTTTAGAAAGAAAATTTTTATAATAACTTTCTAAAGAAAATTTTTATAATAATTTTCTAAAGAACATTTTTATAATAATTTTCTAAAGAACATTTTTATAGTAATTTTCTATAGAACATTTTTATAGAAATTTTCTATAGAACATATTTATAGTAATTTTCTATAGAACATATTTATAGTAATTTTCTATAGAAAATTTTTATAGTAATTTTCTATAGAAAATTTTTATAGTTGTTTTGTATAAAAAATTTGTATAGTAATTTTGTATAGAAAATTTTTATATTAATTTTGTATAGAAAACTTTTACAGTAATTTTCTATCGAAAATTCTTTTATCGTAATTTTCTATCGAAAATTGTTATAGTAATTTACTATAAAAAATTTTTACAGTAATTTTCTATAGACATTTTTTATAGTAATTTTCTATAGAAAATTGGTACTATGGTCTAAAACAATTTTCTATAGAAAATTGTTATAGTTATTTTCTATAGAAAATTTTTAGTTATTTTCTATAGAAAATGATTATAGTAATTATCTATAGAAAATGATTACATATAGTAATTCTCTATAGGAAATTATTATAGTAATTTTCTATAGAAAATTGTTATAGTTATTTTCTATAGAAAATATTATATTAATTTTCTATAGGCATTTTTTCAAGAAAATTTCTATATCAAATTTTTATAGAAAATTTTGTAGATAATTTCTGCAGACAAATTTTATAGAAAATGTTTATTGTAAAAGTATTTGTGAAAATTTTTATGGACAATTTCGATAAAAAAATTTCTATAAAAATTTCTGTAGATATTATTTTAAAATTTTTTAGGGATTTTCTATAGGAATTTTTTTTTCAAGAAAATTTCTATATCAAAATTTTATAGAAAATTTTGTAGACTAATTTTATAGAAAATGTATACAATAAACATTTTCTATAAAATTAGTCTACAAAATTTTATTTGTATTGTGAAAATTTTTATGGACAATTTCGATAGAAAAATTTCTATAAAACATATTTTTAAAATTTTTTTTAGGGATAACAAATTATTTTAAAAAATGAATATAAAAAATTATTATAAAAAATTAATATAAAATATAAATGAATAAATAAATTTTTATTGTATAGATATAGAAAATTTTTATCGAGTTTTCTATAGAAAATTTTTGTAGTAATTTGTATAGAAATTTGTATAGTAGTTTGCTATAGAAAATTTTTACAATAATTTTCTATCGAAAATTTTTATAGTAATTTTCTATCGAAAATTTGTATAGTAATTTTCTACCGAAAATTTTTATAGTAATTTTCTATCGAAAATTTTTATATTAATTTGCTATAAAAAATTGGTATACATAGAATTTTCTGTTTTTTTTTCTATAGAAAATTGGTATAATAATTTTTTATAGAAAATTGGTACTTTGGAAGATTTCTATAACAAATTTTTTTAAAAAAAATCTATATCAAATTTGTATAAAAAATTTCTATTGAAAATCTTTATAGTAAGGTTTTAAAGCAATCTTATTAAAAATTTCAATTTTATAAAAAAAATTTGTATGCAAATTTTTTTTTTATTTTCTATAGAGATTTTCATAGTAATTTTCCATAGCAATTTTCTATACAAATTATCTATTGAAATCTAAAAAATTCAATGGAAATTTTCTACAAGATTTTCTATCGAAATTTTCTACAAAAAATTCTTTGAAAATTAGAAATTTTCTATAAAATTTGTCTACAGAATTTTTTTTTAAATTTTTACATAAAAATTTTCTATAAAGATTTGCTAAGATATTTTCTTTAAAAAAATTTGCTATTGAAATTGACTATAGTAATTTTCTATAGAAATTTTTTATAGTAAATTTTTATAGATATTTTTTATAGTAATTTTGTATAGAAAATTTTGAATAGTAATTTCGTGTAGACAATTTTATATAGAATTTTTTGAAAATTTTGAAATTTTCTATAGAAATTTTCTACAGAAATTTGCTATAGAAAATTTTTATAGTAATTTACTATAGAAAATATGTATAGTAATTTTCTACAGAAAATGTTTATATAATTTTCTATAGAAAATAACTGTAATAGCAGGATTAGTCTACAGAATTTTTCTATAAAATTTGTCTACAGAAATTTTATGTAAAATTTTGATATACAATTTTTCTATACATAAACATTTTCCATAAAAAGTTTCATAGTATTGTATATAGTAATTCTTTATAGTCATTTTCTATAAAAATTTTCCCAAGAGAAAATTTACTATATACTTTTTTTATAGTAATTTCCTATAGAAAATTCTGTAGAAAATTACTATAACAAAATTACAATAGAAAATTACTATAGCAAATTTCTATAGAAAATTTCTATATAAAACTTACTATAGAAATTTTATGTAGGAAAGTACTATAGAATTTTTTTAAAGGAAATTTCTTTATAGTAAAATGCCTATATAAACAAGTAGAACAAGTTCCATAGAAACATTTTTATAGAAAATTTAAAGACAAGATTTTATAAAAAAAAATATTTCGTTGTCTCAAAGCAAATTTTTATAGAAAATAATTTTAATTCCAATAGAACATATTGCTTTGATTTAAATATTTATGTCTTCAATGTTGCTTTGACCGATCTGGTTAAACGTTTTGCTTGGCACTTTTCTATTCTGGATCCTTTGCTGTTTTCTGTCAATCAATGGCAAATCTGCTGAAATCTACTTCACCTCTCTCTCTCTCCCTACCTGTGTCTTTTGCAGACATTTTTTCTGTATTTATAACTCCACCCTCCCCCTAATCCACATTTTTGTAGGTACAAAATTACATTTATACATGCACACTTAAATGACATCATGATGATGGTGATCATGATTGGTTGGGGATCGTGATGATGTTTTCCGATCATCAAAAGCCACAACATGACCATCTCTACTTCTCTATTCTATTTTCATGAGCATTGTCGGTTGGTTGCATGTTCCTTTTTTGTGTGCTTGGTTTGTTTTGTTTTAAAAATAGCCAATTGTGGTTATTAACCTTTTTTCCTTTCGTCTTGTTTTCCACTTCTTGTTTTTCTAAGTGTGTTTGTGTCTTGGGTTACACTATTGTCCATCCAAAGTTTAAGAATGCTTATGTTTGCCCAGAGGAGAGTCCACCGAAGAATCTCTCTCGCACATAATGCAGCAATTCTTTCCTTCATACACAAGTGTATGATCCTTGTAGCGGTGGCACATCACGGCATATCTACCTTTGTTTGGACTTGATTGTATGTGGTACGACTGATTCACACACTTCTGTTGCATAGTTCACATAACCACAAAGTTGAACGATCTGAGATTTGCTGTTGTTGTTCTGTGTTTTGTGACCATTAACCTCCATCCACACTGTTGTTATTGGTCATTGTAAAATTTTGCTTCTATCCAGATTAACTAACTCACACACTCACATAAGTTACATCTCACAGGAATTGCATTGCATTTGGCATATGCGCATGCGTGCAGCGTTTTATATGTATAAGGCATCTCAACTAATACTTTTGTCTATCAGAATTAAGTGGGCAACTCTTAATTTCTCAAATAGGAAATTGGCTTTTTTCATACTACTTGTAGTTAATAGTATGCATTTGTTCTTTTAACCATTAACTTAGTTTATAGTTTTTTTTTCTCTAAATATATCTATAACAAAACGAAAGTTCCGGTTGACCTTAGTTTTGTTAATTAACTTAAAAGAGTTGGCAAAATAGTTTTAAGTATTTTTTAGTTATTTTATTTCGTTTACTAAACAATCAAGTTTTTTTAATTAATATATCTATTAAGAAATATTTACTATTTTGGTACGAGAATAGAAACATAACAGGTTTGTCATATTTATTTATTTTACATATATTGCAAATTACAAATTACATGTTTAAAATGTCGCAAAAAAAAAATCAGAATTTGTTAAACGTCGGAGAAGTCAGTGTCATTAATTATGGTGAATATGATTGACGTGCATTTAAATTTAAATACTCAAATACTTCATCAAAACACTCTATATGCAAAAATCAACAGCAAAAACCCCAACGAAACGGAAATTGTTTATAAATAAAATGATCAATGAAGTCAATGTACAAATCCTCACAATAGGAGGTTAATGGTTTTGTAACAGTTTTTGGCAAGTACTTCAGTGCTTTGACACCAACATATTTTATTGGGCGGAAAAATATTAGCTTTAGCCCAAAGCTCACTTTCTTCAGAAAAATAATGTTTGGACTCAAATCTAATTTTAATAGAAAATTGCAAATTTTTATAGGAAAAAATTTGCTTTGACTCAAAGCTAATTTTTATAGAAAAAATTTTGCTTTGACTCAAAGCTAATTTTTACAGCAAATATTTGCTTTGAAGCAAGCTAATTTTTATAGAAAAAATTTGCTTTGACACAAAGCTAATTTTTATAGAAAAAATTTGCTTTGACTCAAAGCTAATTTTTATAGAAAAAAAATTGCTTTGACTCAAAGCTAATTTTTATAGAAAAAAAATTGCTTTGACTCAAAGCTAATTTTTATAGAAAAAAAATTGCTTTGACTCAAAGCTAATTTTTATAGAAAAAAATTGCTTTGACTCAAAGCTAATTTTTATAGAAAAAATTTAGCTTTGACTCAAAAGCTAATTTTTATAGAAAAAATTTGCTTTGACTCAAAAGCTAATTTTTATAGAAAAAATTTGCTTTGACTCAAAGCTATTTTTTATAGAAAAAATTTGCTTTGACTCAAAGCTATTTTTTATAGAAAAAATTTGCTTTGACTCAAAGCTAATTTTTATAGAAAAAATTTGCTAATTTTTATAGAAAAAATTTGCTTTGACTCAAAGCTAATTTTTATAGAAAAAATTTGCTAATTTTTATAGAAAAAATTTGCTTTGACTCAAAGCTAATTTTTATAGAAAAAATTTGCTAATTTTTATAGAAAAAATTTCGCTTTGACTCAACACTAATTATTATAGAAAAAATTTCGCTTTGACTCAAAGCTAATTTTTATAGAAAAAAATTTCGCTTTGACTCAAAGCTAATTTTTATAGAAAAAAATTTGCTTTGACTCAAAGCTAATTTTTATAGAAAAAATTTCGCTTTGACTCAAAACTAATTTTTATAGAAAAAATTAGCGTTGACTCAAAGCAAATTTTTATAGAAAAAATTTCGCTTTGACTCAAAGCTAATTTTTATAGAAAAAATTTCGCTTTGACTCAAAGCTAATTTTTATAGAAAAAATTTGCTTTGTCTCAAAGCTAATTTTTATAGAAAAAATTTCGCTTTGTCTCAAAACTAATTTTTATAGAAAAAATTTCGCTTTGACTCAAAGCTAATTTTTATAGAAAAAAATTTCGCTTTGACTCAAAGCTAATTTTTATAGAAAAAAATTTCGCTTTGACTCAAAGCTATTTTTTATAGAAAAAAATTTCGCTTTGACTCAAAGCTAATTTTTATAGAAAAAAATTTCCTTTGACTCAAAGCTAATTTTTATAGAAAAAAATTTCCTTTGACTCAAAGCTAATTTTTATAGAAAAAAATTTGCTTTGACTCAACGCTAATTTTTATAGAAAAAAATTTGCTTTGACTCAAAGCTAATTTTTATAGAAAAAATTTCGCTTTGATTCAAAACTAATTTTTATAGAAAAAATTTCGCTGACTCAAAGCTAATTTTTATAGAAAAAAATTTGCTTTGACTCAATGTAAATTTTTATAGAAAAAATTTGCTTTGACTCAATTTTTATAGAAAAAAATTTGCTTTGACTCAAAGCTAATTTTATAGAAAAAAAATTGCTTTGAATCAAAGCTAATTTTTTCTTTATAAATTCTATTCAAAATTAGCTAATTTTTATAGAAAAAATTTGCTTTGACTCAAAGCTAATATCTATAGAATAAATTTGTTTTGAATCAAAGCTAATTTTTATAGAAAACATCTGCTTTGATACAAAGCTAATTTTTACAGCAAATATTTGCTTTGACGCAAGCTAATTTTTTATAGCAAAAATTTGCTTTGACTCAAAGCTAATTTTTTATAACAAAATTTTTTTGTCATAACTACTATCAAATAGAACTAAGCTTGATGCAAGTTTCATCCAGATCGGAAGCCATCGCTTTTAAAAATTGACTCACTTGACATGAAATCCACCATATATATTAAATTTTTTTTTGAGTTAGAAATCCTTTTGATGTACAATTTTGCAATGCAAATATTTATTTTTTCTTATATTACAAATTCGTTAAAAACATTTACATCGTTAGTGTATTTTAATTTTAATTGCAAGATTAGGAAAAATATTGGTCTCTTTTGTTGCCCATTGTTTTTAATTAATTTTACGAAATTCATATTGCTTTCTAAATATGTTTTTTTCTATAAAAATATACATATGACTCATTAAAGGGAAATAAGAGAATTTTGAGTGTTGAATGAAAAATGTGTTGTTTTCAATTCAATGATTGCCAAGAAATCAAATGGTTTTTCTGTTCGGTCTATCTGTAACAGAATAAATAAACCACTATAATGTAATATACCAACATACATACTCATCTTTATATATTGCAGCAAAACCAAATTATGGTGAAAACCATCAATTATGTTTGTTTTTACATATATTTTTTTGTTTTGCAAAATATGTAAACAACAAAACCGAATTCAAAATCTATTGAAGGTGAGATGGCCGTTCGAGGCAAAGTGGAGGAAGAGAATTAAACTAATCAATGTCTTACATATTCAATATTCAGTCTACACCACGTCGTTTAATCGCAGTGCAGCGATTATATGTAGAGAGAAAACATCCGTCCATGCGCGCCAGCAGCAACCACTGACCACAGGTATCTCAAAGACCAATAACCACAAATAACATTGAGCGGGGAGAATTCTTAAATGAAGTGTCCGAAACAATGTAGTTTTTTCTATTACCAAAAAAAAAAAACAAACAAAAATGTAGGGATGTCTATCTTGGCAAAACCATCTGACTTTAATCTGATGCTATACCTATCAGCGTGTGCGTGTTTTTTGTAATGAAAATCTTGAAAAGTAATATAAAAAAATATATATATTTTTATATATCCCGATCTCTATAAACTATAAATTTCAGTGGTTGATAGAAAGGTCCACATTGTTCCTTCAGTTATGTTTTTGGTAATGTTGTTTATAAGTATGATTCTGCACATATACGGAAAAGGGGCTTTTTCGTTGGTATACATTTTATTACCCCTTGAGAGTATTAGATACCTGAAAAGTGTACCACAAAAATAGTGATTTTTGTAGAAAAATGTTGCTGAAAAATGCATTCGAAAACCGAGTATATAAGTATGATTCTGCACATCTGATCTGAGACTCATCACAGACTACCACAATACATAACAATTTGAGGGCATTAAATTCCCGAAAAGAATACCTCAAAAATCAGAGTACGATTTTCACTATTTATGCACATGTTTATACTTATAATTGTGATTCTGCACATCTTTGGGAAAATTTGTTTCCATAAACATAAATTTTATTTAAATTTGAATACAATAAAAAACCGATATATGTACCACAAAAATCGGTATGACATTTTTATTGCTGCATTTATCACACTTGACATCCCTAAATTAAAGAGTTTCTGTCTGGTACTGACATCGTTTACTGTTCTCACTGCGATTCTTTTTTCTCGCTCACTCTCTCTCTCTCTCAGATACATACGCACACATTGACACAAAAATAGTTATTTTTAGCGGAAAAGACGAGCCCACAGATTTAACTTGAATTGTTTTATGCAGTTTTGTGCTTCTTGCGGCAGCGTTGCTGCAACTGCAGCTGCATTTGCTGCATCGATGCGAGGCTTTTTAACAACCAACGATCAATTAGCCAAGTTAGTTTCAAGACACTCTTTCGCATCGTTGGTTGCGTTCGTTCGCTGCGTTCAGTGCGAAAAAATCACGCGCGCGCTTCTCTCAATATCCAAACGGTCCGTCAAGACTTGACGACAAAATGCACGCGACGTCATAGCAAACACAGCACCAACCAACACTTGTCTCGTGTTTTTCGTTGTTTACAAAGCAGTTTTTTTTTTCAATTACTGCAAAATGAACACAAATAATAAATAAAACTATGTGTTAAAACGTAAAATTAACGTGAGATTATGTAGCATTTTTGTTTTCGCATTTAAGCAAAAAAAAAAATGCTATAGCCAAAAATGCGTTTCATGAGTGTTTTGATTTGAAATTGTTGCTCCGCCACCGTCATATACATACATACATACATACAAACGTATACATGTGTTTTGCTGTAACTCTTGTTTGGCATTTTCCACAAACTATAATTTTTATACCAAATTAGCGTTGTTTACATCGATGAAAAAAGGTGTCAATTAGGCATTGCTTTGATGTTTAAAAATTTATTAAAAAATTAATTATATACCATTTCAAAATTCATTCAAGATTGGAAGAAGCAAATTAATTTTGAATATTTGAAAAATCAAGAAAATGCAATAATATGTTGGTTATCAAATAATGTAAAATAATAAGTGCAAAATAAATAATAAATAGAAAATAATAAGTAATAGAAAATAAATAATATAATAAATAGAAAATAAAACAATAAATAAAATAAAATTTTTAAAGTTTTGTCTGGCTCTAGATCATATATAAATTAAAATAAACAGAAAACTGATGGTGTTGTTTTTATTATGTTTAATTTTGCTTTATTTCCGATATTTCGATCTTCTTCGACGGTCATCTTCAGGGATTTTCAATTTAAATAAACTAACACAGCATTGTTTCAAAATTGGAACAAACAAGTTAATTCCGAATATGTGCAAAATCGAGAAATGCAATAATAAATCTCTTTTAAATGAAGTCAAATAATAAATAGTTTAAAATCGGTTAATAATTAACAATGTAATAGGCGTTCAAGTGAAAAACGGCAAGAAAATCGTTTTTTTTACCCGTAAATCCAGATTTTGGGGGTGTCCCGAAAATTTCGTAGAACAAACGTTGGGTTACTCGCCAAAACCTACCAGAAAAATTGTATCTCGGCTTTTGGACTGTCGCATTGCGTAATTTATCCACAAAGTCATAAAATATCTGCCAGTAAAATATTGAAAAATACGTATACGTATAAAACAAAACAGAACAGAACATTTTTGCGATTTATTAGGCACCGGATGCACTTTTTTTGGGTAGGGTTGTTCCGTATTTTTTTCTCCTATTCAATATCTACAACTTTGCTTCAGACACAAAGATAATTCCATACGGTATGCTGAGAAAAAAGTATAAAAAAGGGGTAAAATCCACCTTGAGCAAAAAAAAATCGTATGGCCATTAAATTATTAATTGGCCAACTTGACTAAACGAATGATGCAGATGTTCTTACTTTTTGGGGATACTTTCACGCCCAATTCTAAGAATTGAGTCCCAAATCAATGAGCTGGAAAATGCTGTACTGTGTAATATACAGAAAATAAATAAAATAAAATAATAGAAAATCAGAAAATAAAATAATAAACCAATAATAATAAAAATAAAGTTTTTAATAGAAAATAAATATAGTAATAAATAGAAAATAAATAAAATACGATAATAAATAAAAGTAATATAAAAAATATAAAATAAAAAATAATAAATCAAAAATAAGTACATAATAGCAAATAAATAAATTAAAATAATAAAAAGAAAATAAATAAACTAATAAAGAGAAAATAAATAACAAAATAATAAATAGAAAAAAAATAAAATAATTAATAGAAGAAAAAACAAAATAAACAAACTAAAATAATAAAAAGGAAATAAAAAAAATTATAAATAGAAAATAAATAAAATAATTAAAAAAACTAAATAGAAAATAAATATCAATTAAAAAATAATATAGTAAAAGGAAAATAAATAAAATAAAATGATGAATACAAAATAAATATCCAATAAAAAAATAATATAATAAAAAGAAAATAAATAAAATAAAAAATCAATATAAGTAGAAAATAAATAAAAGGTCATCAAGTATATACCATTTAAAAATTCATTCAAAATTGAATTGAATTAATTTCGAATATTTGCAGTAGAATAAGTAGAAAATAAATAAAAAATAATAAATAGAAAATAAATAAAAAATAATAAACAGATAATACTGAAATAAAATAATAAAATGAAAACAAATAAAATTAAATAATAAAAAGGAAATAAATAAAATAAAATAATAAATAGAAAAAATAGAGAATTTTATAATAAATCAAAAATCATTAAAAATAATTAATAGTAAATAAAGTAATAAATAGAAAATAAATATTGTGAAATAATAAACAGAAAATAAAATAAATACTTAAAAATTTAAACTCGATACCATTTTTTGTAATTTTTGTTTCCATTACATTTTTGCAATGGACAAATTGAAACTGAAACATATGGTCTGGGACCAAATAAATAAAAAATAATAAATAGAAAATAAATAAAAAATAATAAACAGATAATACTGAAATAAAATAATAAAATGAAAACAAATAAAATTAAATAATAAAAAGGAAATAAATAAAATAAAATAATAAATAGAAAAAATAGAGAATTTTATAATAAATCAAAAATCATTAAAAATAATTAATAGTAAATAAAGTAATAAATAGAAAATAAATATTGTGAAATAATAAACAGAAAATAAAATAAATACTTAAAAATTTAAACTCGATACCATTTTTTGTAATTTTTGTTTCCATTACATTTTTGCAATGGACAAATTGAAACTGAAACATATGGTCTGGGACCAAAATAAATTCTGACGAATAAATAAATAAAATAATAAATAAATAAAAAATTAAAAAATAAATAGAAAATACTAAAATAGCATAATAGAAAATAAATAAAAGAAAGTGATAAAAAGGAAATAAATAAAATAATAAAAAAAAAACCAAATAAAAATATAAATCATAAACAATTAATAGAAAATAAATGAAATAAAAAAATAATAAACAGAAAATAAATAAAAAATTATAAATAGAAAATACTAAAATAAAATAAAAAATAGAAAATAAATAAATTAAATAAATAAAATAAAAATGGAAAATAAATAAAATGAAATAGTAGAAAATACGTAAGTAAAATAATAGAAAATAAATAAAATAATAAATAGAATGTAAATAAAATTAAATAATAAATAGAAAATAACTACAGTAAAATAACAAACAGAAAATAAATAAAATAAAATGGTAAATAAAAAATAAAATAATAAATCGAAAATAAATAGAAAACAAATAAATCAACATAATAAATCGAAAGTGAATATTTAATAAATAAAAATTAATAAATTAACAAACGAAATAGAAAGTAAATAAAATAAAATAATAGATAGAAAAAAAATCAAATAAAAATAATAGATAGAAGATGGATTCCAGAGCGCGGTGTCTTATATTTTCCAATACTCCACAAACACATATTTCGCATTTCTGATCGAAAAAGCTTAACCATTCGAGTGTGCAAACAATCTAATAATAAATAGAAAATAAGTAAAATTATAAATTTAAAATAAATAAAATGTTAAATAGAAAATAAACAAAATACGATTTTTTATTATCTAATAAATCGAATTTAAAGATAATAGTAAAACGAAAATAATAAATAGAATAAACTAAAATATCATAAATCGAAATGAATAAAATAATAGATAAAAATTAATAAATTAACACAATAAAAAATACTAAATAAAACAGAAAATAAATAAAATAATAAATAGAATATAAATAAAATAATAACGAGAAAATAATTTAAATAATATAGTAAATAAAAATAAATATTGGAAATTAAATAAAATAAATAATTAATACAAATTAAAAAGATCACTCACTGTCTTTTGATATAAAGACCATTTTGCCAAACGATAACATAAATAAATAAAATAATGAATAGAAAATAAATTAAGTAATAAATATGAAATAAATTAAATATTAAATCAAAAATAAATAAAATAAATCGAAATGAATAAAATAATCGATGAAAAATAATAAATTAACATAATAAAATGAAACTAAATAAAATGGAAAATAAATAAAATAATAAATAGAAAATAAATAAATTAATAGAGAGAGATAATTTAAATAAATTATTAATACAAATTAAAAAGACCACTCACTGTCTTTTGATATAATGACCATTTAGCCAAACGATAACATATAAATAAATAAATAAAATAATGAATAGAAAATAAATAAAATAATAAATATGAAATAAATTAAATATTAAATCGAAAACAAATAAAATAATAAAATAAGCAAATAAAATAATAATAAATAATAAAAATAACATCATTTATCGAAAATGACTAAAATATTAAATAAAAATTTATAGGTAAACAAAATAAATAGAAAATAAATAAATTATCATACTAATTAGAAAATAATTACAATAATTAGAAAAAAAAAATAATAAAATAATAAATAGCAAATAGAAAATAAATAAAATAATAAATAGAAAACAAGTAAAATAACAGAATAAATTGAAAATTAATAAAATTATAAATAAAAGTTAATCAAATTATAAATTAAAATTAATAAATAGAAAATTAATAAAAAAATAGAATAAATAGAAAATAAATAAAATAAGATAATAAATAGAAAATAAATAAAATATAATAAATAATAAAAAACATAATTGAAAATAAATGAAATAATAAAAAGGAAATAAATAAAATAATAAAAAGAAAATATATAAAATAAAATAATAAATAGAATATAAAAAAATAATTTGAAAATAACAAGATAGGAAAAAATTAGAATTATATAGTAAAAATAATATAAATCAAAAACAAATCAAATAAAATAATATATAGAACAAAAAATAATAAAAAATGAAAAATAAAGTAATAGATAAAAATTAAAATAAAAAAATTAAAATAAATACAATAAAATAATAAATTGAAAATAAATAAAATAAAACAATAAATGGAATAAATAAAATAATATATAAATAAAATAATAAACAGAAAAAAAAATTATTAATAAAATAATAAATAGAAAATAAATGCAATTAAAAACAAGTGACAATGGCGCTAAGTTCGGCGATGCCGAATCTTATATACCATCCACCATGGATCGCATGTAATAGTGTCGAGAAAAAATAGACTCATATCACCAAATTGCAACCCAATTCATTGAATCTTGTGGTTTTTGTTGCGTTTACTAGTAACACACGGACCTATGAATATTGCCCATTTTCAATCCCAAGTTGGTTGATTGGTTCGTGGTGGCTAAAAAACCGTCCTTTAGCCTCAATAAGTATCTTAATAAACCGTTTTGTGAACTACACCACTCGTGTAATGTCTGTAATTTCTATATGTTTTTATATCCAGCCTGATAAATTGAGGTATTTCACAAGGTCTCCCAGACCTATCTCAGTCGTATCGAGGAGGTTATGAAGGAACGGTCAACATAAAGCTTTAAGTCTGCGTTGTGAAAGTTCTGGGCAGGAACTGAGAAGGTGTTCAACCGTCTCCTCTTAATCACATGTTACCTGTAGCTATAAGAAGTATCTATACCAAATTTCAGTCATCTAGATCTATTATTGTAGACTGTAGCGTGGTTACAACAGAGGGACATGGCTAAATCGTCTTAAAATTTGACGACGATTAAGAATATACGTACAGGGTTGCCCATATTCGACGGACCCATGTTTTTTTTGGGCCCATTCCAATCGACGAGGCTTGTCCGCAGGCAACAATCTTTGCATCAATAGAATTTTGTACGGGAACAAATGCAAATCAACGCGAATAATCCGTTGTAAAGTGGACCGATCCATGCCCAACTGCTGAGAACGGCGTTTTTGGGATGTTCTTGGGGACCTCTCAACACTGGCTCGTACGGCAGCGATATTCTCGGCCGATCGCCTTGGTCGACTTTTATTTGGCCTCTTCGGATTAGAAAGAGCCTCACCAGTCGAAAATTTTTCGTATAAACGCTTAATGGTGTTCTTAGAAGGCGCACTTCTCACATTTTTTAATATTTTAAAAGCACGTTGAGTTTTCACAATTGACTTCTTCTGTTGAATGTAAATTTCAACTATTTCGCGTGGCGTGTATTGTTCCATGGTAAAAATCTGCTTGGACTGACACTTCAAACGCGGTATGTCATTAAGCGATCTGACATCTCTGTCAAAAGTTATGGCGTTGCCAGATGGGTCCGTCGAATATGGGAGACCCTGTATGTATATACTTTATGGGGTCTAAGATCCTATGGTGGGTGGTGTAAAAATGGAATAAAATAAATGGAATAAAATAAAAGGAACAAAATAGCTAAAATTAATAAAAGAAATTAAATAGAGTTGGGTTTTTTTAAGTTTAAACCGAAAACAAAATATTTCCTCCAAATTTTGTTCAAATTTTTAATATTGGATCACAGATCTGGTACTCATATCTACCACCACAAATGGTTGTCATTCTGCGTACTATACTATTTTAACTTCGATTACTGGATTAAATCAGCTGAGATTTAATACTACGTTTACCGTTCGGGGTTTTGATACACACTGTCGCCCCAATACGAATAAGAACTTCTGCATCATTCGTTTAGTCAAATTGGCTCAATCAATAATTTAATGGTCATACGATTTTTTTTGCTCAAGGTGGATTTTTAGTACTTTTTCTATATTTTTTTCTCGGTGTATCGTACAGAATATCCCTTTTGTGTCTGAAGCATAGTTGTAGGTATTGAATAGGAGAAAAGAAATGGTGAACAAACCTACCCGAAAAATGTACAGGGTTCCCGTCGGGAAGGTATACTACTTTGTTTGTTTCCATGGTAATCCTGGCTGTATGCGATGTGTCACCGTCCTGTTGATACCACCTGTTAATCAAGCCCAAAGCATGTAGTTCTGGCGGTAAAAAGTTTTCAATCATATCATGATATTGCTCCCCACTGGCAGTTTTCATTTTCATAGAAGTAAGGTCCAATGATTCCTCCTGACCAAATTGCACACCAGACTTCACTTTTAATGGATTCAAAGGTGACAGATGAATAATTTGGGGGTTTTCCATTGCCCAGAATCGACTATTCTGTTTATTCACATATCCATTCAAAAGAAAATGTGCCTCGTCACTCATTATGATTTTTTTTATGAAAATCGGTGTTGTCATGTTTTAACGATTAAAACACTTTGGTTTATCGAATATTTTTCCATAATAAATTTGCCACGTCTCTACTTTACGACTGCCAAATATGAACTGTCAAGACTAATGTTTACCAAAATGGCGGCAAACCAAAGTAGTATACCTTCCCGGCGGACACCCTGTATATCCAGTGCCTTAAAAATAGCAAAAATGTTCTGTTTTATACGTATACGCATTTTTCAATATTTTACTGACATATATTTTATGACTTTGTGGACTTTTTTCGATTTTTAAGGCACTGGATGCACTTTTTGTGGGTAGGTTTGTTCCGAATTCTTTTCTCCTATTCAATATCAAGGAGAAAAGATGTTGAATAGGAGATATTCCGTTCGGTATACCGAGAAAAAATTTAGAAAAAGTGCAAAAAATCCACTTTGAGCAAAAATTTCCTCCAAATATTGGCAACTCTTTCTTCCGAAACAAAAGAGATATTCCGTTCGGTATACCGAGAAAAAAATATAGAAAAAGTGCAAAAAATCCACCTTGAGCAAAAATTTCCTCCAAATATTGGCAACTATTTCCCAGACAGGTTCTTAGAATTCTCCTCTTCCGACGTAATGGGAAAAAACTCTCTCTCAAACTTCTAGAGAAGGAGAAATAGTAAAAGTTGTTGATTGATATTAATCATACGTTGTCTGGTACCACCACAAATCACACAACACACAGAGCATGTTCAACAACGTCCGTTCATAGAGATCAATAAACCAGCAACAACAACACAATCACTTTACCGCCTAAATTAAAATAACAGTTCACTTTGATTTGTTTACTATAATGGCTTAGCGGTGGCTATGTATGAGTGCTTGTTGGTGAGAGAGAAAGAGAGGGAGAGAAAATGAGCAAACATCTTTGAGATGTTCGTTTGTTTTCTTTTTTTTATCAAGCAAACTACTCTCCCCCGAGTACCAATCAAGCAGCAAATGACGCGCAGCGTAAAGCGCTTAAACTCATATGTTTAACGTTTACATTGAGCGACGGGCATATGGCTTCCGCCGCAAAGGTCTCAGGCGGCAAAACAATTCAAATCAAAACACATTCAGGCGGCCGATTCAACAACCTATGAAACCGAACAGATGATGATAATATACTGATGATGATGATAATATTCCATTCATAACGATTTGTACCTTGAAAGTGATCACAACAGAAACATTGCGGCGACTTTGCAAACGAGATTTGAATTTCGAGAGAAGAAAATTAAAAATAGTGAAAGAATAAAAAGAAAAAAAAAAAACAAATAAAACTTCGCGCGTGCAATAATTTAAAATAAAAATATACATATTCTCTATCACAAGAGTGTCAAGTGATTGATGTTGTCGCCGTCGTCGCCTTCACCCTCGACGTGTTTGTCATTTACGTCACTTACATCCCTATCATAGATAAATATTTAAAAACAAATTAATTATAAATTTAATATTTGTTATTATCCGCTATGTAAAGAGTGTTGATGGTCATGGACACGAGCGCCTATCCTCACAGTTGCCCGAACTATATGTATATGTACATATATTTGATTGTTCATGTTTACCGTCACTTAATCGGTTAAAAAATGGAAACCTTAAAGTGTTCATTGACTAAGTGAAGTGTGATACGTTTTTCAAATGTTTATTTAGTCCGTCAAATAAAAAAAATTCCAAAATTTCGTCATACTCGTACCTAAGGATAACCATCTTCAAATCTGAAGCAGGCAGTTATGACAGCCAGTGCTATCAGTTTGACGCCAACCAATTATCCAAGCAACTGTCAGTCATCGTAATTGTCACACAGTGCAATTCAAAGAGGGTCTGAACGCCTCTTATAAGTACCACTGGGTGTGCGGTGTGAGTGCGTGCGTATGTGCCTTCGTCCATATCGCGGCTGCTACTTGAGAGTACCCTTTTGGCAGACAGGGGTAGTGCAAAAACAAACTAAATAAACAAAACCTTTATAAAAAATACTCGTTCCAACATTAACTCAATTAACGGAAAATGATTGTTCACAAATTTTCTTGCCATTCATTAACGTCGACGACGACGCCACTATCGCTGCTGCTGCTGCAGTCGCCTACACCGTCTCATTTTTGTGGTCTTTTTTGCTGATGTCGCGCAGCAAGAAAACGCCGAAGAAGAACAAGAAAAATTTACCGCCGAATAGACATAAATCACTTACTTTCAATTTGTTGTAATTAATTGTTCATGTATAAATGTTGTGACACAGTCAACTAAAACGTTTAGTATGAAATTATCAAAGAGTTGGGATGAATTAATTTTAAGCGCGTCGCGATTGAGTTTGAACAATTTACGCACGCCCGGCAAGAAAAAGAATAAAAATGTTAGTATACGAGTATACCCAAAGTTAGTATGTACATATGTAAATTACAAAAGCATCTACACAAAAATTAATATTAATATTGAAAATACAAAACAAAAAAAAAAGTATATACAAATATGGCCATAAAAAAAGAAAATGATTTTCAAACATTTAATTGTAAAAAAACAAAATTAAGATTTAATAACATTGTGCTCAAAATGGACACTTTAAAAATGTAACAGAAAGGAGACTAAAATGTGTAAAACTTTCGGCCAGGATTATTTTTCGGAAAACGTTGAAAAAAACTGTTCATATTTTGTCAGTCTATAGTCTTGGAAATGTTGCCCAAACCACAGACTCTCTATTATACAGATGTGCCGTCGTGAGTTTGTTTACATTTTCGTGAGTTACGAACGAATATAAATAATTTTTTATTCGCAAAAAAAAAATGTTTTCTGTAGTGTTTTTTAAGTGTTTTTGCACTTAACGATCGATATTAATTTTCTAAATGTGATAATTGGAAAAAAATCTGGAAAATCGGTCTAAAAGTACGCAAAAAAATCACTCGCTGAAATCAAATTTCTATTCGTTCGTCACTGATAGAGTACTCGCTACTGGACGGGCCTTCTTTATAAATTTATTTTCTTTGGCCCAAAATACTAAATATGAAAACAGTAAGAAGATTGCTGCAGAAGTTATGGGAATATTGTGTTCGAATGAGTCTGTTAATGAATCCACGCTCTGCATTGTAATTGTTTATGTTTATAATTTTAGTATGAATTGTCCATTTTGTGTGGGCTGTACCAAAAAGGAAATGACAATTATGCCCATTTTTTCGGGGTATAGGTACTATAAATCCATTACACAGCACAACAGTTATAGGCAGTTAATTTTTTTGTACAAAATACTCGTAGTCCTTTTTGCGTGGGTGGTACGAAAATGGACGGGACCACTTCGCCCATGTTGATAGCAACAGATAAACTGCTACTATATGTGAAATTAAAGAGGATTCAGGTATATATACACAGCGTGATCCATTTCGAGGTTTCCTACTTTTTATACCCTCACTTTAGTGTGACGAGGGTATATATCATTTGCTACGGAAAAAAGTGTAACACATCGAAGGAGTGACCTAAGACCCTAAGTATGTTCGGCGGATATCCGTTTTGGGACATTTTAAGTCGAATGAGCAATGTCCGTCCGTCTGTCTGTCTGTCTGTCTGTCTGTCTGTCTGCCTGTCTGTCTGTCTGTCTGCTGGCTGGTGCGCACGATAACTCTCGAAAGGAGTAACCGACTGACTTCAAATTTGGTATGTGGTAATATTTTTTTCTATCTCCGGCTAAGTTCGAAGATGGGCCATATTGGTCCACTCCTTCTGGTACCTCCCCCACAAAGGGTTAAAATGTTGTGAAATATTGATTCTTTAATAACTGCCATTATACTTATTCGAAGCTTCTGAAATTCCACACATAATATTAGTTTATTAGTCGCTATCAACTCGAGAAAAATGGGTGAAGTTGCCACGCCCCTTTTGGTACCTCCCACACAAATGCACCATTTTGCACTAAAAGTTAACAGCTTATAACATTAATAGCAGTGCATAAAAATACTTGAAATTTTGTACAGTGTAATGCTTTTATAATGACTATAGCCCAGTGAAAAATGGGCGTTATCACCACGCCCCTTTTTGTACCTCCCACACAAAATGGTCAGTAATACCACAATTTAATATCTCATAACGTTAATATACCAGTCCACATAAACGCTTATAATTCGGCACAGTGCAATGTATTTAAAGTATCTACTGTTCAGCGAAATATAGGTGTATTTCCTAAACCCCTTCTGGTATCTCCCATACAAATTTACAGAATAATTCATGTACTATTCAATATTACATTACTCACAAAGTGAGGGTATACCTTAGTCGGTTTACCCGACTGAAACTTTCTTACTTGTTTAAAGAAAAAAACATAGAAAATTCAAATTGAATGGGGAATGTTTATTATCATTTGAAAGAACATTCTTTGGCATTTATTTTTTGAAGATTATGTCTATCAAATGTTGGCCACGGCTACGTCTCAGATGGTCCATCCGTTGAGTCCAATTTTCGATGACTCGTTCGAGCATTTCGACTGGTAACTGGCGAATGACACGTGTGATGTTTTGCTCCAAGGCCTGAATCCAAGCGGGTTTGTCCACATAAACTTTACATATCACCACAGAAAAAAGTCTAACGGTGTGATATCAGACGATCACCTCTTCGAGAGATAACACGATCCGGAAACTTTTCCCGTAACAGAGCAATGGTTTCGTTGCTTGTGTGGCACGTAGCGCCGTTTTGTTAAAAGTAAACGTTGTCCAGATCAATACCATCCAACTCCGACCATAAAAAATCATTAATCATCTCACGATAGCGCAATCCAATCACCGTAACTTTTGATCCAACCACATTTTCGAAAAAGTAAGGTCCAATGACCCCGCCGGACCATAAACCGCACCAAACAGTCACACGTTGAGGATGGAGAGGCTCTTCAACAATAACTTGGGTTTTTCGAGCCCCAGATGCGACAATTTTGCTTGTTGACGTAGCCACCGAGGTGGAAATGAGCCTCATCAGTCAAAATGATTTTTCGATGGAATTCCGGATCATTTTCATGCATTTCAAGGACCCAATCACCAAAGACACGACGTTGTTGATGATCGGCCGGCTTAAGTTCTTGTGTTATCTGAACTATATAAGCCTTAAGACCCAAGTCTACGGTGTAATGACGTTTGTGGAATGCCCAATTCCAAAGAACGACGAGGAATTGACAAACCTGGGTTTTCTTCAACACTTTGGGCTACAGAAGCAATATTCTCAGTTGTTCTTGAGCGACGTGCACGGGTTTCATTCTTCACATCACTAACTTGTCCCAACAGCTCCAATTTTTCATCAATTTCTGTATTGCGGTCCGACAAGGTGCTTCACGACGACCCAAAAATGCTTTAGTTTTGCGAACTGTGACTGCAAGATTTTCACCAGTTTTGTAGTGAATTTTAATAATTTCAATGCGTTGTTGAATCTTATATCGTTCCATTTTTAGTAATGGCGTAGTTTCTACTTGTCAAAAAATACAAGTTTCAAAAGTGACAGCTACCGGATGATTCAAAATAACATCTCTTGTTGGAAACCCCTGTAGTATAAAAGTTATGTAACAAAAAAATTTGTTTTTGTTTCCGAGACCTAAACACTTATTGGTATAGATAGAGGCATACTATTTTATGAAACCAAAACAATTTTTTTTATGGTAAAGTTTTTTTTAATTTTTTTTCTAGACTTCCAATTTTCGTGGTTGGTACCTTTAGTATTTGAACCATATTTTTTTAAGTATAAGCTCGATAAAGCCGAGATACCACTTAAATTAAAGGAAATCATAACTTTCATGTAGAAACAGAAGTTTAGTAACAGTCGTAAAAACAATTAGAAAAGAAACGATTTTTCAAAAACCTCGTTTTTTGCTGGAATGAAAAAAAAACATAAAAATAGAAAAAATTCGAAAAAAAAAAGTTGTTTGTTCCATTTTTTATAAAGCTGGCATCCTAACGAAGTGCCTATTTGAAAAAAATCTACGGATAAATGTGTGAATTATCCTAACGAAGTGCATATTTGAAAAAATCTATGGATAAATGTGTGAATTATGACCCACATTGTAAAAATTAGGGAATTTAATCAAAATAATTTTTCATGTTTTTTATATTGGCAACTTTGTTTGGGAAGACTAAAAGGGGTGTGGCAATAACGCCCATATTTATACCCTCCACCATAGGATGGGGGGTATATTCATTTTGTCACTCCGTTTGTAACACCTCTAAATATTGATCTGAGACCCCATAAAGTATATATATTAGGGATGTAACGAAAGTGGCTTTAGCGAATATTGAAATATATTTCTTGCGAATGCGAAAGCGAATAATGAAATATGCATTTTTGCGAAAGCGAATGCGAATAATAGTTTGAGCCTTTAGTACCAACAAATTTAAGGAACTGAATTGATACTTTTCCAGGATATTCAAGTATTAAGACTGTTTTGCATAGTTTTACCTCCTGTTACCACAAGCACACACATATCTTCAAATTGTGTGAAGGGAATAAGGAGATTTAACACTTTCAAAAATGGAAGCGATTTGTATGGGAGGTACTAAAAGGGGCGTGGCAATAACGGTAATTTTTTCACGGAACTGTAAGGACTATAAAAGCAGCACACCTCACAAAATTTCAAGTATTTCTATGGACTGGAATCAATGTAATAAGCCGTCAACTTTTTGTGCAAAATTGTCCATTTGTATTGGAGGTATCAAAAAGAGCGTGGCAACTTCGCCCATTTTTCTCAAGATGATAGCGACCAAGAAACTAATACTATGTGTGGAATTGTGAAAGATTCTGGGTATAAGTATATACGTTATTGGATAATCAATATTTCACAAAATTTTACAAGAAAAATTTTTTTTAAGTTTTTTTCCATCAAAAAACTTTAAACAATTCTTATACGCTCAAACGAATGTAATTGAAATCATCGTAATAGCTTCCTTGTAGCTATCAACTCGAAATTGCCGCTCAGCGGAATCAAAATGTTTGGTACACAAAGTTATCGATAATACGAACGAACGGTACCGCCAAGATCTGTCAGACTTCCTAGAAAGTCCGACCAAGGTATATCCAGATGTAGTTTACAGTAACAAAGCAGGTGCTCAATTCTCTCCACTTCTACTCATCTCGACAGCTTCTGCAGAAGTCATTGTACACAATTCGTATCCTCATGGCGTGTTCGCCGAGGAAATGTCCCGTCAGAACTGACGCTGATATAGACAGTATTTTCCTCTCTAGTGCGAGGAGATATTTTGAACTTCTTGTTCGTTCATCTCTCATTGGACTGTCTAACTGCCTCTTGCCTAAACCACTGATTTGCATTTGGTCAGTGGAGCACCAATTTATGTATACAAATTCTTCGAGAATTTGAATTTGTCGAGTTCATGTGTTTTGGAGGTATATGAGGTTTATTTTAAACTGCACAGCCATTTCGCGGAGAAATCTTCCGCTGTCGAGGGCTGTTTGTGAAATTAAGCATGTAGCTTTCAGAGATTTAATTGCAGCCTGTTAGTTGGAGTAAATGAAGACGCCAGTGTTGATTACTACCATATTGCCATTATTTCGGCTTTATACTCTGAAAAAATACCTTAAAATTTAAGATTTGGGCCGAAGACTCTCTTTATCATTAAAATACATTTTGTATTTAAAATATAGATAATTTCATTAATATTAAGTAAATTTTCTTAATTTTATTTCAAAGATATAGGACGTCTTTGGCGTAAATATTTAATTTTAATACAAAATTTTTGCTGTGTAGACACTGAAATTATCTGTTTCTGGTACATATATTAAGACCAAGTTCTATACAGCGCATCCGAAGCCAACCATCTCAATAAGCTTCGAAGACCCCATAAAGTATATCTGTATAGAAGTGGAGATAGTTTATATTTCCTGCACAGAAAAAATGTTTGGCATAAAATTAAAGATTGGCGCCAAAGACTGCCTAAATCTTTTAAAAAAGTACGTTTTGTATTTAAAATTAAAAAAATTACTTAAAATTAATCAAATTATCTTTATTTTAAGTACAAAATGTACTTAATTTAAAGACTAAGGTCGTCGTCCTTGGTGCATTCTTTAATTTTATGACATTTTTTTCTGTGCGGTATTCAGCCGACCAAGTCCTCTCTCACAGGTGTCTTAGTGGCAAAGTTATTCTCGAAGGTGTACACTGTTGTTGAATAGTCCACATAAAAATGGGCTTAATTGCCGCGTCTCCCGTTTTGCTGGAGGATATAGCTTAGACAATTGCAGAAAATGGTGTCAGTCTTCTTCTTGTCCTTAATGAGCACCTGTATATATCGCACTTGTTTTCCCCAATAAAAAATGAACATGTTCTACATTAAGTATACCTACTTAATTTCAAATTGCCACTACAAATTTTGTTTTTAGTAGCCAAGAACATTTACACATACTTTTATTTTTACGTGCCGTATTTCACCTAATTATTTTATATATGTACGAGTATTTTATACACCAACGAAATATTATCTTTTCTGAGCCAGGGATTTTCTATTGTGATGCCTCACACCCTACACATTACATAGTTAGTTAATGGATGTGGCCAAAGCTTACTCAAGATATTAAATTAGGCTTTTGTGCTGTGGAGGCTATTACGATTAGGTATCACAAATGGAACATTAAATGCCACTTAACGTGGCAATTGTTATAAAATTGCATTTTTGCAAGAAATTATCGTAAGTGTTTTTTTTTTGCAAAAAAAAAACAACAGACTTAGGTATTTACGAGTAGTTAGTCACACGTAAGGCAGAACAAAAAACAAATGCAGCACCAGGGTGACCATGTGACAAATAAGCGAAAAACAGGGGAGGTATATTGAAGTTGAACTAAAGAAAATTTGGCTATTTGTCCAAGGTGTTCACAAGATGTCAGAAAAAGAAATCCTCGGTCGGTGGTATGCGACCGAGAGGTATTTTCTATGCTATCTACGGAGAGCTTAGTTGTTATTTTGACAGTCAACACTGCTAAGGTGTCTATACTCTAAATTGTCTTTGGTTGAATTCCAAATAAATTAGACGAATTTAATACTAGATTTTATATCAATAAAAAACTTTGTAACTTTAACATACAATAGAAAACTATGTATTTTAGGAAGAGTCTCTGGGGATCCTGTAACGCTGAAATGCAACATCAGAATACACTTTATAATTTTAACATATCTTTTTAAAATCTTTATTCAGTCTTGAAACAAGAAATAGTTCGCCCATGTCAAATGCGATTTTTATCTTTTTTTTTGATATGCACCGATTTCTTTTTTCGTTCGATATGGCGACCCCTTCAAATCTCTAAATATTTATTTAATATTCTCCACATTATTTTGTAATCCATTTTATAATTTATGAAACGCTCATATTTCATGCGATTGATAGCAACCAAATTAAATCCTAACATGTCAACTTATGTCGCATTTTTCCACGTGAATGATTGATAAGAGTGACAATCGATTTTTTTGGTGGTGTTATCGAACGACCAACACTCGTCAGTCGCGTATCTCTCTTACGATTATGATAAATGCATATACAAGTGTGGTGAATATTTCACGGAGTGACACTTTAAGGATAAGAAACTGTCAAAGGCATAAATCGAGGGCATTTAGTGTAATTAAAGATGACAGACAGTGGTCTAAACTTGCATATCGTCACCAGAAATGCGCAAAGGCGTAACCCTTAAAACATGAAAATTCGTTTTTTGATTGAATATGGTACACATAAGCGTAGGAAGGGGGTGGCTTGGGTGGTCTAATACCACCCCAGAAATTTTGTGTCGACTCTTATTGGAATATACAATCACCATAAACATTTTTCAATGCTGTGCAGATTGCATATTTATCTTCCCAAAGCTGGAAATCATATTGATTTAAATAGAATAAGCAATGTTCTACAAATAAAACATTTGGATGTTCGACGTCTCAGTAAAACAAGACGGAGTTGCAGATACGAAAATTGTAGATCAATTGCATTAAATTATGTTGGTACATAACATAAATGGTTTTCCAACAAGAGGTGTTATTTTGGTATTCAAAGAAAAATGCCATTTTTGAGATAAATGATCGGATGTTTATTTCATAATAAAGAGGAAGGTATGCCGTTAATATCGAAAAACAACATCAGCCAAATGGCCACCACGACCACGCTTACAGGACCATATCATTTCCATGAAATTTTCCATAACCAAATCGCAAAGTGGTTGCCCTATGTCCTTGATAGCCTCACGAATTCTATCTTTGAGGTCTTGAATCGACGCTGGGCTGTTGGCGTAGACCTTATCTTTCACGTGGCCCCAAAGGAAGAAGATCTCGGTGGCCAATTGTGATCACCTCTTCGAGAGATAACACGGTCCGGAAACTTTTCCCGTAACAGAGCAATGGTTTCGTTGCTTGTGTGGCACGTAGCGCCGTCTTGTTGAAAGTAAACGTTGTCCAGATCAATACCATCCAACTCCGACCATAAAAAATCATTAACCATCTCTCGATAGCGCAATCCATTCACCGTAACTGTTGAGCCAACCTCATTTTCGAAGAAGTAAGGTCCAATGACCCCGCCGGACCATAAACCGCACCAAACAGTCACACGTTGAGGATGGAGAGGCTTCTCAACAATAACTCTTGGGTTCTCCGAGCCCCAGATGCGACAATTTTGCTTGTTGACGTAGCCTCCTAGGTGGACATGGGCGTCATCAGACCAGATGATTTCCGATTTTTCGAATTTTAATAATTTCAGTGCGTTGTTCAATCGTGTATCGTTTCATTTTTGGTAATGGCGTAGTTTCTACTTGTCAAATGTCAAAGAATAAAAGCTTCAAAAGTGACAGCTACCGAAATAAGGGGTGATTCAAAATAACACCTCTTGTTGGAAAACCCTGTATAATAGGGCGGGTCTATTTAAAAATCGCCCATTGCTCAGTGAAAATCGTATTCTAGGGATCAAAATAAGAAACTTTGCCGAAGGAACCATACCTCTAAAACGAATTCTGATGTCCCGGAAAAAATCCCACTTTGACCCATTTAGAGTGCTCCAATCGAGTCCAAATGTATGACCGACCCCCACTCAATGAAGTGTTCAGTGAAAATCGTATTCTAGGGATCAAAATAAGAAACTTTGCCGAAGGAACCATACTTCTAAAACGAATTCTGATGTCCCGGAAAAAATCCCACTTTGACCCATTTAGAGTGCTCCAATCGAGTCCAAATGTATGGAACCCCCAGGGGGTTCCAGAGGATGTGCCACTGGCATGGGTGGGTCGGGCCTCCAAAGTTAGTGGGGGTCGGTCATACATTTGGACTCGATTGGAGCACTCTAAATGGGTCAAAGTGGGATTTTTCAAAATTTGCCCCTACCCAAAAGTTCGACCAAAATTCCGGGACATCAGAATTCGTTTTAGAGGTATGGTTCCTTCGGCAAAGTTTCTTATTTTGATCCCTAGAATACGATTTTCACTGAGCAATGGCGACTTTTTTTGCCTCCCCACAAATCGACCCGGCCTACTGTATAAGCTTCCCAAAAGAAATAGAAGAATGGAAAGTAAAGTTAACAGCAAGTATATGCCATTTGTACGTTTCGGCCATTTGTAATATGTCATGTTTACAATTTCATCATGGAGAGATATACGCAAGAACAACGATTACAAATTATTCAGTTTTATTATCAAAATAATCGTTCTCCAAGTGCAACTTTTCGTGCGCTAAGTCCATTTTGATCTTTGACCTTTTTTTGGTGTTTGTGTTATGTTTTGAGCTTTGGAGTGTTCTGACACATATATGTAGTAAAATTTTATGGCGAACATTTTTGTAGAACATTTCATCCCCTCTCTCCCAATTTTAAGGGGTGTTTTTTTACGATTTGTTAAAAAGGGGCCAAAAATTACAGTTATGTGGTGGAGCTAGAGGGTTAAAATGTTCCACAAAAATATTGGCCTTAATATTTTCTACAAATTTGCTGTACATGCCCTATACCAAAAAAATATTTTTTTGTTACATAACAGAGAAATACTTAAATTTTTGGGGTACAATGTGGTTTTTTTTTGGCTATTTAGGGTGCCTAGACACGTTCGGATTGTATTGATATGTTTACAAAAAAATTTCAGATTTACGTTGGCTACAATTTTGCCAAGCATTGCTAGTGAAAAATTACGAAAAAAGTGAAAAAAATATTTTTTCCTTCACATTTTCAAGAAAAAGTACCGGAAACAATTTTTTTTCGCAAAAAATGCTAAGAAACTTTGTTCAGCATATTCTTAGCTACATTATTGCCAAACATAGTTAAGCGGTATCACCAAGTCGGAATTAGTTGTTGGACAAAAGCTGATGACAACTTTTTCGAGGGGCCCACTGATTTTCAGAATTTTTGGAGGCCCATAAAACAAAATTGGACACCAATTTCGCCAAACCGAGTATAGGGTTATACTACCCTTTGATAGTAGAATCGAACCTATACTGTCAAGTCCGTGTATTTTTTTCACTGTTGCACAGTGCTATTAGTGATTTTTTTTACAAATCTGTGTAATCAAGATTGTGTCTTTGGGTTTTTACCCACTTCTAAAAATATGCCATGACTCGCGAAAGGAAGCAGATCCGATGGTAATACCTTCATAGTGGAGTAGATAAGACAAAGCCTCATTAGACGTTTTGGCTTCAATCTATACAAACTTGAGGTACGATGTCTGCAATTTTATAAAAATTAGGGTTACACTTTTGGGCATTTAAGAAAAATGCAATCACTAAAGACGTAACTTTAAAAATTCTGAGAAATAATTATTTTTTTTTTTTTGAAAGAAATAAATGTATGGACAATTTTTAGGAATGCTGCGAAAAAATCGCTTTTAAATATTCTATAATGTATTGGCCATGCAACACAGCTATTCGGGAATGTGTCCTAGCCAATGTAACCGGGGCAGTTTAGCCTTTTTACGGCATCTGCTTCTCCATAAGGAGAAGCATAGCGTCTCCTCCATGTATTATCTTCAATTCTACCTGGGCCAAAGATTATTCTTAAGACTTTTCTCTCGAAAATGTTTACAGCATTCTCCGTGCTTTTAGATAGTGTCCACGTCTGTGTCCCGTATAGCAATACTGGTAGTATCTTGTGGATGGTTTTTTTAATTTTCCATTTTATATGGCTCGAGAACAGTTGGGGCTTGCACATGAACAGACAGCGGTTCGAATTTGTAATCTTTCTACGTACTTCCGCTTGCACATCATTTAAAGAGTTTACGTTAGCAGCGAGATATCTAAATTCATCGACTCTTTTGAACTCATATATACCGACTGACACATGTTGTCCAATCCTTTCCAACCGTGTTTGCTTAGAGCTTGAGGGCCTGTATTTGGTCTTTTCTTGATTCACTATTAGATTAGAAAAATTCAATACTTTTCATTTTGCTTCTCCTGTAAAATAATGAAAATGTGGGTTAAGCCTGTGGGCATTTCACGTGACAATATGATAAATATATGCATTATGTCAAAACAAAAATAAAAGCAAGCAGTAAATTAATTTAGTTGTTGAAGAATTTATAGACGTTTTAATTGGCTTCTAAAAATATCTAGTCAGTGTAGCTGATAAGAATGCAGATAGTTAAATATAGATGGACACACAAACAAAGTTTAGCCAAAAATAAAGTACATTTTATTTTAATTTAATTAAGTGTTAAGATGAATTGAAGGTCTGCTTTTAAATCACAGAATACAAACTATGCAAAAACCATTTTATCATAAAGCTGTAAATAACTTCTATACTCTCACTTTTTTGCTACAAAAAAATGTTTGCTACGGACCAAAAGTGTAACTGAGTAATGTCCGTCCGTCCGTCCGTCTGTCTGGCTGGTGCGCACAATTCACTTCAAATTTGGTATGTGATAATATTTTGTTCTACCTCAGGCTAAATTCGATGGTGGGCCATATTGGTCCACTCCTTCTAGTACCTCCCTAACAAAGGGTAACATTTAGTGAAATATTGATGCTCTAATAACTTCACGATTCCAACTCTAGCGATTTGGATTAGGCGATGGAAACATAATTTTGTTCCCTTTACTCCATTAAACCCTCTAAAACCCTCTTTTCTTGTCCTAAGCCAGCATCTCTAGGGCAACCCTAACTCCAAATTCCACAATTCTAATCTCGCGTTTTCATACCAAGTACGAGTACAACCTTCCCGCGAAATTTCATAATTATAGCTTGAGGCGTTTTCTGACCAAATCCAGTATTCGTATTTTCTCTGAAAGCTAGGCTGCTATCAAGTCCGTGGAAACTATATTATTGAATTCAAAAACTGCCCTCGACTGTAGCAGATGTCATAACGAGATGGCTGAACAGTTCAATATTCACCTGATATGGGTGCCGGGGCACAGGAACATCCAGAGAACTTCAAAGCAGATGAACTTGCAAGAATAGGAACCAGGGGAAATGGAATATGTAGGCATGCTTCTATCGACTTGCAAGTTCTTCTTGAGGGATTGTGCCTTTATGGCAACAACTGAGAGGAGGTCATTAGTCAGAAAATGCATTAATTCCAGGCTGATGTAGCCCTGCCAGTTGGTCACTAGCCAGGAACTATACGTCAGCCAAGCTGATGTGGCCCTGCCAAAACTCGAAACGCCCTGATTTTGTTATCGAGACCTGCCATCTTTCTTATCGAGTCTGTCATCAGTCCACTCAATTGAGCTTTGGTGTATTTTCTAAGGGACTATAGCTATTTTATTATATTTTAATTATTATAAAGTTAGCAAAATGACTGAAGAATAATATTCTGGCTAAAATCGGTTTCAATATATTCTCCGATAGTCGGACTGCTCTAATGTCTCTGAAACCTGTCTTCCTGAATTCAAAGCAACTCTAGACTGTCGCATAGACGGCTGAACAGTTCAATATTCACTTGATTTTAGGTGCATTCCAGGGAACTGCAAAGTGGATGAACTTGCAAGATTAGGAACTACCTTAAATGCTTCGGGGGAACTGGAATATGTGGACATGCCTCAGACGGAAGATATATGCAGTATGGCAACAAATGACAGGTGGTCGCTAGTCAGAAATTGCCTACATTCCAAGCTATGCAGATGTGACGCTGCCTTTATTTGAAACGCATCAACGCTCTGCTGTCTGCTGCAGTTTTGAAGGTCTTGCGAAATAAATTTTGCAGAACCAAAGTAGATGAACTTGCAAGATTAGGAACTACCTAACATGCTTCAGGGGAACTGAAATATGTAGGCAAGCCTCTAGCGACTTGCAAGTTCTTCTTGAAAGATTGTGACCTTATGGCAACAAATGAGAGGTGGTCACTAGTCAGAAATTGCACACATTCCAGGCCGATGTGGCTCTGTCTTTATTTCAAACGCATCAACGCCCTGCTGTCTTTATCACTGCGGCCGTCTCCCTTACAGTGTCTGTTATGACGGGTCACTGCCTTTTTGGACAGAACGTAGAGAGATTAAAGGTCTTGCGAAATGATTTTGCTGAAGCTGTAGATACTGAGAGGAGGATCTTCTGTATCTGTACATCGCCCTCTCAAGAAGGCGGCATCATAAACTCTCATTTCTTTGGGGAAATGACAGGCTCTAAGTGCAGTGTTTACCCGGCGAAAATCTTAGCTATTAAAAAGATAGTCGAATGACTGAGAATTTATGTTCTGGAAATATGTTTAGGTTAAGGTGGCTGCCGGAGTTGAGGTGGCCTAGTGCTACCACGGGCTCAGATGCCCCTCATCGAAACCAACCTGTTTGACACACAAAGTTATAAATAATACGACTGACAGGTGGTCATTGGTCCAGAACTGCATACATTCCGAGTTGAATTCAAACTCATGTGCAGAACTTGAGTTCACGTCGAGTTAGCCAAATTTGCTGATTTAAAAACCCACCGACTCTCACGCTCGTTAGGTTTAGGTTAAGGTGGCAGACGGAGTAATCAACTCATATAGACTAATTGAGGTGCCCTAGTGCTACCATGGTCTCAGATGCCCCTCATCGAAACCAACCTGTTTGATACACAAAATTATAAATAATACGAGTGACAGGTGGTCACTGGTCCAGAACTGCATACATTCCAGGCTCATGTGACCCTACCTTAACTCCAAACGCACCAACGCCCTGCTATCGTTATCGAGACCGTTTGTCTCACTTTTCGTGTCTGTTATGACGGATCAATGCCTTTTTGAAGGACACGCAAGGTGATAGAAGGTCTTGCGAAATGGATTTTGCAGAAGCTGCGGACACAAACAAGGGAGGAGTAAAAAATTTAACGGCTTCTGTGTCTGTGGCCCGCTGTCTCTAGAAGGTGGCAGGTTCTCATCAGAAAGATCATAGAATAAAATCCACCATTTGACTCGCCTCACTGAAAAGGTGAATTCAAACTCATGTGCAGAACTTGAGTTCACGTCGAGTTAGCCAACTTGGCTGATTATAAAATCCACCGACTCTCCAGCTCTCTAAAGCAGTCAAATTCGTTCAATAGGGGAGGCTAGGTAAAAGTTAAGTTTTCTGCCTCTCTTAAGCTAAACCTAATCCTAGACCTTGTTTAAGTTTCAATATTGATTGTAGACGAACAACCATAGTCTTTGCTGGGTTAGGGTACACTCAATGAATCAACACTTCCTTCAACATCATCAGTATGTGTAGCAATTGCATAAACGCTACACTATAAAAAACAGCTGCAGCATCACCATCAGCACTAAACTATCCTCGCAGTTGTTGAATTACATTAAATTAAACGAAAAAAAAACTAAACTAAAATAAGATAAAAAATAATGCATATTTATGAATATTTATGACCAACTCTTTCTAAGATTTATCTTTTGACAAATTTCGAAATCATTCTTCTCTATCCGCCGTCGCTGCCATTGCCGCTATGCAGGGCCGTAAAATGAAAAAATAAGATTGTACTTAGTATAATACTCACTCGGCATTTTTTCTACAAATCTTTGGCAATTTGCGACAATTTTCTTGGTTGTTTTTCGGCTTGTTTAATGGGGTGTGAGAATTAACAGTAGCCTTGCCTCGGGTAGTACTCGTATAGACGAGAGATAGAAGATAGGCTGGTTGGTTGATGGTGCCCTCGTAGATGCTGATCAAGCGAATAAAAAAAAGAAAACTGCAACTGAAACCGATAAAAATGATAAGATAAGATTTGTTATTATTATTTTTATTATTCTCTTTTCATTATCAATCTTTGCGAAAGCTGAGATTTTTTTGTGTATAGAAGCTAATTGGGTTTTTTTTATGGAAGTTAATTGTTTACATATTTCGAACGTGTTTTTCTGAAATATTTCGAGTGCTATTTTTCTCTGTATTTTTTTTTTTTTCATATTATTCTCTTACTAAGATTGCATTACTGTGCGTATAATTTTGCCAGCCACTCCACCTAGATTTTATTCACGCTTATTAACATAAATATTTGCCGAAATTTGACAAGGCAAGACACGAGACAACCAGCTCCAAACTAGAAAAAGTTTTTGACTAATATTTCTGCAAAATGCGTCATCGAATTGTCAGACAGCATTTCTCCCAGTATCGCCCGCTCATTTTGTGATATCTTTATTAGTTAAAAGGGATTTTCGGCAGTAAATCAGTTAAAAATACATTCTGTTGTGACGGACACAAAAAAGTTTTCATATTTTTTTTTATTAAAATTTATTTTTAATTCACACGAAAAATCGGCATTGTCTAGATAATGAATTTAAAATGGCGTTGCTTATTATGATTCGAGAAATACACACTATGCCAAAGACTAATTCTTGCAGTGACTAATTAGACGAATTTATTGTTATAGGTAAAGGCAGTATGAGTAATAATGTACCTATCCTATGGACTTGCTTTAATAACACTATGCAACAAATGAACACTTTTTGAAAAATACACGGACTTGACCGTTTAGGTTCGATTCTACTATCAAAGGGTAGTATAAACCTATACTCGGTTTGGCGAAATTGGTGACCATTTTTTTTTATGGGTCTCCAAAGTTTTCGAATATCAGTGGGCTTCTCGAAAAAGGTGTCATCAGCTTATGTTCAACAACTAATTCAGACTTGGTGATACCGCTTAACTATATTTGGCAATAATGTAGCTAAGAATATGCTGAAAATTTTTTCCGGAACCTTTTTTTGAAAAAGCGAAGGAAAAAAATATTTTTTTCACTTTTTTCAGCATAACTTCGAGGGACTCGTAATTTTTCACTAACAATGATTGGCAAACTTGTAGCCAAAGTAACTCTGAACAACTTTTGTGAACATATCAATACAATCTGAACGTGTCTAGGCACCCTAAATAGCTCAAAGAACCATATTGTACCCCAAAAATGTTAGTATTTCAGTATTATGTAACAAAAATATATATTTATACCCTACACCACACTGTGCTACAGGGTATTATAAGTTTGTTTCACGGCAGATGTTTGTAACACCTGAAAATAACACAGCACAGACCCACCTTAAAGTATACCGATCGACTCAGAATCACTAGCCGAGTCCATTTAAGAATGTCCGTCCGTCCGTCTGTCCATGTAAAGTTGTTCGTCGACTACAGGTCGCAATTTCACTCCAATCGTTCTAAAATTTTGCAGTTTAGAGTATTTCGCAGCTGTTAAGATCGCTATTGAATTTGGTTGAAATCGGGTCAGATTTAGATATAGCTCCCATATATATATTTCGTCCGATTTGGCCCTTTAGTCCTATAGAAGCTGTATTTTACACCCAATCCTTTTGAAATTTAGAATGGTAGAGTTTCTTGATCCATGAACCAACATTGCCGAATTTGAAGAAAATCGGTTAAGATTTAGCTATAGCTCCCATATATATGTTTCGTCCGATTTGGCCCTTTAGTCCTATAGAAGCTGTATTTTACATCCAATCGTTTTGAAATTTAGAATGGTAGAGTTTCTTGATCCATGAACACACATTGCCCAATTTGAAGAAAATCGGTTAAGATTTAGCTATAGCTCCCATATATATGTTTCGTCCGATTTTGCTCTTTAGTCCTGTAGAAGCTGTATTTTACATCCAATCCTTTTGAAATTTAGAATGGTAGAGTTTCTTCATCCATGAACCAACACTACCGAATTTGAAGAAAATCGGTTAAGATTTAGCTATAGCTCCCATATATATGTTTCGTCCGATTTTGATCTTTAGTCCTAAAGAAGCTGTATTTTACATCCAATCATTTTGAAATTTAGAATGGTAGAGTTTCTTGATCCATGAACCAACACTACCGAATTTGAAGAAAATCGGTTAAGATTTAGCTATAGCTCCCATATATATGTTTCGTCCGATTTGGCCCTTTAGTTCTATAGAAGCTGTATTTTACATGCAATCATTTTGAAATTTAGAATGGTAGAGTTTCTTGATCCATGAACCAACATTGCCGAATTTGAAGAAAATCGGTAAAGATTTAGCTATAGCTCCCATCATCCGATTTGGCTCTTTAGATCCAATCGTTTTTATACCCTACACCACACTGTGGTACAGGGTATTATTTAAGTATAAAATGTCCCAAAAGTAAATTTATGTAAACAATTTATACATGAATTACAAAATGTATATATCAGAGTTATTCAATATTACGAGAGTGGTGTAGGGTATTATATAGTCGGCCCCGCCCGACTGTAGCCTTTCCTTACTGGTTTTTATATAGGGTATGTCCAGCAAATTTATAGAAAATATTAAGGCCATTTTTCGATGGGCCCATTAATTTTCAGAAACTTTGGAGGCCCATAAAAAAATTGGTCACCAATTTCGCTAAACCGAGTATAGGGTTATATTACCCTTTGATAGTAGAATCGAACCTATACTGTCAAGTCCGTGTATTTTTTTCACTGTTGCACAGTGTAATCTTTAAAAATATTTGAAAGACAGTGAACTGTTATCTTACCGTTAGCAACTAAGAAAAAAGTTATAAAATATAGTACGATGCATTAAGTCATAGTAATTGTGCAAATTTTAGATGGGGTCGTAAACAAAAATACCCCTCTCTCCAATATTTGAGTATCTAAATATCCCGGACCTTGTGATATGCTGGCGATTTGGGGGTTTCAGTGTATCGACTTGTAGATAGCTTCTCGTGTATTATAGTATATTTGCTGGTATATACGAGTATATCCAATATCTTAATAGCTTCGATGGCGGGTCAATAACTCCGTAGCTTTTAAAATGAAACACAGGTGTTGGGTAAAGGTCATTCTTTGAGATCTATACACTTTGTCCAACGTTTCTCCATTTTGTTTATCGCTACCAAACAATTAGGTCGTAACAATAGGTATTTGTTTCTGAGATGCTTTCATTGTTGGAGTCAAATCTCTTTCCGCCGAGCAATTTTGGAGAATAGGGCGGATAAGGAAGCAATACGTAGCCCAATTCATGGATTTTTGCCATGAAAAGTTTTTTGGTTAAATGCGGTTTTAACCTTTTGAAGGTAGTCAATGTGGATTATACCGCGTGCATCCCAAAGAACGGTTGACAAGACTGACAAACACCACCTTAGCCTTTTTGGTGTCCATTTCTCTTAGAAACCCACTGTTTTCACTGCTGTTTTATGGTGGATCTACGATTACGAAACTGTACTGTACAAGAACTCGTCCATATTGCGGTTGAACAACACCAAACACTCCTGCGAAGTTATCAGACCAATGCGTTTGTGGTCGATTGTGAGCAAACGCGGCACCCATCCTGATAAAAAAAAACGTTTTTATACCCAAGTGATTATTTAAAATTTAAAGCACTGAGCCATGTGAGATGCCTATGGCTTCCACCATCTCTCGCACTTACAATCTCCGATTGGCTAACACCATATCGTGATTTTTTTCAATTGGTTCATGAGTAGAGACATCAAGTGGGCGTAGAAGCAGCCACAGCAAAATTCAGCAGACCACTTTTTATACCCTACACCACCCTGTGGTATATGATATTTAAAGCTTGTTTTGTGGCAGATGTTTGTAACACATAGAAATACTAAAACTAGACCCTCATTAAACCGATGGACTCAGAATCACTAGCTGGCCATCTTAAGTTGTTCGTTAAGTACAGGTCGCAATTTGATTCCGATCTTGCTGAAATTTGGCAATAATGACTTCTTCGCACCTGGGAAGAACCCCATTGAATTTGGATTTTCTTTATCCAAGAAACCGCACAGTCGAATTTGAGAAACATCGGTTCAGATATAGAAGCTGTATTTCGCAAAAGTAAAGGTTTATTCTGTAGTTTTCATCTGAAGTATAACCTAGATATTTCAGTGTTATTCGATATTACTATAGTGGTGTATGGTATTATATAGTTGCCCTTTCCGACTTTAGCTATTCCTTACTGGTTTACCATTGAAAATGATGGTGCAGAGTTCCCATAGTATTTATTAAGCTAAGCCTTAGTTTATGTGATTTTTGCACACAATTCACTTTTTCCATTTTCTCTCCAAATCACGCGGTAGCTAGAAGCGTGTCCACATATTTTAGTTCCCCAGGAGCAGGTAAGATAGTTTTTAGTGGCCTTCGGTAGCTTAGTGGTTAGTGCGTTAGACTTGGATCCCGAAGGTGCTGGGTTCAACTCCCAGCCATGGCACCGGAAAAATTTAACATCAACATTTCATGTTTTCATCATAATTCGAGTTTCTGCAGCTAAAAATAACTCACCGGTCGCACTACCACTACAACAACATCTGATCACACAAGTCAACAGGGAAGCTAAAAATAGACATAACATCATGACGACTATTAACAGAAATGCAGCGCTTCTAGTGGAGAATAGAAACGGCAACACTCAAATAACACCCATTCCCTGATATTAACAGACGAATGTTAATTTACAACCGGACAACATTGAGTGGATGAAAACAACATAAGGTTCCCGCGATAATCGGATATATGCCGGAACGAAGTCTGTATTAAAAATAGACTTAAGGATTATCAACTCAGCGTCTCCAAGCTGCTACAACAACAACATAGTTTTTAGTCTTGGAATTTCATTTGCTTTACAGTTCCCAGATATGCCCCAGTGACCCGTCACACAAATCAGTTGAATATTGAACTTGATTTCAGGAAGACAGTTTTCATGGACTTTCTGCCAGTCCGACTGTCAGAGAAAATATTGATTTCTATTTTAGTCAAAACATTAATTCTCAGTCATTCTGCTCACGTGCTAATAGCTAAGATTTCTGCCCAATTGATTGCTAAGTTTGAATGTTCCCGAATCTCCTATATCCTGGGATGCAACTGTTCCATTCTGATCTATCAGGTAATAATAATGCAATACCTCTTGCCAGAAAGTTCTTCAGTAATAGTATAATCAACAAGGTCTGGAAGGTCATACATTGTGTCACTATGTATGACACTGTGTCCGTAACCATTTTCTGACCAGAGTCAAAGTTTCCTACGTCTAATAGCAGCACCTGTGGCATATTGGCGTTCTACAATGTCAGTGATGCACATGCAAGCCATTCAAAGTACTTAATTTAGTTAGTTTCGTGGATTTCTGTGGAGTCGTCCACCAGACGACAATGTCGTACATCATTATGGGTAAAACTACTACCTTGTGTAACCAATAGCCTGTTTGGCTCTTTTCAGAATGTTGGGTTGAAGTGTAACTTCGCGTCTAGAAAATCGCCCTTATTCCAGTTGGCGTCGTCAACGTCGTCACATAATTTTCGTCATATCTATGAAGATCCCCAGCTTTGTCATCTTTACGCCAAAACGAATGTTTTTGGTATCCATGAACTAACAAAAACCCTTTTTATAACTTAAAAATATTTAAAAAAAAATCAAAATTTATTTTTAATCGACGTCGACGACGCCAACTGGATTTCAAACTTTCCAATGGAAATGTCAGGTGGCGCTAGGCAACACTTAGAGTTGCCTAGACCAGAAATATATATAGCAACCCTCGTACCTTGTACTTCGTGCTGAAAAGAACTAGTTCTGTCTAGGTCAGGTTCATACGAAGTCCCACATAGGAAACTCATCTTGCGGTGGATGTTTAACCGCTGTTGTCAACTGCATATCCAATAACTTTAACACCTATGTTCTCAAGAGAAGTAACAGAGGAGACAGAACGGCCCTTCAGGAGTTCCGCTGCTGAGGCAAGTTGACTCTAAACTCTCACAAATGTGACTCTTAATCAAAAGGTTCTGAATGAATCTTCGAGTGGTGTTAGTAACAGGGTTGCCAGCGCCGTAACTATTGATATGGAATTTACGTTATTGAAGGCTTCGTCAAGAAAGCTACATTAACAGCCTTCATTAAAGCTGACTAGAATATGCAGGGCGGTTACATTGGATTTTCCCTTGCTATTTTTCCCTTGCTGTTGGTTGGACAGTAGTATCTGAACAAGGTTAGCACTAAGATAACTATCTATGCGAATGTTTGAAGAGATGACGACAGACCAATCAACAGAAAATCCTTACCTCCTATATGGTGGAGGGGCTTCCCCCTTTGGGAAACCTTAGTTTTTCTCTATTTTTATGTACATTTTTTATGCTTGATACAAGCAGTATAGAGCTATTTGAAAGGAACCAGTTTATCAGTCGCTGCCTGAAGCTCCGCCAGCAAAAATTGTGTGCTTTCGTGTCATGTGGAATAAATGACACCAAAATAAACCCTTTCCGTCTATGTATTAATACAATCTCTCGGACGGAGCTACAGGTCTTTAAAATAATAAATATCTTGGTATCGCAAGTTCTGTATCGAAAATGTATCAAAAAATATATCTGACATGACAAGTGATATCTTCACTCTATAGTTTTACAGTATAGGAAGCCCGATAACTATATAATAAAACGATTTAATATTTGAGTTGTATAAAAATGGCCTAATGTGGACATAACAAGTAAAGAAAATAATTGAATTGCTCGAAAATTGTTGTATGAAATTCCCCAAACTCGTCGATAATCGAGAATTTGTTTCTTTTCTTAATGTGAAAGAATGTCAAAATATCGGATATACAAAAAAAAGCTTCAAATAACTAATGCTTAACAAAATCATGATTTAATTAATTAATCAGTTTTATGAAATTCCCCTAAATAGTCGATAATTAAAAAGTTGTTTATTTTCTTAATGTGGAAGAGTGTCAAAATATCAGAAATTTCCCAAATTCTCAAATAATAAATGCTTAACAAAATTAGCATTAAGTATTTAATCAGTTAACAAATATTTTACATTAGACTTTTTTAATTAATATATTAATTGATTCAACTCTTTTGACTTAACTTGATTTATTGATACACGGCCCATTCCACAATCTCCGGTTATCCTACAGTTAGAGCTAACCTATAGCTGTTAAATTGTATAAAATTTTTGTTTTTAACTGTGAGTTAGATCTAACCGGAGATTGTGAAATTGGGGGTTAATGAATTTGTTAATCAATACATTGAATTTAATATTTAATTCAATTATATTTGTATATAAAAACGAACAAAAATGTATCTATTAATATCTTAATTGATTCCATTATTGTTTTAAGAGGTTCAAAAATGTTTTAATTGAATGTAATAAAATTTACAATCATTTTTTAATTGAATTAGTTTGTACTTTATTTTTCTGTCTAACTACACTATAAAAAATTAAAAGCCCTTACTTTTAAATCTAAACAACGCAAATCTAATTTAAAATAAAAATATAAATAAAGAAATAATAACAAAAAATTGTTTGCCAGTTTATATTGCCGTTTTCAGCTGTTATTAACACAAAGCTTCTTGTTCTATATATAATATAAAGTTAATATAATTTATTTATTTATTGCTATTGTGTTGTGTTTTCCCCTGAGATGCATGAATCTTCTTTACCTATTTTTTTTTCAAAATTTATATTATGTCATTTTATTAATATGGATTTTTCATTATTTCTTTTTTTTTCAACTTTAGAACCTCAATCGCTTTGGAGATTCTATGGGTTCGTTGGGACATCGAGCGCTTCTACAATATGTGGAGGCCAACGATATATCCGGTTTGCGTTCGATCTTAGATAGTCGTCATCTATCGGTTGACGATCGTGACGAGAATGGTACCACAGTACTTATGGTTGTGGCAGCTCGTGGTCTAACTCCATTCGTAAGAGAATTTCTGGCACGCGGGGCAGATGTTCAAGCAGAGGATAATGACAATTGGACCGCATTGCTGTGTGCCTCGAAGGCGGGGCATATTGAAATTGTCCAATTGTTGTTAGATCACGGTGCCGATATGGAACATCGTGAAATGGTGAGTTAGTCTATTGTACTATATTGATTGATTTATATACACGCAAAGAAACAACATATATTTTTAGAGAATAACGAAATATTAGACCACTACATTCCACATTTTCAATTAACTAGATTTGTGTTATTGAAATCGCAAATATTTCTTCTGATAACTGAACCATTTTTTGATAGATCAGAATGGAATGGTCGCATCCAGGGGCATATGATAGATTCGTGAACTTATATACAGACCAAGCTCAACAACCGAGCGTTCGCAAGTGTCTAGAATTAGAAGTAACAAAAAAGACCAAGCTATTACAAAGTTAGCAGCCGGAGTTACAAGCTCACACAGACCAATTGAGGTCCACAGTGTTACCACGGGCCCAGTTGCCCATCATCGGAACCAACATATACACATTACAAAGTTATCAATTATACGAACATCGGTACCGACAAGATCTGCCAGCTTTGCAAGAAAGGCCGACCTAAGCATATTCAGATGTCGTTTTCTCAAAGCGGGATTGGCAGGTGCTCAATGTTCTCATCGCCACTACTAAGTCATTGGACTCAATTCCCAACCACATGAAGTCTAGCAATGTCCCGTCAGAACTGACACTAACGTAGACAGTCTTTTCCTCTCTAGTGCGAGAAGATATTTTAACCATCTTAGATGGTATTTTGGCCAGATTTGTCTAGTTACCCCACAGGTGTCGATTTCGATCCATCTCTCATTGGACTGCCTGACTGGCTCTTGCCTAAGTTCTAGCTTGCATGTGGACAGTGGCGCACCAATATATGCAAATTCTTCGAGAATTTGTAATGTCGTCCCTTTCCTAGCAAGTTCATCGGCTTTGCAGTTCCCCGGGATATCCACATGCCCAGGCACCCATAAGAGGTATATGTTAAACTGATCAGCCATCTCGTTGAGAGGGCTGTTTGTGAATTTAGGGTGTAGCCTCCAGAGATTTAATGGCAGTCTGGTTGTCGGAGTAAATAACTACGCCAGCGTTGATCACTATGTTGCGACTCAGTCACTTGGCGACTTCCCTTATTGCCATTATTTCTGCTTGCTAGTCTATGGGCTATATCAAAACTAAGTTCTTTACAGTGTAATCCGAAGGCAACCTTCACATCAAGCTGCGAATCCTCTGTATAGAAGTGGTATACAGTCAAGCTGGTCCCCTCTGGCATATATCTTAGTGGCAAAGTTCCTCTCGAAGGTGTACAGCGTTGGTATATAGTCCATTCGGTCGGTTACCATTGCGCTCCAGTGTGATATCCTCATGTGGTCGTAGTTCATAATGCCGCTCTGGTTGCAACTTCTCTAGTCATAATATCAATCGGCAGTAGATGAAATAGGAGTAGAGACTATGTCGCTATATTCCTTATAGCCCCGCTACTATACACAATGCCCTTAATCATTGAAAAAAGTATATTTTGTATTCAAAATTAAGAAAATGTACTTAATTTTAATGACATTTTCTTTATTTTAAGTACAAACTGTACCTATTTTAATGAATAAGGGCGTCTTTGGTGCAAATCTTAAATGTTATGACAAATTTTTTTTAGAGTAGCTTAAGTCGGTATTAGTTTCTCTTATAGACAGGCTGCTATAAAGTCCCTGGAAACTGCCTTCCTAAATTAAAAAACTGAGCTTGACTATAGCACATCTTTAACAAAATGACTGAGCAGTTCAAAATTCCCCTGTTATGCTTGTCGGGCCAAAGTAACAGTCTAGGACACTGCAGTAAAGATGTGTTTTCCAGACTAGGAACTACCTTACATGCTCCAGGGGAACTGGAATGTTTCCGGCAATCTGCGAGCTCTTCTTAACAGATAGTGTTTTTCTGGCAACCGGTGTTCTCTAGTCAGGAACTGTTTAAATTCCAAGCTGATGTTGCCCTGCCCACGGGATGTCTCACTTATCTTCTGCCATGACGGTCCACTGTTCTATTGGACGGCGGAAGACAACTTTAGGCTTCTCTGAATTAAAGAAAAGACCTGTCTTATCAAGGTGGTTAAGCAGTTAAAAATCCACCTGATAAGAGTGTCAGACCACAGGAACATTCCAGGGAATTGCAGTGCAGATGTGTTTCAAGACTAGAAACTAACTTACATGCTACAAGGGAACTATAATATGTGGGCATGCGTTAGCGACCAACAAGCTCTTCTTGAGAGCTTGTGTCTTTATGGCAAAAGGTGGTCACTATTCAGGTCCTATATACAGCCTATCCTGATGTGGCCCTCCGCAAATTCGAAACACAACAACGGCCTGCTGTCGATATTGAAACAGGACGTATTATTTGCCGTGTCTGCCGTGACGGGTCACTGTCTTATTGGGACTTTAAGTCTTGAGAAACGACTTCAGTCGGATCTCTGGTGACGAAGAGGAGGAGGAATCAATAGAACAACCTTTGTATTTGTGTCCCGTCCTCTCTAGATGGTGGAATGCCACCTTAGGCCTCTCTGATTTCATGAACAGACCTCTCTTAATGAGATGGTTAACCAATTCACTTAAATATGTCGGCCCACACGGACATTCCAGGGAACTGCAGTGAAAATGTGTTTTCAAGACTAGAAACTACCTTATATGCTCCAGGAGAACTGGAATATTTGGCATGCCTTAGCGACCTGCAAGCTTTTCTTGAGATGTAGTGTCCTTATGCCATCAGATAACAACAACGTAATACTGTCATTGTTGAGGCAGGACATGTCACTGCCATGACGGTCCACTGTCCTATTGGATGACATGTAGTTAGACTTAAAGTCTTGAGAAACGACTTCAGCCAGAGCTCTGGTGACGAAGAGAAGGAAGAATCGATAGAACAACCTTTGTAGTTGTAACCCGTCCTCACTATAATGTGGAAGACCACCTTAGGCCTGTCGACCTTAAACTGTCGTTGTTGAGGCAGGACGTGCCAGCTATCGAGTCTGCCATGACGGGCCACTGTTTTATAGGATGGCACGCAGAGAGACTTAAAGTCTAGAGAAATAACTTCAGCAGGAGCAGTGGGACGATAAGAAGGTAGAACACCGTTTGCGCTTGTGTTCCGTCTTCTGTAGATGGCGGAAGGCCCCCATTGGCCTATCTGATTTCTCTTATCGATATGGATAAGCAGTTCAAAATCCAACTGACATGGGTGCCGGACACACGGACCACTCTTATCGAGATGCTTAAGCATTTCAAAATCCAACTGACATTCCAGGGCACTCCAGTGCAGATGAGCTTACAAGGCCAGGAAGTATGTACATACTTTACATGCTATAGGATATGGGTGTCGGTCACACGGACATTCCAGGGAACTGCAGTGCAGATGAGCTTACAATGCGTGGAATATGTGGCATGCCTTAGCGACCTGCAAGATCTTTTTGAGATCTAGTGTCCTTATGGCAACAAATGACAGATGGTAACTAGTCAGGAACTGTATACATTCCTAGCTGGTGTGGCCCTGCCTAAATTCGAAACACAAAGACGTTCTTCAGTCAATATGGAGACCGGAGTCTCACTTATCGTAACAGTCAATGATTGCTGCAGGAGCTGTGATGGCGAAGAGGAGCAAGTATCGATAGAAAATTGTTTGTGACTGTGCTCCGCAATCTCTAGAAGGCGACAGGTTACCTTAGACTAGATTTTCTTTGGCGAGATGCCAAAAGTTATCTGATGATAACAATCGCCTACTCTTGGGATTTTTAAAGCAATCGAGTTGGATCAAGGGGAATGACTATGGAAACCTTATATTTTCACAATGTACTATATATACAAGGGCGGTCCCAAAATTAGCCGAGCTGACGAGTTAGCTCCTTCGTTTACAACTATAAAATATTGGGTATCAGAGTTTAAACGGATCCTTACGAGCCGCCAAGACGAACACCGTAGTGGTCGACCAATTAAGGTGTCCAAGCCAGAAATGGTTAAAAAAATGCACAATCTGTATTGGAAGATAGTCGGTTGAAGGTTCGTTAGTTAGCTGAAGTCATAGGCGTTTCAAAAAGCACTATACATCGCATATTGATGGAAAAATTTGATGATGAGAAAGCTGTGCGCAAGATGGGTGCCGCGTTTGCTCACAATCAAGACAATGCACCAGTTCACACATTCACTATTCCGATGGCCAAAATCAATGAATTTAAGTTCGAATTGCTACAAAATCAATGAATTAAAGTTCGAATTGCTACAGCACGCTTCGCCAGATTTAACTTCCACTGATTATTTTTTATTACCAAACTTAAAAAATGGATCGGGGAAAAAAGATTTGCCAGCAATGAAGAGGTGGAGGTTGCGGTTGGTTAATGGCTATTTTCAGGAGCTAGACAGTTCTTACTATAAACAGGGCTACTGAAAATCGCTGGAAAAAGTGTATCGAGCTAAAAGGAGATTATGTTGAGAAATAAAGAAAAATGGGCTCAAATTTATTGTGTCTTCTTTCTAGTGCAAGTCATACTGATATTCTGGCTAGCACATTAACCTTACCTAATATATTCTACGATATACTCTTATCGGTTATGATGGGCCAATGTGTTATTGGACAAAGAGACTTAACGTCTTGACAATATACTTTTGGAATCTAAGTGAGCCTGACATACTGGCTACCTTAGTAACTAACCTAACCTATCCTACAATATAGGTAGTGAAATTATTTTCAGCTTGGTTGAAAGTCGGGCGTATATACTAGGTTTTTTAGGTTTAGGTTAGGGTGGCAGCCGTATTTTTTTTACAAGCTCACATAGACCAGTTTAGGTCCCTAGTGTTACCACGGGCTGAAATGCCCCTCATCGAAACCAACCTGTTTGATATATAAATTTATCGATAGTACGAATATCAGTACTGGAAAGATCTGTTAGGCTGCCTAAAAAGGCCGACCCCAGTATATCCAGTCGTCGTTTACTCAAAGCGGGACAGTCGCAAAGCAAGTGCTCAATGCTCTCCACTTCTTCCTCATCTCCACAGCTTCGGCAGAAGTCATTGGAGTCAATACCCAATCTTTTGGCGTGTTCGCCGATCAAGCAGTGTCCCGTCAGAACCTGTACTAACGTAGACAATCGTTTCCTCTCTAGTGCGAGGAGATATTTTGACCTTCTCAGGTCATACCTTGGCCAGATTTGTCTAGCTACCCTGCAGGTGCCGATTTCTGTCCATCTATCGTTGGACTGCCTGATTGCCTCTTGCCTAAGCCAAAGCTTGCACGTGGATAGTGGCGCACCAATATATGCAAATTCTTCGAGAATTTGTAATGTCGTCCCTTTCCTAGCAAGTTCATCGGCTTTGCAGTTCCCCGGGATATCCCTATGCCCAGGCACCCATATGAGGTGTATATTAAACTGCTCAGCCATCTCGTTAAGAGATCTGCGGCAGTCGAGGGCTGTTTGTGAATTTAGGGATGTTGCCTCCAGAGAATTGATGGCAGCCTGGCTGTCCGAGTAAATGACAACGCCATTGTTGGTTACTATGTTGCGACTCAGCCACTTGGCGACTTCCCATATTGCCATTATTTCGGCTTGATAGACACTGCAGGTATCTGGTAGTCTGTGAGCTATATCCAGACTAAGTTCTTCACAGTGTACTCCGAAGCCAACCTTTTCATCAAGCTTCGAACCATCCGTGTAAAAGTGGAGATGGTTTATATTACCTGGTATTCTGCCGACCCATTCATCTCTGGCGGGAATCATAGTGATGTAATTTCTCTCGAAGGTGTACACTGTTGGTATATAGTCCACTCGGTCGGTTACCATAGCACTACACTTTGATATCCTCATGTGACCATAGTTCTTGTACCTCCACATTGATAGGCAGTTTAATCTTATTGCCGCTTTGGTTGCAACTTCTCTCGCCACAATATTAATCGGCAGTATATGGAGTAGGGCTTGTAGAGACTCGGTCGCTGTAGTCCTTAAGGCTCCGCTTATGCTCAGGCAGGCAGTCCTCTAACCTTTGTTAGTAGGTTGGTAATGGTTAGTTTGTCAGTTGCCGTCCACCATACCACAATACCATATAACAGTATTGGACGAACTACTGCTATATATATCCAGTGGACGATTTTAGGAGAGAGTCCCCACCGCGACCCTACAGCCTTTTTGCAGGAATATAAGGCGACGTTGGCCTTCCTTACACGTTCCAATACGTTAAGTCTAAATAACATTTTCCTATCTAGAATTATTCCTAAAAATTTTGCACTTTCAGAAAAGACTAGATCTGTTCCATTTATCCGAGGTGGAGGGTCCACATGTGGGACATTATTCATCCTAGTAAAGAGAACCAATTCTGTCTTGTTGGGGTTAACGCCCAAACCGCTGCTTCTGGCCCATCTAGCCAGCTTGTTCAGAGCCACCTGTAGGATGTCTCTGAGGACGTTTACGAATTTGCCACTCACTGCGATTGCCACGTCGTCCGCATATGCCACGACCTTGCAGCCACAACGTTCTAGATCTAGCAGGATTTCATTCACCGCTAGGCGAATATACTAAATGTTGGTGTCTTAGAATACTACTTTGCTAAAGGCGGAAAAATCGCGAATAGTCGTTTTTGGGTGTTGATAATCAATTTCAAACAAGGTCCGTTTTTCATTTCACGTCTCGTGGTTGAAACTTTTTGTTTTATATCTACTGAAACTATTATTTAAAAACTCGTTTTCTAGACAATTAATGAATTTTTAAAATTTTAGTTTTATTTTTTACATCATATGAATTCATGTTTTGATATAGCCCCCTTTCAAATGGTCATTATTTGAGCACGACTTGATATAGCCTCCATACAAGGATAATTTTACATATTTCCACAAAAAATGGTCAACATTGACCCATATTTTGACATTGCCTCAATTAGGTCAGTATGCCTGTCCGTCCCCATACACGATGAATATGAATGAGTTAAATATGCGTATTTCGTGTCGTTTCCATATTCATCCCCAAATGTATATTTATAGATTCTGGAAATAAATTTCCATTCTCTTCGAAAAGCCTGAAAAGTGTAATGCAGCAATCGGTTTATAATAAGCGCGTTTTATATGACAAACTGGAATTTTCTTTAAAATTTTTTTGAATGGAAATTTGTTCGCTCTTCTCTTATCTTATCTATCCTTATATCGATGATTAATATATATCATCTTGTGTCGATGCCAGCAACACTGCAAGGTGTACAAGATTCTTCAGGGCGTTACCATTAAATCAAACATTTTTCAGATTTTTTTTACGTCAATTACATACTTGCAGTTCTTTTTTGTGATATTCGTAACAGCAGACCAGTTATCATGACGCCCCAACGCAACTTTTTCCGGCAGACGCTTCGCGCACTTTGCTGTATAACTTGTTTAATGAAAATACACTTCAACTTATTTGACAGAAGCGTGTAAAGCGTCTACTGAATCGACGCGACCTTTGTACCTTCGCCCTAACTCTATAGCTTGTAGCTTCACGGGCAAAAAAACTTTGTAGATATTTGTAATTTATAGAACTTTGTAATATATCGGCTATTTTCAAAAAGGTGTTGAGTGGATTGACAAACAAATATTTTTGAATACTTGCATTTTTTCTGAAAAAACTGTCGCTAAAAATAATTGCAGCCTGAGAAAAAACGTAGACATCAAGCTTGCATCAATTGAGCTTGCGAAATAAAACACGGCTATTATCATTTCCCCACTCTATAGCCAACTGACATATTAACTGCCTCACTACAGGTGAGATGACAACAGTAGCAGGTGTGCTACTTCTTTTTTTATCCAAATGAAATTACTTCCGGAATTATAAAATATTATAATTTACCAAAATACATTACACACATATCTTGGAAGATCAGCGGAAACGACTTTGCATGAGGTAGTGTACCATCACAAAGGGACCCCTCTACATATGTGGTGGTCCACTAAAAAATGTTTCTCTGAAGGGAGATGCAGACCGATATACTTATCCAATCCTTATTTTTCTGGTCGGGAAATCAACATGCTTAAAACTCGAATCATCCCTACATTTCAAAGTATTCATTCACTATAGTGGCTTTTCTTGACTAAGAAGAGGAATTTAACAATATTCACTCAGATGCGGTAATTGCTTCGCTGTCACATCTAATGGTGAACTATATCTTGAAGAACTTATTCAGCGTTTACTCACCAGAAAACTCCTAATAGCAAGTCTCGGGGCCATAACTCTAACGAGATTTTGTAAATAGAGAGACTCCACAGGGAAGAGTACAGTATCCACTAATTTGGAATCTAACGGCGAATGGAATCCTGTTAGAACTATAACGTTTTGACTGCAAAGTTGTGGCATACGCCGAAAACGGTGCAATCGCAGTAGCTGGCAAATTCCCCAATGTTCTCAGAGACATTATAAGTATAGGTGGCTCTGAACGAATTGACCAGATGGGCCAGAAACAGAGGTTTGGGCATTAACCCAAATAAGACTGAATTGATTCCCTTTATCAGGAAGTATAAGGTTCCACATGTGGACCCTCCTCGGCTAAATGGAACTCAGCTAGTCTTTTCTGAAAGCCACAATTTCTCGGTATAATCCTAGGCAGGAAATTGTCTTTCAGACTTGATGTATTGGAACGTGTATGGAAGGCCAACGTCGTTTTATATTCCTATAGGAAAGCTGTAGGGTCACGTTGGGGTCTTTCTCCTAAAATTGTAGGGCATTATGTTGTCGTAGACAGCAACTGATAAGTCCTGATTCACACATGACAATTTTTTCAAAGTAATGGTCAATGCACGCATCATGTGGTCCGGATTCAGCACTGCCTGTACACAAAACATGTGGTTGTTTTCAAAAGTTTAACAAGAAATTGTGTCAGATTGAGAATAATTTAATCTGGCAATGTCAAATCAAGCGTCGGCGCGAAGACGTTGAATACAATTCAACTTTTCTGACACGCCGCGCCGCTTTCCGCTTGCATTGGCCCTTCACCATAAGTGTCAAAGTTTGTGCCTACCTCTCTCTACTAAAAATTTGACACTTACTTGGAAAAAATTGCATCGTGTGATTCAGGACTAAGCGATTTATGAAGGTTCGGAGAATTGTCTACCTATGCATACGCGGGGCTTTCAGGACTACAGCGACAGAGTCTCTACAAGTACAACTCCATCTTCTACAGATTGATATTGTTTCTGGAGAAGTTGCAACCAGAGCGGCATTACGATGAAACTGTCTATCAATGTTGATGTAAAAGAACTACAGTCGAAGCGGGATATCACACTCTAGCGCAATTATAACCGACGAGTGGACTTTATAGCAATATATTTCCTTCCACTAGAGAGGAAAATACTCTACGTAAGTGTCAGTTCTGACGGGTCTTTGTCTGATCGGGGAACACGCCAGGTGGTTGGGAATTGAGTCCAATGACTGCAGAAGCTGCGGAGATGCACCTTAGCACCTGCTTAGTTACTGTCCCCTAGACGACGTCTGGATATGCTTGGGTCCGCCTTTCTATGAAGTCTGGCAAATCTTGGCACTACCGATGTTCCTATTAATGATAACAGATGAGGAGCAACTGGGCCCGTGGCAGCACTATGCACCTCAATTGGTGTACGTGAACTAGTAACTCCGGCTTCCACCCCAACCTATCCTACGAGTATGTCAGATATCTGTCTACTCACTAGGAAAACGAAGATCGAGCCATTCGACGGTCCTATATGAGGGCTAATTTGTGCCAAATTTCATTAAGTCAGAGTACTTTGAGGATAACTAAAGATGGACAGACCCGCGGACAGACAAGACCGATTCTGCAAGTGATTCTGGCGGTAACATATTACGAATATGTCATGAGGTAGCCCTAACAGCAAGACGGCTACAAGAGATGGGTGAAATGAATAAATCAAGGCCACAATTCGTACCATCCGAAAGTACTTGAGTCACACCCAAACATCGGAAATCTCCGACCGTACCCCAAAAGTGCGCCTTGCAGCTAACACTGAAATATTTCTTCCAAACTGACACGTCTGTTTAAACGGAAACTTAGCGCAAGTGCCCATGGGGACCCGCTGCTACACAGATAGCTCCAGGCTAGAAGGGAAAACGAGGCTGGGACTTTTTTATTGAGAAACCAAAGGCCGAACTTGGCTTCCGCCTCTCATACTATAAAACGGGTTTTCCAGCGGCAATTTGGGCAGTCGGGGTGTATGTTAAGGGGCTCAGTAATTACACAAAGCCAACATATGCTATCCTATTCACAGACAGCCAAATGACGATGAAAGCAATAACGTCCGAAAAGGTAAAATGAAAACGGTAAGGGAGCGATTAACGATTACTCTATGCTTTTTTGAGTCAAAACTTTGAATTTCCTTAGCAAAACGGAAAGTTGTTAAATCTCCTTAAATATGCGTCAAGAGCAAAAAGAACGAAATTTCTTAATCACCAATTTTTTTGGATTTTCATTATCAACGTAACATAAAATGGCTATGCCTCGTTAAAAATCGTCATTAAGCGAAAAATGCAATATTTTCTTACCTCTTATTTTTGGGCTCAAATTTTTAATTTTCTTAGCAAAACTTAAAATGGATGTACTATACCTCCTTAAATAGGCGTCAAGAGCAAAAAGAACGAAATTTCTTAATAACATACTTTTGGGCCAAATTTGTTGGACTTACTTTAACAACACAACTTAAATAGGCTATGCCTCCATAAATAATCGTCATTAAGCGAAAATTGCAATATTTTCTTATATGTATCTTATTTTTGGGCTCAAATTTTGAATTTTCTTACCAAAACTTAAAATGGATGTATCTCCTTAAATAAGCGTATAGAATAATGTGGCGCAGCGAAACAGTGGGAAAACCTATGAGCACAAAACAAAAAGATTACTGAAACTATGTATGTCGGATATCTGTAAGAGAGCATATCTGCACCATATGGGACAAGCGGATAACGATGAATGCAGGACATGTAGGGAAGAATGGAAACTATGGAACATTTATTATATCAAAGCCCATCTTTCGTACATGCAAGATCTCGATACTTCGAGATCTGAGTTATCTTCATGATGGCTGTTCTAACAGGACACACAAGCTTACAAGCATATCTGCACCATATGGGACAGCCGGATGACGACGAATGCAGAACATGTAGGGAAGAATGGAAACTATAGAACATTTATTATATCAAAGTCCAGCTTTCGTGCATGCAAGATCTTGATACTTCCGACTTTTAACATTGCCAGATTTGACTCATCTTGTAGGATATAACTGGAAGGCACCAACGACATTTGTGTGAAGTTCCGAAATTCGATATTCTTAAGGTTTTAAAAATTATAAATAAGAAACGCACAAAAGGCCGAACCATTGGTTTATTTGTATGTCCATGGACATTATACCTGGGAACGTATCCTCTGTTTCAACCTAGAAGTGTAATAAAATGACAAGTTTAGTGTATTAAAGACTCGAAAAATTTACTACAAAAATCGGTATAACACCCCGATTTTGAATAACGATATTGGTATATTTTGTATAGGGGCTTAACAAACCACTGAAATTTAAGCCAAAGAAGTTCAGCGAAACTCTTGTTCATTCCCTAATGCTTTAATAACTTTCCCCGTTTTCTCCTTTCAGGGCGGTTGGACATCTCTAATGTGGGCTGCTTATCGTGGCCATGCCGAACTTGTACGCTTCTTCCTCGAAAAAGGTGCTGATGTCAATGTCCATGGCAATTATCATTTGGGCCCTTTGCTTTGGGCTGCCGGTCGTGGATTCAAGGACATTGTGGAAATGCTAGTGTCACGTGGTGCTAAAGTAAATGTTGGCGATAAATATGGCACCACAGCTTTGGTCTGGGCCTGTCGCAAAGGCAATGTGGAGATTGTGGACACGTTGTTGAAAGCCGGTGCTAATGTCGATACAGCTGGAATGTATTCATGGACACCTTTGTTGGTGGCCGCCTCAGGAGGACACACCGATTGTGTTACCTCGCTGTTGGAAAAGAAACCCAATGTGAATGCCTTAGACAAGGACGGAATGACGGCCCTGTCTATAGCCTCTCGAGAAGGTTATCAGGATATAGCGGCAGCTTTAATTGCAGCTGGTGCCTATATAAATATACAAGATCGTGCTGGAGATACACCTCTGATACACGCCGTCAAAGGTGGGCATCGTAGTGTGGCCGAAGCTTTGCTAAAGAAGCATGCCGACGTAGATATACAAGGCAAAGATCGCAAGACAGCCATTTATACGGGGGTGGAAAAGGGTCACAATCAAATAGTTAGAATTCTACTGCATACAAATCCTGATCTCGAAGCTGCGACCAAAGATGGCGATACGGCTCTGCTGAGAGCGGTTCGAAATCGCAACTTGGAAATAGTACAAATGTTATTAGATCGTAAGGCCAAAGTGGGTGCTAGTGATAAACGCGGCGATACTTGCCTGCATATAGCTATGCGAGCCAGATCGAAAACTATAGTCGAAGCTTTGCTGAGAAATCCCAAAAACAGTCAATTGCTGTATCGAGCCAATAAAGCGGGAGAGACTCCATATGCCATAGACACAGCCCATCAGAAAACGATATTGGGACAGGTTTTTGGCTCGCGGCGCTTGAACACCAACGAAGATTCCGAGGGCATGTTGGGCTATGAGCTGTACTCCTCAGCTTTAGCTGATGTCCTGAGTGAACCGACCTTGACGACACCCATCACCGTGGGTCTTTATGCCAAATGGGGCAGCGGTAAATCTTTCCTGCTCACCAAACTCCGAGAAGAAATGACAAATTTTGCCCGCCAATGGGCCGAACCTCCGATAAGTACAGCTGGTCTGCTATTTTTATTTTGCTTTCATTTAGCCTTAATCCTCGCCACCATTGTGGGTTTGTGCAGCTGGTCATCCACTTGGGGTCCAGTGGCCGGTGTGAGTTTCCTGGCTTTTACCTACTTCTTGCTGGCCATTGTGCGCTATTGTAATTATCAGATGGACATGTACTGGGCCTATTCCATTGACCATGGCATCCAGAAACGTATTGGCCGTTTAAGACTGATCTTCCAAGTGGCCTTTTGTCATCCACCCGGCGCTCAGGCGGACGCCCAGGCTAAACCGGTACGTTTTCATTTTGCCGAAGCGAGTAGTGCTTCGCCCACGGGCGAAGGGGCTGTGGCCCATATGTTGGCCTCTCTGTTTGAGGCCATTGAAATCCACTATGGTTGGTTGTCGACTCGCCTCTATAGAGCTTTTCGTCCTAAACCCTTGAAGGTAACTTCGGGTTGGCGCTGGCGTCGCATGTGCTGTATTCCTATTGTAGTCATCTTCGAGGTGGGCCTGCTCACTTTGATTGCTGGGGTCTCTTTGGTGGTGGCATATTTCGCTCATGGCTCTACTGTGAACGGTGACAAAGTTCTTGTAGCCATCTATGTGATATGTGCTATATTAATTACTATTATATGTACAAATCTCCATGTGTTGGCCAAAGCTTTTGGTGCTCTCTTTACCTCACAAGGACGTCATTTGAAGCGTACAATACGCTCCAGCGAGGGAGCTCCCCTAACAGCCTTAGGCACTGAGGTGGCACTAATGACGGATATGATTAAATGCCTGGATGCATTTACCAATCAACAGAGTCGTTTGGTGGGTGTTGTCGATGCCTTAGATTCCTGTGATACCGAAAGAATTCTCTCCGTTTTGAATGCCATACAGACTTTGCTCTCTTCGCCGAATCGACCATTTGTGGTGCTCATAGCGGTAGATCCCCATGTTATTGCGAAAGCGGCTGAGGCGAATAGTCGACGTCTCTTTACCGAGGGTGGTATTGGTGGTCATGATTTCCTGCGGAATTTGGTTCACCTTCCGGTGTATTTGCAAAATTCCGGTTTACGTAAAGTGCAAAGAGCTCAAATGACTGCATTGCTCTTTAAACGCAACTATGGTGAGCTGCAAGGTGACGACGCGCCCACATTGGGACATTCGGTGTCGGCTAGACGCCTCTCGAATGCCTCGGAGATAATGTCAAGTCAAGAGAAATTGCGTGGACCTATGGGTGGCGGTCGTGGCACTACATCGGGTAAAAAGTCCTTGCGTCTCTCTGAATCTGTGGCCAGTTCGATTGGTTCCAATCTGCATCGTTTGGGTCAAAATCCTCAGGGTGTCTTGGATATGTCGAGAATAATGTTGACTGATGACTACTTTAGTGATGTTAATCCACGCAGTATGAGACGTCTGATGAATGTTATCTACATTACCGGTAAGAAGTACATATGAAAGGCAATTACAATTAAAGGCAAACATAAACGTAACTTAACTTTAACTGAACCGTAACTTAACCGTAACGTTATCAGACATTACAAATTAACAAAATTTTAAAAATGCGCCAAGTGACTAAAACATTCACAACAAAAATATACTCGTATTAAACAAACTAATTTAATTGTGAGTTAACTTTTCTTATTTTTTACTTTTCATTGCATTATAAAAGTTGATCACTGCTTTACTGACATCATAACCTCACTTTTTAATCAGCTACACGTAAACGTTTACGGAACGTTTCGTTTGGGTAATCGTTTACCGTGTTGTCCATAAAACAGTTTGGACTAACTAATTTGTTCTGCTAAGGTGACGTTACGATTACTTTTGCCCAAGCCAGCATTTAGCCTCCACACATACTGACAGCTAAACCTAACGTTTAGCAGAAACGGAGCCTTAACGTAGATTTTTCTTTGTTTCTAAATATTTGGTTACTCGTCTTTATTTACAGTACGTTTATTAAAGGCATTCCAAATTGACTTTAGTTGGTATCGCTTAAGTTCCTGGATCAATTTAACCGAGCAATGGCCTCTGCGTGCCAGTATGATTGTCCTGCATCATGATCAATTCATGGAATCGTTTGATGACAGTGTACCACTGCAAACGGTTTATGAGAAGTAAGTATTATTATTCCCTTTGGTTTAGGAAAATCCAATGAGATCAACGATTTTCTTCTCCATTTTGAAGGGTTCGTCCAAAATTGGCTTGTTTACGCGAAGCTGCTCCTTTGTTGGAATTAGATCGTGATGAACGTAAATTGGATGCCTTCTTGCAGTTGCATAAATCGGATTTATTGGTGGCGGACTTACGTATATTCCTACCGTTTACCATTAATTTGGATCCCTACCTGCGGAAAGTCTTAAAAGGTTTGTATTTCTTTTTTTGTGCAGGATGCTATTAAAGGTGGGACAAGTTCAGAATACACTAGAATGAAAGTACGAAGATTAAAATCCTAAATGAAGTTACATAGATATCCAACGAATTTAAATAGGCTCTCAAGTTTTGGCAGAATTTGTCTTTGGTCTCACCACAGGTAAACATGTGAGGCAGATATGTGATCTTTATACCCGAGAACAAAATAAAGAGGACCTTTGAATGAATATTTTTTCCCTTCTCGCCCTTTATCACTTAAAATCGCAATCAAGACGACATATTTTCAAAGTCAAAGAAATCGTGAGAATAATCATGAAAAAATGCACTCATCTTTGTGAGAAGAATTAACAGCCGTCTCATTAATCAATTCCACATCAACGGATCCCCTAAACTATCTTAATACACAGGTCGAACGAGTAGAAAGGGAAGCTGTATATCCCAAATCGGCGGTGCCACAGGAGACATTGGAAATCGAATTACAAAAGCCCTAGGTGCGTTTACACTACAACGGGGTTCTAATAGCTACAGCATGGGATTTAAGTCTTTAAAGCTTGCGTTCTTTCTGTTCTATTATACGGCTGTGAAATATGGTTTGTTACAGAGGACAGAGAACCTACGTGGAATTCTCCGAATATTTTGGCCACGCAGAATCTCCAATAAGCAACTATAGCTAAAGGTAGAACTTGGAGTTATAAATACCGAAATCCGTAGAAGATAATTCGGTTGTATTGGACATACCTTTCGTAAGCCATCTGCTTCATGGTTTCCAGGCTCTAAAAGTGAAAGTTCTCAATTTGGACAATTGAAATTGCATGGACAACGAAAAAGATGTAGCATGCAGCCCCTAATAGCACGATGGGCAGATGTGATTTAATACGGTTTGATCATGCAGGTCTCAGTTGCCCCAGGATCGATCCTGTTTACTAGTTTATCTTTTTCTAATGCCATGTACGATGATCTCCGAGGACCATACTCACCCGGCAATTGTTAAATGCTGCTGCGACTTCGAAATGTGCGTGATGCCATAACAGATTTATTGACAGGATGGGCAATGTCTTCAACTTCCAATATTGTTGTGGACCAATAGATATTTGGTAGAGCCCGCAGCCAAGTCTCTACTGAGTTAAAAAATATTCTGGTATGTCTGGGAACATGCCTCTGGCTTGGGATATCGCCTCTTCGATTCTGATTCTACAAGGGAAACGACATCTTAGATGTCTGTTCAATAGAGCCTAATGTCCTTCCAAATGTATTTGATGGTTGTGATGACTTAGCTGGTGGCATGCAAACACTTACCTCCTGACCCACGATGTCGAACGTTAATGTTCGCATGACTTCTATGCGAAGAATAGTTGATTTGCGACTACAGCAAATCATCAGAACGACAAAGCGAAAGAAAACATACTGTTCAATTCCTGTTAGTTGGTCGCAAATCAGCTGCTGTTCGCATAGAAGTCATGCGAACGTTAACGATCGACATCCTGGGTCAGGCGGTTACTGTCTAGTTGAGGGGATTGCTGTGTGTTTTCCTGAAGCCAGTTGGTGGTCTACGAGCGACATACGCTCTTTCGGGGTCGTGAGATGATTCTCTCAAATCGACTGATTTATCAGATTTAGGTAGAGACATTTCTCTCACTTCAGGAATAAGTAAATGGTAAATTTGGAGAGTGGGAATCAGTGTCAGCAATCCTATTGTTATTGATCTGAGCTTTTTTTCTCCTAGAGATTTGGAGGCTTTTCTTAGTATATTGTTGGTACATCTTCGGTGATAGTGAACGAATGGGGTTCCTGAACTCGACGGTGGTCCTTGGGTCTATTGATCAACCAGAGTTCGGTTTAGATGGCCCCTCCAATGGATTTTGGGAGGAACTGTTTGATTAGAAGCTTTTTCACTGAGGGATCTTTGTCTCCTGTGGATCGAGGACATTTGGAGGCAGCCTGTGATGGAACTGAGGGCTGCATTCTGACAGGTTTGAAGATTTTCCCATTGCGTCTTGCTTATGCGGGCTGTAAATACTAGGGTGACCGTAAAAAGTAGCTGTTGTATTTTTGTCAACAGGTACCCCACAAAATGTTAAGTCTTTGCAGATTATAAAGGTTTTTCCAACAAGAGGTGTTAGTTTGGTATTCAAAGAAAAATTCATTTTTCTAAGATAAATGATCGGATGTTTATTTCATAATAAAGAGGAAGGTATGCCGTCAATAATGAAAAACAACATCAGCCAAATGGCCATCACGACCACGCTTACAGGACCATATCCTTTTCATGAAATTTTCCATAACCAAATCGCAAAGTGGCTGCCCTATGTCCTCACGAATTCTATCTATGAGGTCTTGAATCGATGCTGGGCTGTTGGCGTAGACCTTATCTTTCACGTGGCCCCAAAGGAAAAAGTCGCAAGGTGTTAAATCACAAGATCTCGGTGGCCAATTGTGATCACCACTTCGAGAAATAACATGGTCCGGAACTTTTACCGTAACAGAGCAATGGTTTCGTTGCTTGTGTGGCACGTAGCGCCGTCTTGTTGAGAGTAACCGTTTTCCAGATCATCCAACTCCGACCACAAAAAATCATTAATCATCTCTCATGATAGCGCAATCCATTCACCGTAACTATTGATCCAAACCTTTTTTTGAAAAGTCCAATGACCCCGCCGGACCATAAACCGCACCAAACAGTCACACGATGAGGATGGAGAGGCTTCTCAACAATAACTCTTGGGTTTTCCGAAACCCAGATGCGACAATTTTGCTTGTTGACGTAGCCACCGAGGTGGAAATGGGCCTCATCAGTCAAGATGATTTTTCGATGGAATTCCGGATCATTTTCAATTTCAATGCGTTGTTGAATCGTGTATAGTTCCATTTTTAGTAATTTTTAGTAACGAGATCAGCGAGATATATGTTCAACTACTCGTGAAGACCATCAATTCCATTGGCCCTCGTCAGTACCGAACCTATTTAAGTCTACGAGGCTTTGATCGCCTATCCCTGAACTCTACGAATGATTCCCTGCCACACGTGTAGTTCACCACCCATCTTTTTGTTCTGTTCGGGGGGAAAAACTGAAGTATGTCCTCAAAGAGAATAAGGTGATCGCCATTATCAAAAGTCTTTGACAGATCGAGAACCACTGGAACAGTTTGTTCACAGGATCTTTTCCGTTAAGACCGTGGATTATGTGACTTGATACTGCTATGCGGAAACCGTGAAGTTCTGCAGTATGAAGGTAATTGCTCAAGCTGGGCAGAAGTGCCTCAATTATTGAGGATAACAGGGAAATAGGTCGATATGACTCTCACTAATTAAAAACATTCCCAGGCTTGAGAACTGGGACCAGTCTCTCATATTCCCAAATTTCAGTTATTGTTAGGGTGGCAATTAAAAGTGTTCGTCAGGTACTCGGACCTGCATCACCTCAGCATCGATGTTTCGTCCGTGCCGATAGCCTCGGATGGCATTGCCTTAGCTATTGCTTTAAAGACATCTTCAGCTATGAATACGGTTTTAACATCATTGGCTTGACGCTTCCTCTGTACAAATTGTAGGCAGAAATGGTTCGCGCTCCTCTTTGGGTCCGATATTACACGCTTTCAGAAGGATATCACGACCCCATCTTCTCTCCTATTCATAATTCGTTTACACCTAAGCCTAGATTTCAGTCATCCAGATGTTTCAACCATTTGTTTCTCTTGAATTCGTCTACCAACTTGCTGATCTCCTTATTCAATTGACTTCTTCTGGAATCGCTGGGGTTGGTCAGCGAATCTGGTCACGCTCATCCGCAAGACCTGTTGATTTCGCTGGGAAGTTTGGTCTTATCACGGGTACTCCGCAAATACAAATGCTTGTCTGTCATTAAATAAGTTTACTAGTCAACGTTTGGTAGAGTTGCGAAGGGCCGAGTCTTTGACGACCAGGTTCAGCTAGTCTGCTCTAATTTAGGTCCTAGGATGTGTCTAAGAGTACTTCGAAACTAGTTACTATACCCATGTCATCTAAATAGGCAACAACTTTAAAGCCCATCTTCTCCCAGGAAAACGCAATACTGTTCATGGAGAGAATCCATATTGGTGTCAAATAGATTGGATTGGATTTCATATTTATGAATGATCCTTCGTATATTGTTATCAACCCCCTAGAGCCGCAACGATTGCGGCTTACCCTCAATATGCCTTAGAAAGCTACCATTGTATATTCCTTAACAGAGATAGAGAGCTTTCAATATATGGGATTCAGGGATGGATTTATCAAAAAAAAATGATAAATGTTTTTTTTTCGAAGACGCTGTTTAAAAGGACCAAGATTTTCATGACAAAGGAAACTTTTTGATTGCGATTTTTAGTGGTAAGTGGCTGATTAAGCGGATGGAGGTATTTATCTAAAAGTCCCCCCTTTTTGATCTACGGCCTCAGAAATGTGTATTTTGAAATCTTCTGTCTCAATTTCAAAGCTGCAGTGAGAGAAAAGCGAAATTTTGCAAAGCTTTTGAAGTACGTTTATATTCCTTAGGCTGTTAACTTTTTTAAAGCGCAGCTAGGATTTTACTCTACTAGGAATTACTTAAATTCTTGGGTAGTCACTCAAGCCTTGTACATCTTCCATTCATTTAATTTATTTTATAATATTATTATATTTTTCTTTCCTTCAGAGGATCAACAATCCATCGAAGATGAAGGATCGGTAGTTTTACAAAATCGTCCTAGTGTGCAACATCCAGCTTCTCGTATGCCCACAACACCGACCACGTATATGCCTTCGCCAATGGGCCCCTATCCGCCATATCAATTGCTGCAAAACGAATACACTGCGGTACAAGAATTGAGACAGCGCAATTTAAGTTCCAGTACAGAGCCACCCATGACGCCTTTGCTAAATTCTCCCGTCGAATCGTTTGGGGTAAGATTTTAAAACATAAATGCAGGCAGAACTGAAGAAAATGGATGACATTGAACAAAAATAAATTGTTTTTTTTATTAAACCACAGTTGGTGAAATTGAATTTTATTGCAACAAAACCAATTGCCGTAATCTCTACTGTATAATGTCTCCATTTAATGTATCTACTTTTTCAGGATGATATCCTACAAACCAAATTGTCTGATCTTACCGTGGAGGGTGTCATCAGTTTAATTGAACGTGTTGAAGATCTGAAACCTGCACTAGCCAAATTGTCACCCGTTTTAAGAGATAATTCCATTAATGGCCGAGTTCTAAAGTATTGCGAACTCAATGACTTAAAACAGGTAAGTTTCAAAACACACGCCCATTTTCAATGACATTTTATTAAAATGAATATCTTTTTGTCTTTTACTAGGTTCTAGGTTTAAGTTTTGGCAACTGGGAAATGTTCCGTTTACTCATAACCACTATGCGCGACTGTGAAAAGGTTCAACGTAAATTTAAACCAACACCGGCAATAACCGAAACTCCCGCCAATAGTGTATCTGTCTCCAAAGACACCCACGATTCGCATACAATAGTCGTGGTGCCCAGTCAACCACATTCTAGGAAAAATTCCACTACATCACACATGGAAAAACAGGTAAAGGCGATGCAATTTTAAAATTTTAATCAACAATATATAGTTACTATAAGATATATGTATAAGTATTTCCTACCACACTTCAAAGCCGTATTTGTGATATAACGTTCTAAATTTTGGAACACTAACCCTAAATAAATCACAATAGTTGAGGAAATCTATAATTAAAATTAATTTTATAGAAATAATCAAAAAGAAATTTCTTACAGAAGAGACAAAAATATAGACATTTTCTTAAAAGAATTTAATGTATACGCAAAATATTCACACAACAACAAAATTCGAGATTATGCCCGTATAAGTTTAATCTCAAATGAGACAGTCTGATATGATATTAAAGCAAATTATCGTCAATTGAAAAATGTTAAAAAAAATTAACATACAAGATTGAATACCTTTCAATCTCGTAGATGACCAGTTTGATCATTTACTCTACAGTAGACGTGCAGTTAAGTCATAGATTATATAGTAGAAGACTAGTTAGATCATATATTCTATAGTAGATGACCAGTTGGGTCATCTACTCTGTAGCAGAAGTGCAGTTAGGTCATAAATTATATAGTAGACAAACAGTTGGGCCATCTACTCTATAGTAGATGACCAGTTGAGTCATATATTCTTTGGTAGTTAAGTCATATATTTTGTAGTATCGGGTTTTCCAACAAGAGGTGTTATTTTGAATCACCCGGTATTTCGGTAGCTGTCACTTTTGAAGCTTTTATTCTTTGACATTTCACACGTAGAAACTACGTTGGGTCATCTAATATGCAGTAGACGATCAGTTGGGTCATATAATATATAGAAGACGACAAGTTGGATCTATCTATCTACTCTATACTAGACCACTATTTGGGTCATCTACCTTATAGTAGCCAATCAGTTGGGTTATCTAATCTATAGCAGAAGATCAGTTGGCTCATCCAATCTATTGTAGACAATCAGTTGGATCATCTACTTTATAGTACACAATCCTTTGGGTCATCTACTCTATAGTAGAAACCCAATTGGGTCATCTACTCTATAGTAGACGATTGGGTCATCTACAATATACTTGTTGTAGGACTTCAGTCGTTCAATTCTGGCAATTTTTAAAATTTTGGCTAACTGAACCTCGGATTTCACCTTTCGAATCGATGAATATTTTCTCCTAATATAATGTCAGTGTATGGCTTTTGGTTGCTGTGTGAATACTTGCACGTCTGAATCTGTACTTACTTATTTTAGTTTGAAAATTTCCAAGTATTTTAGGTATATAAGTGTTAAGCAAATATAATGAAAAAAGTAGGGAAAAAATTCCACTCATCATAACATCTATCATTCATTAAAATCCCCATTTTATATTCCCACATTTGTTTTCATCATTCACTCCTAGCATAGGATTTTGAGTAGGCATACATATGCAAATATATATCCGGAATCCAATACGCAATACAGCTTGAAGTAGACTTCTACACAATTGGCACCCAGGGAAAAGTTATACTTACCGCATTCATATTCGAAGAGTATAAAAAATAATCATATTATTACGGAGTCAGGATATTTGTTGTCGTGACTATGTTATGATCCCGACAACCATGATCATGAATACCGTAATTATTTACAGCCAATTAAAATAGTATCAAATGAATGTTCGTAGTTGTCATTACTATTTCACTCGTGGTCGTTTCCAATAATTGATTTGTATAGCTATAAAATTATTACTTCAGCTATTTTATGGTTCTGCCAATCAATTGTTGGTCACAAAAACTAAAATTATGGCTCCGTCAACTAGAACAGTTTGGTTGTCGAAAATATGGATTGTCACAAATAAATCTTTCTCTTTGATTATATATATAAGTATATGTATGTGTACCTATAAGAAGCATAGGGCCACCGCAAATATGATTGGATGACTATAATTTTAATCTCCGTGCAAGTATTGATATTGCTTTCCAATGCTATCTGGAAAAAATATTTGCCCTTTGTAGAAGTAAACTCCAGTTTTATTACGTGTCGGATGATACGAGTTTGTATTACCATTCATCAATGTTATTCACATATCATTGTTAATGACAAATCTTTTTATAAAAAAATATCTATTTTTATTTGTTTTTCAACATTCACATTTCTCTATGCATCAAACTAAAAATTCAGTCCAAAATCCATGATTACGATTATCTACAGGTAAAAAGAAAATGTCACCTAACCACGTTGTAATTTGATTTTGTTTGTATTGATATATTGGAAGTGTTATCTGATTGTTTCGCTCTCTCTGTTTATGTTATAAGTTTCATAAGTTTTTCCAACTCTTAATTGATAATATCGCTGATTTCCTGCAAAAGCGTTACATTTTAAAATTTGGCAGATTTTTTTGGAGTGGCTCTACCAAAAGTATATCACACTTCAAACCTATTAGGTAATCAAAAATTGGAGTCATAATTCGATTTTGAAATGTGACGCTGTACAAAATAAGCGATATTTAAACGTGTATTTCCCCACTGTTTCCATCTAAATATGATTTAAGTAAATGGTAATCCAAAAACTTTAAATTTTATTTATATTTTAGTAATTTAAGTAGTAAAATGAGATTAAATAACAATGGATTTTAAAAGTTCGTACTTTTTAGGATGAAAAAGGTTCAAGTAGGGCCCGCGAATACGATTTCAGAATATCTTAAATATTTTTTGCATGTTTAGGATACCAAATTACACAAGAAAATGTTATACGCAGTCCATACCTTAAAGTTTTTATTTTAGTGAAATCTTAATTCTGAATTTAATTTACGAAAATCATTATATATTAAATAAATATTAAAGTTTTTGGATTACCCCTAATACTGTTTTTTGTTAATTAAGTATTTTGACCTTATAAATTTTAGAAAATTTGCAATTTTCTTTAACTGTTGCTATAAACTAAAACGTGCAGAAATATAAAAGAGCCCAATCTTTTTGATATTAATTTTAAAATAAATGTTATTTGTATTAAAATAAAACAATACAATTTATTCACTTTAATGAAACTAAAAACTCAAACAGTCCCTTCGTTTCATCTATATCCACATTTAATTGATTTAATTTCAAGTAGTACTTCTATATAGATAATAAATGTACACAGAAAAATATGTTCATTGTTCTTCAGCCAAAAAATTTTTTTACGAAACTTTTCTTTATTTTAAAGAAACTTTTCTTTATTTAAACGAAATATTTAAAGAAACTTTTCTTTATTATTTCAAAGGAAATTTTCATTATTCCACAGAAACTTTTCTTTATTTTAAAGAAATATTTCTTTATTTTATAGATACTTTTCTTTAGTTTCAAAACACTGTTCTTGCCTTTCCTTTAGTTTAAAGAAACTTTTCTTTATTTCAAAGAAACTCTTCTTTATTATTTCAAAGGAAATTTTCATTATTCCACAGAAACTTTTCTTTTTTTAAAGAAATATTTCTTTATTTTATAGATACTTTTCTTTATTAAAAAAAAACTGTTCTTTATTTTAAAGTAACGTTTCTAATGTTAAAGAACCTTTCCTTTATTTTAAAGAAAATTTTCTTTATTTGAAAGAAACTCTTTCTTTATTTTAAAGGCAATTTTCTTTATTTTAAAGAAACTTTTCTTTATTTTAAAGAGACCTTTCTTTAAATAAACTTTTCTTTATTTTAAAGAGACTTCTCTTTAAAGAACCCTTTCTTTATTTTAATTAAACATATCTTTATATTAAAGAAACTTTTCTTTATTTCAAATAAACTTTCCTTTGTAATAAACTTTAAATTATTTAAAAGAAACATATCTTTATTTTAAAGAAACTTTTCCTTATTTCAAAGAAACTTTCCTTTGCATTAAAGAAACTTTTCATTATTTTAAAGAAACAATTCTTTATTTCAAAGAAACTTTATTTTTATTTTAAAGAAACTTTTCTTTTTCCAAAGAAAAATTCTTTATTTCAAAAAACTTTTCTTTAGTCCAAATAAACTTTACTTTATTCCAAATTAATTTAATTTAATTTTAAAGAAACGTTTCTTTATTTGAAAGAATGTCATCTATATTTTAAATAAAATTGTCTTTTTTCTATTTTAAAGAAATTTTCTTCATTTTAAAGAAACATATCTTTATTTTAAAGAAACTTTTCCTTATTTCAAAAAAAACGTTCCTTTGTATTAAAGAAACTTTTCATTATTTTAAAGAAACAATTCTTTTTTACAAAGAAACTTTATTTTTCTTTTAAAGAAACTTTTCTTTTTCCAAAGAAAAATTCTTTATTTCAAAAAAACTTTTCTTTAGTCCAAATAAACTTTACTTTATTCCAAATAAATTAAATTTATTTTAAAGAAACGTTTGTTTTAAAGAATCTCATCTATATTTTCTTTAAATTGTCTTTATTCTAAAGAGACTTTTCTTTATTTTAAAGAAACATTTCATTATTTTTAAAAAAAATTTCTTTATTTCAAAGAAACTTTATTTATTTTAACGAAACTTTTTTTACTTTTAAAGTTACTTCTTTATTCCAAAGAAAAAGTCTTTATTCAAAGAAAATATTCTTTACTTCACAGAAACTTTTCTTTGTTCCAAAGAAACAATTCCAAATTATTTCTTCTTTATTTCAACGAGACTTTTCTATTATTTTTTAGAATCGTTTTTCATCCAAATATACATATTTTTCATTTTAAAGAATATTTTCTTGATTTGAAATATTTTAAGAAATCATTTCTTTAATTTTAAGAAAAATATATTTATTTCAAAGAAGCATTTTTTTATTTCAAGAACAATTTCTTTATTTTTAAGAAACGTTTCCTTAGGATAAAAAAAAAATCCATTAAAATACATAAAAAAGAAGTTTCTTTGACTTAAAAACTATGAAACATTCTTTGTTGGATCAAATAAATTCTTGTTTTTTAATGAACAATTTTTTTAGTGTACCATAACTCTTTGATTTTTTTCTTCTTCTAATTGTAATTAGTGTTGATTGGTTTTTATTAACACAAATTAAAAAAAATAACTCCTCAAAATAAAGTCAATACAATTGAATACAATTTTTATTTTGCGATTACCCTCTGTTACAGGTTACCCTGGAGGAGCAAATGATTTGTGGTGCTTTACAAACCCTAAACGAAGACGCCTTTGAAGATGTCGCAAGCAGTGAGCGTCCAAGTCCATCGGGCATGCCTACAGGTGAGATGATTGCTGCAGCCGCACAACTGCATTTAGCACCCATACGCGAATCATCGGAATTCGGTTCGCCCTCCGATGAGCAAAAACTGAATAACAATTTACTACCATACCATGTTACCAACAACAACAACAATAATAACAATTACAATCCAACTACCCCCAACACACAATATCATCAACATCAATCGCAACAACAGCACAAACTGTCGGCCGTCGATTACAATCGCAGCGTCAGTTCACATTCATTGCACAGCTTATCAGGCGGTCTGCAAATGGGTAATGGTGGCCTAACCAATAGTTATAGTGGTGGCAGTAGTAGTACTGGGGGAGGTGGTGGTGGCGGCGGTAGTGGGAGTGGTGGTAGTAATCTAGTTTTGAGTTCTAACAATTTGCGCCACAACCTTGTGGGCGATGGTGTTGGTGGTGGGATGATGGTCAGTCGCCATCCTTCAGTGGGCGATGATCTACTAGTGGGTTCCTTGACGCCACAGATGCGTTCGCCCTCGATCACAGGCGGTATACCGACCGTTGTCGTTATACCCAATGAAAATGGTGGCGATAATGTTACCCATCATTTGGTGGATGACACCAAATTATAGAATTTAAATTGGTTGGGCAAGGGTTGGTTTCAGTTATGATAAAAGTTTTCGATTTATTTTCGACATATTTTCCCGCTAAAATGTATATAATCATATATATATGTATAGATTTAAAAAAGGACTAACAAAACAGAACATATCTTATCCTATGTAATAGACATGAACGCTGATACTTAACACAATAGTCCGTTTTACATATAAGTATGTAATTAGCTATATAAACAACAACTAAGACACTAATCTAAATCGTACACAGAAATAAATAACGTTCAAAAAATTGCAAATTAAAAAAATGATTGGAACAAAAATTACTTTCTCAATTAACGAATTTATTGAATCAATTCGAACATTAATTAAATAAATCAATATATTAATTGATATAATAAAATTATTTATTGAGTTAAATTCCAATTAAAACTGATTGACAATTTTTTACTTCTACAATTAATATATTTATTGAATCGATTCGAAAATTAATTAAATGCATCAATATATTAATTGATATTATAAAATTGTTAATTGAATCATTCTATTAATTGAATTGAAGCAATTAAATTCCAATCAAAAAATATTGAAAATTTTTACTTCCTCAATTAAGATTTTTATTGAAGCAACATTAATAATATCAATCATTATATTGATTTATGCAATTTACTGATTAATGCAGTACATTAATTAAAAATATTATACTTAATATTAATTAAAAATATTAATTGAGGCAAATAAATTCCTATTTAAAACAAATAATAATTAAAAATGTGAGAAATACAATTAACATTTTCATTGAGTTACTTCAAACATTAATTAAATCAATCAACATATTAATTTATGCAATTTATTAAATGGTGCAATATATTAAGTGGTGTAATCACAAAATTAATTGAATCAATAAATATATTTTTTGATTCAATTAAATACCAATTAAAAAATGATTGAAAATATTTACCTCCTTAATTAACAAATTTATTTGCATCAATTCGAACATTAATTAAATCAATCAATATATTAATTGATATAATACAATTTTTAATTGAATTATTCACCATATTTATTGAAGAAACTAAATTCTACTTAACAATCATTGGACATTTTTATTGAATCAATTCAAACATTTATTATATCAATCAAAATATTAATTGATGCAATTTATTAATTGGTGCAATACATTAATTGGTGTAATCAAAATATTAATTGAATCAATAAATATATTATTCGATTCAATTAAATTGCAATTAAAAAAATTATTGAATATTTTTACCTCTTCAATTAACAATTTTATTAATTCTAATTGAATCAAAAACAATAATGATGCAATTAAAATATTGATTGATGCACTTATATTGTTAATTGAATCATTCACTATAGGTTCAGAATTTTTAATACAAACCTATGATTTCGATCAAAATGTTTATAAAAATGTGATAAATGGTAAAAAAAGATATTGCTATCATTTATTTTTGAAAAAAATGTCATAAATTTTATTATGATTAAGAATTGAAAAAAATCATTTATTAACGAATTTTTTAATTGCTCTTGAACGTTTGAACAGATTTTTACAAAGTTTACGTCGTTTAAAAGCGAACATAACGCGCAATATTTTTGCGATTTTTTTAAACTTATAAATTTTAAAAAATATATGTATAATTTTTTTTAAACATTAATTTAAAAAAATGCTCCCCCTTTAACTTTTTACTCAGAATAAGCACCAGACTCTCACAAATCCAACCTAACCTATGGACAAATGTGACATAACTGCCTGGCAATTTCTGATTTTTTTTTATTTAATTAAAAATTTTTTATTTGCACAGAATATGCACAAGACTCTCACATATCCAAACAGCAATTGGATTTTTGACTACTCAATATTTTTAAAAGTTATGGAATGCTAAGGTATGTCTGGAAATTTGGGACATTTTTATTTGGGAAAAATGGAAGTTGGAGCATTTTTTTAATTAAAGTTTTTTATTTTTTTTATATCCACTAAATATTGCCCTTTATGTTCTCTTTCAAACGACGAAAACTTTGTAAAAATCGGTTCAGCCGTTCAAGAGGATTTAACAAATACGTTAAACTCAAAAAAGAATTTTCATCAAATTTTGAAAATTTCAAATCATTACATTTTGTATTTCTTTTTTACTTTTAACAATGTTTTAAAAAACCTTTGAATTGATATTAACAATTCTGAAAAATTTATGCGATTAAATTTCAATTAAAAATGTTAAAAAAATTTTACTTTCGCCCCGAGTGAACTCGTCAATGAACTTCTGACTTCTGGACTTCAGACGGGCGTCCCTTTCAACCTACTTTCGCAATTATAAATTTTAATTGAATAATTTAAAACATGTAGTTATTAAATTAATCACTATATCAATTGTAATACAATATTTATCTTATCGAAAGTCAATATACTCGTATTAGTATTTACAAATTTTAATTGCTCAATTAAAAATGTCAATAAAAGCGATTAAACTGCTAATAAAGTAACAATTGATATAATAAAATTATTAATTGAATAATTTAATATATTAGTTGATATATTAAAATATATTATTTATTGAAAAATTGCATTTCCTAAACAATTTTGATTCAATTAAAATATAATCAATTGGTACAACTCAAATATTAATTGGTGTAATAAAATTCTACAATAAAATTCTAATTAAAAATGATTGAAATTTTTAGCTTCCTCAATGGACAATTTTTGAATTTAGCTACTTTATTCATTCAATTAAAACATTTTTTAAATCAATAAATTTAATTATTCACAATGTTAATTGGTACAATTAAATTCAAAATGAAAATTTGATTGAAAATTTTTTATTTTCTCAATAAACAATTCTATTGAGCTAATTCAAACAATAATTAAATCAATCAATTAAAATATTACCTGAAGCAACAAATTTTTTTTTTTTTCAAAAATTCAAAAAAATGCTTTTTTAAATTTTCGGAAATTTTAATTGCTCTGAACAGATTTTTACAAAGTTTACGTCGTTTGAAAGCATTTTTTGGTGGAAAAAAGATTGAAAAGAAAATTAATTACCAAAAAAATCTTTTTTGTGGATCATCACCTTTTGTGGATCTATTCATCGTTTTTTTGAGCGCTCTCTCTCTCTCTTTTGCCAAGAAGCCTCATGCTTTCCTACGTCATCTTTTCGTTTTTTTCTGTATTTTTGCATCTTGGTAAAATCAGTAGGAATCCAGTTAAGTAAGACGAAAACGGATTAAATGCAAAACGCCAAAAGAAAAAGGTAACGGTCGTTACATCTTTAAACAAAAAATTTAAAAAATCAAAATAGGCTTTTGATGCTTATTTGGCCTTACAAAATTCGTCATCTTACTTACCTTCTTATTTTCCGATGCTATAAAATTAAATCGTTTGAATGAATTACGGAAAAACCAAACTTTTGTGTTTTTGGCGTAACGGTCGTTACAGTCGGTGAGGTTGTTTTTGAACACTTAAAAAACATTAAATTTTTACTTGTCGCCTTTAAAATTGTTGCTAAGCATGAAGAAAAGTTTCAGATTTCAGCTTGCTTTTGTTTTTTTCGTAAACCACTATTAGAACAGTGTTTCATTCACAGTAATTGAAATTTCCGTAACAAAATAAAAACACATTTTTTTAAATTTTCAAAATTTCAAATTCACATAAAATTTTTGCAAAGAAAATTCAAAATAGAAGATAATAGCGAGATCTTTTTTATCGTTTAGCTAAATTAATGTTAAAAAATTAAACATTTTGAATTAAAAAATTTTAAAACACAATTTTTTTTAATTTAAAAAAAAATTAACTTTGTCAAAATTGGTTCAGTCATTCAAAAGCAAATTAAAATTCCGCAACAAAACAAAAATACTTTTTTTAATATTTTAAATCCACATAAAACTTGTGAAAAACATGATAGCAAGAACTTATTTTATTTGCAATTTTTTTTTTAAATTGCGTTATTTTTTCTGTGTACAAACATAAATACATACATACATACATATGTAAATCTTTACACAATCCTTAACAGGGAATTCGATAAATAATAAGAAAACTCGAAACTATAATCTTAACACATAACGATTTTATTTACAACAAAATAATAGTAAATTGTGAAAAATAATGTAAACTTTAGAATTAGAAATTAAAAGAATAGACATTAATAGTAAGATAAAGGGTACACAAATGAGTAGATAAAATACATGAATAGAACAAAATATGATAACAGCCAACAGACAACAGATTTGTGTTTCCACTCTCTCTCTCTCTATCTCTACACCTACCTATACACAACAATACTTTATTATAATTTCGAAATGATCTAAATATCGCAATTTGATATAAAAAAATTCTGAACAAAATTCTCCTTTTTCAAGGGAATTTTCTGAAAGCGTTCTTGCCCTTTTTTATACAAACATGAAATAGAGTATTTTGAATTAAATTAGTTTACAAATTGGATTGAGATAACTTCTTCCATATGATTTAAAGGAGTTCTTTAAAAGTAGTTTTGTCTTGCCATACCGATTTGAAATAGTTTTTCGGATTTTACATGAAATTTAGATTTTCTTGAGGTTTAAATAGTAACCGTTTCCTTGAGATACATAAGATTGGGGTTGTATCAATTTGTCCATTCCATTTGGCACACATCGAAGTTTTGCAATGAAAAAAATTACTTAATTTTAGGATTTTGCTCCAAAAACATCATAACCTTTAAGAAACAAGCACAATTCATACTTAGAACTAGGAAAATGTACTTAATAATAAAGAAATTGTCTTTATTTTAAATATGTAGTGTCCTTGCATTTAAGCCACCCGGAATAATGAGTCTATCCGTTTCTGTGCTGGTTTTTGGAGGTCTGCCGGAAGTTTCTGCCACTTTGATCTTGAACTACAAAAATGTAAAGACCTTGGCATCCTTTTCCATATTTCTCTCTGTTTTTCCTTATGTTCATATGAATTCATCAATTTGATAGGAAATTTCTCAATATATTCTTATCTAAAATCACTTCAACAATCTGTGTGCCATTTCATGGCTCAATTTTGTCTTATCGCTACAACAATGTGTTCCCAATTATAACAGAAAAACAAAACGCTTCAAACATTTTGCAGCAATTAGCTTCGCATTATTTGCGATAAGTTCTGAATGGCACCAAGCAGTCTGCTAATACTTCTACAGTGTGTTCGATAAGAAAGATTAGGTCATTACCTCTTCTAATAAGTGTAATTATATCTTCGTTATGTTTTTAAAAGAAATCTAAACATACATTGTCCCGAATATGTCGAAATAGTTTAGATCTGCTAAATATCTGCTAGAAAATTAAGAATTGATGACTGTGTTCTGTCTGTCCGTTTCTTTTGTAAAAACATTTATATATCTTTATTCCAAAGCAGGCTATGTCGACTTAGCAGTTTTAAGATGCAAAGCATTTTTCTAACTCTAAATATTTCAAATTATATTTGCTTAAAATTCAATGTTTATCGGTCAACCCAATCAAAAGTTGTGCCTAAAACAGTAGTGGTCATTCGATACAATAGGAATTCGCTACAAAATTAAAAATTTCATAAAATTTTGATCGCCTCCCGTTGAAAACTACCTTTTTCGTCTTACATACTTTAGGCTGGAGGTCTCGGTTTAGTAAACGGAAAAAATCAACTATTATATGATATAATGTTATTTTGTCTCATATGGCGTATGGGTGATATTAATTGAATTCCAATGGGGCGTATGAGTTTTGATGATTCTTTTTTTAATAATCATACGCAACCCTATGAGATTGCCCTGTGTTCCTTTTATGTTAGATTGTACATTGAAATTTAAGGGGGTTTCGTTATATGGTGTTCAGTAATATCTGCTATTAATTCTCTTTCGATACATATGTATATGACACTACTTGACACCAGCAGACGTTGCCCTGCCCTTTCTGTTTGGGATGTTTTGTTTTTTTTTTTGTTCATTGATATTTCATTCAAAAAATGCATTCATCCTGAATTTCAGGAAAAAATCATAAACAGTTTTATTGAGCATAAGTCCACTAGAGCGCCATCTACCGGCTAGAATCATACATACAAACTATTATCAAGACAAACAATAAATACATTTTAAATTTTACTCAAATCGCTCTGGAAATGCGAATTTTTTAGCCCATTCGCTCCTATGGTTTTGAAGATCAGGCGTTACAAAGAAAAGTACAAGGATTTTATTTATAGATGGTATGCCTCATTTTTGGTGGCTTTTTCCAACACTCAACTATGCACATTTAGTACTGCGAGCAACATTGAACATTTTGATATTTTGAGATGTTGATCTTACCGGGATTTGAAACAGCGGCCTCTCAATGTACTGGGCACCAAACAGCAACTATTAGAACATGTAATGTACTCAGATAAGTTAGGTTAGGTTAGGATGGCAGCCGTTTTCTTTTTTTTCTTCAGCTCACATAGACCAGTTTAGGTCCCTAGTGTTACCACGGGCTGAAATGCCCCTCATCGAAACCAACCTGTTTGATATACAAATTTGTCGATAGTACGAATATCCGTACTGGAAAGATCTGTTAGGCTGCCTAGAAAAGCCGACCCCAGTATATCCAGTCGTCGTTTACTCAGAGCGGGGCAGTCGCATAGCAAGTGCTTAATGCTCTCCAGTTCTTCCTCATCTCCACAGCTTCTGCAGAAGTCATTGGAGTCAATACCCAATCTTCTGGCGTGTTCGCCGATCAGGCAGTGTCCCGTCAGAACTGATACTAACGTAGACAATCTTTTCCTTTCTAGTGCGAGGAGATATTTTGACCTTCTCAGGTCATACATTGGCCAGATTTGTCTAGCTACCCGCAGGTGCCAATTTGTGTCCATCTTTCGTTGGACTGCCTGATTGCCTCTTGCCTAAGCCAAAGCTTGCAAGTAGATAGTGGCGCACAAATATATGCAAATTCTTCGAGAATTTTTAATCCAATACCTAGCAAGTTCATCGGCTTTGTAGTTCCCCGGGATATCCCTATGCCCAGGCACCCATATGAGGTGTATAGTATTAAACTGCTCAGCTATCTCGTTAAGAGATCTTCGGCAGTCGAGGGATATTTGTGAATTTAGGAATGTGGCCTCCAGAGAATTGATGGCAGCCTGGCTGTCCGAGTAAATGACAACGCCAGTGTTGGTTACTATGTTCCGACTCAGCCACTTGGCGACTTCCCATATTGCCATTATTTCGGCTTGATAGACACTGCAGGTATCTGGTAGTCTGTGAGCTATATATATGTACTCAGATGCTTTTTATTACTTTAAAGATCGGCAATTCAGTTATACTGTATTCTATTTATTCTATTTTCCTCATTCCGCGAATTGCATAGTTTAGTCATTTACTCATTTAGTTTTTATAAAAGACAAAAATATGAGAGATCCGGTTTCGAACCCCGCGGCCGATATTTGTATATTGTCTTCTATACCCCTTCAGTGAGCAGCATGACTGGCGGAAATCCTTTTCTGGATTTTTTTCAAGTTATTTGAGATTTTCCCGTCGGTCTATCTGACTGGAGTACACCATAACTCTCGAAAAGAATAAACGATTTTAAATTTGGTATTTGGTAATATTTTCTCCAATCTTGAGCTAAGTTAGAAAATGGACCCTATTGGTCCACTCGTTATAGTAGCTTCCCCATAAAGGGTTAAAATGTAGTGAAATATCAATTTGCTAATAACTTCTATGCTACTTATCCGAAACTTTTATAATTCCACAAATAGTAACAGTTTATCTGTTGCTATCATCTTTATAATGAATGAGTGAAGTAGCCACGCCCCTTTTATCGCCTTGAGAAAATTGCCACGCCCCTTCTGGTACTTACCGCACAAAAGGGACCATTTTGTACTAAAAGTCTTTAATAACGTTGCATACAAATACTCGAAATTTTTTGCAGTGTAATGGTTTTACAATACATATTATCCAGTGAAATATGGGCGCTCCTTCTGGTACCTCGTTTCGATAATATTAAGTATATCGTATAGTATATATAAAAGACAAAAATATGAGAGATCCGGTTTCGAACCCCGCGGCCGATATTTGTATATTGTCTTTCTATACCCCTTCAGTGAGCAGCATGACTGGCGGAAATCCTTTTCTGGATTTTTTTCAAGTTATTTGAGATTTTCCCGTCGGTCTATCTGACTGGAGTACACCATAACTCTCGAAAAGAATAAACGATTTTAAATTTGGTATTTGGTAATATTTTCCCCAATCTTGAGTTAAGTTAGAAAATGGACCCTATTGGTCCACTCGTTATAGTAGCTTCCCCATAAAGGGTTAAAATGTAGTGAAATATCAATTTGCTAATAACTTCTATGCTACTTATCCGAAACTTTTATAATTCCACAAATAGTAACAGTTTATCTGTTGCTATCATCTTTATAATGAATGAGTGAAGTAGCCACGCCCCTTTTATCGCCTTGAGAAAATTGCCACGCCCCTTCTGGTACTTACCGCACAAAAGGGACCATTTTGTACTAAAAGTCTTTAATAACGTTGCATACAAATACTCGAAATTTTTTGCAGTGTAATGGTTTTACAATACATATTATCCAGTGAAATATGGGCGCTCCTTCTGGTACCTCGTTTCGATAATATTAAGTATATCGCTCACTTACTTCAAGAGTGACATAAAAGGATAAGTAACACGAAATAAGATATTTAAAAACGCTGGGATAATCCGAAATATGGTTGTTTACTTATAAACTAAATTCCGCTGAGATTAATTTATGGATATTTGCCAAATTCGCATTTCTGTAAGGCAACCTCAAAAATTTTTAATTTTGTGTTATGTCACTCTTGAAATGGGCGAGCGATATGTTCTTAATTTAAAGTACAATATGTACTTATTTTAAAGAAAATGGATGTCTTTGGCACCAATCTTTAATTTTATGACCAAATTGTTGTGCATACAAGTACATATGTTCATTAAATTTTCCAAAAAATATGTTTACAAAAAATATCCAAGATAGTACTGCTTGGGAAGTAGATTTATTAAGATTATCTTAAAAAAGGGTCATAATTTTTAATATAACCAATGCATTTTAAAATAAAAATTTTAAATTTTTGGAAAAAATAGCTTTAGGAAATAAACGATTTATTTACGATTTAGCAACTTTTTAGTCAAAAATACAATTCTTAGGTTACTAAATTCTGACCCAAGCTTTCCTATCTTTTGTGTGGAATACAGAAAAAATTGTGTTCATTAAAACAAAGAAGAACTACTTTGATTTAAAGAAATATTTCTTTGAAGCAAACAATTTCTTAAAAACAAAGAAAAATGTCTTAAAAGCTAAGAAAATTTTCATTAAAACAAAGACAAGTTTTTTTTAAAAACAAAGAAAATTTCCTTAAGAATAAAGAAAATGTTATCTATTCCAAAGAATCTTTTCTTTATTCTTAAGAAAATTTTCTTTGTTTTCAAGAAACATGTCTTTGTTTTTAAGACATTTTTCTTTGTTTTTAAGAAATCTTTGGAATAAAGATAAGTTTCTCTGTTTTGATTAAAAGAAATATTTCATAAAAGCAAAGACAAGTTTCTTAAAAACAAAGACAAATTTCTTTAAAGCAAAGAAAAGTTTCATAAAAGCAAAGATAAGTTTCTTAAAAACAAAGACAAATTTTTTTAAAGAAATATTTCTTTGAAGCAAAAAATTTCTTAAAAACAAAGAAAAAATTCTTAAAAGCAAACAAAAGTTTCATAGAAGCAAAGACAAGTTTCTTAAAAACAAAGACAAATTTCTTTAAAGCAAAGAAAAGTTTCATAAAAGCAAAGATAAGTTTCTTAAAAACAAAGAAAATTTTTATACCCTCACTTTAGTGTGACGAGGGTATATATCATTTGCTACGGAAAAAAGTGTAACACATCGAAGGAGTGATCTAAGACCCTAAGTATGTTCGGAGGAAATCCGTTTTGGGTCATTTTAAGTCGAATGAGCAATGTCCGTCTGTCTGTCTGTCTGCTGGCTGGTGCGCACGATAACTCTCGAAAGGATTAACCGATTGACTTCAAATTTGGTATGTGGTAATATTTTGATCTATCTCCGGATGAGTTCGAAGATGGGCCATATTGGTCTACTCCTTCTGGTACCTCCCACACAAAGGGTTAAAATTTAGTGAAATATTGATTCTTTAATAACTTCTATACTACTTATTCGAATCTTTTGAAATTCTGCGCATAATATTAGTATATTAGTCGCTATTAACTCGAGAAAAATGGGTGAAATTGGCATGCCCCTTTTGGTACCTCCCACACAAATGGACCATTTTGCATCAAAATTTAACTGCTTATAACGTTAATACAAGTGCATAAAAATGCTTGAAATTTTCTACAGTATAATGTTTTTGTAGCGCCTATAGTCCGGTAATGGGCATTATTGTACAGCCCCTTTTGGTACCTCCCACACAAATGGACCGTTTCGTACCAAAAGTAAACGGCTTGTAACTTTAATACCAGTGCATACAAATACTTGAAATTTTGTACAGTGTAATGCTGTTATAGTTCCTATAGTCCTGTAAAAAGTGGGCGTTATCACCCCGCCCCTTTTTGTACCTCACACACAAAATGACCAAATCATACCAAAATTACATAGCTCGTATCTTTAATATACCAGTGCACATAAACGCTTATAGTTCAGCACAATGCAATGTATTTAAGAATGTACTGTTTACCGAAAAATATGTGTATTTGGAAAACCCCTTCTGGTACCTCCCACAAAAATTGACAGATTTATTGGTGTAATGTTATATATTACATTACTCACAAAGTGAGGGTATACCTTAGTCGGTTTACCCGACTGAAACTTTCTTACTTGTTTTAAAGAAATATTTCTTTGAAGCAAAAAATTTCTTAAAAACAAAGAAAAATTTCTTAAAAGCAAACAAAAGTTTCATAAAAGCAAAATACAAGTTTGTTAAAAACAACGAAAGTTTTCTTAAGAATAAAGAAAAGAAAATGTTATCTATTCCAAAGAATATTTTCTTTATTCTTAAACAAATTTTCTTTGTTTTCAAGAAACTTGTCTTTGTTTTTAAGAATTTTTTCTTTGTTTTTAAGAAATCTTTGGAATAAAGATAAGTTTCTCTGGTTAACAAAAGGAATGGAATTTTTTTTCGTGTATTAATTAAGTCCTGCACTTCATTTTCCATACGTACACAAAATCACTTCATATTTATTCGACAATCGCACCTTATAATCTAAAGTGTTTTGTCAACTACTTGTGGTGGTGGTGGAGGGTGGTCTTTCCATGGGGTTCTATATAAAACACCGTGAAAAATAATTAAAACGTCGTTTATTTTATTTCTTTAAAAAAAAAACAGGAGACTAATGCCCGCCCGCATGATAGCTATGTACAAAAATGTTAATTTTTTGAGAAAACGCAAATGGTGTGCTCTTCCAACCTCCCCCGAACAAAATAACACACACACACAGGGTGACCAGCATGCTAACTAACATAGGGTGAACTCTTTTCGGGATTCCCTCGAATGCGAGGACACCTACCGGTCAATTCGAATCGAGAGAGAAATAAATATATTCGAAATATGAATTTAATCCACGATCCGGTCCGTACTAACCTACAATTAGAACTGCCAACTCGGTAGGGTAGAGTTTGACAGACAACGGTTTGTTAGCGTTAACGGAGCTTCGCAATACCCGTAACTAATTCACTCGTCAATGTACAACGTAATGCCTTCTTAACTTTTTGTTAAAATAGATAGTATTTGTCACAACATCTTACGTCGTCGTATGAATTAGGTACGTGTCGAAATATGGGTCTTTATATTTTAAATTTCAAAAAATGTCTTTCGATTCGAAATGTCCAACAAAAAATTTATGTAAAGTATTTATTTCTTAAAATTTTTTTTAAACATACATACGTACATATATACACATATTTCTGGTTTCTCTGGAATTCCAGATCCGTTATTGGGTAATTTGATTCGAAAGAAAAAGTATTCGAAAATATTTATAAATTATTTTCCGAAGTTTCGTTAATACTAACCGACAGTTAGGCCTGTCAGCTTTTGTGGAGTTTGACAGCTACACGGAAAAAATATTGTCTGAACTTTAAAGCTAATCTTTAAAATAATGACAATTCGAACTTAAAATGGAGAAGTTTTCCTAAAATTAAGTAAATTGTCTTATGGACAATCTCCGGTTATCCTACAGTTAGAGCTAACCTACAGTTATAGCTGCCAAATTGTATGAAATTTTTATTTTTTAACTGTGAGTTAGCTCTAACCGGAGGTTGTGAAATTGGGGGTTAATGTTATGTTCTACACGTCCTTATTTTAAAGACTAGAACGTCTTTGACTGCAAATCTTCAAAAGTATGTCAATAATTGTTCAGTGTATAACGTTTAGTTAGAGTTAATCGAGCTTCTCGACTGCTCGTACCTAATACAAAAGACAACGTACAACGTACAACGTAATGTCAAAACTTTATACTGGAAAGACAAACTTTGACAGAACGTTGTACGCCGTCGTATGCATTAGGTACGTGCTTAAAACATGAATTTAAAAATGTCTTTCGATTCGGAATATCCAACGAATGGACCTGATTTACACGACGACTCTTCGCCCTTTTTACCTGTAAAAAGAGACCGGCGTAAGGCGTGGGCGTATGTCAGTTTTGCACACAATTACACTTTGACAGACGTCGTATGCGGACGTCGTCTATTTACGTCAAACCCCATGGATGAAAAGTCATCGTGCAAATCAGGTCATAATATCATACCCGTAATGAAGTATTTATTTATTTTTTTAAATTTTTATATTAAACCTACATACACATATACAGACAAACACACGTATCCAGAGTTTGTCTAATGCCATATATAATTTAGAAACGATTTATTTTATTTGTTATTATAGTTTAGAAAAGTGTGATAACTTGAGTTTTACTTATTCACACACATACATACATATTTATTTATTTTTTTTATTCCTCGTGGCTTGAGGCTTTTAATGCACTTTGTTTTGAAAATAATTAAACGTTTTAATGTTGAAAATGTTGCTTAGTATTACGTTAATATATATATTTTAAATTTATTTGTTTTTAATAATTTAAAACTTCAACACACACACTCCCACACCAAACAAAAATTTCGAAAAACACATGTTCTGTTCCCTCACACACACACACAAAAGACAAAGCCCACCATATATATAATTAAACAAAAATAATAATAAACAATATATAATTTTAACAACTTACAAAACAGTTAATATTACTATCAAGTTTGGGAACAGATCAATGGTGAAGACGACATACCGAATTCCAAACTCTCTCCCCACATCAATGTTTAAAATTATTTCAGCTTTTTTACAACAAAAAAAATACGCTGTACTGTAATGTTACTAACACATATTAAGTATTGTAGGTATGTATTGTCATTATTAAAAAAGAAAAACATAAGTAAAATTCTAGAATAGTTCAAAAGTAAAAAAAACGAAAATTGTGAAAAAGTCACAAAAAAGAGAAAATTAATAAATTCTAAAATTCTCAAGAAAAGAACAAATCGCATGTAAAGCATATAGTTTATTAACAATAACAACAACACATTGAACATCAATTATATGCAAACTAATAATAATAGTCGTAATTAAAAAAAAAAAACAAATATATATATAAACAATAGTGCTATATATATATATATATATAAATATATATTTATGTAAGGTTAATAATGAAAATAAATGCTATTCTTTTAATGCAAGCAAACAAAAAAATTAACATTTTGGCGTTTTTCTGGTTTTCCCTTATTAATTGATTTATTTTATTATTTATTTATATTCTTGTAATATGTATGTATGTACATATGTCTATAATTTAATGCTTAATCATTTATATTTTTGTGTATAAATATAAGAATTTCCATATAGCTAACGAGGTTTTGGGTTATTTATTATTATTGTTTAAAAAAGATGAAAAATTAACAAAAAAAAACATTTTTCTTAATTTCCACGATTCTGCTTTAAGACATCCTAATCTTAAAAATAAGGAATTTCACACTTAAATTTAGAACAATCTACTCAATATTAAGTAAATTTTCCTAATTCTAAGTATGAGTTATTCTTATTTTAAAGAATAAGTTGTCTTTGGGGGCAACATCTTTAAACCTGCGTAAATTTTTGTCCGTGTGGAGATAATTTTCGAAAAATAAAATATGTTTGAGATAAGAATTTTTCTATAAACTATTTCGGTGCAAATAAATGTTTTTGAAGGAATCGGCAAAATATATACAAATACATTTTATGTTTCTACTATTCAATATGTAAATAATATAACAGGTTTTCCAATAGGGATGATATGATTTTAATGTGACGTTTCGGCCATTTGTAATGTCGTGATCTGTCATTTGTTTTTCATTGTATTCAGTAGTGTTTACAATTTCATCATGGAGAGATATACGCAAGAACAACGTTTACAAATTATTCAGTTATAAATATTATCAAAATAATCGTTCTCCAATTGCAACTTTTCGTGCGCTAAGTCAATTTTTTTTAAATAAAAAAAACACTTTCCAGTCAACCTGCGACTTTGACACACATGAGCAATAATTTAGCTCTCGTTAAGAGCTATCATTTTGCCATTGACCGATTCCCGATCCGACCTACCGTTAAGGAGCTATAGCAAAAATAAACTTTCCGTTCAAATTTGAAAATGATGCTAATTCCATTTTTTTTTAAATCCAAAAAAAAACTTTCCAGTCGGCCTACGACCTTGGCACCCATGAGCAATATTTTAGCTCTCGGTAAGAGCTATCTTTTTGCCATTGACCGATTGTGGCTACGTGCCAGACAGCAAATGAAACAATTGAATTGTTGCGAGAAAAGTTTGGAGATTTGATTATATCAAGAAATAGTGTATTGAATGGCCTCCAAGAAGTTGTGATTTAACACCATTAGACTATTTCTTGTGGGGTTATTTGAAGTCATTGGTCTTTCGAAATAAACCAGGCTCTCTTCAAGCTGTACAAGTCAATATTGAACGTGTCATTCATGATGGGTTCATCGAATTCGTTCCTGCAGAAGAAGTCGTGGAGGCCATTTGAAGGACGTTTTATTTAGAACTTAATTGTATCGATTGTACTTCACATTAAATAAAAAACTTTTCAATTTCCTTAACAATGAGTGTGTTTTTTCAAAGAAATCATATCACTCTTATTGGAAATCCCGTTATTTAACATAATTTTTTTTCGTGTTTACACCAGATAATGTTATGCACAGCCCTTCCATAAAAATTTTGCAAGCTAGGTTCTACAGCATTAAACTGTCCTCATAATTTCTTTAAAACGAACGCGTGTCCGTGCTCTACCTATCGGGCTTATACTTCAAAATGTGTTCGAAACACTAAAGGTAACTCCAATTAACATTAAAATTATGTTTTTTTTGGAACCATAATATTATTGTGTTGACTATAATTTTTCCTCTGTTGACATAAAATACTTCAAAAGATAGTTTAAAAGCATGGAAGTAGACTTTTCAACATTTTATATTCTCGTAATTCCATTATTCATATTTTTGGCTAATAAAAATTTTTATATTTAAAAAATACGTTAGTATTTTATGTTTGTGTGAATTATGTTTCAAAAATATGTGAGCCGCATTTATAAAAAACTAAAAGAGGATTTTAACAAATGTTCCACTTTCTATAAAATTATATTAAAAAATGTATTAAATTTAAATAAAAATTTTGGTGTCGGTTTTGCAATTTTATGTTATTTTCCTATACTTAATGCATGTTTTTTAAAATGTCTTTGGGTTTGAACTATTTTCACATTATTTTTTTAAGAAGAAATGGTTATTTAAGTCTACCGAAAATGTATGTAAAGTATATGTTTCATTTCATATTTAAGTGGACTATTTATTGGATTATTAAAGTTTATATTTCTACATGCAAAGAAAAATTTCTGCGGGATTGAAATGTTTAAGGGCTGCACTCCACATTTCTGTAAAACAAAATTTCTTTTGTTGAACCAGAAAGTTATTGATCTCAAACACAGTACTGTTTTCTAAAATGCCACTCCCCAAAATTTAGATCTTTCTCAAATTCATTGGAAAATATTGCCCTACTATGCCGCAGTATTGACCCTCAATATTAGGCATGTTTTCGTTACAAGATTTTCACTATCTGGTAGCAATGGTGTCATGAGTTGCGAAGAAAGAACAGTGCGAAACAGACAAAAAATTCGTGAAAAGTGTTTATAAAACATATATTTACTATGCTACGTTCAATTGTTTACACTCTTTTTGCAAATATTAAAATAATTTCCCATTTTTGTTCTTCTTCTTCCCGTTAATTCACAATAATTGATAAAATCTCTCCAAAAATGGGATGCCATATTGCTAAATATAGGGTGCCCAATCTGGCAACATCATACTCGATTAAGACATGAACACAAGCACCAAACTTCATCGGGAACTAATAGTGCTTAAAAGTGCTTAGCTCCCCATACAAATTAAGCACTTATATTCGGGAAAAAATATTTAAAAAAAAATAAATTTTTCTATTTGTTTTAACGACGTGGAATCGATGTTTTCAGCATTTCTAGCCCTCCTAATTTCCTTTAATTTTAATGGTGTCCCGGCTTTATCGTTTAAGTAAGTAAATATTGTGAAGTCATTGCTGCGGCATAATAGGCCCATATTTTCTGAGAATGTGAGAAAGATATAATTGTTGGGGTGTGACAGCTGATATATATTACCCATATTTACTATCAGCAAAAAAAATTTCAATTGCCGGAAATACACAGGGTTGATTGCCATTTCGTTCATGTTGAAAATTTGTTTCTTCGTGTGTTATTAAATATTTAACATATGAGGGATTCTGTGGAAAACGGATCGATCAGTGGGAAGTTCGTGGTAAATAAATTATAAAGGACTTTGTATTGAAAATACCATAACTTCTGATCCGAATAAAATATTGAAGCGAAATAAATACCGCTTGAAAGGTTATTCCTTAAGGCTTATAAAAAATACTTTCTAAGAAAACAATTTTTTATTCAAAAAAATATTTATAATTTTTTTGTATTATCGTCCCTCTGATTTTTGAAAATTGTTCCCTAAAATAGCTTTATTAACCACAAAAAACATGTTCGTAGAATACAATACCATTACTCAATTATAGCAAAAACATGAAGACCAATTTATAAAAAATAAATAAATAAAAAAAGAGAAAAAATTTACTTTTTCTGTAGTTTTTTTTCTTCGTGAATATATAAGCAAATTTTCATATTTTATAAAAGTTTTCTATTGTTGGAAAAATAAATTTGTAGAGTTACTTGCTATAATTGTGTAATGGCGATGTGTTCCACGAATTTGTTTTCTGCTATTAATAGTAACTAGTTATAGCTAATTTTAGAAAAATCACTTTTAAAAATCGTTGGAGACATTTGTTAAAACAACTAAGAAATTAAATCTAAGTAAAATTAAATTTTTTAAAAATATTTTTACGTTAAAAAAGTTTCTTCTGAAAAATTATTTTATGTATCTCTTACAAATATTTTTTAAAACGGTTTTTATCTCGTTAAAATATCTAAACTGGATCACAAATTATGGCATTTACAATGTAACTCACCCCAAAATGGCTCAACAGCCTCCCTTGTCAATGTAAATATGGGCCTAATCACGGCATTCATTCATAAAATTGTTTTCGTGTCGAAAAAGTTTTCGCGGCAACGACTTCTTTGGATCACGGGAATCGATCGACAATTTTGATTTTTTGTTATCAATTTATGTGGAATGGCAAAGTCAAATAGTGGAAAAGTATAAACAAGTTGCGAACGGCGAAATGAACGACAATTTTGATTTTTTGTTATAATTTTGTGTGGAATGGCAACGTCAAATAGTGAAGGAGAAGAAGAAGAAAAATATAAACAAGTTGTGAACGGCGAAACGAATAACTTAAAGAAATAATATAGAAATAAATATAGTTGCAGTGAAGTTTATTTTAAACATTAGGTTAGGTTATGCTACGAGTGACAGCCTCTAAAACAGACTCACTTAGACTATCCAGTCCATTGTGCTACCACAGGGGCGTAAGGGAAAACATACGTTATCCCTAGCCCCTCCCGTTGAGCCAATGTGATTGCTTTACAAAGCCCAAAAGATGGCGGATTCCAACATCAACCAAGTTAGCTAACTCCTCAAAGAAATAAGTGCCCAAGGTTTAGGTTAGGGTGGCAGCTGTATTTCTTTTTTTATACAAGCTCACATAGATCAGTTTAGGTCCCTAGTGTTAGCACGGGCTGAAATGCCCCTCATCGAAACCAACCTGTTTGATACACAAATTTATCGATAGTACGAATATCGGTACTGGAAAGATCTGTTAGGCTGCCTAGAAAGGCCGACACCTGTATGTCCAGTCTTCGTTTACTCAGAGCGGGGCAGTCGCATAGCAAGTGCTCAATGCTCTCCACTTCTTCCTAATCTCCACTGCTTCTGTAGAAGTCATTAGACTCAATACCCAAACTTTTGGCGTGTTGGCCGATCAAGCAGTGTCCCGTCAGAACTGATACTAACGTAGACAATCTTTGCCTCTCTAGTGCGAGGAGATATTTTGATCTTCTCAGGTCATACCTTGGCCAGATTTGTCTAGCTACCCTGCAGGTGCCGATTTCTGTCCATCTTTCGTTGGACTGCCTGATTGCCTCTTGTCTAAGCCAAAACTTGCACGTGGATAGTGGTGCACCAATATATATTCATCGGCTTTGCAGTTCCCCGGGATATCCCTATGCCCAGGCACCCATATGAGGTGTATATTAAACTGCTCAGCCATCTCGTTAAGAGATCTGCGGCAGTCGGGGGCTGTTTGTGAATTTAGGGATGTTGCCTTCAGAGAATTGATGGCAGCCTGACTGTCCGAGTAAATGACAACGCCAGTATTGGTAACTATGTTGCGACTCAGTCACTTGGCTACTTCCCATATTGCCATTATTTCGGCTTGATAGGCACTGCAGATATCTGGTAGTCTGTGAGCTATACTAAGCTCTGCACAGTGTACTCCGAAGCCAACCTTTTCATCAAGCTTCGAACCATCCGTGTAAAAGTGGAGATGGTTTCTATTACCTGGTATTCATCCAACACATTCATCTCTGGCGGGAATCATAGTGATGTAATTTCTCTCGAAGGTGTGCACTGTTGGTATATAGTCCACTCGGTCGGTTATTCATTATGTAAGACCTTCAATCTCTCTGCGTGCCGTCCAAAAAGACAGTGACCTGTCATGACAGACACGATAAGTGCCGGGTCACATCAGCCTGGAATGTATGCAGTTCCCGACTAGTGACTACCTGCATTTGTATTGCCATAAGTGCACTTTCCCTCAAGATAAGCTTGCAGGTTTGTAGAGGCATGCCTACATGTTTCAGGTCCCCCTGGGAGCGTGTAAGGTAGTTCCTAGTCTTGCAAGTTCATCTGCCTTGCAGTTCTCTGGTATATCCCTGCGGTCCGGCACCCATCCTAGGTATTAAACTGTTCAGCCATCTCGTTAAGAGATCTGCGACAGTTGAGGGCTGTTTTTGATTTCAGGAATATAGATTCCAGGGACTTGATAGCAGCCTGACCGACTTTGGTCAGCACATTAATTTTCAACCATTCCGCTACCTCTAAGCTAATATTTTTGCCTGGTAAACAGTACAGTGATCAGGCAGTCTTTTTGCAAGAGATAGCTGAAGTTCCTCAGAAAAGACACCAAAGTCTACTTGTTTATTGAGTTTGGAACTGCCTGTATAGATGTTAAGGAATCTCCTCTGTCCTGGTATACGACCATTCCATTCTGATCTATCTGGTTTAAGAGTGAGATACTTCGAGTCAAAGAGTGGTTCAGTCATAGTGTAATCAACTGTCCTGACCATAGTGACAGTTCCCTGAGTCTAATCGCAGTACATGAGGCATATTGCACTGCTAAAATATCTAGCGGCATTAAATGTAGTATAACATTTAGTTCCGGAATTGGTGTCGTAGCAGCAATTCGCTGAACCTTGTTTAGTATCGCATAGCTGTCCACCAGACGACAATGCCGTACAGCATTATCGGTCTGACTACTTCCGTATACAGCCAATAAACTATACGCGGGCTCAGACCCCAGCGTTTTCCTATTGCCCTTTTATAGATATATAGTGCTACCACAGCCTTATTTGATCCTTCCAAAATGTTGGTGTTGAAGTGCAACTTCCGGTCTAGTAAAATACCGAAGTATTTTACACTTTCAGAGAAGGGAATTTAGTACCCCCCAACTTAGTACTAGTTCCGCCTTGGTCGTATTTTAAACATTAAGTAGATCCAATGTTATTTTGAATTCCTCATCTTCGGATTCTGAGGAGGAATACAAAGCAGAGCCTTTTCGAATAGAAATAAGGAACAAAAGTAATCCTTCGTCATAGTCTGAAGTCGTAAAAAAAATGCTTGCGATGATCCAAAACTTTAAGATTACGATCGAAACTTGTCGATAACAGATGCCGTGAATAGGTCCCAGCTCTTTGTATGCACAAGTTAATCAGATATGAAAAATAAAGCTAAATTTGTTTATGTGTGATACATATTTAAAAATATTTCGATTTAACAGAATAATTTTAATTTAAATGCTTGATATTGATTTTCTTTTAGTATTTGTTTTGTTCAAATCGGTCAGCTTTCTGTGGTCTCAATGTGGCCTTTTTGTAATATCGCCTGTTTGTTTTCACTTAATTCTTCCTTTTTTTCGTTTAACATTTTTTTTAAACAATTGTCTTTGTGACATCTTTTTAATAGTGGTGACCATCAATTGATCGGCAAATTTATAATTCTTTTAATGTTATAAAGAGTGTTTTTTACAGGTTCACATCTTTGAGTTGCTAACACTGCCTTTGTTGACAACCGATTTAACAGCTGATAGTTGTTTATTGTTTAGTTCGATTTGCCATTTCATCATAGACGAATTTGTACGATAGCAATGCTTGCTAATTATTCAAATTTCAAGATTAATAATTAAATTTTTCGAATAATTTCACGTAATCGTCCTGTCAGTTGGCCACCAAGATCTTATTGATATAGTAAACAGAATGGGCTTCTTTTTTGTAGTTTAAAGGTATATAATCACATCCGCGAAACACAATTAAAATCACGAGAAACACACATAAGTGAGAAAAATGAAAAATAAATATTTGCAAATAATTATCATTGCACATTTTGTGCGTTTCTAAAGCCACGGTTCATCGAAATCGGTACACGTTGTCAGGAGATACAATGGTCAGGAGATCGTATCCTTTCACGCTAGGAAGCTGCATTTTTGGCACATCTCATACCCATAGTAATTCTGCAACCCCATCAAGTTTTGACGCGATCGGAATAAAATTGAAAATGGTGGGACTTTTGACGTGTTTTTCCCCACATTGATATATAAGTATGTTTCTCCCGATTTTTCATCAAATATTTGCTGAAGCCATTCTATCTTACCGATTTTTATTAACTTTGAAAGAGAAGAGTTTCTTCATCCTCGAAGAAGAAAACCAGTGTGAATTTAAAGCAACATCTCTGACAGAGGTGTGTAGGGTATCTAATAGCCGGTTCCCCCGACTTTAGTTGCTCGATTTAATATCAAATGTTTTTTGAAAAAATTTAAAATCGTACAATTCGTTAGAAAATTAAGATGATCTCTGGAGCAGCCTGGATCACCCTATATAAAGACTTAATTAGCCGTTTCAAACTTTTTTTTTTGGATTTTGTTTTATAGTCCAATTAAAACTACACTGAAAAAAGTAGAAGACAACTATAAGTGATTTTGAGCTTAAACTGTGTAGTTTTTAAAGTTAGTACATTTCATACTAAAATTTAAAACAATTTTGTTTAATATTATGAAACTAGACTTAATTTTTTAGAAAATTGTGTTAATTTTTAGTATAAAGTGTATTTCTTTCAAAGATAACCTGTCTTTGGTTCGAAATCATTGAAATTGTCTTTAAAGTAAGTAAACGTTTTTCTCCGTATATGTATTTAAACTTTTCTAAAACTTTTTTTTTGTTGATTGGGCATATGGATTTTATAATGCAAAACAGTGTATAAATGATTAATATTTTTACTTTTTCACAAAAAATTTCATTTTATCATCTCTCTAAATCATTTCCCCCGACTAAGTTTTTGTATCATATCTTCTTATCTTAATATTCCTCCAATGTATGTATGCATATGTTATCAGTTTTCTTAATTCATTGAAAAAATACTTCATTTGAATGATTTTGCTTCAAAACGTACTAATCATTAAAATAGGGATATAATTTACTTAATATTAAAGAAATTTTCTTTATGTTAAGTATAAGAAGTCCTTGTTTTAAAGTCTAGAACTAGTTGGGAGAAAAATCTTAAAAATTAAGTTAATTTTTTTCAGTGCTCAATTAATTTCTTTTTAAATCTTCTGTAAACCTTGTATCCCATCGTCCCCTCCAGAAAAATGTTTCCTACTAATTTTAATTTTTCTCTTTTTAATTTGTCTACTCTCCAAATTCCTGTACATATAACAAATCTCCTTGCAGACGGTGAAATTCAAGGACCGAATGCCGTACTATCCTCCACACTAATCAATGGCAGTCTATTGCCACCATCCTCACCAGTACAACCTCGCCGAGATTCTACGAGTATTCTCAAACAACAGGGTAGTGTAAAAACAGAGAAAAGAGTCTCCATAAAACAGACACCAACCAAAGCTGGTCCGAGTAGTAGTAGTAGTGGCGGTGGTGCATCCAATGTAGAATATGTATCGGAAAAATCAAATGAGTCTACAAATATTCTCTCGGGCAGTAAGAAAAGACAAGGAAAGCCGCCATCGGGTAAGTAATTTTTCAGAGGGAAATCTTGTCCTTAATTTAAAGTTGAATGCCAAAGACGTACTAATCTTTAAAATAAGTAAATTGTATACTAAAAAAATAAGTCAATATCTTTAATATGTGTAAGTAAGTCTTTAATAGGTATAAAGTAAATTACTTTTAAACATTACATTACTTTAAAATAAATGAAATAAAGATAAGGACGTCTTTGGCTCAAATCTTCAACCTAAGGATACACTAAAAATGTTAAAGACAGCGGCAATGACTTCGAGCAAATGGCAAAAAGGCTTTAAAATTAGTACACTTCCTACTTAAATTAAAAACAACTTACTTAATATTAAGAAAATCTACTTAATATTTATTAAATTGTCTTAATTTTAAGTGTGGAAAGTACATACTTTAAAGACTATTTGCCTTTGACTCGAAATTATTGCCACTGTCTTTATAATTAGTAAATATTTTTTTATGTGAAATTTTTATCTCTCTCTCTCTCTTTCTTTCTCTGTGGGAGACACATTTTTATCTCAATTCATAACAACCAATGATTTGTTTTTATTTCTTAGGACCCCGTCCAGCTTCATTGGTGATAACCAAAAATGATGGCAACTCCCATTTCAAATTGGTTCGTTCCTCATCCATTGATTACGAAGACATCGAATCGCAACATGTCACAAATCTCCAAAGACAAACCACAAATCGCACTCTCTTGGAGCAATTGCAGGAAGATGAATCCGCTCCCCTAGTATTTACCGTCCACAAGTGACACTTTAAGTTAAATTATTTATTATTATACAATACAAATGGTTTATATTCAGTTCATTATAGTATTTACTACTAATTAAGACAGTGTTAACAATATTATTTTCCAGAATGTATCTTTTTAATAATTAGGTTGAAAAAGAGAACCAACAACTGAAACAAGGAAATAGCTAATAATACAAAAACAAATAAATAGTACAATTTGTGTAGAAAGCCAAGGAAGTTATTTGTTAAATGAAAATTATCCTTTAGAAAAAGACATCCCACCCCATATAACAATCTTTAATATTCAGATATATTTTTTATGCCACTTCAAATTATCAATTTCTAAATTTAAAAAACAATTAAATAATTTATGCAATTTAAAATTTCCAATGGGATTTGAGGCACTGAGAACAAAAATTTCACTTTAGAATACTATATTTATAAAATATTCAAATAATTTATGCAATTTAAAATTTTCCATGGGATTTGAGGCACTGAGAATAAAAAATGTACATTAGAATACTAAATTTATACAAAAATATTTGTCTTGCATTTTTATTGTGTCGGTACCTTTTCTAAATAGGCTTATTCGACAAACTTTTAGTGGAAGTGGTTTTTGTACTCCTAATTGAAATTAAAACCAGTAAAAAGTACTAAAGTCGCCCTATAGAGCAGAAGTACTGTCAAGTTTTCACAATGTTTTATGATAATGAACTGTCAAAAAACATTATTTTACAGCGTATGTTCAAAGTTGGGATATATTTAGGTATAAACAGGGAGCTATATCTAAGTCTGGAGCAATTACCGTCAAGGACCGTTGTTATGTGAACAATTAACGATTCAGAACCTTAAGGCGAATATCGAGAAAGCCTTTCGTGAGATAGAGCCAGAAACCTGCTCCAAGGTCTTGGAAAATTGGGTGGCTATGATGCGCTACTGCGAAGCAAGCCGATGCTGCCTCATCACTGAAATTGTGTTCCATAAATAATGGGAATGTTTGTTCTTTCAAATAAACCAATAATTCCCAAAACAAGTAAAAGTGTTAAGTTCGGCCATGCCGAAACTTATATACCCTTCACCTTGCATTGCATTCATTTCTATTACTGGACAAATCTTTGGATATTATTAACAAAAACGAACGCTGCAATTTTTAGCCAAATTTTAGGCCGCAAATTCTTTGGCCAAACTCTTCATCTGAAATATGTTGTTTTCCAATAAGAGTGATATGATTTCTTTGAAAAAAAATATACACTTATTGTTAAGGAAATTCAAAAGTTTTTTATTTAATGTGAAGTACAATCGATACAATGAAGTTCTAAATAAAACGTCATTCGATGAACCCAATTTTTGAGCACTTTTTCCACTAAATCAAGTCGTATGTCATGAATGGCACGTTCAATATTGACTTGTAAAGCTTGAAGAGAATCTGGTTTATTTCGAAAGACGATTGACTTCAAATAACCCCACATGAAATAGTCTAATGGTGTTAAATCACAACTTCTTGGAAGCCATTCATCTCCAAACTTTTCTCGCAACAATTCAATTGTTTCATTTGCTGTCTGGCACGTAGCCACAATCGGTCAATGGCAAAAAGATAGCTCTTAACGAGAACTAAAATATTGTTCATGGGTGTCAAGGTCATAGCTCGACAGGAAAGTGTTTTTTTTAATTTTTAAAAAATAGACAGTTTAAATTTGCTCTAGCTCCTTAACGGTAATAGGTCAATGGCAAAAAGATAGCTCTTAACGAGAGCGAAAAAAATTGCTCAATATTGCCAAGGTCGTAGGGCGACTGGAAAGTGTATATTTTTTGGATTAAAAAAAATGGACTTAGCGCACGAAAAGTTGCAATTGGAGAACGATTATTGTGATAATAAAACTTTGTAAACGTTGTCTTGCGTATATCTCTCCATGATGAAATTGTAAACACTACTGAATACAATGAAAAACAAATGACAGATCATGACATATTACAAATGGCCGAAACGTCACTTCAAAGTCATATCATCCCTGTTGGAAAACCCGTTATTTATGGCTTAAATTAGCATATTTGCTATCTCTACACGGGGACTACAACAAAATATACATTCTATAGAGATGAATTCTTGCCAAAATAGAATAGAAACTGCTAAATTTTAGCTAAATTGGAAGCGACATCTATAGGTGGACCGTAACAAAATATAAACTGTTTTAAAGAATTTTTACTAATTTTTACTGTAACGATTTCTTGTCTCAATAAAATACAAACTGCAAAGATTCAGTTAAAATGCTTAGAAAATATCGTATTTATGACTTAATAAGCTTATTTTGGAGCGACCTCTATAGGGTGACTATAACAAAATATGAACCGAATTGTAAAATTTTTGCTATGATGAATTCTTGTCAAAATAGAATACAAACAGCAAAGTCTCAGCTAAATTGCTTTAACAATGAGGTATCTATGGCTCACAAACCATATTTTGGAGCGACCTCTATAGGGGAGCTATATCAAAATATTGACCGATATGGTCCATTTGCAATGCCAAACGACATGCAACTATAAGAAGTATTTCAACCATATTTGATCAACTTAGCTCTATTATTACGGACTGTACCATGATTTCAACAGACAGACGGACATAACTAAATCGTCTTAGAATTTCACGACAATCAAGAATATATATACATTATGGGGTCGCAGATCAATATTTCAATATTTCAGTCGGTTTACCCGACTGAAACTTTCTTACTTGTTTTATTTTATATTTTTTCTTAGGTTTGAGTTATTTTGTGAGGTGACGTGCTATCCATGGTGGAGGGTATATAAGATTCGGCATGGCCGAACTTAACGCTTTTACTTGTTTATTTTTAAAAATAAACGTGGATTAAGATCACCCTTTAGGTATACAAGTAGAGAGGTATAATCAAAAAATATCGCGAATTTTGTATTTTTTCAAAAAGTATTTATTTATTCATAAATATCTATTTTGTCCCCTTCAAAGTAATTCCCCTCGGATATAATACACTTCTGCCAAAGTTTTTTCCAATCCTCGAAGCACTTCAAATAATCATTTTTTGCGATCTTGTTCAGCTCCTCCTTCAATGCCGTCTTTATCTCCTCAATCGTGGCGTAGCGTCGTCCTTTCATGGGCCTTTTCAGTTTTGGGAACAAAAAATAGTCACAGTGGGCTTGGTCAGGGGAATACGGTGGCTGCGGCACCATTACTGTGTTGTTTTTGGCCAAATATTCGCGCACAAGCAACGATGTGTGTGCAGGGGCGTTATCATGGTGCAAAAGCCAGTTTTTGTTCTTCCACAAATCCGGGCGTTTTTGGCGGATTGCTTCGCGCAATTTGCGCATAACTTTCAGGTAATATTCTTTATTGACCGTACTACCCTGTGGCAAGAACTCATAATGCACCACGCCCCTGAAATCAAAGAAAACGCCCCTGCAATCGTATGTTGTTGACGTGCACGGGCGTCCGGCACGCTGTTCGTCCTTCGCATCTTCTCGGCCCTCTAAGAACATTTGGTACCACCGATAAACGTTGCTTTGGTCCAAGGTAACAGATTCTTTGATCCATTTTCTGAAATAGATAAAAATCGAAGACAAGTTAAAACACATCCAAGCACAACAGCTGTCAAAAATTAACCAAACATTCAAAATTGCCGACCTTGTCAGCATAAGTAAGGGACATGAGTACCAACATAACGCACGCGGAAATTAAAAATTCGCGATCGTCGATATTCTTCTAAATTGGTCGAAGAGCTTCGTTTTTTGGTTCAAGAAACTTGTATCGCCAAAATTTGATGTAGATCAGATGACAAATGCGGATTCTCTAGCGCTTATATTAGGTTGAAGAGAGGAGACTTTCATGTCCATGGGTACAGTTGCTATATTTTTACATTTTGTTATTTAGCTCTTTTTCCATCTATATAAAAAAAAAATAACGAGGTTCCGGCAATGGATTCTGGTAGAGGAGACCAAAAAAGATATACGAGGTCTGTACAATCGATAAGGTGAATTTTGATATTTCTCGGGCTACGTGCATTAACTATTACATAGTAAACTGCAGAATATGACTGGAAGATACTGAGAAAATTCGTGTCTAGTACCGATTTTCTGTAACTCGTGAGGTATAAAAAGATCATAAATAAGGAGCGCACAACAGGCCGAACCACTGGCTTAAGTGTATGTCCATGGACATGAGACGTTTAAACGTCTCCTCTCTTCAACCTAACCTAACCTAACCTAAACTGCAAATTGGCTTATCTACAGCTTCGTATAAGTCCAGATGGGTTATCTACTCCGTAGGAGCCGACAAGCTGGGTTATCTACTCATAAGTATCTATTTTTTAGTAGAATGCCAGTTGGGTTATACACTCTTTAGTAGGAGACTAGTAGCAGGCGGCCATTTGCGAAATATACTCCTTAGTGGAGGACCAGTTGGGGTCTGTTCTCTTTATAGTAAGCATTTAATTCGTTTCAAATATGACTTATGCCATCTGACATTAAACAGTCAGGTACTGTGGGTATTCTTTTAGACCAGGGGCCTAATTCCCGCATCCGTCTCGTATCGTAATTCGATTACGTGAGATCTAATAACTCTAACGTTTATGTGTAGATATTGATGAAATTTCAGCATATCGTTCAAAAGGTGATTCATAACTTATTTATATAAAAATAAGCGAAAAAATAATTTTCCAATTACTAGTTTTCTGCTCTCGAAAATTCAGATTACGATACGAAACGGATGCGGTAATTAGGCCCCAGTACTTGCATATGTCACAAAGGTGACAATTCACCACCTTCAACAACAATGCCATGTTGTTTTCATACATTGGGAATATGCGATTGGTATTGTAGCGGTCATATTCCCATAGGGAATTAGAGTATCAGTATACCCACCTTGACCTATGAGTTATGCAATTAAATAATAACCATACGCAACGTAGCACAACTCAAATGGTTCGATGACAAACCATTAAGGAAATTCTAAAGTCGGGCGTGTCTAATTCTATAATACCCACCACCATTACCACGGGGTGTTTTTTAGACGTGTGGTTTTCAATCTGGCAATACTTTTTTCGGAGTTGGTCTTTTTGACAGCTGTCCGTTGATTTATGCTCTGTTTGGTTTGCCATTTCATAATGAATAGACTTACTCCGGAACAACGTTTGCAAATCGTGCAAATTTATAACCAAAATAATGATTCAGTTCGTGCGACGCATCGCGCGCTGCGTCCAATATTCGGTGGACATAATCGCCCAGCGGAGTCGGTAATTCGATCAACCATGGATCGGTTTCGCACCACGTTTACTCTAGTGGATAATGCGCATCCTCAGAGACGCCGTACAGTGCGCACCGAAGGCGGTATTGCTGCTGTGGAGCAGAGTATCGAAGAAGACCTGAATGAGTCCATCCGAATGAGTGAAGCCGAACGTCCATCAAGCGCGTCGCACGTTCGGTGAATGGGCCCAAAACGAGATGGCCACCGATCCCGATTTTCACAAGAAAATTTTGTGAATGAAGCTCAGTTTTGGATGAATGAGTACGTTAATAAACTAAATTGTCGCCTTTACATCCACAAAAAGTAACTGTTTGGTGTGCTCTATGGGCAGAGGGAATCATTGGTCCATTTTATTCAAAAATGAAGCCGGCCATAATGTTACAATCAATGGGGAACGCTATAGAGCCATGATTAATGACTTTTACGAGCCTGGGGCCAAATCACGGCATTCAATATCGATATCTTTACGATCGAGATGTGTTTTTTATTATTATTAAAATCGTACAACTTCTGTCGAATTCGAGTAGATTGTTTAAATACATAATTATACAGGGTTTTCCAACAAGAGGTGTTATTTTGAATCACCCTGTATTTCGGTAGCTGTCACTTTTGAAGCTTTTATTCTTTGACATTTGACAAATAGAAACTACGCCATTACTAAAAATGGAACGAAATACGATTCAAATTATTAAAATTCGAAAATCATCTTGACTGATGAGGCCCACTTCCACCTCGGTGGCTACGTCAACAAGCAAAATTGTCGCATCTGGGGCTTGGAAAACCCAAGAGTTATTGTTGAGAAGCCTCACCATCCTCAACGTGTGACTGTTTGGTGCGGTTTATGGTCCGGCGGGGTCATTGGACCTTACTTTATCGAAAATGCGGTTGGATCAACAGTTACGGTGAATGGATTTCGCTATCGAGAGATGATTAATGATTTTTTTATGGTCGGAGTTGGATGGTATTGATCTGGACACGTTTACTTTCAACAAGACGGTGATACATACGTGCCACACAAGCAACGAAACCATTGCTCTGTTACGGGAAAAGTTTTCGGACCGTGTTGTCTCTCGAAGAGGTGATCACAATTGGCCACCGAGATCTTGTGATTTAACACCTTGCGACTTCTCCCTTTGGGGCCACGTGAAAGATAAGGTCTACGCCAAAAGCCCAGCAACGATTCAAGACCTCAAAGATAGAATTCGTGAGGCTATCGAGGACATAGGGCAGCCACTTTGCGATTTGGTTATGGAAAATTTAATGAAAAGGATATGGTCCTGTAATCGTGGTCGTGGTGGCCATTTCGCTGATGTTGTTTTTCATTACTAACGGCATATCTTCCTCTTTATTATGAAATAAACATCCGATCATTTATCTCAAAAAAATGGCATTTTTCTTTGAATACCAAAATAACACCTCTTGTTGGAAAACCCTTTATAACTTATCTGGATAGTTTTTAATTAATTCCAATCTTCACTTTTTCTTATTAACAAAAATTAAAATGGCTTTTCGATCGAAAAGTTCTCGATGTCGAATGCCGAGATCTGGCCTCTGAATTGGAGGATGCTGATGCGGACGACCTTTAGATCCAACAAGAAGGCGCTACATGTCATACAGCCAACGATCAATTTATTGAATGAAACTTTTGGTGAGCGCATTATCTCGCGTCGTGGGCCTGTTGCGTGGCCTCCAAAATCGTGCGATTTAACACCGACACGATTGGCGCCTTGGAAGGGAATATTCGGTCGCGTTATTGCTAACATACAGCCCCAAATGCTGCAAAAAGTGGTCGAAAATTGGCCCTCTCGCCTGAATTTATTCGAGCCAGCGGCAGCGGCGGTCACTTGTCCGAAATCATTATATAATAGTATAATGGCGAACCCTTATATTTATAATAAAGCAAAATTCTGGGCCATAACATTAAATTATATGCGTTTTATTTCTTTTTGAAAACCACACGTCTAAAAAACACCCTTTATGAAAAGTTGCAGGTCCAGGCACGTAAGTTAAAAAACGTGACCTTCATAAGGGACTTATACATACTTATCAAAACATGGACCGATATACTCCATTTTCACTAGAGACGATTTTATGCATAAGTACAAAACCCTAAATTTTCGCATGATGGGTTAAAAAAATTTTACCCTAGAAAATCTAATCGGAACGGACCTTTATACAGATTTTGTTTTTAGCATTGGATTTATATAGGTTACGCGCTTGCTAATTCAAAATAACTGGAAATATCTATTATACTTTTTGTGTGGAAGGCACCACACTCGTGGAAATCGAAAGATCTTTTTTCGAGTTATGAGGTTGTGTTCGCCATACGACGCATCTTTGCCCAATCCTAAATTTTCCTAAATAGTTCCCTTCTTTGGGCCAATATGAATTCGTCAAGCCCAAAATCGTGAAAAACGAAATATCCGTTCAATAGGGACAATTAAGTTCAATATAAAGTATAATTTCTTACATTTTAGCCACATAAATTGTTTATACAACCCTCTGGTCTATGGTTGTGCAAAATTTCAGTTTTCTAGCTCTTGCAGGAGCCCCAGCGGTCATGTGGTCAGCGCCAACTGTTGAGAATTTTGCGACTTTTATCTTTCCTAAAATTTTGCGTAGCAATTAAGAACAAATCCGGAGAAGGACGTATCCAATTTGGTCCAGTCGTTTTCAAGTTTTAAGCAGTCGAACAAACCCCGATCAATTCTTATACTTATAATATAAGTATATATGTAGATGTGGTTTAGCACCTCCGGGGACTTTTTGGGGAATCCACATTTTAAGGGCCAATACTCTACTGGATTTGTATTCCTTTTTGGAATCTGAGGAATTTCCTTTCATTTTAGTACCATATGGTATATCTGTAGTTCTTAAGTTCTTTTTAGAACAACTTACTTCACTTTATCATCAAGTTCTGATTCACACGGAGCAAGTTTTTCCAAGCAAGTGTCAAACCTATAATCGTATTTTAACCCATTAGCGCCATTTGTCACTATAAGGGGCGTCTATTTAAATATATTTAACAATGCGTACAACTAAATGCAATAAATATGGACAAAGTTTCTATGCATTAAAAATGGCCTAAAAAAGCCGCTGAAGTAAACATATTTTTATAGAGTTATCATTACTTGACATCAGTATGGAAAGCTTTCATTAAGAAGCTTTGCGCCATGCGCTCTTTCGCTTTCGTTAGTATTTTACCCATCAGTTTGTTGATATTTATGCAACCGCAGAGTGGTATTTTAGATAGCAAATAAAAAGAAACTTTCAGTTTCGGTTCTGTTTTTTTTTTTTGTTTACAATCGTATTGCCTTGCCGGCTTTATCGAGAAACACATGTTTGCGACGCCTCACCGTATATCTTCGCGCACAACAAACCACCACAGAACACCGTGACGTCATCAAAACAATCCATAAGATACGAAAGATGAAATAAAAACAGAAAATGAGACAAAACAAAATGTGCGGTGAAATGGTCTCCTCCTACCCCATACAAAGAGTGAAGATTGGGGAAAACAAATGTGGATGAAAAATGAAAAATAACAAACTGGTCGTTGTTGTCATCGTGGTCGTCAGTGTCGCAGCATTACAAACAGTAGCAGTAAAACGGCAAAACAGCTGTTGTTAAGAGTATAGTTTCGATGTGCACGCCGAGTCGATTGGATGAGTGGTTGATTTTTCTGGTCACAAAAGCATAAAAGTGATTCGTCCGCAAAGCGAAAAGAGGGAATACATTTTATTTTTTCTACCCGAAAGGTCACCTTGAAAAGTTGCGAAGCAAATAATTTGTTCATTTGAAAACGGTTCCTGCGTGCGTTCAATTCTCAAGTCTCAACTCGATCGAAAAGTGTTTAGGTAATTTTTCAATTTCTTATTAAAAATCGTATATAAAATATATACAAAAATCTGTTAAAAAATGTTTATCCAAAGACGCGGAAAAATAACTCAAAGTGTTTATTAAATCAAAACAAATTGTATGATTGTGAATAAACCAAATATATATAAAAATAAAATGTGTATACCACCCGCATGTAGAACTTATGTGATTGAAAATAATATTTCTAAAAATTAAAAAATAAAATAAATAAAACACAAACAAGTGCACATTTGTAGAGATGAAATGATGACATCGCTACATGCATTTTTTGAAATCTGCATTCAAATATTACACCACCTAATAAATAACGGGTTTGTGCAATACATTGGTGCATAACCTTACATTTGCTCGTGCCGTAGTGTGTTACTCACAAAGTACCGTATTCGTATGTGCTCTGAAAGCAATCTAAATTGCATTACATTGCATATCTACCGAGTTTCAGCAGCCGCTGCTCTCTTTATAACCTTTGAAATTATTCTCTATGAACTGTGATAAGATTGAACTTGAAATTGTTATAAACAAATGTTTTTTTTTCAATTGTTATTCGTTTAGATTACACTGTGCGACATGTTGAGAATTTTTAAAAACATGCATTAAAAATACAGAAAAACGAATTTACTAGCATGCGTTTTAGGGGCAATATAAATACACGTAAAGAAATAAATATGGAAAATTCTTTTGAAGCTAATACAAATTTGGGGAAAATAATACTAGTTTACAGTCAAAATGTTAACTCAATACATCAATAGGCTCCAAAAAAATTAATGGATAATATTTCGAAATATACATATTGTTCAGCAGTATACATTATTTTACAGAATTTCCAATAATGTAGTTGTAAAATTTCGTTCCTGCGAAAATTGTCATGACACTTAAGTGGGTGTGGCACTCACCAATATCTTATTTTCTTCGTGGACAAGTCCTCTATAGATTGTAGTTCGCTAACGGTTCACTTTACTGAATGGTTCAAACTATTTTCGATTAGTTCACCATGTCTTTTTTCTTTATCGAAGCAACCATGTCATTTCGGGGTTGTTGCCACTTTTTATGACATCATTAATGTACTGAATGAAAATTAATTGGAGAAATAATGTGACCTAATGAACGAAACTGATCTGGTGAACTAAAGTGATCTGCTGAGAGAAAAGGATCTAAAGTTAGATGGTGATCTAAATTCACGAAATAGTTCACTCAATTAAACTGACATGAGCAATAACTTAAAATAACTAAAGTGTCCAACTCTAGTCCTCTAGAGCATAAGTAAAATAATAATAAACGGCGTTAAGTTTGGTCATACCGAATCTTGTATACGCCCCAACAATCAAATCTTGGAAATATTTTATTGGGGGCTATATCAATAAATTGACTCTTTTTAATCCTAAGATATTTCCTTTCATTCGTCTTAATGTGGGCCTTAGTTGATTTTTTGAGGCCCAGGGCCTTTTGCGCCACTGTACATATATTTTTGAGACAGAGCCTTTGAATAAATTAAACAATTGGAATTGAATATTTTGGAGCTGAAATATTTAAATTTTTTTGGGGGAACCCAAATTTTAAGGCGCGATGCGCCACTGATTTTTTTTCTTTTTGTAATCCTGAAAAATTTCCATTCAGTTGAGTACAATGTCGTCTAGCTGTGGGTCTTAGGTGATTTTTTGAGGACCTAGGGCCTATTGCGTCACTTTTAAAATTTTTGATTTACGTCCATTTAAAGGGTTTTCCAACAAGAGGTGTTATTTTGGTATTCAAAGAAAAATTAAATTTTTTGAGATAAATGATAGGATGTTTATTTCATAATAAAGAGGAAGGTATGCTGTTAATGAAAAACAACATCAGCCAAATGGCCACCACGACCACGCTTACAGAACCATATCGTTTTCATGAAATTTTCTATAACCAAATCGCAAAGTGGCTGCCCTATGTCCTCGGTAGCCTCACGAATTCTATCTTTGAGGTCTTGAATTGACGCTGGGCTGTTGGCGTAGACCTTATCTTTCACGTGGCCCCAAAGGTGAAGTCGCAAGGTGTTAAATCACAAGATCTCGCTGGCCGGTCCGGAAACTTTTCCAGTAACAGAGCAATGGTTTTTTTTTATTTATTTTTTTTTATTTATTTATTTAAATAAGTAATTTGAAGCCTTATGGCCAATGTAGTAAATTACAGTACAATACAGTTGAGATAACTACTAAAAATACATAAATGCTTAGGCTAATACAGAGGGGCTAGGCTAATAAGAGAGAGAAAAAAAAGAAAAGAAAAAAAAATAGTTTTGTTTCCATAAAAAATCATTAATCATCTCTCGATAGCGCAATCCATTTACCGTAACTGTTGATCCAACCTCATTTTCGAAAAAGTAAGGTCCAATGACCCCGCCGGACCATAAACCGCACCAAACAGTCAAACGTTGAGGATGAAGAGGCTTCTCAATAATAACTCTAGGGTTTTCCGAGCCCCAGATGCGACAATTTTGCATGTTGACGTAGCCACCGAGGTGGAAATGCGCCTCATCGGTCAAGATGATTTTTCGATGGCATTCCGGATCATTTTCATGCATTTCAAGGACCCACTCGGCCGGCTTGAGTTCTTGTGTTAACTGAACTTTATTAGCCTTAAGACCCAAGTCTTTATGCAAGATACGGTGTAATGACGTTTGTGAAATGCCCAATTCCAAAGACCGACGTGGAATGGACAGCAGCAATATTCTCAGTTGTTCTTGAGCGACGTGCACGGGTTTTATTCTTCACATCACTAACTTGTCCCAACGGCTCGAATTTTTCTACCAATTTCTGTATTGCGGTCCGACAAGGTGCTTCACGACGACCCAAAAATGCTTTTGTTTAATAACTTCAATGCGTTGTTGAATCGTGTATCGTTCCATTTTTAGTAATGGCGTAGTTTCTACTTGTCAAATGTCAAAGAATAAAAGCTTCAAAAGCGACAGCCTCCGAAATACCGGATGATTCAAAATAACATATGGAATATATTTTGTTAATATTTATATGCAGGATTGCCAATAAAAATCTTTTATAGACAGTGTTGCCAATAGTATGTTTCTCTGACAATGGAGCCATTGTCCGATGCATAAACTTCGCACATCTTACAATGTACTGACGATAACATTTCTGCCAACGTTCACCGTTGGTGTATAGTCCATTAGATCTGTTAACATTGCTCTATAATGTGATCCTCTTTGTAGTCCTTACTGCTCCGCTTATGCTTAGGTATTCCATTCCACAACATTTTAAGCATTTGTATTGACTGGAACTTTTACAAAATGTTCTATTTGTATCGGTGGTACCAAAAGGGGCGTGGCAAAACGCCCATTTTTCACAAGACGGTAGATACTATGAAAGCAGTACATTGCATACAAATTCTTATTACAGTATTTGTATGGACTGGAATCAAAGTTATAGGCTGTTAACTTTTTCTACAAAATGGTCCATTTGTAAGGGAGGTACCAAAAGGAGATTAAGAAAATAATACTAGGTCCCGATTTACACTGGCTGAATGTTCAGCAGATTATCGGCGTTTTATATGAGAGAAAGGCAGTCGGCAGGAGGGGGAAAAACTCTCCCTGAACGCTTTGAGTTCTTCATGCAAGATCAAAAGAAAATTTGATGATAAGCTGCTGAAAAACTTGCCTAGTGTAAATCTGGACTATGTGTCAAATTGCGGAAATTCCGATAGAAGTTATTAAAAACATTTCACTTAAATTTTACGCTTAACAGGTGAAGTACTAGAAGGATTGAACCAATATGGCCCATTCGAAATTAGCCTGAAATAGAGAAAAATATTACCACATACAAAATTTGAAGTCGATTGGTTACTCCTTGCGAGATTTATCGTGCGCACTTACCAGACAGACAAACTGACGGACTATGCTCAAATGACTTGAAAAGTCGAAACATGCTTTTTTTGTCTCAGGTCACTTTTGCGATGTGTTACATTCAAAATTTCACTTTTATATGTACTTTAAAATCTTTTGCGGGCCAGATTAAGCATTTGGTCCACTGTGGGCCGCAGTTACTGCATCTGAGTGCATGTTGTTAAAAACCTCTTCTATGTCAAGAAAGGCCACCATAGTGAATTCCTTGAAATGTAAGGATAAGTTTGATAGTGCTCATAAGTTTGAGCAGGGCAGATTCTGTAGACTTGCCCTTGTTGTAAGCATGTTGGTTCCCCGAACCTTTCAATAGGAAGGAGGCTAGGCTAATTGGCTTGATATCCTTCCCGCTTTGGGTATGAATACCACTTTGGTATCCCTCCATCGATTGGAGATATACGAGAGCCTGATAATTACTGCCTTCATAAATTCCCTCCAGCCTGTAATTTAACATTTTCTGCATTTCTGCTGGTGAATTGTCGTCTGGTCCAGGTGATTTAAAGGTGTCCTTAATATTAAGTAAATGTTCTTTATTCTAGTATGAATTGTTCATGTTTAAAAGATTAGGACGTCTTTGAAGCAAAATCCAAAAACCATTTACCCCCAATCCAAAAACCATTTACCCCCAATTTCACAACCTCCGGTTAGAGCTAACTCACAGTTAAAAAATAAAAATTTCATACAATTTGACAGCTACTCGTATAACTAACTGTAGGTTAGCTCTAACTGTAGGATAACCGGAGATTGTGGAAGTGAGGTTTTCCGCGGACCGATTTTCCCATATTTTTTCCAATTGCCACAATTAGAAAATTCATGTTAATCGATAAATACAACAATGCAAGCTATGTCTATGGAGAACTGGTTTTCGATTTTAAAAAATCATTCATACTCATTCGTTCTTAACTGACAGATTTTGACAATTCGTCCGGAAGGAATATCTTTGTAGTTTATAATTGTTGTCAAAATCATTAAACTGGATTCTCAAAATATTACCAAACGTTGATATACATTTACCAAAAATTATAAAGCAACATGATATTCCTTCGTCCATTGACACTTTGTTAAGTGTCAATAGACTAACGAATAGAAATTTGATTTCAACGAGTGAAGTTTTTTTCCGTGGATTTTCAGACCGATTTTCCCAATTTTTTTGCAATTCTACAATTAGAAAATTAATATTAATCGATAAGTACAATAAGGGCTATGTTTCCCAAAAATTATTGACTACGCCGGACGAAACTTCAAAATCTATCAGGTACGAACGAATAGGAATGAACTGTCACACGCCTTACAATTTTGCAACTCTCTCTTGAGGATTTGTCTTACAAATGTACTTGGTTTTAAAATTTACTTCAATTTAAAGTAAATTTAAATTTTGTTTAACATTATAAAATTTGAGTTACCAGTTGTTGTACAGTGTCACCGTAAGTAAAAAATTGAACATGATCGTTTTGTTGCGAAGTGTTGAAAATTTTCTGTTAGTTTTTTACATTTCATGCGATGGAAAAGCATCCAATCCTAGAGAATCACACCTTTCTGTTATAGTATTTTGTCAGAAAAATACCTCCCCCGCCATAAAAAAGCGCCATTTGATGTTTCTGCCAATAAAATAGGTATGTATGTATAAATATAGCAGCAAAACGGCGACATATATATGTCGCCGATTTCCGCAAAGAAGTGAAATGTGCACGTAAATACCGGTGAAAATACAAATACCTGGTCATTGAATTATAACAACAATAGATAAAGAACCTTTTCGAAAAAAATAAGCAACGAATTGACAATTTTTCAAGAAATTTGAATTTAAAAATAAAAATGACAGCAAAATGTATGAAAATCCAAAAAGAGTGAGGTTTTCCGCGGATTTCGGACCTATTTTCCCGAATTTTTTGTAATTGTAATAATTAAAAAATAATAATAGTCGACTAGTGCAAAAAAGTTCAAACTATGTTCGCGGAAAACTGTTTTTTCGCGTGTGACATTTCATTCCTATTCATTTGTAACTGATAGATTTTGACGTTTCTGGCGGATGGCACATCTGTCTAATTAAGGTCTGTGTGAAAATCTGTTAAACGTAATGTAACTTGTTTATACATCACAAAGAATTTGCAGAGAGGCGTGTCAATGACATCCGTTTACAGTGGTAACACATCGACAAGATAACAAAGTACATTTTCGATTAATTACGATATCTTATTTTTATTTCATAATTTACAACATGAGTTGTCGAGTCGATAAACCAATAACAATTTGAACTGAATCTTCGATAAATTTTGTTACCGAAATTGACTTAAAGGCCGAAAGTTTACTGAACAGCTGATTTCTATTAAACCAAAAATTTTTTGGACTTAGAGAAATTTTGATAGAAAAAAATCATACATGGAATATTCACTTTCCATAATTATGTAAAAAATCACAGTACTGGTCATTATTCAATGACAACATGCTTTAGAAATTTATTTATATTGAACTCATGCATCTGCATTTCTACACAGCATCAATACAATCGATAGATTTTATGCAATCCAATGTAAAAAAAATAAATATCCCAAGTACATTGACATAGACTTTGGCATGCGGTAGTTCAAATTCGTGTATACGAGTATGTATGTATAGAAACGCCGATTGCAAAAAAGAAAAACTTTTAATTTTAGAAAATCATGTGAAATGTTCAGAGAAAAAGTAAAAGTGATCGAGATTTGCGACAACAATTTCGAAATTTTTGTTTAACAACAAATGTCACGAGAATTTCGTAAAACATTTGGTGATCGGTCGATCATTATTTTTGCAAACTCATCCAAAGGTCTTTAACATCTGATAAACGTAAGAAGAATCAGATAAAACAGAAGTAAACAAATAAGAAAATAAACAATCTTAAAACAACAAGAAAATATTGTTTCTAACAGATGTTAGATCTATATATATATATGTATCTATATATAATTATAACGGAATTTGCAAAGAAATGTGTAAAAGATTTACAGCAATTTTAATTTCCTAGCTTTTTTAAAAAAAATATCAAACATTTGAACGGCAAGGATGGCCAACGTCGCCCTACATGTTGGGTCTCTCTCCTAAAATCGTCCATTGTATATACAAAGCAGTAATACGGACAGCAACTGATAAGCGTTCCATCATCAGTCAATTTATTAAGAGGGGTAACGTTTATAAACTTTTTTTTGAATTTTTTTAAAATTTAAATTTAAATAAGATCCTTTCAGAAATATTGCGTGAAAATTTGAGGTGAATCGCAGCAAAGCTGACAAAGATACAGCAGTCTAAGCAACCGCGCCTCATACGTGACTCAGTACATCAGAAAAACTTTAAAGCATGTTTTCCACAACCCATGTTTTCAAAGACGGTGCCTCTCATAACTCAAAAACTACTGAACCGACCCTTTTGAAATTTGTAATACTATTACTTTACATAATTTAAGAGGTAACGCTGTCGATATTTTTTAAAATTTGTTAATTTTTTTATTTAACAATAACCAATTATTAGATTTTTTCTCGCAAAAATCGAATTTTTCACTTCAAAGTTTTCCCAAAAATTAAAAAAAATTAAATTTCGAAAAAAACTCGACAGCGCTGCATGACTATAACGATTATCTAACTAAATAAATTTATTTTTTAATTTCTGATGATCCGGTATGGAGTTATGAGGGGCGCCGCGGACATGGTTAAACCGTCTCGGTTTAACCATGTCCGTCTGTCCATTTGTCTGTAAAAAATAGTAAAGGGTTTTCCAACAAGAGGTGTTATTTTGGTATTCAAAGAAAAATGCCATTTTTTGAGATAAATGATCTGATGTTTATTTCATAATAAAGATCAAGGTATGCCGTTAATAATGAAAAACAACATCAGCCAAATGGCCACCACCATCACGCTTACAGGACCATATCCTTTTCATGAAATTTTCCATAACCAAATCGCATAGTGGCTGCCATATGTCCTCGATAGCCTCACGAATTCTATCTTTGAGGTCTTGAATCGACGGTGGGCTGTTGGCGTAGCCCTTATCTTTCACGTGGCTCCAAAGTAAGAAGTCGCAAGGTGTTAAATCGCAAGATCTCGGTGGTCACTTGTGATCACCTCTTCGAGAGATAACACGGTCCGGAAACTTTTTCCGTAACAGAGCAATGAATTCGTTGCTTGCGTGGCACGTAGCGCCGTCTTGTTGAAAGTAAACGTTGTCCAGATCAATACCATCCAACTCCGACTATAAAAAATCATTAATCATCTCTCGATAGCGCAATCCATTCACCGTAACTGTTGATCCAACCTCATTTTCGAAAAAGTAAGGTCCAATGACCCCGCCGGACCATAAACCGCACCAAACAGTCATACGCTGAGGATGGAGAGGGGTCTCAACAATAACTCTTGGGTTTTCCGAACCCAGATGCGATAATTTTGCTTGTTGACGTAGCCACCGAGGTGGAAATGGGCCTCATCAGTCAAGATAATTTTGTATCGTTCGTATCGTTTTTTTGTTCGATCGTTTTGTATCGTTCGATGATCGTGTATCGTTCCATTTTTAGTAATGGCGTAGTTTCTACTTGTCAAATGTCAAAGAATAAAAGCTTCAAAAGTGACAGATACCGAAATCCGGGTGATTCAAAATAACACCTCTTGTTGGAAAACCCTGTAGAACATGACTACACCGTCTTAGAATTTTACGAAGATTAAGAATATACATATAGGCCCTTATTCATAAAAATTTAATGAAGGTTTTAAGAACGCTTTAACACTGCTAAAGCGTTCCTCAAACCTTCTTTAACTGTTTACTTTACAGGCTCCGCGATCAATACTTCGATGTTACAAAATTAATTACCCCGATAAAAAGACAAACAATTACAAACTTTCATATTTATAAAATGATTTTTGAAAATGAAAATTATTTGCTAAAGTCTCTCGTTCATTGAGAGACTTTTCACTGAAACTGATTTCATTTCATTTGGGTGATTGTCAAGAGTGGTGAAGACTGACTGTAGCATTCTTTGTTTGAACCACAACAAGATTTAGCAATTTGGCAATTAAACTCGTATATAAACAAATGTGCTTTCAATTAGGTTACTGCATAATTACTTATTTGTTTCGTTTGCCTACGAGTTTCTGTTAACGAAGCGACGCTGTTGTTTGCTTCAATTACTTTCGATCTGTTCATACTGCATCATTTGACTTATAGCATTCGAACCGTAAACTTGACAAATACATATGTATACTATGTGTCACTGGTGAAATAAAAATAAATTTACGTACTTGTATTTAAAAAAATTTAAAACGTTTTTCAAATCTAAATAATTTTATCGATCGACAGAGGCAGCAATAAGCAACCATGTGGCAGGAGGGTATAAACTGGATCTTCAAGTTTATCCAGAGGAATTTCTCCACACTTCTTACCGTATGCCTGGGTTTCTATGCCTTTCGTTGGGCCTACGAACTCTTCCAGCAGATAGCAGCACAAAATAACCCTCCGACTAATCAAAATAATATCAAAAACAATGAAAACGGTGCTCAAAGTGAGCGTCCTCAACGAATTGTCAAAAGTGATGAGAGTGAAAGTGAGAATGATAACAATAGCCGCCCACCACTCTCAGTTATCGGTGGTGACGGCAGTGGTATCAATGACGATGAGACAAATAATCGAATAGTTCTGCAACAACTACAAGAACAATCTTATGCCAAAGCCATCGTCATGGGCAATAAACCGGCGAAACCTACTAGTTATGAGGAGGTATGTCCAATAAAAAATCTCAAATTAAATTTGAACGTGTAAGACGTGTATTTGTCTTTGAATAAAAAAATCTAATCTCTTTAATTATAATGTCAAAAAGTGATCATGTTCTCAAGTGATGTTTTGATGATATGTGGTGATGTGATGTGTTGTGATTATGTGAATCTGTGTTTCCAGTGATTGTGATTATAATATATACATACATACATATGGATGTATGAATGGAGTGCAGTGACGCGTGCTGATCTTGTTTTGTTCAAAATGCATAATTCCCTTAATTATTGTGTTATTTTTTTCTCAGCTACATTTTGCATGTGGTCGTGAAATGTGATGTGTGTCCGCCAATCAACCAAACAACAACCAACCATCTGTGACCAAAACAAAGTGTTTCTTCTCTATTCCAATTGTTTGATAAGATTTTTTGATTGGAAATTATATCAATATCAATCGATAGCTTCTATAAAGTGACAATTATAGCCGTGCAATTTGATCAGTTCTAATTTAACAATACCACTTAGTTGTTGTGGTCTGTCTACATAATTAATACGTACATCGATACATCTTTCGCGGTTTCCTAAACTATCTTTGGATATGACAATTTCAAGTTATTTCACATCAAACCCCAAAGAATCGAATGTCATGTGGAGCGCCATCACAAATACAGCAACAGCTGATGCTGTCACTGCCGCAGCAACAACAAACGCTACAACATGTGCTGACAACGGCGAATTTATTAATATTCAGAACTCTGCGGTAGTTATTAACCAAAACAACGTTTGGGCGGCCGACAACAACGACGACGACGATCGCTTATTGAATTTGTCTGACATTGTGCCTTCATTGAAAGTTAAAGTGGTGACATTGAGTTTCTTATGACATAATTTGACAACGCAACTTCCATTCATTCCATTAAAACTTATTGATAAATTAATAAAACGTGAAAGTGACGAAAATTTAAATTTATGTGACATCGTAGACCTAAACTGCGGTCTATTAAAAAAATGTTTAATTAAAAAACTGTACAAAAAATATTGACAAACACAAAGTATATTGAGGAAGAGAAATCGTATGAACAAATTACGAACATAAATTCTTTATAAGAGTACTTTGTCCAAAATGGGATGCGGATGTTTTAGTTTACTTTCTCGTTTGAAGCGCCTTAAAATATTTCACAAGGATCATAATAAAAAAGTATGCAAACATCAAATTATAAATTATATTTATCTGATAGAAATGAGAATTTTCGTGCTCATTTTAGTAGTAGTAGAGTCCAGTTTTCTCACTAATTTCATTCATAAAAGGTTGGGCGTCAAACCAATAATTTTGGTAAACTGCATAAACACATCAAGTCCATTTTCGCTACACATGGTATTACTCAGAAATTAAAGAGACAACATAAAGAACATTTTCGGGCATATTAACACAATATAATCTACTATGCAAACAAAAATTAAATTTAGTTTTATCGCTAATTTAAAATTTTTTAAAAACCAAATTAATAAGTTTTTTTAAGAAAACAATTTAAGAAAACAAGTTAGCCATTAAAAATATTTCATTTTTAAAATCCTCAAAATCCCAAATAATGCACATCATTGCCAAATTATACTCAAATCAAAGGAAATGACGAGTAGAACGCAAGACAAAAAATATTATACTCAAATAAAAGGAAATAACGAGTAGAACGCAAATACGAAAAAAAATAAAAAGGGGGTCCAATAGGTAGGTTTTAGGTTTAGGTTTTTCCCTTTTGTTTATTTCTAAAAATGCCTTTAATTTGAGTATAATATTATTAAATAGACTAAAAAATTCCCGGCACCAAGAAGACAAATTCATGGGAACTTCATGGGGAGCCGGAACATTAAAACGGGAACTGATATGGTCTATTTTTACGATCAGTTGTTCTGAACAAATTTAAAAAATCCTAGATTTCTAGATTGGTCTCCGCTTCTAGGAATTCAGACAGATCTGGCCGGTACCGATATTCGTATTGTTAATAAATTTTTGTATTAAACAGGTTGGTTCCTATGGGAGGAAACTGGGCCCGTGGCTGCACTAGGGATTTCAATTGGTCTATATCTCTAACCAGATCGGCTAAGCAATGTATTCTGTAAATCTTCGAGTCCGAAGAAGTACACCTTCGAGAAACAAAGGGAATACATTTCGGCCAGATCGCTTAAAAATAGATCGCACAACATAAAGTACGACTTTAGACAACATAAAGTATAAATGGCTAAATTTCTGCCAGCGCCAAGAAGTCTAGTCATTATATATGGGAATTATATCAAACCATGAACCGATGTGTCTCATTTTCTCCCGGGACGTTTTATTTATATAAAGTATAAATTAAACCTCTGCAATGAATGTCTTGAATGGCCTTTCAAGACATTCAGTTGTTTTTCAAATACTTACTGCCACACACACTATTTTGACAAAACGAATGAATGAGTGAAGAGAACAGTAACCGCCAAACAGGTTTGAAAACAAATAAGTAACAAGACAATGGAGAAGTACACTCATTCAAGCACTGTGCACCAAACCAAAAATACTCGATTTCAGTGTACACTGCACTACTGCACTCATTGTCATTGCAAAGAGAGGCGCAACAACAAAGAGCGACGGACCACCTTAGAAATTTATTGATTTTGAGGGGTAAATACACTAGTGTACATACTGAAGAAATAGAAAACAGCACTGTACTCGCTTCATTATACTCATCGTTTGACGAATTGAAACGAGTATAAAGAATACAATAACCGAACGAGCAGAGTACACGACTAGATTGTAAACATCAAACAGTGTGCAGTGTTTGTTGTTTTTTTTTCGATCATTCTATGGTGGTGTCAATCGAGTAAAATATACAATGTTTCAGTGTGCAGTGAAGTAGTGTACACTACTGTAGAAGAAGAAATGAATGTCTTGATGCAGAGTTTTAGTATAAATGCTTAAATGTCAGCTAAACCGGTTTAAAATACGTTCTGTACAGCGTCAAGAAGTCTAACCGGAGGGACCTTTATATGGGGGCTATATAAAAAGATGAACCGATGTGCCACATTTTCATCAGACACATATTATTGTAATATAAAGTACAAATTCAGACAACATGGTTAAAAATGTGTTCAAGATGCCATATCGGAGGGGCCTTTATATAGCGTGATCCATTTCGTGGTTCCTTACTTTTTTAAAGAAAAAAACTGAAAATTCAAATTGAATGGGGAATGTTTATTATCATTTGAAAGAACATTCTTTGGCATTTGTTTTTTGAAGATTATGTCTATCAAATGTTGGCCGCGGCTACGTCTCCGATGGTCCATCCGTTGAGTCCAATTTTCGATGACGCGTTCGAGCAGTTCGACTGGTAACTGGCGAATGACACGCGTGATGTTTTGCTCCAAGGCCTGAAACGAAGCGGGTTTGTCCGCATAAACTTTAGACTTTACATATCCCCACAAGAAAAAGTCTAACGGTGTGGTATCACACGATCTTGGTGGCCAATCGACCGGCCCAAAACGTGAAACTATCTGCTCACCGAAGTGTTCTCTCAATAAATCCATTGATTGATGCGATGTGTGTCTTGTTGAAACCAAATGTCGCCGAGATCACGAGCTTCAATTTCAGGCATCAAATAGTCGGCATCTTTTTAGATGAAATATGGACCGATGATTCCACCGGCCCACAAACCACACCAAACCGTTGTTTTTTCTGGATGAAGTGGCAGCTCTTGAAACTCTTTAGGTTGCTCTTCGTCCCAAATGCGTCAATTTTGCTTGTTTACATACCCATGAGCCAGAAATGGGCCTCATCGCTGAACAAAATTTGGCTCGAAAACGTCGGATATTCTTGGAACTTTTCAAGAGCCCATTGAGCGAAGCGTTGTCGCTTGGGAAGGTCGGGCGGCTTCAGTTCTTGCACAAGCTGTGCTTCAATGCTATGCTTTAAATTTAAGATCTCGACGTAAAATGCGCCAAGTCGTTCCATACGTCAGTCCGAGTTCTTCGTGCACACTCTCAGCTACGGCCCCTACATTTTCTTCACTGCGTGCTGGACGTGGTCTATTCGATCGAATATTATCCAATAATCAATGCTGGGCCTCAAGATAGGAGATGGTGTAGCGAATAGTACGCTCAGTAGGCCGATTAGGAAGGGAAGTGCACGAAACACATTCCTCACAGAACGTGAATTTTCGTAATAAAGTTGAACGATTTGTAAACGTTGTTCAGGCGTAAGTCTTTCCATGATGAAATGCCAAACAATACTTAACAAAAATAACATGATAACATATCAAGGCTATTGAAAAAAGTATCTCTACATGGATCACCCGTTATAATGCTTAAATTACAATCGGATCGGTTGATAAATGAGTTCTGAGATCTATAGGGGAGCTATATCAAAACATACGATATGGGCCATTTTGGCTTGTAATGGAAAAAAGCCTAATATGCTATACACTGCAAAATTGCAGTGGGATTGCCGGTAAACTGTAGCATTTATTACACAAACAACTAAAATCAGAGGGGTTGTTATATAGGTGGATATATAAATCTTACACCGATTTGGCCCATTTTCAATAGAGATCCGATCGTCTATAGTCCAAGAAATGCCTCAGAACCAATTTTCGTAAATACAATACGATCCCATTTAAAAAAAAAATATGTGGATAAATGTCGAAATTATAACCTTTTAGTAAAAGAGATTTTCCAAAAATTGTGTTTTTATACCCCCGCTATTGTGAACGACGAAAACCCGTGTATACTTGTGTATTTAATTTTAGTTATGTGAAATCAAGAACATTTTCTCATATTGCACTGTTTTGCAGTTTTCATTTGTTGCCAAATTTATAAAAAAAAACAAATTTCACATCTTGAAATAAAATGACATGACGATTTTAATACTATAGGAAATTCTCGTAAAAAGCATTGGAAATGTCTATTTTCGTATAAGTATCAAAAACAGAATTTTAAAATGTAACTCATACGCTTCATTGCAACGCATACGAAATTAATAACACTTATTCGCATAAGTACACTGCATCATGATTGAAATAAACCATACGATCACGTGTACAGAATAAAATAATTAATATCAATTATTCGTTACTATCACCATGGACATTTTAGCCAAGAAGTGTATCTGAAAATATGTGGAGTTACACACATCAGTTCTTTTAATCGCTCATTTTATATTTTACTATATATTTTTTATTCCTGAGAGGAACATAGGGCCACAACAAAATTGTTCCATTCTGATACCACTACATAGCAGCTGCTTCGGCTTCCACTGATCGTTTCCATGTGATAGCTAGTCTTCCCCTTCTGCGGCTTCCTCCTGGATTACCCCCCAATGCCTGTCTATTTATGTAACCTCTTGATTTTCGTAGGGTATGGTCGATCCACTACCACTTCCGTTCACGTAGCTCCACATTTGAAATTATAGTTGGCCAGAAAATCATTTTTCTTCGCAGGCATCTATTTACAAAGACTCGGGGTCCTAACGTCGACTTTCGCTGCGTTCCAGTTTCGTAGCCATCAGAAGGAGTGGTGTTGATGTTCATAATCTTCGTTTTCTTTACATTGAGATTCGTACCAGTTCTATTTGCATACTGATTGATGGCATTTAGGTTTTGAAGCATGTGTGTATTGCTGTGAACGAATAAGCAAATATCATCAGCGTAATCGAGGTCATTTAGTTTCCCCTGTAAGCCCAAGTGAATTACGCTTGCATTTCTCAATGCAATATTCATAACATCCAATACAAACAGAGGTGAGGGAACAAAACCCTATCCCACGCCTTTTTGAATAGTCACTCTATCACTCAGCTGTCATTCGTGCAATGTTCTAAAGGATGCGTTGATATACAATGTTTTTATTAAACTGATTACAATTTTTGACGGGACTTTCTTATATTTTAAGGCACACCCGATTGCATCGTGAGATAGAGTGTAAAATGCTCTTTCGAAATTATCACAGTTCGCTTTCGTTCACCAGGTCGTTTCGCTCAGTAGATAATCAATTCATTTCAGCCACTATTAAAGGAATTTAATTGGAACTTGAATGGAATGAGTTGAATGAAGTCGCTGTGAAAAATAACAGCGAATATACAAACGCGTTTGTTTAGGTAGAGCCCCACATTCATGATGTCATAAAAAGTGGCAACAACGCATAACGGCTGAGAAGACATGGTTGCTTTATTAAAGAAAAAAGACATGGTGAACTACTACTGAACTTAAATAAACGAGATTTTAGTTCGAACCACAGACTCTCTATTATACAGATGTGCCGTCGTGACTTTGTTTACATTTTCGTGAGTTACGAAAGAATATAAATGATTTTCAAACTCGAAAAAAATAGTTTTTTTGGATCATTTTTTTTAACTTTTTTTTGTACTTAACGATCGATATTTACTTTTTTTAAATGTGATAATTGCAAAAAGAATCTGGAAAATCGGTCTTAAAATACGCAGAAAAATTACTAGCTGAAATCAAATTTCTCGTTCGTAACTGATAGACTACTCGCTACTGGACGGAACTTCTTTATAACTTTATTTTCGTTGGTTCGAACAGTTCAGTAAAGTTACCCGCTCAATTTAACTAGTTCGTTCGCTCTACCGCATACAGTATTATTAATAGTTATCCATGTACGTACTCCGCATAATGATTGAAATAACCCATACGCTTAGATGTACAGAAAATAATTAATATCATGACCATTGACATTTTAAACAATATAAAAGTCTATTTATCAGGTAAATTGGAAATAAAAAATAATTTTTAAAACTCGTATCCAAATCTAACAGGGGAATTGAATTTGGAGTATTTCTTTGTTAGAATGTCTGCTAAACCTATTCGTAGGTCTTCAGGGAAGTCACAGAGCTAAAATGGCTGGGAAGTCCAGCTCTAATGAATGGTCTACATTAAAATCCCCAAATAAATTAAAAACAATGTATTGATGTTATCCTAATTCCCTTTTCAATGTTTCATGTTAATATGTAGTTAATTTAATTTCTACAAAATTTCTTTCTTTAATTATTTCCTTAATTTTCGCATATCACTTACAGATTATAAAAATGGGTATGAGTACGGAATGTCTTAGTGTACCCATAAAGGCAGGCGCAGATGCCGAAAATGTACTCTATCGCGTGAAACGTGGATCAACCGTACATGTTCATCCCGATGCTGGTCTATTGGGGCGAGAAATTGTACTTTATACCAATTATCCTGCTGAGGGTAAGATATCTTATCTGACGTCATCGTCGCACATCGAGAAGAACGAATATTAATTTCTTAATTTCTTTTAGGTCACAAATTCAAACGTACCGAATATAAAATTTTATATTGGTATTTAAAAAATGGTACCAAAATCACCACCAATAAATATAATTCTGCCCATGTGGTCGATACCGATATTTATACCGAGGTTGTAATGAATATGTCGGGAACATTTAAATTTTGGTTCCACTATAAAGATTGGTAAGTTGTCCATGTATTGTTCATTTACTTCAAGAGTGTTCTATCTCAAAACTGAACATTTCTGAGGTTACCAAAGTGTGGAACTAAGGTTCCATAAGCATAAGGTTCCACATGTGGACCCTCCTAGGCTAAATGGAATTGAGCTAGTCATTTTTTGAAAGTTCAAAATTGTACTTCAGACTTAAAGTATTGAAACGGGTAAGGAAGGCCAACGTCGCCTTATATTTCTGTAGGAAAGCGGTAGGATATATCCATTGGATATATGTACATAGCAGTAGTTCGCTGAATACTACTGCACGATATTGTGGTTTGGTGGACGGTACAGATAAGCGATCCGTCCAGCCAATTAATGAAGGTTCAGAGAACTGTCTGTCTACGCATAAACGGGACATTAAGGACAGAGTATCTACAAGTCCTACTCCGTCCACTGTCGATTGATGTAGTGTCTAGAGAACTTGTAACCAGAGCGACAGTAAGATTAAACTGACTATCAATGTGGAAATACAAGAACCGACCGACCGAATGGACTATATACCAACGCTGTACACCTTCAAGAGGAACTTTACCACTAAGATTCCTGCCAGAGAGGAATGGGTTGGCAATATATAAGGAAAATCCATTTCTATACAGGTCAGATGGCACAAAGCATTGTAAATAACATAGCCTTAATATAGCTCACAGACTACCAAATACTTGCAGTGTCTATCAAGCCGAAATAATGACAAAAAGGGAAGCTGAGTCCCAACATAGTGCCAACAGGCGGCCAATAAATTCACCAACAGCCCTCGACTGCCGCAGATCTCTTAACTAGATCGCTGAGGAGTCTAACACATATTTCAAATGGGTACTGCAAGCCGATGAACTTGCTACGAAAGGGACGGCATTACAAATACTGGAAAAATTTGCATATATTCGTACGCTAAGTCTCCCTGTTAGGTATCTAGAAAAACCTGTCCAAAATATGACCTAAGGAGGTCAACATATCTCCGCGCACTAGAGGAAAAAAACTGTCTACGTTAGTGTCAGTTCTGACGCAAAATTGACCCATCTGCGAATAGCCGATGAACTTGCATATATTCGTACGCAAACTTTAGCTTAGAGAAAAGGCATCAGGCAGTCGAATGAGAAATCTACACCTGTTAGGCATCTAGAAAAACCTGTTCAAAATACGACCCAAGGAGGTGAAAATATCTCCTCGCACTGGAGGGGAAAAAACTGTCTACTTTAGTGTCAGTTCTGACGCAAAATTGCCTGATCAGCGAACACGCCGAACTTTTCGTATCACACAGATTGGTTTCGATTAGTGGCAACTGAGCCCGTGTTAGCAAAAGGGACATCAATAGGTCTATGTGAGCAGGTAACTCTGGCGGCCACCCTAACCTAACTACACATCATGATTTTTTTTGTTAATTTTAGGACACTATTGAAGTAAATGATCCATATCGCTCATTTAGAAAAGGAACGTCACATCTCGAACAATATTTTTTTTGAGGTGGTCATACTAAATTGTCCTACACTTCACTATGTACAAGCTAATCCATGAATGGGCTGATTCCTGAGGAAGACAACAATATTGACGCACTTTAGAAGTCAAGTCGCCCCATTCTACCAAATAGTTAATTATGTATAGATCATTTAAATCACACTTAAGTGAAAAGCCATAACTCGAAATGTGACGCTCTTTTTCTAAATGAGCGATATGTATAATTATACCTAAGCATTTAATTTTTTTACATACATACATTTTTATTCGCAGTCCCAAACAACTGGTTGCCGGCTCTCTGTACATTCAAGTGGAACCCATCTTACATGTAGGTCCTGCGGGGGCTCAAAAGGTTATACCTTTAGATTCTGTACGTTGTCAAACTGTTTTATCCAAATTATTGGGACCCATTAACACGTGGGAGTCTAAGTTGCGCGTGACCAAGGAGTCGGGATACAATATGATACATTTTACGCCCATCCAAGAATTGGGTGCCTCCAAGTCGGCCTACTCTTTGCGTAATCAAAATCGTGTAAATCCGCATTTTGCCCCTTCGAAAGGTGCCAAAGTTGGCTTTGAGGATGTGGAGAAAATCGTGAAGAAGTGTCGCCAGGAATGGGGGGTAAGTTTTGTTGTCAAAGTAATATATAAAAAAATCATCTAAAATCATCACCCAAATTTCACTGCGAAAATTCCACGAGAATTTCACGTGATCAAAGACAAAATTTAATGATGATGATAATTCACGTGAAATTTTCCCGGTGAAATGGGAACATAATACCGGCCATATAACTATCCGCTATTTTACATATTGCTCATAATATCTATCCCTCTATTAAGGTTGCTTCCATTTGTGACATTGTTTTAAATCACACCGCCAATGAGTCCGAATGGCTTTTGGATTATCCGGATGCCACCTACTCGTGTGCCACCTGTCCCTATTTGAGGCCAGCTTTCCTACTCGATGCCGTCTTGGCCAAATGTGGCGAAGATATTGCCAATGGTTTGTTGGATAGTGTTGGAGTTCCGAAGATCATCGAATGGGAGGGTCATCTTGAATCGCTAAGCTTTCAGCTGCACACAGTCTATTTGCCCAAAGTGAATATCCACGAACTGTATCAATGTAATGTCATGAAATATTCCAATGAGTTTATGACTCAATGCCGTTTGCGTGTGCCACCCACGAATGTGGCCAAACCTGAACGTTTCCCAGAGATAAAATTGATCATCGATCCGGAGTATAAACGATTTGGTGCGACTATCAATCTGGAGCTAGCCATTGATATATTTAATACCTTCCATCCCGACTGTTTTGATGAAGAGGCTCGCTTGCGTAAATGTGCCGATACCTTCCGGCGCCACCTGGAGTGGTTAAATGAGGGAGTTCGTTCGGAGATTCAAGATTATCTCAATTATGCAGTCGGCAACTGTTTGGCCGGTATACGCTATGAGCGTGTGCAGGAAGATGGACCCAGGGTTCGTGTGATAACGGAGAAATATAAAGTGTTCATGGAATACTTTACCAAAACCAAAGCTTTGGGAAAGAGCTTGCAGGAAATCGAAGAAGGCATGTATGGCAAAATGGGTGAATTCTTTATGGCCCACAACGGCTGGGTTATGGGTTCCAGTGACCCTTTGAAGGACTTTGCTGAACAACAACCCGGCCATGCTAATGTGTATTTGAAACGTGAGCTAATCGCCTGGGGCGATAGTGTTAAATTGCGTTATGGTCGCAGACCTCAAGACAGTCCCCACCTATGGAAACACATGACCGAATATGTTCAGACCACAGCACGTATATTCGATGGTGTTCGTTTGGATAATTGTCATTCGACACCATTGCATGTGGCTGAATATTTATTGGACGCGGCACGTGAAGTTAATCCCGATTTATATGTAGTAGCCGAGCTGTTTACCAATTCCGATGCTACTGACAATGTGTTCGTCAATCGTTTGGGCATTACCTCCTTGATTAGAGAAGCTCTGTCGGCTTGGGATTCGCATGAGGAGGGACGTCTGGTTTATCGCTATGGCGGTGAACCTGTGGGTGCATTTTTGGTGAATCCCCGGCGTGATTTGGCTCCCAATATAGCTCATGCTTTGTTCATGGATCAGACGCATGACAATCCTTCGCCCGTAGAAAAGAGATCGGTCTATGATCTACTGCCTTCTGCGGCTTTGGTTTCTATGGCCTGCTGTGCTACCGGCAGTAACAGAGGCTATGATGAGTTGGTGCCACACCATGTAAGTGGTAACATTTTTAATTTCTCCATAAGACTATTAATTTGTTACATTCTCTCTCTTTCTTCCCCACACCAGATTCACGTTGTTGATGAGGAGCGCACCTACCAGGAATGGGAGAAGGGAGTTAGCTTTACCAGCGGCATAGTGGCCGCCAAACGAGCCTTAAACATCCTGCATGGCCAGCTGGCCGAAGAGGGATTCAGTCAGGTGTTTGTCGATCAAATGGATCCCAATATTGTGGCCATAACTCGTCATTCTCCCAAAACTCACCAAAGTGTCATCTTAGTGGCTCACACCTCCTTCAGTTATCCGCATCCCAATGCCGGTCCGACATTTGTTCGACCTCTGCGTTTCGAGGGTAGTTTGGATGAGATTATTCTCGAAGCTGAATTGCATATGAAAGGTGATAAGCCTTTAGATCGTCCGGTGCCTTTCAAAAAAGACGCAAAAGTCGTAAATGGATATCAACAATTCCAATTGAAGTTAAGGGAACACATACCATTAGAAAAATCGCAAATATTCCGCCCGCAGCCGTCCTATGATGGCAATGTAACGCAATTGGAACTGATTAATTTGAGGCCGGGTTCGGTGGTGGCCATTAGGTACGTACAAATTCCTCATCTATACAACAGCAAATTTTTATTAAATGTTTTGCAATTATTCTAGAGCTTCCCTGAAACCGGATATCGGCAAAAATTTCGTCGAATTGCAAAATCTCACCAATGCTTTGCATTACAAAAAGGGTTCGGATTACGAGGCACTCGTAAAATTGGTGGAAAAGCTCGATTTTACCGATTTGAATCGTGTGCTATTCTCTTGTGACCAGGAAGAACGAGATATGGGCTTTGGTGGAGCTGCCTATGATATACCCGACTATGGTCAAATTGTCTATTGTGGTTTTCAGGGTTTTGTTTCGTTGTTAACGGAAATTTCCCCCGGTAATGATTTGGGTCATCCTTTGTGCAACAACTTACGTGATGGCGATTGGATGATGGATTACATAGCGGATCGTTTGGTCCATTATGAGAGCACTAAACCCTTATCCAAATGGCTGAAGGCCGCCTTTGATCCTTTGAAGAAGATACCACGTTATTTAATACCTTGCTATTTTGATGCCATAGTCAGTGGTATTTACGAAGTCTTGGTTAAACAAGTCTATCAGTTGATGCCTGTATCTGTGCGCGAGGGTCATGATTTCCCCCAGGCTTTGGCTCTGGCCACTCTACAATTCTTAACCACCTGCAAATCGGCCAATTTGCCAACATTGAGTCCTTCGCTGGCACCACCAAAAGCACCTCAACAATGTGTTACCTTGTCAGCCGGTTTACCCCACTTCTCTACGGGTTACATGCGTTGTTGGGGTCGTGATACTTTCATCTCACTTCGCGGTTTGCTCCTGTTGACTGGTCGCTTCAACGAAGCTCGTTATATTATTCTAGGCTTTGCCCAGTGTTTGCGTCATGGTTTGATTCCCAATCTTTTGGATAATGGGACTAAACCCAGATACAACTGTCGTGATGCTGTCTGGTGGTGGCTGCATAGTATTAAACAATATGTTGAACATGTACCACATGGCAAGGATATATTGCAGGATAAGGTCTCACGCATATTTCCCTATGACGATTCAGAACCTAATAATCCTGGGCAGTTCGATCAAGTGCTGATAGATGTTATGCAGGAGGCCTTGAGTGTCCACTTCCAAGGGTTGCAATATCGCGAGAGAAATGCTGGCTATGAGATTGATGCTCATATGACCGAAAATGGCTTCAATAATCAAATAGGCATAAATCCCGACACCGGTTTTGTATTTGGTGGTAATCAATGGAATTGTGGTACCTGGATGGATAAAATGGGTTCTTCAGAAAACGCTGGCAATCGTGGACGACCCAATACCCCGCGAGATGGTTCGGCTGTGGAATTGGTGGGCTTACAGTTTGCAGTATTAAAGTTTATGCAATCTCTATCGGAAAAGGGTATCATCGAATATAGCTCTGTGACACGCAAAGGACCAAATGGTGGTACAATGTCTTAAAATATTTATGTGAATAATTATTTTTTATTTTTATTATTTTTTGCATTTACTAGGTCAAGCTACTACTTGGACCTGGAAGGAATGGACCAATCGTATTGCCGAAAACTTTGAAAAGTTCTTCTTTGTCACCGAAACCGAAAAGGCGCCTTTGGCAAATAAGAAAAACATTTACAAGGATTGTTATGGCGCCTCACAACGCTGGACCGACTATCAATTGAGATGTAATTTCCCCATTAGCATGGTAGTGGCTCCGGAAATGTTCAATCCACAGCACGCTTGGGTAGCCTTGGAAAAGGCCAGGTAAGAGCAACGATTTTGGAATCTCCCATTTTTAAAGCAAAATTTAAACTTTAAATGGCTATAACTTCTTAAATATGAGTCTTGGTGAAGCGCTTATGGGTCAAAATTTAAAATTTCTTTACATAACATAAAATGACCATAACTTCTTAAATAATAACCCTGGGAGATAAATGGATGTTATTTTAATATAATCTTTTCTTAACTTAAATTGAAAACTCCTTAAACGAGAGCCCTGGTGCGAAAAGTCGAGCCTTATTTTTGGACTTTCCTTTTTATGGGTCAGTAGTTAAAATTTTAGCATAATCTATTTTTGAGCCATAAACTATAAACGTTAAGTCCTTAAAAAAGAGCCCTAATGCAAAAAGATGAGCAATATTTTCAAAGTATCAATTTTATGAGACAAAATTTATTTTCAAAACTTTTAATGGCTATAACTCCTTAAATAAAATCTTTTTTTGAGCAAGCATTTAAAACGTTAAAATAAGAGCCCTACGAAAAGTTGAGCCTTATTAATGGATTATAAATTGTACGGGTGAAACATTAATTTACCATAACTTCTTAAATAAGAGTCCTGGTGCAAAATGGACGTTATTTTTGGTTAATCTGTTTTTGGGCTTTAAATTGAAAATCTAAGTCCTTAAATAAAAGCCATGGGGCAGAAAGGCCCTTATTTCAGTATAATCTATTTTTTGAGCTTTAAATTGAAAACGATAAATCCCTAAGATCCCTAATGCGAAAAGCTGAGCGTTATTTTTGGTTTATCCATTTTATTTGTCAAAGTTTAAAATTTCTTTGCAAAAGTTTAAATGGCCATAACACCTTAAATAAGAGCCCTGGGACAACAGTACCATTATTTTAGGATAATCTATTATATCTATAAACGTTGTCCAGATCAATACCATTCAACTCCGACCCTAAAAAAATCATTAATCATCTCTCGATAGCGCAATCCATTCACTGTAACTGTTGATCCAACCTCATTTACGAAAAAGTAGGTCCAATGACCCCTCCGGACCATAAACCGCACCAAACAGTCACACGTTGAGGATGGAGAGGCTTCTCAACAATAACTCTTGGGGTTTCCGAGCCCCAGATGCGACTATTTTGCTTGTTGACGTAGCCCCCGAGGTGGAAATGGGCTGACTGATGAGTCAAGATGAATTTTCTATAGAATTCCGGAATTTTGAGTATAGTGAATTTTAATAATTTCAATGCGTTGTTGAATCGTATATCGTTCCATTCTTAGTAATGGCGTAGTTTCTACTTGTCAAATGTCAATGAATAAAAGCTTCAAAAGTGAGAGCTACCGAAATACCGGGTGATTCCAAATAACCGCTCTTGTTGGAAAACCCTATAAAATGTTAGTTGGCTATAACTACTGAACATGGAATAGAGCGAAAAGAGTTTTATTTTGGAGAAAATGTTTTTGCCAAAAATGTAAAACTTTCGGTGGCCATAATTCCTTAAATACTCGTAAGAGCCGATATTTCAATTTCAAAACAGAATTTGAATATGTTTGCAAAACTTCAAATGGCCATAACTCTCTTAAATATCTGGTCTAGCCCAAAAAAGGCGTTTTGTAGGATCTCCCATTTTTAGTTTTCTTATCAAATCACGCCCTGGATCAAAAAGGGCGTTATTTTAAGACAAAATCTTTTTTGAACTAAAAAAATAATCCTAGATCGGAAACAATTTTGTTTAAATTGAACTAAAATTTAAATCTTTCAGAGGCAATAACTCCTTAAATAAACATACTAAAGGTAAAAGGTCAATATTTTAGGATTACGCCAAAATTTACAATTTTCTTTGCAAAAATTTAGATTTTAAATGTTAATTTTGGACTTAACTATTTGAATAAGCGATCCCCAGAGCTTTATTTTGGGACAATCCATTTTTTAGCCAAAAATTTACAACTTTAAGTGTCCTTAAATAAAAGCGATACATCGAAAAGAATGTAATAAAAATACAAAAAGTCCTCCTCCGCTTTGTCTCCATAGCTTCTGCAAAAGTTAATATACAAGGCCTTAAATATCTCTGCGTGCCTTCCAATAATGACTCGTCCTGACGGACACGATTTTGGTATCAACCACCTAAGTTTAAATGGTCATGTCTTTTTTAAAGTCCGATATTTTTGGATCAGCATTTTATGGGTAAAAATTTTAATTTTCTATGCAAAACTTTAAATGGTCACAAGTCTTTAAAATGAGATCCAAAGCTAAAAATTTTGTTTTTTAAGATCACATAAGAGATCCCCAGAGATAAAGAGCATTATTTTGGGATAATACATTTTTGGGCCAAAAATGTACAACTTTAAGTGGGCTAGAGCGAAAATTATGAGTTTTGTTATCACCCTTTTTATGCGACCATATTTTAATCTTCTTTGAAACATTTTTGAAGGCCATAGATAAGAGTTCTAGAAAGAAATATACTATATTTTTGTGTCACTCATTTTATAGCCATACATTTATCTATATCAGTCGCTATTGGAGATTCAAAATATAGACTTTTTCGAAAGCAGTATTATAAGTTTTTTGGCGTCAATAGAATTCGCCTAAGGCTTTCATAGTTTTTAAATGTTCTTTTTTGTTGTCACATTTTCCCAAAAGTTCTCAAGAAGTTTTTGAATGTTATATATCTTTTATGATAATTCAATGTGAAATTGAAATCGTCCTATAAGATTAGAAGTTACAGTGCTTAGAATATTTAATATTATAAAAGTGCATTATCAAACTTTCTAAAAACAAATCATACTTTCTGATCCACATTTTAGAAGTTCTGATAGTAATGCCACTTATTTACAATCGGTCTTATGTTCGACATTTAGATATCTTTCGAGTCGTTTCCACCTTGAGTCTTATCGAACATTAGAAAATTTTCGATTTTTTTTTCGACTTATTGCATCTTTGGGTAAAATGAAACAAAATCGCCGAGAACTTTGCATTTTTATTTTCCCCTATCAAATAATCACTTAGGGTCGTTACCAATAAGAAAATAAACTGCGTTCTAACTATGGGTTATAGCTGTCAAATTAGACACAATTTAACTTTCTTTAGTTCTAGCGCTCAGTTATTTTGCTTTGAATTAATGGGGGTAAATTACATAAAATTAAATTAATTATTTTATGGTGACATATTTTTCTTTCTTTTTTTCTTCATCAGAGAACATTTATTGGGTCCCTTGGGCATGAAGACTTTGGATTCCAGCGACTGGAACTACCGTGGAAACTATGACAACTCCAACGACTCGACAGATTGTACAGTGGCACATGGTGCAAACTATCACCAAGGACCCGAATGGGTATGGCCTATTGGTTATTATCTAAGAGCCCGCTTGATATTTGGCAAGAAATGTGGTCATTTAAATGAAACCATAGCAGAAACTTGGTAAGTTCACATTTATAAGAAAAATAAAAGCAAGAAAATTACAATTTCATTTCCCAATTTTTTAGGAAAATTTTGATAGCACATTTGAAAGAGGTTCAAACCTCCCACTGGCGTGGTTTACCCGAATTGACCAACGAAGATGGCGCCTATTGCCGAGACTCGTGCCGCACACAAGCCTGGAGTATTGCTACCGTTATGGAGGTATAATCTAAAAACAATTAATTTCCAATATATGATCTTTATTACTGACACAACTGCATTGCTTCACTTTCAGGTCCTGCATGATCTTCACAGTCTTGGGGGTGATGTTTAACTTGAAGTCAGTAGATCTGCTGCCACCCAATTGGGATTTTTTTTATAAGACAACATTCAAAAGAGAAAAGAAACAGAAAAACAAACCTACAATTACATCCAAATTGTCGTCGTGCACTCAAATCAATCACGTTCAAAATTGAAAGTACAACTTTTTACATCACTTGAATATTATACGAATTAAATACGTATTACACATAGTTTGTTGTCAAGTAGTTTTTTTTGCTATTTCTTAAAACAAAAAATTGGCCTTTCTTTGAAACTAACGAAAGAATTATAAATAGTATAATAAGTAGTAAAGATTGTTAACTATGTATTTTAAGACGAATTTAAATAAAAACGTTAAAATTAAATAGTGATTGCATGAAAATGAGTGAGGGCAGTGGAACCTAAATCTGAACTGGGGTACTCAAGTATAAGAGAAATTACTAAATATCAGTTATACTCAACAAATGGATTACAAAATGTGGTTCTGTATTTTTTTCTGCGGCTCCCGTGCTGTACTGTAAATCAATAAAGCCCCCAAATCATCAATAATGCTCAAATAGGACCAATTACTATGTTATGTTATTATCATAGTACTTTGCACCTATTTCTTCGAAAAGTAAGGTAGTGAAATTTTGCACGAAGGATTTGTAAACAATCCACCTTTCATGACGTGGACCTGTCACGTCATGTATACTTAACATATATCGCGACCTAAAAGTGAAAAGTCGCTAAGTCCACTTTTTGCCTAAATGTATTTTTTGAAGCGGAATGTAAGATAAGTTGGATATATGTACATCGATTTGAAAACAAAAAGCCAAAAAAAATTATGCTTTGTCATTTTTAAAAGCTGAATCGTAAAAGCGTTAAGTCCAAATACACATTATAGAAACATTCATATACAGCAAGTATTTTGCCCCTACACTCTTAGGTCGCGATATGTATGTATGTTTAGTACATAGAAGGTTATTTAAATTATAAATTTAACAAGTAAAAGCGTTAAGTTCGGCAATGCCGAATCTTATATACCCTCCACCATGGATAGCATGTGAATGGTTTCGGGCACAAATAAAGTCATATTACCAAATTTCAGACCGATTCGTTGAAAATTTTGTTTTTTGTTGCGTTAAGAAGTAAAATCCTTTGAATGGGGGCTATATCAAATCATGGACCTATGGCTACAGTTGTTCGTGTGAAGGTTTTCGGGTATAAATAAACCCCAGTTACCATTTTTCATTTTTTTAGAGGTACTACAAACGGAGTGACAAAATGAAGATACCCCCATCCTATGGTGGAGGGTATAAAAATAACATAAAGCATTTTTGAGAATGTTGTAATATCAAAAAGTCACGTTTTAAGATACAAAAAAGTCTACAAAACTCTTCAGAAGAACTCCTAGAGTAGTTATCAAATAGTTTCAGATTGGAAAGTCCTAAATTGAATTTCATGAAGATAATTTAATTTATTAACACTCCACGGCTCTCCTGCTGTTTCGAATCAGGCCCCGCTTAAGCCTAGACAGCACAAACGTTGAATTTGTTCCAAAGGTATTACGTTGCACTTCTTGGCCATTGATGTCCAACGCACTACAGAGGCGTATGTTATTATTGGTCTTATCACGCTCATTTAAAGCCAGTGTGTCATATTTGGACGTAGACCTCATTTTGAACCTATAGCTCTTCTCCACAATGACCAAAATATGTAGGCCTTGGTAACTCTTTATTCAAGATGATCTTTCCAATTCAGTTTCTGATCCAAAATTACTCCCAAGTATTTTATCTTTTTACAGGGTGAGCCATTTAAAATTTTTAATTTAATTCGGCTATAAAAAAAGTAGTGATAATTTTTTCAAGTTTCCAGTTTTGTTGGATGGACTCAGGTTCGGGTGGGCCATTAACAATTTGAATCGGATATAAAAAAAGTACTGATAATTTTTAAAATTTCTGGGTTTATTGGAAAGGTTGAACTTTGTCTTTTAATAATGAAACACAATATTTTTTAGATTTATTGAATGTTTTCACATTCGAATTGTTCAGCTTTTTCGATCAACTCTTCCTTTCGAAAGAGAGGTTTTTGTGGTGTATTGGAAACGATAAGACACTGCGCTTTGACATCTTTCATATATTCATACATTCATATATATATATATATATTCAGTACATTTTCAATTGTTTCGGGTCGAATCTCTTCAGTGGCAACTTCGATTTCATGTTTCAACGCTTGAATTGTCTCTGGATGCTTTGCGTAACATTTATCATTAATGGCTCCCCGCAGAATATAATCCAAAGGGCTCAAATCCCAAGTCAAAGTAATCGGTAGTTCAAATTTAAAATTTTAAATGGCCCACCCTTTAGATATAGCAACTGTCTTATTCAGGAATCGAGGCACGGTAAAACGCGGGATCTTCGTTTTCCTTGTAAATAGACATAAGTTTCTCGTATTTCTGTTTTGGCTGAAAAAATATTAAAAAACGCAAAAAATTTTTGTTCTCTTTTTTGAAACCCAGCATCCTAATGAATAAAAAATCCCTATTTGAAAAAATATCTATCGATTAATGTTAAAATTATGACCCATACTGTAAAAATAAGGGAAATTCAAAAAAAGACTGAAGGACGTTGCTAAAATGACTTAAAATGTCCCAAAACGGATTTCCGCCAAATATTCTTGAGGTCTCTTAGGTCACTCCATCGATGTGTTTTTTGGCCCGCAGCATCCGATAAATGTATACTCTCTTGTCACAATAATGGGGGTATAAAAACAGGATTATGTTGAAATTCTCTCTTTTCTACCAAAAGTGTTATTATTTCTACATTTATCCACAGATATCTTTGATTAGACAATGTTTTCTTCGTTAGGGTGCTAGCATTAAAAAATATGGAATATATCTTTTCCGATTTGTTTCTATTTTTTATGGTTACTTTCGTGCCAACAAAAAATTTTTTTAAAAAAAAATAATTTTTTTCCTTTAATTTAAAGTGTATCCCGGCTTTTTCGAGGATATACTTCAATATGGTCCTTCATATATAGGTTCGTTATATGCTTCAAATATGGTCCATATACTAAAGGCACCTTTCCAATATCGTTATGATCTCCTATTATGAGTCTGAGACTTTTTCGGATTTTATAATTCCTAACTTAGACCTTTTCCGCTCTATAGAAATGTCTGATCGACGGAAGTACCGATCTTTCGTCGATTCGTCGTTTCACAGCCGATTTAGATATATGAAATAATACAGTTCTTAGCCTAAAAGGTGTTTCTTTGAATGAACTCTAGTTCGCGCGATAAATCGCGATTTGCAAAATAGAGAGGTTGAGACACATATTAAGCAGCCTCTACATTCGAACCAAATTAACATTGCTTGGATATCTACTGTCCTATCCTTTTTACTGAACATTGAACATATTATTACCCAAGTTCGAGATATTGAGAATGTTAGTAGTTAAATCGAATAGTGACTCACCCTTTTTATTTATGTTGTTACTGCCACATTGGCTGTAATGTGCTACTTTCCGCAACTCGTTGCTCGGAAGGTTCGAATAACTACGCAATTCTGGTTTTGACATTGGCTTTTCCATTTACGACCATATGGTCATCATAGCTGAAAAGATGAGATAATAGAAGATTAAGCTCACTTTTAGCCACTGTGAGAGATTTATTTATAGAACTTATTTTCAAGGAAAAATTTTCTATAAATTTTCATGAGGTTAGCTACTTGGTGGTGATTTTTGAGTGTAAGTCTTCGAAATACACGCTTAACCCTCTAACAGGCCAAATCGTAAAAATGATCGTATGAAGCCTACATTTCTTTTCCAAGTATATGTATGTAGGCAAAATTACCTTAACTTTTAATTTTTAGGCAAAAAAAAAGCCAGCCAAACGAACGTCAGGTGAAAAATAGTGAAAAAATATTTTTCACTACTTCGATTAGAAATCTAAATTATATTTGTTGTTAACTCCAAATAAATTATTAAATTAAAATGTTATATGTTAACTATTATTGGTAAAAATTTGAAGTCGATCGCTTTATTATAAATGTCGTTTTTTTTAAATTAAAAAAACAGCGAAATTGGAAAAATAATTTTCGGAGCTAATTTGTTGATTTCTCAAATTTGATTGACTATATCTCACGATGGACTAGTGAATGGTACTTGAAGCTGATAGTCGACTTTCCACTTTTTCCATCAACCAAATTTCGTTTCAATCGACTAGGTCGATTAATCGGACCTAAAAGTCGACTTGTCCATAGTTGATTATAATAAATTAAGCGAGTTTTTTTCTTTGAAATGTGTAGTAATTCATTGCAATTTATCCTTTTCCAAGCAGATTAATAATTTTAAATGCTTCTGAAATCCAGGAGGCATTGTTCGAGAATTGAAGATAAATGGAAATATGAAGCAACGTGGCGAAACTGAAATGAAAGTACCACCCGAGTAGGGTAAAATCCTAAATAGGTTTCACTTAGAGGTAAAAATTTACTCTTTCTTTTTAGTAGAGCCATAAATTAAAATTAGCTTTTTTACGGATTATATGTTGTTTCGATTAATCGATGCCAAAAGTCGATTTCAGCATATAGTTGGAGAAAAAGTCGACCACGAAATAGTCGTTTTTTTAGTCTCATAATCGATCATCAACTAACGACGATTTCGACTTACTATTTTCTACGATGGACATGTCATAATGTTTTGGGGAACATATCAAATTGTCAAGTAGGGCCGTCTAAAGAGAGTTGTCACAATTTTGAGTGGAAAATATTTTTTAATTCAGTACTGGAGCCCAAAAAGCAAACACCGTCTGTAGACGGTCTTGCCTGTTAGAGGGTTAATAACGAAATAACCCTTGGAGAATAATTTCTCGCAAAACAGTCGTCCCCGTTTCTCATCACCTTACCCCTAAAAAATTGTGTGTAGGGCATGAGAAATGTATACAGCAATATGAATATAGCATCAAGAACATATAGTTTTAAGACCAGAATCGGATGTTTTTAAAGAAACGCATTGGTTTCATATCGAAATCACATAATTAATATATACGTACATTCAAATTTTAAGATTAAATTTTAAAAAATCGTCCCAAAACTGAATAGTGACCAGAAAGTTTTCATTTATTCATTTCCAAATTTACTTTTCTATTTTTTTTTTGTATATATTTTTTATTCTCCATTTTTAGTTTTCTATTATTCTAATATTTTCTAAACTTACACATAAGTCATTTATTTACAAATAAATAAATAAAAAATTGTCGCATATTATCTTAGATTAGCTTAAAACAATACTATAAAAGGTACGTTTTGATTTCATTCGATTTCTAAAAAGGTTACGGTCTCTCAGTTTCATTAAAGTAGAGTTTATAACAAAAATATATGTATTATCTATAAAGGACTAATTATTAGTACTACTAAATGCGAGTAAAATGTAAATAGTAAAACTAGCATTTTCTTTTAAGAAAAATTACCTTAGGGTGGTATAATAATATCGATCTTCGTCTATTCTTTGCGTTTTGTTGTTTGTTTCTTTAAATTCATATAAGTTTGGTTAATCAATCTTGACCATTTATTGATTTTAAATCACGACCAATTTTCTTTGACATACCACCTGCACCTTCACTCAAACTAGACACCATTAGATTCTCCAGTTTCGGTTCAGGCAGGCAATTTTCTTCTCCGCCACCATTAGATCGTTTGATGCGATGATTATTCGCTTCTTTAGTATCTTCCTTGGCGGGGGCCTCATCCGCACTTTCACGTAATTGTAAAATGTCTCTTCTTATAGAATCTATGTTTATTTTATCCGCTTCTCTACTTTGATTATTCGTAGTGGTTATATTGTGTAGTTCTAGGGTTTGATTTAATTTGTTTGCTGCTGCATTTGTTTCATTCATTTTAGTCTGTGATGCATTAATTAACAGGGCCAATGGTAGAGGCATACGCTTCTCTAAATTGCTGCCATTGCGAGTGTTTTCTATTAACTCTCCGGTTTTGTATGAAAGGGGTTCATAAACCTTTGGCTGTTCGTTTCCTTGGTGGTTGTCACTTAAATTTCTGTTATCAGTCAAAATAGAAATTAGAGATCCCTTACTGGGTTTCAAGTTGTTTATCGTATCATTGGCTATGTTTATGTCTTCTTTAGGTTGCTCTTTGGCAGCTTGGTTGGCGGAGGGAGCCCTCTCGTCTTGTTGCTGTTGTACTTTACGTTCAATTTCTTCGAACTTTTCTACAACTTCGCCCAGCTTTTCTACAACTAAATTTTGCGTTTCCTGATTTTGTTTGACCAATTCTTCTTTGAGTTCTTCTACTTTTTTCTCTAGTAAGTCTTTTGTTTTCTCCAATTCTTCTTTTGTCTTCTTTAACTCTTCATTTTCCTCTTTCTTTTGTAGTTTCTGTTCTTCTTTGGCAATTTCTTCATCTTTCTTTATGGCATCAGTATCTATGGTTTGATGTTGGACAGCGGAATTTGCGGTTGGCTTTACATTTTCCACCACCTTATTCACGTTCTCAATTTCTGGGATTTTCTGTTCATTTTTATTCTCGGAGGTTATTTTTAATTTGTTTTCAGTTTCCTTGGGATTTACTTCTATTTGTGCCGGAGGAGCCTCTTGTATTTTTTCAACGGATGGATTTGATTCCTGGATTTCTTTGTGTTTATTCTGCTCTACATCATTTTGCTGGTGCACTTCATCCACTGGTAATGGGGGTGGTGGGGAAGGTTTTTGTGTTACATTAGACTTCAAGAGCGATTCAAACTTTGGAAGCTGTTTTGCCCCTTGATTGTTTTTATTTTCCAGCTCGACTTTGGCATATTTCTGCTGCATTGCCATCTCAATGTTTTTGATTTTTTCATCCACCAAATCCCTTGGTAATTCCGTTGGTTTTAAGAGGTTCTCGTTTATTTTCGGTATCTCTAAATGGGCTCCCGAACTTTTTTCATCGATTGCAGAAAGATTGGCATATGTACCCAAAATCATTAAACAAAAGCCACCAATAATTATGAGTTGAGCCAAGCTACGCTCCATATTATCTTTGCGGATAATTGCTCGATAACAAGCAGCAGGAAACATGATGCATATGGCCACACCAATTGTAGAGCCAACTAAGCCTATTATCAGTTCAACTGAGGGTATCATTAAAGCCACTCCCAAAGAAAATATCACAATGAATAGGGTAATTGCTTTGAATCTTGTTTCGGGTATATAGGCGGAGACATCCATTTGTCCCTGGAAGAAAAACAAAATATAATATCTCACAGGCATATGGACACATTCCATATAAGTAATTTACCCTTACCTTACGATATAACAAAGAATAGAGACTAGCACGACAAGGAAATATAACCAAAGGAAAACTGAATGCCACCGAAAGCACAAAACCAATTTTAATGACATCACTGCCAAACGAAGGGGATAGATTGATCAAAATGTTACCTGATGGAAGAAAGAATAAAACATAAATTGCATTTTATTTGTCTTTGAAATACTGATTTAATTTTCTGAGGTAGTTCGTTACGGGATGGCGCCCAATTGGATGTTGTCGAGAAAAGCAACATCCCTACTTATCCCAGAGCCTTCACCTGGGTTAAAGAAGAACCATCCGACTCGACTGACATACTCGAGTCCCTAAAAACTCCAATCATGGTCTGCCGACCCATAATTGGAGAATTAGCAAAATTGGTATGGCGGATAGTAAAAAGCGGCAAATCAACCTGAAATGGATCCCTTATTTCGGGACTATAGTTTTGAAGATATACAAGCAGGATTGATACCCAGCCCTCTGGCAGTGCGGAGTTGCCCACGCCCTTATTCTATTGAGCTTCAGACTCAAACACAAAGGCTGCAACACTTTTATCTGACGAAGACTTCAGACACCAAGACCTGCGGGTCCAATATTCATATTCTGTTATGACCTCAGATTGTCTGCATTTTTGAATTAAGTAAAAATTAATATCAATCCAATACAACCCAGACTTGAGGACAGAACAACGTCCGCTGGATTATCCCACCAAAACTGGTGTGAAAATCAATATTTTTTTGAATTGTAACTAGTTTGCCATTTAACAAAATGTTATGCAGATTTTTTTGTTTAGGAAATCAAACTCGTCAGAAAAACAAAATATTTCTGGATTATAATTGATTCCTTTTGTAGTAACTTACCCGAAAACTTCTGTGTACAAAATGCTACATATCCGAAAAATCCCACTGCTATATAAACACACGTACAAATCCATGTGGCATTACGCACAATATTATTTAGTTTCTCCAAACTTTGATTATTGATTGTGGTGAAGACTTCGAAAAGTTGCCTTAAATATCCGGAAATGCCTTAATAGTCAAGAGAAATTGTTAATTTTACAACAAATATGTACTTACATCTGACAAGATAAAGCCATACTAAAGATGGGCAGACACTGTAATACTCCCGCTGGTCGCCAGTACACAACTTCATTTGTCCAATCATTTGCCGCAATATGTGTTTGTGATTCCAAAATAATTTTGATAACCAAACAAACATAGAATCCAATGGATGCTGTACACACCGTCGAAAGACTGCTGACATTCTTTAGCATACCCAATGGTATGATACACACCAATGTAACGCCACACATGAGCAGGGTACGTAAATGATAATACTCGTTTTCCAACGATAACATTTTCTTAACGATCTGTGGCCCCAAATCGCCCACCACAACAAAGTATGTAATACAAGTACCCAACAGATAACCGATGATACATAATTCCACCAGCAGTTTGCCAGAAGTACCAAATGCATGAAAACCTATATAAATTAGAAGATAAATACACACATGTATTATTTGTTGTGGTTTGTTTGTAATCCAAGAACTCACCTAATAGTTCGAAACTCTTTCGTCTTGTTAGCAGCGATATTTTTATCAGATAATGACAACAAATGCGCGTTACCCAATTACTGGCTATGAGTAACACAATAGATAATATAATGCCGCACTGAAAATGTAAATAACAAAAAATAATTTATACATGAGCACGTATCTATCTATATATATAAAGAAGAATGTGTGTTTGTTTGTTTGTTTGTTGGTTTGTTTGTACCGAATAGACGTCTAAACGGCTGGACCGATCTTCTTGAAATTTTCACAGAATGTACATATGTGGGGCGTGGTGAAAATAGGGTACTTGAATTTTCGATATATCAAGTGGGCGTGGCCCCGCCCATATAAGACAAATTTTAAAATTGAGATATCTTGCACAATTTGGTAGCGAGAGTGCTGTAATTTTGTACATATGTATCTGGTGGCAGTCTACGTGATTGGGCCAAAAATGGGCGGGATCGGACCAATGGGCGTGGCACCGCCCATAGAAGCCAAATTTTAAAAATTATATATCTAGCACAATTTATTAGTGAGAGTGATGCAATTAAGTGCGTATATATATCTGGTGGCAATGTACCTGATTGGTCCAAAAATGGGCGGGATCGGACCAATGGGCGTGGCCCCGCCCACATAAGACAAATTTTTAAATTGCGATATCTTACACAATTTGTTAGCGAGAGTGCTGTAATTTTGTACATATGTATCTAATGGCAGTCTACGTGATTGGTCCAGAAATAGGCGGGATCGGACCAATGGGCGTGGCACCGCCCATATAAGCCAAATTTTAAAAATGATATATCTTGCACAATTTGTTAGCGAGAGTGCTGGAATTTTGTGTATATGTATCTGGTGGCAGTCTACGTGATTGGTCCAAAAATGGGCGGAATCGGGCCAATGGGCGTGGCACCACCCATATAAACCAAAATTGAGATATCTTGCACAATTTATTAGCGAGGGAGCTGGAATTTTGTGTATATATATCTGTTGGCGATCTACGTGATTGGTTCAAACATGGACGGGATCGGACCAATGGGCGTAGCCCCGCCCATACAAGCAAAATTTTGAATTTTAGATATCTTGCACAATTTGTTAGCGAGGGAACTGGAATTTTGTATATATATATCTGTCTACGTGATTGGTCCAAAAATGGGCGGGGTCGGACTAATGGGCGTGGCCCCGCCCCTTCAAGCCAAATTTTCAAAATGATATATCTTGCACAATTTGTTAGCGAGAGTGCTGGAATTTTGTGTATATTTATCTGGTGGCAGTCTACGTGATTGGTAAAAATGGGCGGAATCGGGCCAATGGGCGTGGCCCCGCCCTTACAAGCCAAATTTTGAAATTGAGATATCTTGCACAATTTGTTAGCGAGAGTGCTGTAATTTTGTGCATATGTATCTGGTGGTAGTCTACGTGATTGATTTAAAAATGGGCGGAATCGGGCCAATGGGCGTGGCCCCGCCCATACAAGCTAAATTTTGAAATTGAGATATTTTGCACAATTTGTTAGCGAGAGTGCTGTAATTTTGTTCATATGTATCTGGTGGTTGTCTACGTGATTTGCAAAAAATGGGCGGGATCTGACTAATGGGCTTGGCACCGCCTATATAAGCCGAATTTTTAAATTTAGATATTTTTCACAATATGTTAGAGAGAGTGCTGTAATTTTGTGCATGTGTATCTGGTGGTAGTCTACGTGATTGGTTTAAAAATGGGAGGAATCGGATCAATGGGCGTGGCCTTGCCAATATAAGCAACCTTTTGAAATTGAGGTATTTTGCACAATCTGTTTGCGAGAGTACTGTAATTTTGTATATATGTGTCTGGTGGAAGCCTACGTGATTGGTTTATAAATGAGCGGGATCAGACCAAAGGGTGTGCCCCGCCCATGTTACCCAAATTTGAGCTATCTTGCACAATTTAGTAGTGATAGTACGGTAATTCTGTTTATATGTTTCTGGTTGCAGTCTACGTGATTAGTTAAAAAGTGGGCGAGATCAGAGTAAAGGGCGTGGCCCCGTCCATATAAGCCACATTTTGAAATTGAGATATCTTGCACAATTTGTTAGCGAGAGTGCTGTTATTTTATGTATACGTATTTGGTGGCAGGATTCGCGATTGGTTCAAAAATGGACGGGATCGGAAATCTTAATCTGGGGTAACGAAGTGGACCGGGTCCAGCTAGTTGCAAAAAAAAGACCATTCAGGAAACATAGATAAATCTTAATAGGTTTTGCTGTTAAATTATATAGCAAGTGTAGAAAGTTTCTGGAAAAAGATGAAAATGGGGAATGTTGAAAAGGAAAATTATTTAATTCATTTATTGAATTGGAACGAAATAACCATTAAAATAGGATTTTTTTATCACATGATATTACATGAATTAATTTATTGGACAACATGTCAATGACAATTTTATACTAAACATTAGGTAATGAATTTTAGAGTCGTGCTACTCTATAATTCATTTCTAACTCAATTAGTAATTAATTTCTCCTAGTTGAATGACAAAACACCATCAATTGGCAAAAAAAAGAGGAGACTGGCTTTTAATTATTTGATAAAAAACAGAAGTAAGCGTAAATACACAAATACGGCAAAATTACAGCCCAACAATTTTGTTACACACGGCGTCACATGAACACGTCGATTCAGTCCATATAAAGGGTTTTCCAACAAGAGTTGTTATTTTGGTATTCAAAGAAAAATGCAAAATGATCGGATGTTTGTTTCATAATAAAGAGGAAGGTATGTCGTTAATAATGAAAAACAACATCAGCCAAATGGCCACCACGACCACGCTTACAGGACCATATCCTTTTCATGACATTTTCCATAACCAAATCGCAAAGTGGCTGGCCTATGTCCTCGATAGCCTCACGAATTCTTTCTTTGAGGTCTTGAATTCACGCTGGGCTGTTGGCGTAGACCTTATCATTCACGTGGCCCCAAAGGAAGAAGTCGCAAGGTGTTAAATCACAAGAACTCGGTTGCCAATTGTGATCACCTCTTCGAGAGATAACACGGTCCGGGAACTTTCCCGTAACAGAGCAATGGTTTCGTTGCTTGTGTGGCACGTATCGCAGTCTTGTTGAAAGTAAACGTTGTCCAGATCAATACCATCTAACACCGACCATAACAAATCAGGGATGGAAAAGTCAGTACTTTAGTACTTTTTTCAGTACTTTTCCACTTTCAAAAGTACTGAAGTACCCCCACGACCATTTTGATACCATTTTCTTCTATCTACTTATTCTTCAGAAGTTAATTCGATATATGTCCTTATAGAAAGCCAATTTTGATTTCTGTAGGAAAAAACGACATTTTATTTCCTAAAAAAACCAACAACACGTAAGTTTTTCTATCAAGGTAATTTTTATGCGTATGAAGTTTTTTAAGTTTAAAAAAAACAACTAATGGTGTTTTCTTTTCTAAAAAAAGATGTTGCCCTGTCAGAGAGCAGCATATTAATAATGTCGCGTACACGCTCTTGTACTGCTGCATTTTTTATGGTCAGAATCGATAACAAAAATGCAAAAAACTAGCCTTTTAACTCACTAAAAGTAAACTAAAAACTAAGAATACTCCACGGCGCCGCCTAAATAAAGCATCTGACCAAACTTCATTATAAAAAAGCACGCACGGACACACGCGGTTATTTAGGCTATTCGCTCGACGCCGAAAAAGCATCTGTTTTGTAGGGCAGCGTCCACTCCTTCGATTAAATACAGGGCTGAAATGTTGCATTTTTGCCCCGTACAAGTGCGACATTTTTCACAAAAGAAAACGAAACCCTTTCACAGTTCAGCATTTATTTTACAATCGAAGACAAAAAGGCAGTTTTGGGGCGAAAGGCATAAAAAATGTAGCATTTTTTGGCACAAAAGAAAACACCATAAGTTTTGAATAACATGCATTTTAAGGGTGTTATTAGATTTTTGGCGAACCGCTTGCAACCATTTGAAGTTTTCTTTCAAAATAGAATAACAGGCCAAAATTCTATAAAATGATTTTAGGGAATGATTTTATGAACTATTTTGAATCTAATCAAACTTAATTCCCTTCTATATACTATCACACGCACATGTTGTTGCTAGTTGGGATATTTCCTTATTTATTTTTATGTAAGTAGTAGTTCTATGTTTATATTTAGGAATTTAAAGTCATGTAATACATTTTTTGGCTTTGAAGGCTTTAGTATCGAGTTTTCCAATAGGGATGATATGATTTTGAAGTGACGTTTCGGCCATTTGTAATATGTCATGATCTGTCATTTTTTTCATTGTATTCAGTAGTGTTTACAATTTTATCATACGCAAGCCCAACGTTTACAAATTATTCAGCTTTATTATCAAAATAATCGTTCTCCAATTGCAACTTTTCGTGAGCTAAGTCCTTTTCAAAAATAAAAAAAAAACACTTTCCAGTCGACCTTGACAATTTAATAGCAATATTTTAGCTCTCGTTAAGAGCTGTCTTTTTGCCATTGACCGATTGTGGCTATGTGCCACACAGCAAATGAAACAATTGAATCGTTGCGAGAAAAGTTTGGAGATTCGATTATTTCAAGAAATTGATTGGCCTCCAAGAAGTCGTGATTTAACACCATTAGACTATTTCTTGTGGGGTTATTTAAAGTCATTGGTCTTTCGAAATAAACCAGACTCTCTTCAAGCTTTACAAATCAACATTGAAAATTGCGTTCATCGAATTTGTTCCTGCAGATGAAGTCGTGGAGGCCATTTGAATGACGTTTTATTTAGAACTTAATTGTATCGGTTGTACTTCACATTAGATAAAAAACTTTTGAATTTCTTTAACAATAAGTGTTTTTTTTTCAAAGAAATCATATCACTCTTATTGGAAAACCCTGTATTATTAAATAAATGAATTAAATTAATTGATACTAGTGGTATATGTATATTTAAAGAAGCCTTATTATAGAAGTTTGTATAGTTAGTGATCAAAATTATTCAATATATCGTTAAATATTTTCCATTTAACGATACGAGTATATTAAATTAATCCATTATATTTGCATTCATAATTATTGTTATTAAAGAAAAAAGTACATTTTCAGTTCAAAAAGTACCATTTTAGTACTTTTTGAGAAATCGAATTTTCCATCCCTGTAACAAATCATTAATCATCTCTCGATAGCGCAATCCATTCACCGTAACTGTTGATCCAATCTCATTTTCGAAAAAGTAAGATCTAATTACCCCGCCCGACCATAAACCGCACCAAACAGTCACACGTTGAGGATGGAGGGGCTTCTCAACAATAACTCTTGGGTTTTCCGAGCCCCAGATGCGACAATTTTGCTTGATGACGTAGCCACCAAGGTGGAAAGGGACCTCATCAGTCAAGATGATTTTGTATCGTTCGTATCGTTTTTTTGTTCGATCGTTTTTTGATAGTTTTGTATCGTTCGATGATCGTGTATCGTTCCATTTTTAGTAATGGCGTAGTTTCTACTTGTCAAATGTCAAAGAATAAAAGCTTCAAAAGTGACAGCTACCGAAATACCGGGTGATTCAAAATAACACCTCTTGTTGGAAAACCCTATACATACCGCGCCACCCTATTTACAGCCACATGTACTAAATGCAAATTACCCTGTGTTGTGCACTGTAGTACACCTATAAACAGTATAGCACTGTGGGTAATAAAAAACTATGTGCCAGCCTTTCTTTAACAAAAAGAGGCAATGACAAATCAGTACCATTAATCTATATACAATGTGAAAAACAACAAATGTATGGCGGTATCAACTATGTTAATATATTTGCAAATAGTATGTCAAACTTTTCAATGGAAATGTCAGATGGCGCCAGGCACCACTTAGTGCGCCTGGCGCCATCTATATATATAGCAACCCCCGTATTTAAATTTTTAAAATCAACCAATGCTTCAATGAAGCAGTTTAGCCTCAGGAGGGAAAATGCAGTTTACCTGATATTTCAGTACATTGAAATTAACACGCCGTCGATGTAACAAATTATATTAAAAAATTTCATGTAACAAATAAAGAGATAACAGATCAATTACAGGTGGTTGTTTTTTAAGTCAACAAACGACTTGTTATTTTAAAATAACAAGAACAATACTAATATGTTCTACATTTCATTGAAATAATTACTTGTAGCAACAGAAGTTGAAATCAATTTACGCAAAATATTGTATAAATCAATTGTTTTGAGATATGAGAAGAGTTTGCAGATATAAAAAAATTCTACTTGTTATACATATTAACCAGGTATGTAACGAATATTCGCATATGCGAACGCGAATTATTCGCATCATTTTAGCATTGGCATTCGCAAAAACCATCTTTGGATTATTCGCTTTCGCAAAAATATATTTCTGTATTCGCTTCCATTTGTTAAAAGTGTTAAATCTCCTTATTCCCTTCACACAATTTGAAGATATTAATACCAATGAATACCTCTACCACTTCTCTTCAAAATAGTTGAAGAAAAATGTTTGTCCTTGTGGTAACAGGAGGTAAAACTATGGAAAACATTCTTAATCCTTGAATATCCTGGAAAAGTATCAATTCAGTGCCTTACATTTGTTGGTACTAAAGGGTCAAACTATTATTCGCATTCGCTTTAGCAAAAATGCATATTTCACTATTCGCTTTCGCATTCGCAAGAAATATATTTCAATATTCGCTTTCGCTAAAGTCACTTTCGTTACATCCCTAATATTAACATGCCAGCAACAATTCAGTATCTTTAAAATATAAAGATTTCAAACCGCTCGATTTCAAACAATGCATTCCTGATATTCGAACAATCAAATATAGTCACTTTATTTTTTGTTTACCAACACTGGATAAAATATCTTTAAAAATTTAGCCTATAGGAATTGTTTTTACAATCTGCACAATCCAGGTCTTATTGTTCTACATAATTTGATTTTTTTATTGTTTGAACCTTTTGCATATTAGGTGACTGACTATATTCATATTTTTAGTGTTACTATTAAAACCACAAAAAAACATAAGCATAACAAATAAAACAAAGATAAACAAAAAACACCTAAATCCACAATGCAAACAAATAAATATATACTCGCATTAGCATAAATATCATTCATATTAAATCTTAATTTCAGCGAAAAACGTATGTGCTGAATCATTCAGAAGTTATTATATTCGAATGTTTTTTTTACTTCCTAGATATAAAAAATTATACTCGGTTTGTAGTAGTATTAAGATTTGATTGATTTGGATTTGTTGATATTCGAATGTTAAATTTATTACATATTGGGTATTTCGTTAGACTGTCGCAACAAAACCATTCGGACGTATCAGTATACAAAACGTAAAGGGGTTTATTCATAAAACATATGAGTGATTTATAGAACTAATTTCAACTTAAATATTATACATATACAGAAACGAAAAAGGGCGTAGCAACAAGAAAAATAGAAATTCAGTTTTTGATGGGTTTCGGTACACTACTTCAAAATACACATCCTGACAAATTTTTAGCGACCTAATATCAAAAATGCGAATTTATTAACGAAATTCAAAAGGGCCCAACAAAAAATTATTTCTTTTTTCATAGTTAACAATTCTTTTTTACATAATTTTCACAAACAAGTTATAAATCATGTTTGTGTGAATTTATATATGCATCATTATGTTTGGGTATTATCCTGACAACCCCGTTTTTCTTTTTATAAATTACTGCAATGTGACACACAAATCCTCAGAAATTGTACTTATTTGTATATATTAGCTTACAAGTTATAAGCTACCAAAAGGGGCATGGCAATAACTCCCATTTTCAGAAGAAATATGACAATTATGTGTGAAACAAAATATCGGCCAAATGCTCGCCACGTCTTGCCACGTATGACTCACAAGTTAGTTATCGCGGTGTTGAAATTGATCTGGAAAGCTTCGGAATATTCCCTTCAGTGCAAAGACCAAAATAAAGGTAACACTTACTTAGAGAATTATTTCTTTCAAATCAGTCGTCCACCACTTACCCCTAAAAAGTTAAAATCAAATCTTATCATATGACAAAAATCGTCGAAATTTTTAAATGGGTTCTTTGAGAAAAATATTCCTCTCGAAAAATTACTATGGATCCTTTCTCCACGTTATTGTGAGAAATGAGCAGATTTCGATTTATAACAAAAAAAGTGTAGTTATATACTCATACCAGAAAATACTTATAGATACAGGTTTTTGACTTACATTTTTGTATATTATTTTTCGGTTAATGTCTGTAGAAATTCTAAAGCTAACTGAAGATACTGCAAAATTATTAATCCTATTGATGTTTCATAAAAATATATCATCATAGTGTTTTCGTGAGGAAAATTTTTCTCAGAGACACCAACCAAAAATTTTAGCGATTTGTTTGTCGTTTGATTGGAATTTTTTAGAGGTGAGTTCGTGGGCGACTTTTTGGAGAGAAATAATTCTCCAAGGTTTTCCTTTATTTCGTTATTTACACTGAAGCGTATATTCCGAAGCTTTCCACTTCAAATTCAACAGCGAGATAACTAACCACACTGATTTCTTAGTGATGTAAGTTATCTGTTATCTTTTACATTTTTTAAGTATCCATTTCGAACACAGTGTTATTATATTATTATTACTGCATTTCAAATTGATAACAAAATAATAATACTGAGTATTAAAAAATAGGTTCCAATACATTGATTACTATTATAAATATGTAAATGATGAAATGAAATGCACAATTACTAAATATATGTACTATTTTGTCTGTCAAAGAATATTTACTATACGTACCTTTTGAAAACAAAACGGCATAGCTAAGATACCAACACCAATAATGCCATTCGCCAGCGTCATAACATAACCGGAATTAGCCAACATTTTGCAACAATTTCAAGGTTGACTAGCCGGGTCGGTCAACAAAGAAGAAGGTAAATGAATTAGTTTGCCCACAAAATGAATGACCCAATGAACTTTACATTGAATTTGGCTTTCAATGTAAAACTTTCACTTTTCTCTTGGCCGAAAGAAAACTAGGCAAAAGCCAACGACGCCTACAACAAAGTTATTTTGCTCCAAAGAGAAACTCTGCACCTGAAAAATGTAAAACGTTGTAATCAATGCCTTGCAGAGAGGTCTCATGTGTTTACTTACGTCTGAATAGAAACAAGAAATTAAGGTGGAAGATAATAGATATTTGCAATCACAGGATGCTAAGTGCCACTTCAAAAACTACAAGATGTAATTCTTTTGCTATTGATCATTTTGCAGTATTGTAAACATTGATTTGTTATAATTAGTTGAACTAGTTAACAAGATAACAAATCCAGCAGGTGGATAATTAGTCGTGTTTATTTTTAAAGAAAAAATATACAAATAGACGAAACGGAGACGTCAGCAAAAACACTGATATCTGCTGTGAAGTACTTTTTTTTCGTATGCGTGTGTATTAATGAAGAAGCGCTAGAAAAACTGAATTTGCGATACGTTCGTTATGTTGTTAAAAAAACACACGAAATAAACAATAATCTACCACTACACCGACAAACGTCAACAAACGCCACCCGCTACATTCTCGTCACACACAATGGGAACTGATAACGGCAATGCGGTTTCGATTTAATTACACTTGTAGCCTCGTTTTATTTTTTTTTCATACCACCAAAGGCAATTTGAAAACGTTTTTCGAACTAGTAAATAATTTCTTGTGAAACTAGAAAAATTGGACACAACTTTAGACCAAACCGAACCTGGGATATCATACGTGTACTATGTTTTTGTTTCCCGTCGTTGCCGCACTCATTTTGCTTACACCGATACAGCTGATTATTGTTTTGGCATATGTTTGCTTTCGGAGTTGGCAACACTAAGGACATTTTCATTGAACGGCGGGATTACTGGCACAAACGTATCGTAACGTGGTGTTAATGACTACAAAGTCCCGGTTTACACTGGCTGAATCTTCAGCAGATTATCAGTGTTTTGTAGGAGACCTCTCTCTCGGCAAGAGGGGGAAAATTCTTCCTGAACGTTTTGAGTTCTACGTGCAAGTTCAAAAGAGAATTTAATGATAATCTGCTGAAAACTTGCCTAGTGTAATTCTAGACAAAGCATAGATTTTCCCATTTCTCAAAAGCTATACATAGTCGTGCTACACACGAGGCAATTTTGTCCCAGCAAGTGTCAAAGTTTGTTGGAGAGAGAGGCAGAGAGATTGTGTGAATCTCGACATATGTACATACATGTACAGGGTTTTCTAACAAGAATCACCCGGTATTTCGGTATTTGACAAGTACGCTATTACTAAAAATGGAACGATACACGATCATCGAACGATACAAAACGATCAAAAAACGATCGAACAAAAAAACGATACGAACGATACATAATCATCTTGACTGATGAGGCCCATTTCCACCTCCGTGGCTACGTCAACAAGCTAAATTGTCGCATCTGGGGCTCGGAAATCCCAAGAGTTATTGTTGAGAAGCCTCTCCATCCTCAACGTGTGACTGTTTGGTGCAGTTTATGGTCCGGGGGGTCAATGGACCTAACTTTTTCGAAAATGAGGTTTCGAAAATGAGGACCGTGTTATCTCTCGAAGAGGTGATCACAATTGGCCACCGAGATCTTGTGATTTAACACCTTGCGACTCCTTCCTTTGGGGCCACGTGAAAGATAAGGTCTACGACAACAGCCCAGCGTCGATTCAAGACCTCAAAGATAGAATTCGTGAGGCTATCGAGGACATAGGGCAGCCACTTTGCGATTTGATTATGAAAATTTCATGAAAAGGATATGGTAATGTAAGCGTGGTCGTGGTGACCATTTGGCTGATGTTATTTTTCATTATTAACGGCATACCTTCCTCTTTATTATGAAATAAACATGCACGCATCACACGAGACAACATAAATAGGAGAGGCAAGTTCTAAAGATAAACAGAGATATTGCGTTTCTCTGATTCACTTTTGTACTTGCCTCTCCTATGAACTCCGAATTGTCACCACAACTTTATCAACCCTGTTAAAATGCTGCAAATGTACGGACAATGGCAGATTGTTAGGCAAAGGTGAATTGACAATTCAGACGATTGCAAGAAAATCTTACAATTATATATTTACAATAGGCGTGTTTTCGTTACACCATAAGTGCTTAATTTGTATGGGGAGCTAAGCACTTTTAAGCACTATTAGTTCCCGATGAAGTTTGGTGCTTGTGTTCATGTCTTAATCGAGTATGATGTTGCCAGATTGGGCACCCTATATTTAGCAATATGGCATCCCATTTTTGGAGAGATGTTATCAATTATTGTGAATTAACGGGAAGAAGAAGAACAAAAATGGGAAATTATTTTAATATTTGCAAAAAGAGTGTAAACAATTGAACATAGAATAGTAAAAATATGTTTTAAAAATACTTTTCACGAATTTGTTGTCTGTTTCGCACTGTCCTTTCTTCGCAACTCATGACACCATTGCTACCAGATAGTGAAAATCCGCCACTTATTGCTTATGTGCCAGTTGGTGGAAGTCAGTTGTTTTCGTTGCAAAGTGCTAAACTAAAAGTGCTAGCTTGTAACGAAAACATGCCTAATAAAATTTGTAAATATTTATATTATTATTTACAGTAAATATTTATATTATTATTTAGATCACCCCATATGAAAAAGGTAAACAACGATGTTTTGGTGCTTGCAAAAGTTGAAAAATAATGGAATATTGATTTTAAATCAATATTATTGTTGTAATATGTCTTCATGTAGTTTTAAATTGTAAATATTAGTGAAAATGAGTTTTGAAAATCTGTATTTATATGTGAACAGACGGTTGTGTATACAGAAAATTAGATTTTCCAACGACAGCCTCATTGTGTGCCGCCACCAGTGAAAAATCATTCCGTCTACCGACTACTACTTAACAATCTTCAAATTATCTCAAAATGACTTTTCTGCCAATGTTGCAAGACAAAAGTTGTATGTTCGCACGGTTTTGCGTTCATCTGGTGAACGTACAACCATGGTGAAACATAGTGTAATATTAAAAGTAAGGCCGATTGCTTGGAAATTGGTTTGCAATGGGTTAACGGATAGCAATGATATTACATACATTGATTTAAACTTTAAATTTTAAAGACATATATAACCTTGGAATCATCTCTTCTCTCGGGAATTCGCGATATTTTGTCATAATAGGCATGTTTTCGTTACAAGCTAGCACTTTTAGTTTAGCACTTTGCAACGAAAACAACTGACTTCCACTAACTGGCACATAAGCAATAAGTGGCGGATTTTCACTATCTGGTAGCAATGGTGTCATGAGTTGCGAAGAAAGAACAGTGCGAAACAGACAAAAAATTCGTGAAAAGTATTTATAAAACATATATTTACTATTCTATGTTCAATTGTTTACACTCTTTTGCAAATATTAAAATAATTTCCCATTTTTTGTTCTTCTTCTTCCCGTTAATTCACAATAATTGATAAAAATGTCTCCAAAAATGGGATGTCATATTGCTAGATATAGGGTGCCCAATCTGGCAACATCATACTCGATTAAGACATGAACACAAGCCCCAAACTTCATCGGGAACTAATAGTGCTTAAAAGTGCTTAGCTCCCCATACAAATTAAGCACTTATGGTGTAACGAAAACACGCCTAATGTGAATCGTACAACACACTAAAATACCACACATTAAGATTAAGTCCAGATTCACACTCGGCAACTTTTCCAAGCAAGTGTCAAAGTTTGTGGGAGAGGGAGGCAGAGAGCTCTTTCCGCCCGGCTCTCTCTCCATCAAACTTTGACACTTGCTTGGAAAAAGTTGCCGAGAGTGAAGCTGAACTAATCGTGCAATTCCTTTGGTCAGCTACAGCAGTTGCTGATTTTTCTCAAATTCTCTTTTGAACTTGCCTCTTGCGTTCACACGATAAATTTGGTTTCATTGTTGTCATTCCACCGATATCCTATTCTTGCCATTTCACAGACATTTAAAATTTTATAATTATTTAATGCAACATAATTTGCACGCATTATACCGAATACACAACGAATGACAAAAATAACGAAATGCCAAAAATCTGCAGCCATCTTGAATGCTAATGAAAGACACAAAACGGAATATCAGTACGAGAAAGATGTTTCTGCTTTCTATTCCTCATGGTTCTCTCCCCCATGACCACCGAGTTGCAGCGGGTGAGGTTTTCTCTTGTGAATACGAACTTGGCAACGGCAAACTTGTTCTGCATTTGATTTCAGGAAACTGCATAAACAGACGACGTTCGATGTCGACCTCTGCTAAAAGCCGACGTAGTCTGTTTAAGTAGTATCCTCGGATCAGAATCTTACAAGCAATCTTAAAATATGAAATGTATAAAACTTGCCCGACTGTTTTGTCTCTGTCCTCGAATTATTTAAACCAACGATGTGGCAATACTCTCTGAAAAACAACTCTTTGAATTGGCAACGCTTTACAGTTTCCAGCTGGCAGTACTGCATTGCAGTGCTGACAACATTGAAAATCCAATTTTTTCAAGTCTGGCAATTCCGCCACCCTTTGTTTTTCTTTCCGTTCTGTAAACTGAAACGTCAAGATGGCTGAGGTAAAAAATTATGCAAAAATCCTTAAAAATTAAATACATCTCAAATTAATTAAACAAAAAGTGTTTGCCAATATGTGACAAATTGTTTTTAAAAGAATGTGTAATAGACATTTTTGAAAATGCATGCAAAATATTGAGAGAAATGTTCGATTGAAGTGTAGCAAGTTGCTAAAGTATGTTTTTTTCACATATTTATTTTAGGTTGATGAAACTCTCAAGAAGAAGCGTACCTTCAAAAAGTACACCTACCGTGGTGTCGATTTGGACCAATTGTTGGATATGCCCAAGTAAGTAAATATTCCCCCGCTGCCCATTAACCAGAATGAAGATGTGAGATTCATTTATTGTTTGTTCTTTCTTGTTTTGTTGTTTTCTAGCAACCAATTGGTTGAATTGATGCACAGCCGTGCCCGCAGACGTTTCTCCCGTGGTTTGAAGCGCAAACCAATGGCCTTGATCAAGAAATTGCGCAAAGCCAAGAAGGAGGCTCCCCCAAATGAGAAACCCGAAATTGTCAAGACTCACTTGAGAAACATGATTGTCGTTCCCGAAATGACCGGCTCCATCATTGGTGTCTACAACGGCAAAGATTTCGGCCAGGTTGAAGTAAAGCCTGAAATGATCGGTCATTACTTGGGTGAATTCGTCTTGACCTACAAACCCGTTAAGCACGGTCGTCCCGGTATTGGTGCTACCCACAGCTCCAGATTTATTCCTCTTAAGTAAATGGATACATTTTATCTTTTTTTTATTGGAATAACAACACCTCCTGCGTCATCTCCATGTAAAACAGAAGTTTTTTTTATAATGTAATGTGCATGCAAACCCCGTCAGAACAACCCATGTTTAATGCATATTGTATTTTTTATGGGTGGGTTTGTCAGTTTCGGCCTATTTAAAATATGTGAATAAAAAGAAACAAACATAAGTTCTAAGATGTACATGAAACTGGAAGTGATATTATTTTCGAAATTTATAGGAGTGAAAGTAAGTGCTACATACATAGATGATGGTATATGAATAGATTACAATACTCAGATTATCGCTGGAACCTTTTGTCATTTAACCATCATTCTCATATTAGAAGCATACCTTCAATAATTTCTAACTTCTCTTTTGTGTTGGTAAAATCTGCCATTTTGCAGTATCTAGTGCGTTCGTATGAAATAATAGCTGCAGATAAATTTATGATGAACGTTTGTGTTAAATATGACAAGTGTTCCGGCCAACACCTTCGGATTTGAAGACTGCTCCATTTTCAACTTTAGTTGGAAAAAATCAATTCAATTTGGAATAAGATCAATTGAAATTCAAGTATTCCATTTAAAATTCGAAGATTCTATTTGAAATTCGAAGTTTCCATTTGAAATTCGAAGATTCCATTTGAAATTCGAAAAACATCAATTGAAATTAGAAACATCATTTGATATTCGAAACACATCGATTGAAATTCGAATTACATCATTTAAAATTCGAAACACATCAATTGAAATTTAAAACAAATCAACTGAAATTCATTCGAAATACATCAATCGAAATTCGAATTTTTCCATTTGAAATTGTAATGTAAACAATCCCGTACATTGGATTGGGTAAAATTTATTTAAATATATTTTGCTGACTGAATCTTAAAGTGACGAAAATTATCTTTTATTAATATTTAATAAAAACTACTTGAAATTTATAAAACAAAACATTAAAATATTTTAATATTAAATCTTTGAAATAGACACATTTTATCAATGCTACCCCAACTAATATACAGCACTGATTTTGTTTACATTTCTCGAATTTCAAATAGAAATCTACGAATTCAATTGATGTTTTTCGAATTTAAATTGACCTTTTACCGATATCAAATGAAATATTTGAATTTCAAATTACGATTTTCGAATTTCAAATGGAATCCTCGAATTTCAATTTATTCAGGGTTGTTGTGGAATCCGATTGCTGTCGGAATCGGAATTGAAATCGAGAAAAAAATAACTTTCTGTGACACAAATTTATTTTTTTTCGTCGTGGAATTCGACTGTTGTTCGAATAGGAATTGAAATCGAAAAAATAGCCTTTTGTGACACCAAAGTTATTTTCTTCCTCGGTTTCAATTCCGACAACAATCGGATTCCACAACAACCCTGATTTTTTTCGGATTACGATTGAAAATTGCGCATTAACCTCTGAGCAACAAAGACCGCAGGAGGTCCCAAGTGTTCTACATTTTAACGGATATAATCTCGAAAATTGAGATGCGGTACTTTGGAATTAGAAAGGATGATCAAATTCAGAATTGTTGCTTAGCCTAAAGGGTTGTTTCTTTGAATTCTCACGATAAACCCTGATATTGAAAAAATAGAGAGGTTGAACCACATATGTTGGTATAACTCTAGAATCATTTATCCGAATTACATCAGGAAAGTTTTAAAGAATTCAAAATTAGGTAGCCTTCAACTTCTTACAAAACCATTTTCCATTCTTTAGCGGTTTCGCCGCTAATTTAACAATTTTGAGAAAATGTTAATAATCTTCAAATAAAAGCACCATATAACAAACTAAAACCAGTAAGGAAAGGCAGAAAGTCGGGCGGGGCCGACTATATAATACCCTACACCTCCCTAACAATGCGATAAAGGTCATTGCGATAATAATTTGGAATAATTGGTAAGTAGGCAGGAACATATTCGGGTATGTTCTGGCACTCACTTGGAGCATCTCACGTGAAATGTCTCAAGATAGAGGTGTTCTACAAGTCACTATCACGTGTGAAAATCGTATGGTTTGGCAGGCAAATCACATGTTACGCATTATATAAATATAATTTCGACAATCAATATCCTCTGCAGTTGTACGACACCTCGCTATTCGTCCCGTAAAGTAAAGGTGAGAAGTGAGATGAATGTGAGGTGAGTACCAGAACAGGGGCGATTATCTAATTCTGAGCCGATAATCGCTAAATTAAGCAATATTCGTTCCTAAATTGAGAAACATCTTTCCGGAAAATATTAATGATCGGAAGTAAAGTACAACTTCTATAGCGCTTTGATACCAAATCAGGAGGAACATATATATGGAGGTTATATATTAATCTGAAGCGATTTTCCCTGAATACTCATTCATGTAAAAAGACCTCTTTCTGTAGAATTTCGTACTGATCGGATATAAAATACAGTCTCTACAGCGCTTACATGTCAAATCGGTGGTAATATATGGGGGCTATATCTAAATCTGAACCGATTTTCTCCGAATTTGGCAGTATTCCTTCACGTAATGAGAAACCTCTTTCTGACGAATTTCGTACTGATCGGATTAAAAATACACTTTTTACAGCGCTTACATGTAAAATCGGGAGTAACATATATATGGGGGAAATATCTAAATCTGAACCGATTTTCTCCGAATTTGGCAGTATTCCTTCATGTAATAAGAAACCTCTTTCTGCCGAATTTCACACTGATCGGTTATAAAATAAATTTTTTACGGCGCTTACATGTGAAATCGGGGGTAAATTATATATGGGGGCTATATCTAAATCTGAACCGATTTCTTCCAAATTTAACAGTGTTCATTCATATAATAAGAGACCTCTTTCTGCTGAATTTCATACTGATCGGATATAAAATAAAGTTTTTACAGCGCTTACATGTCAAATCGGGGCTAACATATATATGGGGGCTATATCCAAATCTGAACCGATTTTAACCAAATTAAATAGGGATCGTCCGTGGGCCAAAAAAAATATATGTGTAAAGTTTCGTCAAGATCGGGCCATAATTGCGACCTGTACTTTGATTACAAGAATACATCTACAGACGGACAGGCGGACAGACAGACGGACATAGCTAAATCGACTCAGAAAGTGATTACAAGTCGATCGGTATAATAAACAATGGATCTATCTCTTCTCCTTTTGGGTGTTACAAACAAATGCACAAAGTCATAATACCCTGTACCACAGTGTGGTGTAGGGTATAAAAATGCACTATCGTTATATTTTTATGATTTTATTGTAATGTCAAATCGGTCGTGAATTGAATGACCCCTTCCGAAGAAAATTGATGCATAATTTAAAAAGTTGTGGCTAATTTAGTTAGTTTTTAACTTCAAAACATTCTTATCGGTGTAAAATATATAAAACAAACTTTAAATGCTAAGAATTGGTATTTTGGCGTTTTTATACCCTACACCACACTGTGATACAGGGTATTATAACTTTGTGCATTTGTTTGTAACACCCAAAAGGAGAAGAAATAGACCCATCGTTTATTATACCGATCGACTTAGAATCACTTTCTGAGTCGATTTAGCTATGTCCGTCTGTCTGTCTGTCTGTACGTCTGTCCGTCTGTGCATGTATTCTTGTAATCAAAGTACATTATGGTCCGATCTCGACGAAACTTTACACATATATTTTTTTGGCCCAAGGACGATCCCAATTGAATTTGGTTAAAATCGGTTCAGATTTAGATATAGCCGCCATATATATGTTAGCCCCGATTTGATATGTAAGCGCTGTAAAAACTTTATTTTATATCCGATCAGTATGAAATTCGGCAGGAAAAGGTTTCTTATTACATGAATGAACTCTGTTAAATTTGGAAGAAATCGGTTCAGATTTAGATATAGCCCCCATATATACATTACCCCCGATTTGACATATAAGCGCTGTAAAAATGTTATTTTATATCCGATCAGTGCGAAATTCGGCAAAGAGAGGTTTCTTATTACATGAAGGAATACTGCTAAATTTGGAGAAAATCGGTTCAGATTCAGATATAGCCCCCATATATTTGTTTTTACCCTGATTTGACATGTAAGCGCTGTAAAAACTGTATTTTATATCCGATCAGTGCAAAATTTGGCAGAAAGAGGTTTCTTTTTACATGAAGGAATACTGCTAAATTCGGAGAAAATCGGTTTAGATTTAGATATAGCCCCCATATATACGTTACCCCCGATTTGACTTGTAAGCGCTGTAAAAATGTTATTTTATATCCGATCAGTATGAAATTCGGCAGAAAGAGGTTTCTTATTATATGAATGAACACTGTTAAATTTGGAAGAAATCGGTTCAGATTTAGATATAGCCCCCATATATACGTTACCCCCGATTTGTCATGTAGGCACTGTAGAGACTGTATTTTATATGCGATCAGTACGAAATTCGACAGAAGGAGGTCTTTTTACATGAATGAGTATTCAGGGAAGATCGGTTCAGATTTATATTGATTTTTACATGAATGAGTATTCAGGGAAGATCGGTTCAGATTTATATTGATTGTTCCTCCTAATTTGGTATCAAACCGCTATAGAAGTTGTATTTTACTTCCGATCATTAAAATTTTCCAGAAAGATGTTTCTCAATTCAGGAACGAATATTGCTTAATTTAGCGATTATCGTTTCAGAATTAGATAATATGTTTCTACCCATTTACCAAATATTGTTAGGGAGGTGTAGGGTATTATATAGTCGGCCACGCCCGACTTTCTGCCTTTCCTTACTGGTTTGATGTTTGGTGATGGGTAGCATCAGAATCTATGCATTTAAATAGAAAACCAGTTTGTTTTTGTTGACCGGTGTAATCGAGGGATGAAGAACTACGGTAGCAGGCGATTGACTCGAGATGGCTCTTGAAAGTTATTCTATATGTAAATTTGGAATAAATTTCGTATAAGTAGAAGTAATAACAAGTGGACCGAAGGCCAAAAACAACACGAATGCATGCCAAGATCTGATTAACCACCAGTGAAACGTGAAGCAGTGGTTTGTGTTGGGTTTCAAAAACTACTGCTTTACTATTCAAACCTTACTTAACTTAGAAGGAAACCCTTTGATATTCAGCTCAACTCTAAAGTGAGAAAACCAAAAAAAAAATCATTGACGGCCAATTACACTATCTCTGATTATCCTACAGTTAGAGCTAACCTACAGTTATAGCTGTAGGTTAGCTCTAATTTTTATATTTTAACATTGAGTTAGCTCTAACCGTAGGTTGTGAAATTGGGGGTTAATTGTATTTTTTCTTGAAAATTTCCTTTAAATTGAACTTTTTAGCGAATTTTCGTTGGAATTGCATTATCTAAAAAAATTGTATAAGTTTTCTAGAAAATTTATAAAAATTGCAATTTTTTACAAATATTCTTGCAATCAAATTTTTTAAGAAATTGCTTCAAACTTGGTTTTTTTGGAAAACACATTTACATTTGTTGTCTTTAGATCTTGTTGAAATCTATTTTTTCAACAAAATTTTGTTGAAATTTACTTTTTCTTTAAAATAATATTTCTTGAAATTAAATTTGCTTCAAATTCCTTCAAACTTATTCTTTTAGAAAATTTTGTTAACATTGCATTATTTTTAAAATTTCGAAAATTTCCATTATTTTAGAAAATTTCCGGATTATTGGCCATTGCCCGTATTAAATAAAGGTCGTTGAATTTATTAAAGACCGATGAAAGAAATTTACTGAACAAATTATATTTAAACAATTAAAGAAATTTTAACAAAATTTTCTAAAAAAAATTCCTAAGAAATTTCCTAGAAAATTTAAATGTTGACAAATTTTTTTAGAAAAAACAAAAAAAAGCGATTTGGATAAAATTTTGAAAAAAAAAATTGGCTAGAGTATGATATCAGTGGTCGGTAATTCGGAAGTTCATAGAAGAGAGAGGCAGGAGCAAAAACAGCAGTATTTGTCAGTTACGAAAGAATAGGAATTTGTGAGGTTTTTCGCGGATTTTCTGACCGTTTTCCCCGAATTTTTTGTAATTGTCACAATTAAAAAATTAATATTAATCGATAAGTGAACAAAAAGTTCAAGCTATGTTCGCCGAAAATTGTTTTTTCGCGTGTGACAATTCATTCCTTTTCGTTGGTAAATGACGGCTTTTGACATTTCGGCCTGAAGGCCGAATCCTGAAGAACAGGAAAACAAGTAACAAAGTTCAGTCGTCCAAAATAATATTCGAAAATTATTTTTTTTGTTTTAATTAAATCATTACTGTCAATTTAAATTGCATTTAATAACTTTAAATTATGCACTGGTATTAAAGTTAGAAGCTGTTAACTTTTGGTGCAAATGGTCTATTTGAGTGGGAGGTACCAAAAGGCGCGTGCCAATAACGCTCACTTTTCTCTGGACTCTAGGTACCATAAAAGCATTATACTGTACAAAATTTCAAGTATTTATATGAATTGATATTAAAGCTACAAGCAGTTGACTTTTGGTGCAAAATGGTCCATTTGTGTGGGAGGTACCAAAGGGAGCGTGGCAACTTCTCCCATTTTCCTTAGGGTGTGCAATTGGACTTATGATTAAAATATGTAGATTAAAAAATCATTACGTTTTCGTAAGACTTTCTCAAGTCAACTTTAGACATTTTCAAAAGTCGAAATCCCCCAAAAAAATTACCAATTAATATATTTTAATATAAAAAATATTTTAAATTTGATTTTCGGATAGTTCGGCTTAAGGTCCTTTGTTGGAAATTAAAACTCGTTAATTTTCGATTTTTAATTTATTTATTTTTATCCAATATTTCGACTAAAATCTTTAGTCATCTTCAGGGATCTATTAAAAATATACACACAAATTACATTTGTTGTTAACACGAATACAAAACATTGATATTTACCTAAAAATTATCACAAATTAAAAAGCTCGACTGTCTTCTAGGAAGTTATTCGTCAACTAAGCTTTATGTTGTCCGTGCTTGTTTACTACATGTCTATACATTTGAGAACATTTGTCAGTGACGGTTTTGTAATTTAGTCTCTTATCTGCAGTAACGTCAGTTATGTAGAGCATCTCTAGTGTATAACGTCTGAAAGGAAAACAGCACTCGCGGCCCCCTGTACATTGACTGGAAATACACCAAACTATGACGACGTAAATGTATTAGTAGAAGAGAGAAATCCTTACAGACGTTATACACTACACCCAAAAAAAATTGTTTGCTGTTAATAACAAACAACGTCTGCTAATTTTTAGCAAACATTTTTTCAGCTAATACAGCACATTTTCTGCTGTAATAGCAAAAAGTTTGCAGTTTTGCATTAGCAAACGCACTGCTGAAAAATTTGCAGTTTGCTGAATATTTTTGCTGTTAATCAAAATATGTGAAAATAAGACAAAAGTTGCAATAATTTACATGATAAAGTTCAACTACCATTGAAAATCAAAAAGGTTAAGGTCATTCGTGAGATAAGAAAAGTATATTTAAAAAAATTAAATAATTATTCGGCGATATCTGTTTTCGAGTTACGGTTCTCAATATTTTTATTTTTTCATTGGATTTTAAAAATATTGGAAATGGGAGTCGATTAAAACTGCAAAACGTAAAACACAAATAACGAATATGATTTGACGATTTCAAAATCTTAGGGCCTGTTTTTGTAACTTATTTTTTGTCACTTCGCACGTCTTTTGGCAAGCGAATGAAATTTTTGGTTTTTGCACACTTTGTTTTGATTGTAAACAAAGAAGCTTTCAATTATCGCCAACATTTTGGTTCTTATAAGACAACAACGAACGAAATGAAATGTCAAATTAGACGATCAGAAAAATTCATTCGTGTCGGTTATGTTTACCGCCCTTTTGAATGATAAAGTGAAAATTGTTGGATAAATAAATAAAAAATGGATAAATGAACCAAACAACATACACATGTATCTTTTGCTGAAGTATCCACCAAAATGTCAAAAAATGTCTTTTTATTAGTTTGTATAAAATGTTTTGAAATCTTACAACCACACTGTTGCTTTTTGCATTTTTTCGTAATACCTTAAATTAGGTGACCCAAAAAATTGTTTATTATACCTATCGACCTAGAATATCTTTCTGAATTGGTTTGGTTTTGTCCGTCCGTCTGTTTATAAATGTACCGAGTACAGGTCACAATTATGCTCAGATCACTAGGAAATTTAGCAAGAACTTCCTTTTTAACTCAAGGACTTACTAAAATGGGTGCAGAAGGTTTCCGAATTAGATATAGCCCCTATATATACATAAATGATCTATCAAACATACAATTGTGTTTGTTTTCGGTTTTTTAATTATTTCTCATTGTCTAGAAACAGCTGTTGCAACTTTTACAGCTGTTAGATAGGGTTGCCCCCGTTCTGATATTTTCGTGTGGAAAAAGCTTTAAGAAATGTCAATAACAACATGAAGGTAATATTGGTCTTTGACAGGAAGACGATGAAGAAAAGAGCTTTCTTACCCAAACGATAAGTGACAATGAACCAAATTAAAAACATGATCGCTTGGGTGAGAATAAGAAGAAGAAAATTATTGCTTGGGTAGCTATCGCACGTCTGCGTTTTGGTACATTTAGCTGAACAGGCTGTTAGTTCCGGACATACAATTAAAATTAATCTATTGTGTTTAAATTTTAGTTTCTAATTTTTTATATTTTAATGAAACCAAAGCTAAACATTAATATTTTATGTTCGATTTGTAAAAATGTTTATAATGTCTGATTCACACAAGGCAATTTTATTTCAAGCAAGTGTCAAAGTTTGTAGAAGAAATTGCCTCGTGTGATCTAGGACTAAGTATTGTGTATGCAAAAAAAGTTAAAAAACGAGAGAATTCCTAAAGGCTTAGGGTGAGTATTAAGAGAAAAGTTCGCAAGATTGTATCATTCTGTGCAAAGACGATTTTTATACGGTTTCCACGACTATTCCTGTGTGTATTGTTGTTGTTTCAAAGAGCGAATGAAAAACAAAACGTTCAATCGAGTCCCCTCCCTTTTCAACTGCCTCCCCTACAAACACCATTAAACCGCTGATAAAATTGCCTCGTGTAAATTGGGACGAACATAGACACCTCAACACACGCGGTAATTCGGCGTCTCTCTCTCTGTCAAACTTTGACACTTGCTTGGAAAAAGTTGCCGGGTGTGAATCTGGACATAGAGACATACGGAAGATAATGTTCAAACTTTGACACTTGCTTGGAAAAGTTGCCGAGTGTGAATCTGGACAATGGGGAAAGTAGTTTCTTGTACGGGCAATCCGTTTTGTGTTTTTCATTCGCACTTTGCTGCCTTTATTTCCAACAAACACCGAATTGCCCCGTGTGAATCGGGACATAGACATGCTTTATGACGGAAAAAAGAAAATTAAAAAAAAATCGGCGTTTAATTTATATTCCTTACCACTGAAACCAATTTTTTCCATTGCTTGCGATAAGTTATACATATATTCATATTTGTGCAGATGACAAAATCTCATATAAAATGCATATCAAAAAATATTAACAGACTTTGAAGAATAAAATATTTTACGCCGAACATATTGAATTGGATTGAAATTTTCGTTCTGTTTGTTAATTCGAATTAAAAAAGCATTCCGCGAAGATAATGCAAATGATTTTAATAAGTAAAACGGTTCCGGGTCAGCTTCGACAACACTTACAAATGGCTAAAGAAAAAAAGGCGAAATTGTGTATGCCTTGGAGGATCAATTAATCAAGTTGCAACAGCTAAGCGTACATAATACGGCTACAAAAGTAAACTAAATATATGCTGTCCATACAAAGAACTTGTGATAGCGATGGCCTAGCAATTTATTTCCTTGCCCACTTTTCCAAATCTCACAGACATCTTAGAAGTGTGGTCCTAACGAAAATATCTGCAACATCGTAAGTAATTGTTTTGTGATTTGTTTACTTATTTCATTAATTAAACCTGTATCACCAGAAATGGCAACATTAATTTTTTTACACCATATGCTTGCTAATATCAGCATAGCGACGTTACCTTTTGGCTCCAAAAAACTCGGGATAATTTAGTCTAATTGGGATGTAATCTTTCGATAAGATAATTTTGCCCAATGCTATGGCTCTGGACATGTACAATTACCGTATATATGGGGTGAACCCAATTGGCTAACGCGTAGGAGTCACTGATCATCATACGGTCTTGGAGAACATCAAATATAACCAAAGGTCGTACGATGTATGTTCTTTATTGTTATCATTCGGACAAAAAGAAGATAGTTATTAATGCCAGTGACCGGTAAGTATTGTGTGTAGATGCTCCTATTGCTATTTAATTTTCTAAATGATTTATATTTTTTGATCAAGCGTACACAAATGCACATAAAGGACCATGTTATCAATTAATCAAGAGCAACAGGCAAGCGTACACAAATTGAAAATTAAATGTACTATGATTATAAGACTTATTTCTGTTTGTTTTCAAGATTCTCACCAAGCAGTGTCCTATAAAAAAAACGGGTATAAAAGATGATCTGAAATTTCGTAGCAACTACAATGTATAAATTCAGATAACTTGTGTCATGGATAGACTAACCATTTATTTCCTTGTCTACTTTTCCAAATCGCATACAACTCTTGGAAGTGTGACCCTAATGATAATACCTGCAACAACTCGTAAGTATTTTTTTCGTTTTTGTGATTTGTTTACCGAAATGGCAACATTGATTATTTACTCTATATGTTCCAACGATGGTCGCTAATATCCGAATCACGAAGCAACCTTTTGGCTCCAAAAAACTCAGGATAATTTAGTCTAATTTGGATGTAATCCATGGATAAGATCATTTTGCCCAATGATATGGCTCTGGACATGTACAATTAGATACCGTGTCTATAGGGTAAACCCAACACATTGGCCAATATTGACAGCGTTCGCGTCGGTGTCGTACGATTTATGTTCATTATATTTATCCTTCGGACAAAAAGAAGATAATTGTTAATGCCAGTGACCGGTAAGTATTGTTTGTAGATACTCCTATTGCTATTCAATTTTATTAAATGAATTACTTTTCATTTATATTTTTAGATCAAGCATACATACAGATTTCACAGTTCGAAACGCTTACCAATACATGGGCTGAATAGCTTCAGGTTAGAGTCCTGGTTGATATACTCTTCTCAAATATCAGGAAAATATAAAATTTGTGTTTCTTTTATTAAAATAAAAAAGAAAGAAACGTATGCTAGAATAACAAAAATAGTTTGTTCTCCCAGCCGCTTTTTTCTGTTAAATAATAGCAAAATTGTTTGCTTGTGAAGGAGGTACTAGAAGGAGTAGACCACTATGTGCAATCTTCGAACTTAGCCAGACAGACAGTTGGACGAACGTTCCTCAAATGTACCGTAATGTGTACATTGCATCGCATAATATTACATATGTATTTCCAAAACCGTGACCAATTCTGTAGTACAACTCAAAATCTACAAATCTAGCATAAAATTCAGTTTTCAAATAGATTTTTCTTTTGGGGTCAGCCGAATAAAAATTTCCCAAAATTCAAGAACTTCCAAAGAATAGTTTATTCTTAACTACATTACATAAACTAAATAAAAAACATTCGGATTGCCAACACAGCGAATAAACTATATTTACCAGACCGAATAAGACAATTCTGCCAAATTAGTTAAGACAGTAACCGTTGTGACAAAATACAATTTAGCTCTATTTTGCGTGTTTCTCTTGCACTTTATTTATAGGTATTCATGCCAATAAAAACTTAAAATAAAATAAAAAACCAGTAAGGAAAGGCAGAAAGTCGGGCGGGGCCGACTATATAATACCCTACACCTCCCTAACAATGCGATAAGGGTCATTGCGATAATAATTTGGAATAATTGGTAAATGGGTAGGAACATATTATCTAATTCTAAACCGATAATCGCTAAATTTAGCAATATTCGTTGCTAAATTGGGAAACATCTTTCTTGAAAATTTAAATGATCGGAAGTAAAGTACAACTTATATAGCGCTTTGACACCAAATCAGGAGGAACATATATATGGAGGTTATATTTAAATCTGAACCGATTTCCCTGAATACTCAATCATGTAAACAGACCTCTTTCTGTCGAATTTCGTTCTGATCGCATATAAAATACAGTCACTGATCGGATATAAAATAACATTTTTACAGGGCTTACATGTCAAATCGGGATAACTTATATATGGGGGCTATATCTAAATCTGAACCGATTTCTTCCAAATTTAAAAGTGTTCATTCATATAATAGCAAACCTTTTTCTGCCGAATTTCATACTGATCGGATGTAAAATGCAGTTTTTACAGCGCTTACATATCAAATCGGGGGTAACATATATATGGGGGCTATATCTAAATCTGAACTGATTTTCTCCGAATTTGGCAGTATTCCTTCATGTAATAAGAAACCTCTTTCTGCCGAATTTCATACTGATCGGATATAAAATAAAGTTTTTACAGCGCTTACATGTCAAATCGGGGGTAACATATATATGGGGGCTATATCTAAATCTGAACCGATTTTAACCAAATTCAATAGGGATCGTCCTTGGGCCAAACAAATGATATGTGTAAAGTTTGGTCGCGATCGGACCATAATTGCGACCTGTACTTTGATTACAAGAATACATGCACAGACAGACGGACAGACAGACATAGCTAAATCAACTCAGAAAGTGATTCTAAGTCGATCGGTATAATAAACGATGGGTCTATTTCTTCTCCTTTTGGGTGTTACAAACAAATGCACAAAGTTATAATACCCTGTACCACAGTGTGGTGTAGGGTATAAAAAACAATTCATAATCAATTTAAATTTTCTTTGATTTGCCTTTGTTCACCATTTCGTCGTTATAAACAGAGAGATTCAATAAATAAAGAGTAACCAGGGCGAAAATTCATGTGCAGAGGTGAGTTTTTCTGTAAAGGAAATTTAAATTGATTGAAAAATAGAGGTTTTTGTCCGTTTTCTTTGTTTCAACTAACGTATAAGAATTTTATTTTGTGTGTTTATTGATATGCATGTGAAAAAGTGCAAGAAAAACACACAGAATACACGATTTTTAAATTTAATTTGTATTGAACTTCACTTTGCACATGGGGTGGAATTCACATTTCGCGTGTGGTGAATGAAATGGTATCTCTTCTTCGATTGAATCACTTTGGTTATAAAAACTCACTTTTTTATAACCAAAGTTTTATATTTTAGTTTACGGCTGTTTTCTAGGCCGAATAGGGAAATTTTCCTCTTTCAAATATTTCCTCAATTTAGTTAAGACCGCAGGTGGTGTATTGTAAGCTTTGACGCAAACCTAAATTTTAGTACACTGTCAATTTATCGGACAAATGCCACACATCACATATTTTTGCAATTTATCGTTTTTGATGTTTGCCCAACTGTAAAGGGAAATTTCAACACGTTAAGGAATTCCCTAATTTTAGTCAAGACAGTTACCCAGAGTTTTAAGCGTAGACACAAACCACAATTTTAGTACACAATTTAGTATCGGTCTAGTGTCACCCCTAATATCACAATGATTGATTTTTTTGCACTGGCCGGAAAATTTGAAATCGGTTTTAACATTTTGTTATAAACGCGTTTTGATATTTTTGTAAAACGAAAGCTTGTTTCGTCCTGATTTCTGTTGCTAATAACAATATTTTTTTGAAGTACACATTTTATACATTTGTAAAGAAATAAAATCATTAAAAAGCAGTAAAAGCTAATTTTGCATTTTAGCAATTTTATCGGAAACAAGTTTTCGAGCAAAATAACTCATTTCCGTCGTTTAACATACATATATACATATACAGTTAAAACTCCCAACAGTGAACATCCACAATATAGCGTATATATATATATACAGGGTGGCTGATATGTATTGCAACCAACTTCAGGTTGCTATCATTTCTAAACCGATAGTCTGATAGCTGACAGATTTATTTCAGTGACAGTTAATTTTATTGTTTACAAGCTTACAAAAGCATTTTGATCTTCAGATTCAGAAAAAAAGTTATTCGTGATGGAATTCAAGCGTGATTGCTTTATATTTGGGTGAAAAACACAAGTGGCTATCGTTAGAGTCCTCCAGCATTTAAATGTGAATAAATCTTTTGTTTCTCGTACCATTGCTCGTTACCGTGATACTGGCAGTGTTGCATCGCGTCCAAAAAGTGGACGAAAAAAAAAACGCAAAGTGAAGGCCAGATTTGATCGAAATCCACGCCGCAGTGGTAGAAAAATTGCTCGTGAGCTGAACATATCGCGAGAACGGATACAACACATATTAAAAAATGAGCTTGGACTAAAGCCATTGAAGTTCCAAAAAGTGCAAGAGCTCACCGATGCACAAAAAAAAGTTAGACTGGAAATAGCCAAGGAGTTGCTTCGCTTGCACGAAAGTGGCCAGTTACCGAATTTGGTTTTCTCCGATGAGAAGCCATTCCAAATTGAGCAGTTTGTGAACAAACAAAATGATCGGGTTTACTGCCAAAGAGGTCAGCTGCAAATTTACACCTTCGATTGGCCACCAGAACTCAAGCGCCGCCGATGGTAGTGGTGTGGGCCGCCGTAACGGCAGATGGTCGCTCCCCGCTCGTATTCATCGACCATGGGGTCAAAATAAATGCCGAATATTATCGGGAAAATGTCCTAAAGACAGTATTGAAGCCCAGGGCAGACAAACATTTCGGCCGCAGACCATGGACATTCCAACAGGACTCAGCACCATCGCACTCAGCATGCGTCAACCAAGAATGGCTTAAAAAGGATGTTCCTCGCTTCATTTCTACCGCACAATGGCCACCAAGATCTCCGGATCTCAATCCGTTGGACTTTTGCGTCTGGGGCATTTTAGAGAGTAAGGTTCGCACTAAAAAATACGGACAAGACGGCGCTTCGCCGGGAATGGGCCAAAATACCGCTGCCGTTTGAAGGCCACAATTCGTGCCAAAGGTGGCCAATTCGAACAAATCTAAACTGTTTCTAAAATTTTATGTTATTTCCGACATTTTTTGCTTTTGAACAATAAAATTTAAAACAAAATTAAAAAAACATAGCGCTTTACTTTGTTGCATTACATATCAGCCACCCTGTATATATATATATACAACGGGTTTTCCAATAGGGATGATATGATTTTAAAGTGACGTTTCGACCATTTTTAATGTCATGATCTTTCATTTGTTTTTCATTGTATTCAATAGTGTTTACAATTTCATCATGGAGAGATATAAGCAAAAACAACGTTTACAAATTATTTAGTTTCATCAAAATAATAGTTCTCCAATTGCAACTTTTCGTGCGCTAAGTCCATTTTTTTAAATCCAGTCGTCCTATGACCTTGACACCCATGAGCAATATTTTAGCTCTCGTTAAGAGCTATTTTTTGCCATTGACCGATTGTGGCTACGTGCCACACAGCAAATGAAACAATTGAATTGTTGCGAGAAAAGTTTGGAAATTCGATTATTTCAAAAAGTTTAGACTAGTTCTTGTGGGATTATTTGAAGTCATTGGTCCAGAAACCAGACTCTCTTCAAGCTTTACAAGTCAATATTGAACATGCCATTCATGACATACGACGTGATTTAGTGGAAAAAGTGCTCGAAAATTGGGTTCATCGAATTCGTTCCTGCAGAAGAAGTCGTGAAGGCCATTCGAATGACGTTTTATTTAGAACTTAATTGTATCGATTGTATTTCACATTAAATAAAAAAAATTTTGAATTTCCTTAACAATACGTGTGTTTGTTTTTTCAAAGAAATCATATCACTCTTATTGGAAAACCCCATATATATATATATGTTACCCCCGATTTGACATGTGAGCGCTGAAGAAATTGTATTTTATATCCGATCAGTAAGAAATTCGGCAGAAAGAGGTTTCTTATCACATGTACATATGAACACTGTCAAATTTAAGGAAAATCTGTTCAGATTTAGATATAGCCCCCTTATATATTTTACACCCGCTTTCAAATGTAAGCGCTGTAGGAACTGTATTTTATATCCGATCATTACGAAATTCAGCAGAAATGAATGAACCCTGCCAAATTTGAGGAAAATCGGTTCAGATGTAGATATAGCCACCATATGGGGGCACAGACCAGTTTAGGTCCCTAGTGTTACCACGGGCTGAAATGTCCCTCATCGAAACCAACCTGTTTGATATACAAATTTATCGATAGTACGAATATCGGTACTGGAAAGATCTGTTAGGCTGCCTAGAAAGGCCGACCCCAGTATGTCCAGTCGTCGTTTGGTCATAGCGGGGCAGTCGCATAGCAAGTGCTCAATGCTCTCCACTTCTTCCTCATCTCCACAGCTTCTGCAGAAGTCATTGGAGTCAATACCCAATCTTTTGGCGTGTTCGCCGATCAAGCAGTGTCCCGTCAGAACTGATACTAACGTGGACAATCTTTTTCACTCTAGTGCGAGGAGATATTTTGATCTTCTCAGGTCATATCTTGGCCACATTTTTCTAGCTACCCCGCAGTTGCCGATTTCTGTCCATCTTTCGTTGGACTGCCTTATTGCTTCTTGCCTAAGCCAAAGCTTGCACGTGGATAGTGGCGCACCAATATATGCAAATTCTTCGAGAATTTGTAATGTCGTCCCTTTCCTAGCAAGTTCATCGGCTTTGCAGTTCCCCGGGATATCCCTGTGCCAAGGCACCCATATGAAGTGTATAATAAACTGCTCAGCCATCTCGTTAAGAGATCTGCGGCAGTCGAGGGCTGTTTGTGAATTTAGGGATGTTGCCTCCAGAGAATTTATGGCAGCCTGGCTGTTCGAGTAAATGACAACGCCAGTGTTGGTTTCTATGTTGCGACTCAGCCACTTGGCGACTTCCCATATTGTCATTATATCGGCATGATAGACACTGCAGGTATCTGGTAGTCTGTGAGCTATATCCAAACTAAGTTCTTCACAGTGTACTCCGAAGCCAACATTTTCATCAAGCTTCGAACCATCCGTGTAAAAGTGGAGATGGTTTCTATTACCTGGTATTCTGCCAATCCATTCATCTCTGGCGGGAATCACAGTGATGTAATATCTCTCGAAGGTGCACACAGTTTGTATATAGTCCACTCGGTCGGTTACCATAGCACTACTGTACCTCCACGTTGATAGGCAGTTTAATCTTTTTGCCGCTTTGGTTGAAACTTCTCCCGCCACAATATTAATCGGCAGTATGTGGAGTAGGGCTTGTAGAGACTCGGTCGCTGTAGTCCTTAAGGCTCCGCTTATGCTCAGGCAGGCGGTTCTCTGAATCTTTGCTAGTAGGTTGGTGATAGTTAGTTTGTCAGTTGCCGTCCACCTTACCACAATGCCGTATAATAGTATTGGACGAACTACTGCTATATATAGGGTGATCTAAGATCTAGAGATACTTTTTTCAATAGCCTTTTTTTGACACATCACGTGTGAGTCGTGTCATGCTGTCATGTTATTTTTGTCAAGTATAGTTTGGCATTTCATCATGGAAAGACTTACGCCTGAACAGCGTTTACAAATTATTCAAAATGGACTTAGCGCCAATTGCGCTAAGTCCATTTTTTTTAAATCCAAACAAACACTTTCTAGTCGACCCACGACCTTGACACCCATGAGCAATATTTTAGCTATCGTTAAGAGTTATCTTTTTGCCATTGACCGATTCCCGATCCGACGTACCGGAATCATCGGTCCATATTTCATCAAAAATGATGCCGGTGAGAGCGTAACCGTCAATGGCGACCGTTATCGTGCCATGATAACCGATTATTTGATGCCTGAAATTGAAGCTCGTGATCTCGGCGACATTTGGTTTCAACAAGACGGCGCCACTTCCCACACATCGCATCAATCAATGGATTTATTGAGAGAACACTTCGGTGAGCAGATAATTTCACGTTTTGGGCCTGTCGATTGGCCACCAAGATCGTTAGACTTTTTCCTGTGGGGATATGTGAAGTCTAAAGTTTATGCGGACAACCCCGCTTCGATTCAGGCCTTGGAGCAAAACATCACGCGTGTCATTCGCCATTTCCCAGTAGAAATGCTCGAACGAGTCATCGAAAATTGGACTCAACGGATGGACCATCTGAGACGTAGCCGCGGCCAACATTTGATAGACATAATCTTCAAAAAATTAATGCCAAAGAATGTTCTTTCAAATAATTATAAACTGAGAATGTTTTCTTTCTGTGTATGAAGTGAATGTCATTAATCACTATTGCCAGCGAATATGCACTGGACATGCGCAACAGTTGATTGGTGTTAATTACTGTTATTGTTGTAATTTTCCAAAAAAATCTATTTAAATCTTAAACCTATGCCTGATTTCTAACAGAATAATAAATTATAGACTGGCGGTATTTATGTAGGATTTTCCTCTACCGGTGACAGTTGTTATTGTTTAGAAGTTACAAAGTGTATACGAGTATCTCCTCTCTATGGGCTACTTATTATGAAAATATTTTTTTTTATCTGATTTTGGGATTCATTTTATTATTGTTACGGATGTTATTGTTACAGATGAATATTAACATTATCATGATCCATTCTTAAGTTCTCAGGATTTCAAAACAGAACAAAAAACTAATAATCATAAAAAAGTGAATCCAACCCCTCCTCTAAGGCAAGAGAGCGATAGAACTCCCATTGTGTTGAGGAAAACATCTGTCGGCGGCGCATTTTCCAAATGCCTTTCTTGGGCTCTCCTTCCATTTTCAAAAGGAAAACTCACCGACAAAGCCAAACGAAAAAAAAACAATGTTAAAATATACGATAAAACTACGCCCTAATTGATGTTCTGATGTTCTTTTTTTGTTTGTTCATTTGTGTCGAACGAAAGAACAATAGAATCCTTTCCGCCGTTTCCAGCTGAGTGTCCTATCGGTGGAAATGCCACAAAAGGAGAGATAGCGAAGGATTAACAATAAGAAATCCTTTGAAACGTCTTCAGTTCAATGTAAAAGTGTAGATAAGAGAAATCTGCAAAATAGTTACCATTGCATTGTTCCAGTTTTCTCGTTACACTCTATGGGGTTCCTCAGTTAATTCAGATGTCTTTTTCAGCAAATTTTATGGAATTTGTGCAAATTCTAAAGAGGTGTGATATTCTTCAAGTGGTTGTAAATTGAATTTCCCAGGTGACATATTCATGCAGAGCTACTTTGTGTGTGTCCAAATGTATCACCTTTCACAGGAAACAAAATCGGATGAAAATGAATGTATTAAGATACTCGTATTGAATAAAATTGAGAAAAATTGATAAATTATTTTTCTGTTTGGTTCTTCGGACTGAAGTGTGTATTCCGAAGCCTTCTTCTTCAAAATCACCGCCGATATATCTTACCTCCCTTCTTGGGCCAGTCAAAAGCTTTAAGCGATCCCTGATATAGATGTCAATCAGTCTCTCCAAAGTTTTCAGTAAAAACGATGAGAGACTGATTGGTCTGTAGTCCGTAGGCATTGAGAGACTAGGTTTTCCCGCTTTGGGGATGAAACCCACTCTAACTTCACGCCGTTTGGAGGGAATCAAATTCCTCCGTAGACACAAAAATTGTTAAGAGTAAGCATATCGCTCTTGACGCTGCGTTTTGTAGCATGACCGGTGATATGCCATCTGGTCCAGTCGATTTGAAGGGTTCGAAGGAATCAATGGCCCACAGTATTTTCACCTTGGTTACTAAACTTTTGACAATCGAAATAGCGACGTCATCACACTGTGATTCTCTGTGTTCTGTACCGTTATTAGGACATGTATCCCGGACCAGGTTCGAACACCCGGGGAAATGTGTTGCAGCCAGGAGGTCCAGGGTATCAGAGCTAGTCTTAGTCCAGTTTCCATCTTCCTTTTTGATGCTACCAAGCAACTTGGGGTATTTTGATAGCAATCTTCGAAATCTGGAGGACTCGTTTACCCCTTCTATGCTTTCACAGAAATTGACCCAGGAGACGCGTTTCGCCCGTTTGACTGACGCTCTTGTACGTTGAAAGCTCCATCTTCCTTTTTGATGCTACCAAGCGACTTGGGGACTTTTGATAGCAATCTTCGAAATCTGGAGGACCCCTTCTATGCTTTCACAGAAATTGACCCAGGAGACGTGTTTCGTCCGTTTGACCTCGCTCTTGTACGTGTTGAAAGCTTCCTTATAGCGATCCCAATCAGTAATTGCTTTGGTTCTTTTGGATATGTTGTACAATTTCCTGGTAGTCTGCCTTGATTTACGAAGGTATTTGGTCCACCATGCAGGTTGTGACCTTTTTCCTGGATATGTTCTCTCAAGACTATCTAACAGGGTTGCAGTAAAATTGTCCACTACTGTTTCTAACCTCCCCGTGTCGACGAAATTGTTATCCATCGATTGGAGCTGCCTGTCCACAAGGTCATTATACTCCACCCACTTAGTTTTCCTTTGGTTCCAGAAAGGTATTTCATCACCTGTAACCATATTCAGATTGAAGAGGATATATGTATTTATGGTCCGAGAAGGAGTTCTCCTTGGACACTCTCCAACCTAAAAGAACGGTGTCGTCTAGGTTCGTCAATGTTTTGTCTCTTACTTCCGACCTATTTCTGACTTGGAAAGTTGGATCATTGCCAATATTGCAAATCTTTAGCCCAGAATTCAAAATATAGTCATAAAGTGACTCACTTATAGTGTTGAGGTTCGTACTTCCCCATAAAGAGGGGTTCGCGTTTGCGTCACACCCTAGGATCATCCTTGTCTTCCGATGATTTTCATGCACGAGCTTGCGCACTGACACATTTGGCGCGTTGTTTTCCTCGTATGGCAGATAGACTGATGAGAGTAGGAATGGGTGTATTTATTCTCTAACCTCACCGTCGTCAGGTCTCCATTGCTGTAATTATACTGAAGGACTAAGTTAAGATTCTTTCTATCTACAATACATGTTCTCACCTTGTCCTCAGAAGGAGGAGAGTATGTGATGTAATTTTTATTGCCCAAACCAGTCACCTTATTCTTAACGATATAGGGTTCTTGAATTCGAACAATGTCTACTTTAGAGTTTACAATCAGACCTATATACCACCAAAATTGAGAGAGACCACGATTGTTTTCATTCCAAAAACGGGAAAGTTGTCCCATACAAGTGCTAAGGATTTAAAACCGAATATTCTATAGTAATTTCTCCTCAAAATCCAGGAGAGATTATTATTATATTCCTTAGGACAGACTTAGCATTCCTACAACAAATGTAAATCCACCGAAACCGCTTTGCATGATCTAGTCAGCTTTATTGAAGCATCTCATTTTCTTCATTTAGAGGGGGGCCTTCAATAACATTTAACGACCCAGCCATAACGTCCAAAAATAATTTGGGCGTTGTGACCTCTCCCGAACCGGTGTTTAGGTGCAGTTTAGGGAGGCAGCCGATTACAGCTCACATAGACCAATGTAGGTCCCTAGTGATACAGATGCCCCCCATCGAAAACAACCCGTTTGATAAACAAAGTTATCCATATTACGAATATCGGTACCAGAAAGATCTGTTAGACTTCCTGGAAAGGCCGACCCCAGTGTACCCACACGTTGCCAGATTCTTTTTGTCTGCTACTTCGTTTACAACTATGAAAAGCATTTCAAAAAGTGTTATACTCGTACATCGCAATTTGACATGATGATGAGAATGCTGTGCGCAAAATGAGTGCCGCGTTTGCTCACAATCAAGATAATGCACCAGTTCACACATCCACTATTGCGATGACCAAAATCAATGGATTAAAGTTGGAGTTGCTTCACCACGTTCCTTATTCGCCAGAATTAGCATCCTCGGATTAATTTTTGTTTCCAAACTTAAAAATGGCTCGGCGGAAAAAGATTTGCCAACAATGAAGTGGTGGAGGTTGCGGTTAATGGCTATTTTCAGGAGCTGGATAGTTCTTACTATAATCGAAGGGTATCGAAACTATTGAAAATCGCTGGAGAAAGTGTATCGAGCTAAAAGGAGATTTCTTATTTCTTTACCAATTTTGGTTTCTTTACCAATTTTGGCAGGACCGTTCTCGTACTTGGTCTATGTGTGTCTGACATATAGGGTACCACATTAACCTAACCCTTTGTGGGAGGGTACCAGAAGTAGTGGACCAATATGGCCCATTTTCGAACCTAGCCTGACAATAGTTATGGTCAATCGGTCAATTACGTTCGAGAGTCATTGACATTGCTTAAATGATTTGATATGTTCTGAAACTAATTTCTTCCTAAATTATAAAGAGTAGTAGATTATACGCGTGTATACCCACTAAAGTAAGGCTATAATAAAATGGTTAAAACTTAGATACATTCACCCATTTGGAATCTATCCGCTATAAAATATGTTGTATTTGTCAGACCACTCAAAATTTGATATCAAAGACTCGCTTTCGGCAGAATTAAATTAAAAAAGGGTATAAGCATTGTGGCATTTTTTAAGGCTGGTGGGTTGTCTACGGTGTTCATTTTCGGCGCCGTTTTTATATTGATCATAAATCTGAAATTTCATATCATTTTTAAATTCAATGTGTTCATTACATTAAATTTCGCTTTATTACAAAAATCTTACTTTAATACCTGATGGATGGATATTGCAAATTGCAATACAATTTTGTATGAATATTATATACATATATACATATGTATATATGTACATGTACTTTAATTTATAGGCAGACATTGATTATATCAGAACATTTTAATAGCTCCATGTTGTGTTTTTGTTGCCATCGTCGTCGTTGTCAATGCCATTGAGTCCTTTCAATTGTTGCACACCGACTGTCTAGTCGTAAATTTTTCCACAAAAGAAAACTCCAATCAATGAATAAAATAGAAAATAGAACCACCGTCCAAAACCAATCTAATCGAATCCCATTGAATCCGTGGCGAACAGCTAACCAAACGCACCGCACACACATAAAACTCCAATTGTCTCTCCGTCTGTCCGTCCTTCCGCCCGTCTGCCTAATACAATTTATGTGAGACGCAATTCAATTTGCGACGAGGCTTAAAAGACAATAATGCTAAAAAATTAAGTAGAAAAAATTGGATTTACTGTCACAACGCTCGTTTGTAGCTTTTTTTATGCTTTCCAAGTACTACTCGAAGTACTAACTATGTACTCCTTCTGCCGTTGGAGTTCGCTCCCTTCTTTAACTATCCGTCCATTCATCCATGGAAGAGGCATTTGCCGTTTCAGGTCTTCATTTTTCGTCCTGTGAACTGTCGTTGATTATGTTTTCCATTGTGCGATGCGACGCTCATTTCGAAACGCGTAAAAGAGGATTTTATTCCCCCTTTGGGGGATGTTGTTATCCTTGTTATTTTGAAAATATATTCAGGGAGAACAGTGGCGAAAATAAGCATAAGTTCACTTTCATATTGTAGTGTACATACTCTATGAAGGAACTTTGTGCGTCCAATACGGCATCGTATTTCTCTACAAATCGGAGACAATCTCCACAAACTTTTTAGTTATTACCTTTAATTAGAGCTCTACATACACAAAATAAGACAAAAAAAAACATAAACTACAGTTGAGACTGGCAAGCGACACACTCGTGGTCCTCGTTGTTGTTAGGAGCGCACTGACGAGAATTTTGCTGCCGTAGCCGGGAGTGGGCGACTCAGAGCCGGGTTAGGCAAACTTAACCGTAATTTAACTTTAACTTTGCACGCTGGACCAATTACCTAAAACTTGAAAAACGTGCTGTATCACTCAGACATTCACAACAAAAATAGCAACAAATTTATTTTATTTTATATTTATTTGCTACTAATTTATCATTTTATTACATATATATCATTACTTTTTAAAAGTTTCGCATAAATTTATTCTTTTTTCATTAGCTTATTTATTTTGCTTGCAAATGCACGTAATCGTACCATCCAAATCAAATTTCAGCAGATTCAGCCGTCCGTTTACGTTTCGTTTCCGTTGGCTAATCGTTTACACTGATTTCCATATGTTAGATTGAATCAGCTGATTCCTTACGCTACGGTGGCGTTACGGTCACGTTTGCCTAACTCAGCTTTGGGCGAAATGTAGCAACGATGTACCAATAATGAGGTACATCGTTGCTACATTTCGCCCAAAACCATGAATCAGCTAAAAAAAAGTGAAATTTTAATTGTTGTTTTGGAAAAAAATAAGATTTAGGGTAATATGACATCTACATTGGGCAATAAGTCATTTCATTCCAGGTGAATGATATGACTTATCCTCTGGGATACGTTCAAAGCTGGCTATGCAAACCGAAGACACTTTGACAAAGTGACTTTGGTCTGCATAGCCGCCTTTGGACAACTGATAACTCGAAAATTTTCTTCAAAAATCACTTACATATTATGTAACCTTGGCCCAAAGCCGAATACGCAAAGTCACTTTGGTCCGCGTAGCCGTCGTTGGACATACCCCATTTGGCACCAAAAAAATATTATATTGCGTTTGGGCGATATAACATATTTAGATATGTCGCTTTCTGGGCGATATGTCATTGGGGAAATGTCGCTACGCCGCATTATTCACATACACGGTCCAATTGACTCAGTAATGGATGGTACTCGAACATACGCTTCGTTATCGCTTCTCGGTTTGGGCTTTAAAGCAGCTCGAAATGGACAACGATTTTACTCGAAAAATCATCTCCTTTGACGAAGCTCATTTTCATCTTGGCGGCTATATTAATAAGGAAAACTGCCGCATTTAAGGATCCAAAAAGGCACCATTTTGGTAAACCATTTTTTGTGGCCGGAGATTGAAGACATGGACTTGGACAATCTTTGGTTTCAGCAGAATGGCGTGCCATACCACACAGACCAGGTCACAATCAATCTTTTGTGCACCAAGTTCGGTAGCCGTCTCGGCAATCAATTGGTAGCCTTAGATCATCTAAAAAAGGGGATGTTTCTTAAATGTTTCAAGTACAGTAATTCCTCGAATTACGTTGTATTTCCCGGGAAATTTGTGTTCTTTGGTATTATTGATGATAGACTCTTTGGAATACTAGTTTCGTGCACAATGGAACAAAAACTAGTAGTAGCTTGGATTACGAATTCGGACCGCAGACTTTAATCTGGTACCACGGGAGATCAAAAACCCATCTATCCATTGATAGAGGCAAATCAGCTGTGAACGTCCCTTCAGAATGTTTCGAGAAGGCTATTGTTTGACACCAAAATGCGGGTAGAGTTGTACTGAAACCGAGTACAGTAACATATAGATCAGCAGAGGTGTAATATAGGTCACGATACTCACCGCAGGGTAAGGTTTACCTACATACAAATGTTATATTGATTTGTAACCAGAAGCGGTATGCTTATGCTTAATCCTGGTGGAGTATTGGCGGTCGCTTTTCACTGTCCCTTGTTTGACGACTCAGCGACATCTTATGGTAGTCTCTGAATAATTTCCTTAAGGAAATTGTAGTATTCGAAAACTTTTCCTTTGGAAACACACACTTTTCCTTGGTCCAAAATGTATCTTTAGGAAGAAGCGGCCTCTGATAAATTTAAAAAGGTGTTCTTTGACAACTTTTTCTTAAGTTTGTCTCTGTCAATATTTCCTTAGAGAATGTTGCCTGTGTCAACGATTCTTCGAAAGTGGTCTCCAACAACTTTACTTTAATTTTCTGAAAGTTTTTCCTTAGGAAGAAATGAACTCTCACAGTTGTTCTTGAAGAAGAGGTGGTATCTGAAACTTTATATTGATTAGAAGTGGTCTTAGAAAATTTTTCCGTGCGAAAAACTTATCTTGAAAATTTCCCCTGGAAAAAGGTTAGGCTAGGTTGACTGAGGATGAAATGAGCCGAATCTTCTACCACGTCGGGGTCATGGCATTAGCGGCACAAATCATGATTTCTTAGGTCAGTTCTAGACATATGCTTACCGAGGTTGTTATGTGCAGTGATAATCCTCATCAATCGTAGATGCTATTAATCTATAATTACTTCCCAAAAAGCGTTTGTTCGCTTATACCCATCTTTTGAGATTCATCTGATAACAAAGGGGTGGGTACATATCTACATCGACGCTACTCGAAGAAAGCCTCCTGCTTCAGCAAGTTTATCAGCAGCTTCATTACCGAATATATCTTTGAGACCTGGTACACAGCGTAGGGTTATATTATTCTGTTATTGGAGAACCTTAAGGCTTTTTGCGAGCTGACTACCTTCGACCTTACATTCGTACTCAGTAGAGCAATGAAACGAGAACGACATGAGTTCAGCCGCTTTGACAATCGCATATATTTCCACTTAATAGATACTGCGTCTCGGAATAAACTAGGTCCAGCAGGTTATGCTGAGTAAGCTGAGCCTAGTCAGTGTTAGTACCGCTGATTCGTTTATAAATAAATCAATAGCAGATGATTTTGGGACTAAATTCTGAGGATTGGACGTTAAAGTAACCCCAAAAATAAGAACTTCTGCAACATTCGTTTAGGCAAGTTGGCTCAATTAATAACTTAGTATAACACATGATTTTGAGACTCAATTCTGAGAATTGGACGTGAAAGAAGCCCCAAAAATAAGAACTTCTGCATCATTCGTTTAGTCATGTTGGCTCAATTAATAATTTAATGGCCAACTTGACTAAACGAATGATCCATAAGTTCTTTCACGTCCATGTCTCAGAACTGAGTCCCAAATCAGTGAGCTGAATAATGCTGTACTTTGTAGGTTGAGCACCCATAATGAATTATAGGGATAGCGTAGCAGAAGATTTTATCGCTCCTGTCCGTTAATTAGGAGCAACATAATTTTTCTTGCTCAGTGCTTTAACATGTGCATCATATCCTGTTATAGTCCACCATATGTGTCAACCGTAGGTCAGGACTGCCCTTGCCACGGCTGAGTAAAGCCAGTTAATTAGTTTAGGTTCTAATCTCCATCTGGGGCCCTTAAACATCTGACATTAGTATAAGGCCGCGAAAGCTTTCTAAATGCAATTTAACTTACGATCCAAAATTACATCTAAACATTTTGCAGAGTTAGACAGTTTAATATTACTTCCTTTTACCGCCGCTAACCCAAAGTTCGGTATTTTATATATTCCAGTAAACAGTACCAGTTCGGTCTTTTTGGAGTTGATATTTAAACCGCAGTCAGTTTCCCAAGTGGATATTTCCAATAATGTAACAATTTACTCGCACATCTTAATAACTGATAAATCCAATCTAAATAAGATTTTATTAACAATTAGAATCCATAAAAGTGGTGAAGTAACTCCTCTCTGAGGGGTTCCCCTAGTCGCTCTTTTGTTCACTGAAGTTGTTGCAGTACAAGCAGTGATATCTCTGCAGTTTGACGTAGTCATAATTCATTTTATAACAACTCCTGATCCTCAAATACTACCTGTTTCCTCCAGTGAAGCCTTAATGGCCGAGAGGAGGACATTATTAAAAGCAACGTCTACATCAATGAACGCTACAAGAGTATATTCCTTCAATTCCATGGCCCTTTCAATACAATGGACCACACAATGTAGAGCTGAAACTGTCCATCTACCTTTCAAGTAAGCTTTTGATTCTCTGGGAGGAAGCATATACTGAGCGTGTTTCTGATAAGTTCCAAACTTTTATTAAAGAATGATGATAGACTAATAGGCCTAAAATCTTTCGCGGTGTTGTGATTTAATCTTCCTACCTTCGGTATAAAAACCACGTTAACTTTACTCCATGATAGGGGAACATACCGCAATCTCGATAATATTATCTGACTATTGTAGCATAATAGATAGCTTTCATCAAAGTCTGGATATCCAAAAGGTCTTAAAACAGGAATTGCTTATTTAACACTAACACAGGTTGCTATCATTAAGCTGTTCTGAATAGCATCCTGGAAAGTGTACTCTCATATATTTAGGATTTAGTTCAAGCACCAGATTCGTCATGTATACTGCCAACGAAGTGTGGCTTCTTTTGGCCATAATTTCACTAATTCTACAGGTTTCCTTAATACAGAATATTTGCTCAATGAGATTCCAAAAATCCACTCTTTCCGATTTCCTAAGTTCCATCTTCTATATGCGAAGACTACTTCTATATAACCCCGAAGAACTTTCTTATTTTCTAAATTATTTCTTGTATAGCGTGATCCATTCCGAGGTTCCCTACTTTTTTAAAGAAAAAAAAAACACAGAAAATTCAAATTGAATGGGGAATGTTTATTATCATTTGAAAGAACATTCTTTGGCATTTATTTTTTGAAGATTTTGTCTATCAAATGTTGGCTGGGGCTACGTCTCAGATGGTCCATCCGTTGAGTCCAATTTTCGATGACTCGTTTGAGCATTTCGACTTGTAACTGGCGAATGACACGCGTGATGTTTTGCTCCAAGGCCTGAATCGAAGCGGGTTTCTCCGCATAGCCTTTACATATCCAAACAGGAAAAAGTCTAACGGTGTGATATCACACGATCTTGGTGGCCAATCGACCGGCCCAAGACGTGAAATTATCTGCTCACCGAAGTGTTCTCTCAATAAATCCATTGATTGATACGATGTGTGGGAAGTGGCACCGTCTTGTTGAAAACAAATGTCGCCGAGATCACGAGCTTCAATTTGAGGCATCAAATAGTCGGTTATCATAGCACAATAACGGTCGCCATTGACGGTTACGTTCTCACCGGCATCATTTTTGAAGAAATATGGACCGATGATTCCACCGGCCCACAAACCACACCAAACCGTTGTTTTTATACCCAACACCACTCTGTGGTACAGGGTATTATAAGTTTGTTTCATGGCAGATGTTTGTAACACCTGAAAATAACACAGATAGACCCACCTTAAAGTATACCGATCGACTCAGAATCACTAGCTGAGTCGATTTAACGATGTCCGTCCGTCCGTCCGTCTGTCCATGTAAAGTTGTTCGTCGACTACAGGTCGCAATTTCACTCCGATCGTTCTGAAATTTTGCAGTTTAGAGTATTTCGCAGCTGTTAAGATCGCTATTGAATTTGGTTGAAATCGGTTCAGATTTAGATATAGCTCCCATATGTATCTTTCGTCCGATTTGGCCCTTTTGTCCTATAGAAGCTGTATTTTACATCCAATCGATTTGAAATTTAGAATGGTAGAGTTTCTTGATCCATGAACCAACATTGCCTAATTTGAAGAAAATCGGTTAAGATTTAGCTATAGCTCCCATATATATGTTTCGTCCGATTTTGCTCTTTAGTCCTGTAGAAGCTGTATTTTACATCCAATCATTTTGAAATTTTGAATGGTAGAGTTTCTTGATCCATGAACCAACAGTACCGAATTTGAAGAAAATCGGTTAAGATTTAGCTATAGCTTCCATATATATGTTTCGTCCGATTTGGCCATTTAGTCCTATAAAAGCTGTATTTTACATCCAATCGTTTTGAAATTTAGAATGGTAGAGTTTCTTGATCCATGAACCAACATTGCCGAATTTGAAGAAAATCGGTTAAGATTTAGCTATAGCTCCCATATATATGTTTCGTCCGATTTGGCCCTTTAGTTCTATAGAAGCTGTATTTTACATCCAATCGTTTTGAAATTTAGAATGGTAGAGTTTATTGATCCATGAACCAACACTACCGAATTTGAAGAAAATCGGTTAAGATTTAGCTATAGGTCCCATATATATGTTTCGTCCGATTTGGCCCTTTAGTCCTGTAGAAGCTGTATTTTACATTCAATCATTCTGAAATTTAGAACGGTAGAGTTTCTTGATCCATGAACCAACACTACAGAATTTGAAGATTTAGCTATAGCTCCCATATATATGTTTCATCCGATTTGGCCCTTTAGTTCTATAGAAGCTATATTTTACATCCAATCGTTTTGAAATTTAGAATGGTAGAGTTTCTTGATCCATGAACCAAAATTGCCGGAAGATTTAGCTATAGCTCCCATATATATGTTTCATCCGATTTGGCTCTTTAGATCCAATCGTTTTTATACCCTACACCACACTGTGGTACAGGATATTATTTAAGTATAAAATGTCCCAAAAGTAAATTTATGTAAACAATTTATACATGAATTACAAAATTTATATATCAGAGTTATTCAATATTACGAGAGTGGTGTAGGGTATTATATAGTCGGCCCCGCCCGACTTTAGCCTTTCCTTACTGGTTTCTGGATAAAGTGGCAGCTCTTGAATCTCTTCAGGTTGATCTGCGTCCCAAATGCGGCAATTTTGCTTATTTACATACCCATTGAGCCAGAAATGGGCCTCATCGCTGAACAAAATTTGGCTCGAAAACGTCGGATCTTCTTGGAACTTTTCAAGAGCCCATAGAGCGAAGCGATGTCGCTTGGGAAGGTCGGGCGGCTTCAGTTCTTGCACAAGATGTATTTTGTATGCTTTCAATTTAAGATCTCGACGTAAAATACGCCAAGTCGTTCCATACGTCAGTCCGAGTTGCGGCGAACGGCGCCGAATAGACTCTCCACGGTCTTCGTGTACACTCTCAGCTTCCGCCTTACATTTTCTTCACTGCGTGTTGGACGTGGTCTATTCGGTCCAATATTATCCAATAATTAATGCTGGGTATCAAGATGGGTGATGGTGTTGCGAATAGTACGCTCAGTAGGCCGATTATGTTGACCATAAGTTGAGCGAAGTGCACGAAACACATTCCTCACAGATCGTGAATTTTAGCCATATCCGTACGTCTGTCTACAATAAATGAGCTAGATAACTGAAATTTGGTACATGTACTTCTTATTGCTGCATGTAACTTGGGATTCAAAATTAGCAATATCTGTTCATTTTTTTGATATAGCCTCCATATATAGCATCTGTCCGATTTGACAGATTATTTTAGGGAAATCATCGGATGTTTATTTCATTGTAAAGAGTAGGGTATGCCATTAATAATGGAAATTAAATGTTCCATCATTTGCTGGTGTATGTTCTCTAAAACTGCACGAATTCTATCTTTGAGGAAGCGCTAAAGGATAAAAGTCTAAAAGTGTTTAATCACAATGGCCAATTGTGATCGCCCTTCGAGAATTACAACGGTCGGGAACCTTTTCAGATCTCACAACGACCCAAAGTTTTTTTAGTTTTGCGAACTGTGACCGCAAAATGTTTACCATTTTCGTAGTCAATGCGTTGTTGAAGTGTATAGTTCCATTTTTATCAATGGCTTAGTTTTTACTTAGTCCTGGATCACACGAGGCAATTTTTCCAAGCAAGTGTAAACATTTGTAGGAGAGAGACTTTAACACTTGCTTGGATGAAAATGCCTCGTGTGATTCAGAACTTATCATCTGTCGAATAGAGACAGCTTCATGTCATGTCAATTGTTAAAATAGCGTGCTAATCAAAATTAAACCTCTTATTGGAAGGCCCTGCAAAGCTAAAACTATTTCGTTTCGATAACCTTTTTAACTGCGACATAAAACGATATGCTTCTGTTGGCTTGTGAACAAAATAAAATAGTACAATGTTGTCTGGTAGAGTGGTGTACCTATACTAATTTCCCCCGCTGCTATACCTTTGTGTATTTGTTTAGCCATAGTCCTGCGTCTGTCATAAATCACAATATTTCGTTTTCCCCAAATACATTTGATTTGATTGTCGTTTAATAACCTTAACATTCTTTGGGGAGATTTATTTAAGATTATTAAAAGTTCCTCGAAGGAAGAGTAGGAAGCATAAACATCAAATAGCAGCAGCTGGAAATTCTAATCCATAGGGAAGAGAAGCAGAAGAGAGCAAAGGGATAGCAAATATTTATGTTTTTATTTTACCTTTTTTCTATGCTGAAATATTGGATGTTTTTCAAATTGGTTGATGGAAATGTGGGAAGTTTGAAAGATGGAAAATGCTTTCTAAACACAGCTCGAAGAAGAAACAAATAGATTGTAGGGAGGTGGGACTTGAAAACAAAAATCAAAATAAGCAATCCGTATGATATTAGGATTTAATGATATATACGTATGAATCGGATACATTTCATAGATTTGAACAGAAGCAGTATGTAGGTGGAAATTTAATCATTTAATGTTGAACAGGTTGAGTTCAATGATTATTTTTACCGCTTAACTAGAAGGGCTAGAAATTCGGAATAATGTTATAAGCAATTATTACATATATTATTTCGATAAAAAAAAAATTGGTTGACACAACTGACATTTTCACCATCTATTGATATAACCATCTTTTCAATTGTTAATGATCGGTAGAACTGTAAACAATACACCAGACGCAAATTAAGTGATTTATTACGCCCTCTGATATCCACAATGCTGATAATGTTAGCTCAGCAGCTCTACGTTTTATGAAGCATATAGAATTTTTAGGTTGACCAATATTTTATGCAGAAGTCATTGGAGTCAATGTCCAAACCCCTGGAGTTTTCGCCGAGTAGGCAGTGTCCCGTCAGAACTGAAAATAACGTAGACAGTCTTACCCTCCCTTGTGCGAGGAGATATTTTGACCTTCTCAGTTTATATCTTGCCCAGATTTGTCTAGCTACCCTATAGGTGCCTAATTGCCTCTTACCTAAGCCAAAGCTTGTACGTGGACATTGGTGCACGACGAATTTATGTTAGGTTAAAGTTGCAGTGTGTCAGCCACACTTATACTATATAGGCAATTATGATACCACAGGGAAGGAAGGAAAAAGTATGAGATTTCCTAGGCCCCCCTTTAAATCAATCAGCCAAGTTTGCTAACTCACCAACGAAATGTCAGCCTAGGTTAGCCAGCCGCCTACTATAGTGAGTGAGGCACCGTGGCACCTGCAAAAGTAATTTCTCTAGACTTTAAATCTCTATGCGTGTCGTCTAATAACATAGCAACGCGTCATGACAATCGAGATAAGTAGTAGTGACCACCTGCCTTTTGTTGCACAGGGACCCTCTGTCTCAAGAAGCGCTTGCATATTGCTAGAGGCATGTTCACATCACTAGATCTTGTCTAGTGGCTAAACCTGGACCATGTTTGATTTATTCCTTGTGTTGATTTCCTTTCTTCTTTTCCGTTTTCACATTTCGATAGGTTGTTTCTGTAAGATGCCTTCTATAGCTGTGAATGCCCATTATGGCCATTAGTATTATGGGTGCCATTTAGCTGCTTTAATGAACGCCAAAATTTTCCTTGGTTGGAAGCCTCGACATTCCGCCATAGTCTGAAAGGAATAAGAGCCGAGTATCTTGTTTCTACTTCTGCTTAGGGTTGGACACTGACAAAGGAAGTGGTAACTGTCTTCCGAATAGTCAGGATCACTTCACCATCTACATAAATCATTTCTGATGCCAATTCTTACCATATATTTTCCTAGGGTGTTGTGTCCCGTTACAACTCCAATTACGGCCCTTATGTTATCTCTATTCATCATTATAATTGATCGGAATTTCGCTTCTCTTTCTCATCCCAAAGTAATTTTGTCTGTTCACAGTCTACCGAGGAGTCCTATCGTCTATGCCACTTCTCCCAGCTTGAGCCATTCTGTTACCTTCCAACTTGCTTAGCCATTCTACTACCTCTCTAATGCTGCCTACGAGCTACAGATTCCCCTAGGTCAGTCAAGTAGACTCCGGTGACAACCCTACCATTAGTTTTGGTGATATCAGTATAGAAGTCCACATATCTATATTCCAGTTTCGCTGGAGCATGTGAGGTATTACATAGCCTTGTAAACTCATCTCCACTACAGTTCCCGGAAATGGTCCTGTTCTTGCATTCAGAACCAAGGAATTTATTAGCATCCTATGTCAACCTTTGACAAAAGTTATTTCTCAGCCATTCTGATACCTCCCTAATTACTGACATTCCAGCATGGTATATGATACATGTGATCAGCCTGCCTGCGAGTTATAGATTGCCTCATGTCGGTCAAGTAGACTCCGATGACAACCCTACCATTAGGTTTGGAACCATCAGTATAGAAGTGCACAGATCTCACGCCAGCCTAGGGTAAACAGTTGTCTGCAATAGAGAGTGAGGCACCGCAGCACCTGTAAAAATAATTTCTCGAGACTTTAATGACAACGACAGCAGGGCGTTGGTGAGTTTCATGTTTAGTAAAGGCCACATCTGTATTGATTGTACACAGTTCCTGACTTGGGACGATCTGCACACTGCTAGAGGTATGTTAACATATTCCAGTTTCCCTGGATCATGTAAGGTAGTTCTTAGCCTGCCAAGCTCATCTGCACTACAGTTCCGGGGAATGTTTCTGTGGCCCCCATATTATGTTTAATTTGAATTGTTCTCTGTAACTGTTCTTCAATTCAGAATCCAGGGATTTAATAGCATCCTGTATATCGGAGAATGTATTTATCTCATCCTTTGTCGGAATTTTATATGTCCGCCATTATGTTACTTTCCAAATGGCTCAAACACTCTGCTACCTCTCTAATGCCGACCCAGAACTATAGATTTACATATTATGCTATCTTAAAATTTGTTGTTATTAAAGAAGTCGGAGCTACCGGATCAACTAAATACCATATTTCCTTGGAGTCTGGTGGAGCTTTTAATGTATTCAACTGTGTTTCGTGAGATAATTTAATAAAACAAGTTCCTAGAATGAATGGATGCAGGTCCTGCCCCATTTGTCTCTTTTTTTTGATTTCGTAGGATGATCGACTCCGTTATCATCCAGTGATGAGTATGCTAATCAAGCCACGAGTGAACTGCATAGTTTGATATTTAATTAGTTTAGGATCCCCAAACTATTATCTCTTACCTAAACCTTGCGTCACTATGAGGTAGAACTACCGGGTGTTCTTGTACACTAATTAGTAGTATAATAAAAGTGTTGAAATATTTTTGTGCAACGTTATTCGAATATTCGCTAAAGATTTTTTATATGGAGTTTGATCGTAGACTTTAATTTGTAAGACTGACTGCTGAAAGCTGTGAGAGTGCAGATCTAGCAAATTTCTCGAGTCATTGCTCCTTAACCAGTCAAACACAGTATCTTCAGCTTGAAGACCATCAGCATGACTTCCCCTAAATTTATAGCACAGCAAAGTCATCTCCAGACTGAGTATCCGTCAACCTCAAACTTTCAACATCCGCTTTACGGAAGTTGGGACCAGAACTATCGTTCAAGTAAGAAATATCGGTCAACTATCGATACCTGCTGACGTGCGGGACCATATTCGTAGGTCTCCATAGTCCGATATACAGGGAATGCCCCCCGTTTGGTAACACGTGCAACCTTAGCTACGCAGTAATGGTCAACGGTAGAGTTTTCCTCCAACTACCGAAGAGAATATCACGAACAAACGGAAGATGTGTTATGAGGAATCAAATAAGGTCTGAGTGAATAAATCGATTGACGTCAATTTGACTTCAAGTCATATTGTACCACTATGGACCCATGTAGGTCGGAGTTACCGCTGTGAATGAAGAAGTACGTAGAGAACTCAAGTTGATCAAATAAAGGGTTTTCCAACAAGTTATTTTGGCATTCAAAGAAAAATGCCATCTGTTGACATAAATGATCGGATGTTTATTTCATAATAAAGAGGAAGTTATGCCGTAAATAATGAAAAACAACATCAGCCAAATGCCCACCACGACCACGCTTACAGGAGCATATCCTTTTCATGAAATTTTCCATAACCAAATCGCAAAGTGGCTGCCCTATGTCCTCGATAGCCTCACGAATTCCATCTTTGAGGTCTTGATCGACGTTTGGCTGTTGACGTAGACCTTATCTTTCACGTGGCCCCAAAGGAAGAAGACGCAAGGTGCTAAATCACAAGTCTCGGTGGTCAATTGTGATCACCTCTTCGAGAGATAACACGGTCCGGAAACTTTTCCCGTAACAGAGCAATGGTTTCGTTGCTTGTGTGGCACGTAGCGCCGTCTTGTTGAAAGTAAACGTTGTCCAGATCAATACCATCCAACTCCGACCATAAAAAATCATTAATCATCTCTCGATAGCGCAATCCATTCACCGTAAGTGTTGATCCAACCTCATTTTCGAAAAAGTAAGGTCCAATTACCCTGCCGAGCCATAAACCGCACCAAACAGTCACACATTGAGGATGGAGAGGCTTCTCAACAATAACTCTTGGGTTTTCCGAGCCCCAGATGCGAAAATTTTGCTTGTTGGCGTAGCCACCGAGGTGGAAATGGGCCTCATCAGTCAAGATGATTTTCGATTTTTCGAATTTTAATCATTTCAATGCGTTGTTGAATCGTGTATCGTTCCATTTTTAGTAATGGCGTAGTTTCTACTTGCCAAATATCAAAGAATAAATGCTTCAAAAGTGACAGCTACCGAAATACCGGGTGATTTAAAATAACACCTCTTGTTGGAAAACCCGTTATGATCTCAGAGGATTAATCGATTGAAGAGGACGCATGAACTATGCATCGTGAGATAAGGTAACAAAACAAATTCATAGAGGAGATCGGTGCAGGTCCTGCCATTTTTGACTAAGGCTTTGCTTTACCAGAGTAATTACAGTTCTTTCCAAAATGGAGTCGAAATGGGGTTTACGTTGAGAAATATATACACATTTAGCTTATGCAATAAGAATTCCCTTAGCGTTCATAATACAATTAACATTTCGTCATGCCTTCCATGAAAAATAATGCTAGAAAAGTGACGACATCCGAGACACTCGTATGTGAAGTTCCCAGACGAAATAAGGTTAATTTGTTACCATTACTCGTTAAATAAACACTTCTTACAATTAAGGGTGACTAACTAACTGACTGACTGATGGGTTGACGTCGATGTCTCAGATATTCAATGGGTAATTCGTAACGACTACCATTGGAAAATAATAAACAAAAATCGAAGAAACCTTTTGTCATTGCAAAGAATAAAGAGTTAAAGTTGCTACAAATTGGTGGTGCAACAGTAGGCAGTGGCGGCGGCGGCGGCGGCACTGAAAGTGTCACCAACTTAACTCTCTAATAATATATACGTACAATACAATTTCTTTCGTCACACAAACTCACTCGCACACTCGTCTTAATCGTTTTGCGCGCTTATTTGTTTTACGCTACGCTACGTTTACACACTTACGATGCCCTTAAGTAAATATTCACGCTGGAACACTTATTATGCATGCACGTGACCCGGCATGTCATTACCAAACTCGAAATTCAAACTGAAATGGACGCATACACACGCTCGTCAGTAAAGGGTCCTCGTCGTAATTGCTCCAAAAACAATCGTAAAAAGTTTGTGTTTTGCTATTCCACCCAGTAAAACGAAAAAAAAACTATTTCCCATCAATCAATCGAAACTTTGGTTTAGGCAAACATTTTTGGGATCAATTGCCGGAGATAATCAATAAATGATACATTGAATGAAAGCCTACAGTAGAGAAGATAGGCAGGAAATCTTTAAACTTTAGCAAATACTGATGGTAGATGATAGCATTTACATTGGTATGCGGAAGGAAATATTTTTGGGGATTTTTTGTTTACTTCGATTTTACAAATAGAAGTATGTACAAAATATTTTTTATCCCATATCATCACATCATGTCTATCTTGCACTGATTGTCATAGAATTCCCAAGTCAATATTCTGAGCAAGATTCCAAGGCGCCAATTTGAGGCCTTGATTAAATTGTTAGGTTAGATAAAAGTGGCATAGTCTACTCCTAAGTGGGCTCAACATACATGCCACCGCATTAACCTAACATAAAATTGGAGACTGTATGACACTTGTATTAAATAATGATATCACAGGTACGGAAGGAAAAATATGCGATTTCCTCTAGACCTTCCCGTTCAACCAAACCGATTGCTTTAAAAAGCCAAAGACTTGAAGGATGCTCACATCAGACATGTTTACTAACATCCCGGCAAACTATCTCCTTCAAGTATACTGAAGTCGAGAGAATAATCTCCAAATCAAAACCATCCAAAGCTCTAGGTCCAGACGGCATCTCAATGCTGATGTTAAAGAAGATTGGAGCAATAGTTTGGGCTATCTGACCAAAATCGTGGAACTATCAGTTGGTCAACTGGTGATTCCGGATATTTGGAAAGTGGCCCGCATAATTCCCATTCTGAAACAACAACAAAGAGTATTTCCAGCCCGCTAATCACCAAAATGGCTTCAGGGAAGCGCATAGCACAACAAAGGCTTTGCAAGAGATAACATCAAGGATTACAAACTGCCTAAATCAGCGACGACCAGCCGAGCATATTATTGTGCCAGCTCTCTATCTGTAAAAAGCGTTCAACACAGTCGACCATTCGATGCTGATTTCCGACATCATGAACTCCACCCTTCCAAATGATCTCAAGCGATGTATTGCCAATTACCCCAGAACAATATTGGTGTATGTGGTATGTCATACGTCTACATCAGAGAAATCGACTGCTTAGTAGATGACAAGTTATGTTATCTACTCTGTAATAAAGGACAATTTAGGGTATCTACTCTGTAATAGAGGACCAGTTGGGTTATCTAAACCTTAGTAGAGGGCCCATTTAGTTTATCTGTTGGGTTATTTATTCCATAGTAAACGGCCAGTTGGGTGATCTTTTACTTAATATGCGACAAGTAGGTTTACTTACTCCTTAGGGGTGATAAGTTGGGGTTTCTACTCCTTAGAAGACGTCCAGTTGGATTATTTATTTTCAGTAGGTGGACAATATTGGTGGATGTGGTATGCCATCAGACTACATTAGTAAAATATACTATTTAGCAGATGACCAGTTAGTTTATCTTCTCCTTTATATACGATAAGTTGAATTATTTACTCTCTAATAAAGAAACAGTTGGATTATCAACTTCTTAGAAAAGGGCTAGTTTGGTAATAAACTCCTTAGTAGAGGACCTGTTTGGATTATCTACTCCTTACTTGACGACCAGTTTGGTATTTATTTCTTGGTAGATGACAAGCTGGTTAATTTACTTCTTTGTGTGATGAAATGTGGTTATCTACTTCTTTGGATTATCTTCTCTTTAGTAGAAGAGTTCATAGTAAACGACCACTTGGGTTATATACTCCGTAGTAGACGATCAGTTGGGTTATCTATTACCTAATATATGACGGTTGGTTTATTTACCCTTAGGGGAGATCAGTGGGATTTCCTACTCCTTATTAGAGGACCTGATTGGTTATCTACTTCTTAGCAGAGGACAAGTTGGGTTATCTACTCCTTAGTTGACGGCCTGCTGGGTTATCTTCTCTTTAGTAGAAGAGCAGTTGGGTTATTTAGTCCGTAGTAAACGGTTACTTAGGTTATCCACTCCGTAGCAGACGATCAGTTGGTTTATCTATTGCTTAATATATGACGATTTGGTTTATCTACACCTTAGGGGAGATCAGACATCCAGTTGGATTATCTATTTTAAGTAAGTGGACAATATTTTTTGAATGGAAACACCATCAGACGACTACATCAGGGAAATCTACTACTTAGTAGATGACCAGTTACTTTATCTACTCCTTAATACACGTATACGACAAATTGGATTATCTACTCTGTACTGAAGGACCAGTTAGGTTATCAACTTCTTAGTAGAGGACCAGTTGGGTAATCTACTCCGTAGTAGTCGTTCAGTTGGGTTATCTATTGTTTAATATATGACGATTTGGATTTTCTACACCTTACGGGAGACTAGTTGGGCTTTCTACTCCTTAGCAGACGCCCAGTTGGATTATCTATTTTAAGTAGGTGGACAATATTTTGAGGATGTGGTACGCCATCAGACGACTCTATCAGAGAAATCTTCTACTTAGTAGATGACCAGTACTTTATCTACTCCTTAATACATGTATACGACAAATTTGATTATCTACTCTCTAATAAAGGACCAGTTGGGTTATCTACTTCTTAGTATAGGGCCAGTTGGGTGATATACTCCTTAGGAGGACCTGCTTAGTAGAGAACCTAATGGGTTATCTACTCTTTAGTTGACGACCTGTTCGGTTATCTACACTTTAGAAGAAGACCTGCTGGTTTATTTAATTCATAGTAGACGATCAGTTTGGTTATCTACTCCGCAGTAGACGATCAGCCATGTTAAAGGTACATGTTTTTTTCATATATAAGTAAAAGGTTACATTTGAGAACCTGTCTCTATCCCAAAGGTAAAAGGTTTTGCACCTTCACAATTTATGAAAAGTTAAGAAATAAAATTCGCAAATAATAAAAAGTAATTTGTTTACTACTTTGTTGTTCTGTGTCATATGACACATTTTCAGTTTTGCGAAATTGCTCATGAAGGATAATGGTACTGCTACGGTAACGTTGCATTTCGCTTACGTGATGCTAATGCAGCCATTAAGAAACAACAGTTGTTTGAAATTTCCCCAGCTACAAATTATTAATGAAAATTTTTAAAATCCATATCCCACTAATGGAAAAGTATCTTGAAGTCTTCTTTAATTCATGTATCCTTATTCATTGGTCTTTCTCTGGTCGCATCGGCATTACTATCATCATCATCTTGTTTGTAATTCAACAATTTCGAACATATGTTCGATAATTGTGCAATTTTAAAACGTTCAATCAAGATTAAGGCATTTGTAAAGCAAAACCCCTTAAAGTACAAAGGACTACATTTATATTTATGTACGAGTATGTCCGTCTGGCTGTGTGTGTGTGTACTTGTAAAAGGTTATGAAAAAAATAATTATGAGATAATAAAAAAACAACAGCAATAACTGAAAGGTACCAACCACCAGCCGCCAAATGCGCAACATATGGCACGAAATGTTTTAAAACTAAACAACAACAATGAAAAGTAAAAGAAAAGAATTTTTAATAATGCCGAAACAACGGCAGCAGCAGCGCAAAATATATTAAATGAAAATCCATAAAATTGTTTAAAAAGATTTCAACAAAAATTCCAAACAATACGTCTGCCATCGCCACAATAGACAGACCCGGGCATTGGAGTCAGTCGAGACCACCTTGATAGCATCTCAGCGCTATAACTATGCCAAAGAGAACAAAAACCTCCATAATCAGAAAAATATGTTTTCTTCAACATTCAGATATGAGTAATTTCTACTCAGAGGTGAGTATTTGAATAAATAGTTGGCGATGTTAATGACTTCGAGTCATCCTTTTTTGAAATCTAAGCAAATGCTTTTGCAGTTCGTACAAAATTATCTGTCAAAGAACAATGTGTATGTGATAAGGTAGTGGAAATGTACACTGCTAAACATTTGAATATGTACTATTTGTAAATGGTACCGAATTTGAAGTGTTTATGTGTTGTGATATTAAACTTAGGTGATAGGGGAAAAACATACTATTACTATGTTTGGTATCTAACTATAAGTACGCAAAGAAACAAAATATTCACGTCTGAAGTCTCAAAAAAACGTCGACTAGTTGGAAACCTTGAGAAATTGTTTCACCCGAAAAGATACTCACTAGCGGGTTCGACTGCTTTGTGAGAAATAATTCTAAAAAATTCAAAATAAAATTCTCCTCTAAGATATATTTTCCAGCAAACTTCGCGGAGGAGTATTTCAAAAACTTTCATGTTCCATTTTCGGACAAGCATAGTACTATTTTTCTTGATGAAACCGATCCCACTGTTCACTCCCTTAAAATGATGACAAAGATGACAAAGAATTCGCACATTTTTACATTTCCCATTTTCGTGAAGTTTTTGATGTCGAATCTACTAATTATACCCTACACCACACTGTGGTACAGTGTGTTTGTTTCACGGCAGATGTTTGTAACACCTGAAAATAACACAGCTAGACCCACTTTAAGGTATACCGATCGACTCAGAATCACTAAATATTAACCCTCTAGCTCCCCCACACAACTGTAATTTTTGGACCTATTTTAACAACTTGTAAAAAACACCACTTACCTAGCGGGGATGAAATGTTCTATAAAAATGTTGGCCATAACATTTTACTATATGTGTCAGAACACACCAAAACTTATCACAAAAAACGATCTAGTGGTCGAAGCAATAACGATATCAGTAAAGAGCGTTTTTGAATGGAATTTGACCGTTTTTTGGTTTTTGTGCTAAGTTTTGGGCTTTGAAGTGTTCTGACACATATACATAGTAAAATTTATGGCCAACATTTTTGTAGAACATTTCATCCCCGCCCCCCACATTTTAAGTGGTGTTTTTTACAATTTGTTAAAATAGGTCCAAACATTATCATTTATGTGGGGGAGCTAGAGGGTTAATATGTTCCACAAAAATATTTGCCTTAATATCTTCTATAACGATGCTGAACATACCCTAGAATTCAAAAAATGTTTGTTACATAATAGTGAAATTTTAACATTTTTGAGGTACAATGTGGTTTTTTGAGCTATTTAGGGTGCCTAGACAATTTCAGATTGTATTGTATGTTCACAAAAGTTGTTCAGATTTACGTTGGCTAAAATTTTGCCAAACATTGTTAGTGAAAAATTACGATTCCCTGAAAGTTATGCTGAAAAAAGTGAAAAAAATATTTGTTCTTCACTTTTTCAAAAAAAGTACCGGAGAACATTTTTTTTGGGCAAAAAGTGTTAAGAAACTTTGTTCAGCATTTTCTTAGCAAATATAGGTAGGCGGAATCACCAAGTCTGAATTAGTTGTTGGGCAAAAGCTGATAACACCTTTTTCGATGGGCCCACTGATTTTCCGTGTATTTTTCAAAAAGTGTTCATTTGTTGCATAGTGTTATCGGTCAACAGTTTGGCTTCGTTTGTCGTCCACTCGCTTTCTTGTTGGTCTTGCTGTTCCTCGAGTTCTGTTAGGAAGTTCCCCGGAAAATGTGTGTTGAGAAGTACCTGCAGTGACTGCTCGCTATTTTTGGTCCATTTGTTACCCCTTTTTCTGTAGAAAACCTAGTGTGTTGTGGATAGTATCTTCCTCAGCCTTGCGGCCTTCGAGATTTTGAGTTGCACTTTCTAGGCATCCCAGTCATTAGAGACTCTAGTATATTTGGCCTTGCTGAACAGCCATTGAGGTTTAGTATAGAGTTGTAAAGTTCGTGAACGAACTAGTTCAATTGAACGGGTCACTATACTGAACTGAACGAACTAGTTCACACAACTCGTTAATTTCAGCTCAGTAGTTCACTATGTTTTTTCTTCAACCATATCATTTCGTTCTCTCTTCTCTGCTGTTATGTGTTGTTTCCATTTTTATGGCATCATCAATGTATGATTCTACCCATACAAACGCCTTTGCATTAGTTTTTACAACTCTTCCATTCATATTCCAATCAGATTCCTTTAATAGCGGCTTATTTGAACTGGTGATCTACTGAACGAAATGAATTGTTTAAGTAAAGTGAGGTGGTGAGCTAAAGAGCTGGTGTGCTAAAGTTAGCTATTGAACTAAATGAACGAACTAGTTCACTCAATTGAACTGAACTAAAAAGAGCGTTAAAAGACCTATAGTGCCCAACTCTAGTTTAGTATTGCGCTTGTACCTTGGACTTTGGACAAGGCTTCTTCAAGGGAACATATGACAGATGTAGTGAAGTGGTCGTCCACATTATTCAGACCGACTATGTCATTCGGTTCGTAAAGAAGTTTTGAATTTAAGACTTTTTAAAAATTCTTCTCATGCAGGTGCCACCTTGTTTTCCTCACGTTTCTGTGGGCGGCAGCTTTAGGTACTTTATCAGCGAGTTTATACTATAAGTATATATATAATGGTGATCTTAGAACGAGTGGTCGTCCAGTACATTCCACCCAATAATTTTGTCTGACAGAGAGTCTTCGGAAAACCCAAGAGTTATTGTTGAGAAGCCTCTCCATCCTCAACGTGTGTCTGTTTGGTGCGGTTTAAGGTCCGGCGGGGTCATTTGACCTAACTTTCGAAATGAGGTTGGATCAACAGTTACGGTGGATGGATAGCGCTATCGAGAGATGATTAATGATTTGTTATGGTCGGAGTTGGATGGTATTGATCTGGACAACGTTTACTTTCAACAAGACGGCGCTACGTGCCACACAAGCAACGAAACCATTGATCTGTTACGGGAAAAGTTTCCGGACCGTGTTTTCTCTCGAAGAGGTGATCACGATTGGCCACAGAGATCTTGTGATTTAACACCTTGCGACTTCTTCCTTTGGCGCCACGTGAAAGATAAGGGGTACGCCAACAGCCCAGCGTCGATTCAAGACCTCAAAGATAGAATTCGTGAGGCTATCGAGGACATAGGGCAGCCACTTTGCGATTTGGTTATGGAAAATTTCATGAAAAGGATATGGTCCTGTAAGCGTGGTCGTGGTGGCCATTTGGCTGTGGTTTTTTTTCATTATTAACGGCATACCTTCCTCTTTATTATGAAATAAACATCCGATCATTTATCTCAAAAAATGGCATTTTCTTTGAATAACAAAATAACACCTCTTGTTAGAAAACCCTTTATGTAAGTGATTATTGAATACAGCTTTCGAGTTACGCGGACCAAAGTCTCTTTGTCAAAGTGTCTTCGGTTCGCATGACCAACTTTGGATATATCCCGGAGAATAAGATCATTTATCTCAAAAAATGGCAATTTTCTTTGAATACCAAAATAACACCTCTTGTTGGAAAACCCTTTACATTGGCCCTGAGACCAAAAAAATACTTGGCGCAGAACATTATTATACGAATTGACCCAACAAAATGTAAATTCGATGAAATTAAAAATCTGTGTACCAATCGAAATAACTGGAATAATCTTGTAGAAGCCCTATGTTCCCTAGAGGAATAAGTAAAGAAAAAACGTATATGTGTCGAATTTTTTCCATGTTTACAAATTCAATGAGGTCGAAGAAAACTAAGCAACCTTGCGCCTTGAAGCATAAAACATGTGTTTTAGAAGGTTTCCACTTTTCACGAAAGTATTTTTTCCAAACTTCTACCGCCATCTATAGATGGCAATTCGGCTAATTTTGGAACCGCCAAAATTAGTATAATACAATTTTTTTCTTCTTTATTTTCAGGTACTAAATCTATTTGTCTATCTGAAACTCTTTGTCATATGAGAGGTAATTAATAAAAAATTTATTTTAAGACAATATTGTTTGGAAATTACAATTTCCAAATATGGTATACCTGGTAGTCAAATGTGAGTTTAGTTTATTCCTTAGGGATTCGGAAGATGTACGGTTATTCTGCAGTAACGATACAATGAATTGTGTGGAAAATTCTACACCGAGAGTACAATACATTTCTGTCTCTTTCCAAATGTTGCTCGGTGTACTTCTATATGGACGAATAATTGTCTGAGTTTTCTTTTGTTATGTCTAAGGATGAACTCGCACGTGTGTATAAAAAGATCTCGCTGTATTCAAGGTATGAATTTCGTGACTGATAGTTGTCAAATATTTTGAAAAGAAAAGATGTATTCTTAAATTTTCTGAGTTATTTTTTTTGTGCTGATCTGCATTGTTTACTTCAGACGCCAGTGGCTATGATTTCACGTAAACAATTCACCGGCGGAGGAGACAACGTTAATAACCTGGCTGGAATGGGATATGGAATACCCGAAAGATGATCAACATCACACAACGTATTGTATAGGTGCTGTGCGTGTCTCGAGTGCGAGTGTATTTTAGGTGATTTTTATGACCCACAGACAGAAGATCGACGAGCAAAACTAAAGCAGATGTTTTTTTTCGTAACATATCCTCCTCCTCCTCCTGAACAGTTCAACTCAGCTCATAACCAATGTTGTTTTTTTTCGGCGGTTTTTGGTTTAAAATCATTTCTTGTTTCGTTGGTTGAGAATTCTCGCAAGGAGATGATAATGGATATTTGGTAGGAATTTGAAGCCTCGTCATTGTTAATCATATACTCGAATGTATTGGAGTATTTAATGGCTGTGAGTTGTTCGAAAATTCAAACACTCATCAAGAATCCTTTGGGATTAACAACACTACAGAGATAGCATGACATAGGCTAACTAATTACTTATGAAGCAATGAAAATAAGATGTTTTCTTTAAGTGGTGGTCATGAGTCATTTTTCAAAATTTAGTTGAGTTTATGGAGTAGCAACAATGTATTTTCAAAGCAAATATTTTATTTAATTTTTAACGATAATGAAATGGAGTGAAATGTGCATATTTGTACGAGTATTAAGGAAACCTAAAATACATAGAAAGCAATTAGTAATCCGTACTTGAATCATACCGTAGCGGTTGCAAAAGTACTGATTTTCTGAAACCAAGTACAAAATACTTGATTCATGTACGGATATGTACGGATTTTTAAGTTCTGAATTCTTCACTTTAGCGCTCTTTATGTCCGATTGGACTTACTTTAAGATGAAATATAATTACTTCAAGAATAAAGCAATTGATTTTATTTCACAGAAGAACGAAAAGTTTAGCTGTAATTATTCGATGGATAACAGTGAAATGTATACTTCAACTACAATTTGTTTAAACAATTTACATTTGGTACATCTCGGCCTATGTAGCGAAATCAGACGAAACATACACGGGGCAAAATCGACTTTTTTGATATGTTTGAATCGAAAGAAAATATATTTGGAACACAAATTTTTAAATATTATATATTTCTGAGCAAATAAATTCTATTTGATAATCAATAAAATATATTTGGAATGAATATATTAATATATTACAACAAAATATATTTGCAAACTAAATTTCTCAAATAAAGTATATGTTTAAGTACAAATAAAGTTATTCTTTAGGAATTTCTCCAAATATATTTTATTTAAAAAATAATTTCAAATCTTGTGCCGACTTTTTCGAATTTCATTTTTAATTTTTTCTTTGTTCCTAATTGTACATCCCAGTTATGATACCTTATGCAGCATTGACTTTTGTTTCAAATCAATCATTTTAAATTTAAGTATTCCAAGCCATCATTAGTTGTCAATCCACCGAAAAATTTATTTTGATCCAAAATTATAGAATTTCAGTTATTATTTATTATTTTTACGAACATTAAAAATTTCCAAAAAAAATTATTTTGAATTACTGAGCAATATAACGCAATTTAGGTACTTTCTGAATACTTAAGTGCAAATTGTTAATTTGTTTCGAAAAATAATAGTCCCAAACAAAAAAAATTGGAGTAAACAAAGATTTGTTTAGAACAACATCTTCCCAAATATATAACCTTTGTGTGTACTAAATATTATATATTTAGAGTGTACCCTAAACATTTTTATGTTTCAAGCCGAATATGTTTGGGACAATATACTACAGGAGCGATTTTTTTTCAGCGTGTATACTTAGTAGAGACATAAATACTGTTACACACATTTTATTCTACACTATTAAATGTAATGAATCCTTTTGGATCATATATAAATTACACTATGCAACCAAATTTTTGTCCAAGTGGATGGATAACAGTTTCTGGTGCAATTAGGTGTCACAAGCACGAAAAAAATATTAAAAACATTTTTTATGACACATTTTTTTAAAAATGTTTTTTTTTAATTCCAGCTTTCTTGGAAAATACATTCAGTATTTGGACCATAATTTTTCAAGTATAAGCCTGATTGAGCCGTGTTATGCCTCAAATTAAAGGGAATTATGAGGGCTACATATGCTGCAAATATTGCTTTCACGTAGAATCTTTGTTTTAGTAACAGTCGTCAAAAATATGGGAAAAATGATTTTTTTTTTAAAACACTTATTCCTGGTACAAAAAAAAACATAAAAAATAGAAAAAAATCGGAAAAATTATTTTATCAGCATGCTAGCGAAGAAAACACTGTATATTTGAAAAAAAAATCTATGGATAGATGTTAAAGTTATGAGCCATTTTGTAAATGTTAAGGAAATTAAAAAAAATCTTCTTTCATATTTTTTCGATTTTAAATGATGTTTTTGCTTATATTGAATTCGCCATATGTGAGAGGGACATATAAGAGACATTGCACTTGCATTTTATTTTATGAGGATTGATGTCAGAAATTATAAAATTATAGAGAGGACGAGGTTTAATGGCCGTTCTTAACCCTCCATAGAACATGATATGCAATGTGAGAGCTATATTGGATGAGATCTGCTCAGGTAGAGAGTCATTCAACAATATTTGTGGTTTTTTATTTATGAGGTTTCCATTCAGTTGCGCCTTTTAGGGTCATGGACATTCCAGTAGTATATACAGATAGTAAAATTATATGTATTGGGTTTCTACGTTCGAAGCAAACTATATGTCAGCTACAGGTACTGAAACTTATGTACCTTAAATCCGGAATTTATGAATGAAATTACTTATTAATAAATTAGTGTAAATTAGTGACCAAAGATAAGGCAGAACTACTTGCATCTCGGATGAAACAGTACAATATTTTGGCCCCAGATGTTAACATATATAGAGTCCGTCATATTCCTTACAAACAATTTTACACAACTGTGGATAACATATGCTTTTGCAAGGACATTCCCGGATTGTTCGAGGAACTTAATCAAACATACAATTCAAAAGAATGGCGGTTATTTGTTGACAGCAGTAAAGAAAGTTTGAAAGCAGTACTTTTGCACAACGGAAATCAGAAACCGTCGAGTCCCATTGCTCATGCCGTCAACACTAAGGAATCATACGAAACAATGGCTAAATTGACAAAATACCTAAAATATGAACAACATGACTGGAAAATTTTGTTGCGATTTAAAAGTAGTTGGGATGTTATGTGGAATGCAAGGCGGATATGAAAAATATTGCTGTTTTCTATGCCTCTGGTATAGCCGAGCTCGCGAGGATCATTACAGAAGAAAGAAATGGCCAACATGAAAAGACATTACATGGAGTGAAAACAACATAATATACACACCTCTCGCCCAAAAAGAAAACATTATTTTGCCACCACTGCATATTAAGCTGGGGCTCTTTAAAAATTTTGTAAAAGCCTTAAGGAAAGATGGCAATTCACTCTCATATTTAAAAAGTTTATTTAAAAATCTTTCTTTTCAAAAAATCGAAGAAGGCGTTTTTGATGGGCCTAAAATAAGGAAACTAATGAAAGATGTAAATTTCGAATCATATTTGACGTCGGATGAAATTGCAGCATGGAGGTCGTTAAAGCAGGTAGTTTCAAATTTCCTTGGATCCAATAAAAGCCCGCAATATGAAACAATGATTAATGATTTGTTAAAAACTTATGAACAAATTGGTTAGAAATATAGTTTTTTATATTTATGTGTATAATACATACACGCTGAAAAAAATCGCTTCTGTAGTATATTGTCCCAAACATATTCGGCTTGAAACACTTATGTGTTTAGGGTACACTCTAAACATATAATATTGGGTACACACAAAAAGTATATATTTGGGAAAATGTTATTCTAAACAAATCTTTGTTTACATCCCAGTATGTTTTTATTTGGGACTATCATTTCCGAAACAAATATTTGTTTGCACTTAAGAATTCAGAAAATACGTTAATTGTGTTAAATTTTTTATAAATTCAAAGTTATTTTTTAAGACATTTTTAAAGTTCGTAAAAATAATAAATAATAATAATGTAAATCGTATAATCGTGGATCAAAATAAATTACTTGGAGGACAAGAAATGATGACTTAGAATACTAACTCAGAAATTTTAAAATGATTGACTTAAACTGATGTTAATGCTGCATATGGTATTGTAACTGGGAGGTACAATTCGAAACCAAGGAAACGTTTTAACTGAAATTCTAAAAAGTCAGCAAAGTTTTGAAAATCTTTTTTAAATAAAATATATTGGGATAAATTCCTAAAGAATAATTTTATTTGTATTTAAACACCTATTTTATTTGATAAATTTAATTCGCAAATATATTTTGTTGTAATATATTAATATTTGCGTTCCACATATATTTTATTGATTTTCAAATAAAATTTATTTGCTCAGAAATGTATAATATTTAAAAATTTTTACAAATATATTTTCTTTCGATTCAAACATATCAAAAAAGGAGATTTTGCCCCGTGTCCCTCAAAATTCATTTCTTGCATTCTCATTTATACTTTTTCCCCGAGAATCTTGGCGACGTAAGTGACGAACATGGCGAAAGGTTTCACCAAGAATTGAAGTCCATCGAGCGGCGTTCCCAAGGGCACTGGGATGAAAGAATGATGGGAGATTATATTTGGTTCCTCATTAGAGAAACCGATTCCGAAATCTACAAACGTCAACAAAGAACTCACAATTACTTCTAATGAAACGTGTACACGTAAATAAACTCAAATGTACATAATATAAATAAAAGTAACAAATAAAATCGCTATTTAAACAGAAATTTAAAAAAAAAAAGATTTGTTGAGATTCTCTTACCTCTACCAAAAAGGCTATAATTTCTACATTTAGATTTTTTTTAGATTTTTTGCAAATAGGCATTATTTTCTTCGTTAGGATGCAAACTTTTAAAAAATGGAATAAAATATTTTTTTCGATTGTTTTTCTATTTTTTATGTTTTTTTTCGTGCCCAGGAATTTTTTATTTATTTTTTGAAAAAAATCTACTTTTTCCAATTTGTTTAATGACTGTTACTAAACCACTGTTTTTAAGTGAAAGTGATATTTCCAACATTGGTAGCCCACATTAATAGCTTCAATTTAACGTATAAGTCGACCTGATCGGGCATATACTCCAAAAATTATAGTGCAAATACTAAGGGTACCTTCGACGATATTAGTATTTTTAATAAAATACTCGTCCCTTTGGGAAAGTGTCCACAGCATGAATCAGAGTAGTCTTAAGAGATTCTAAAACTGTCCACAATTTGTAGTCCAGTGGATTTAAATCAGAGCTGCCAGAGAGCCATTCATCAGAAGAAATGAAAGCTGGCAAATTGTTTTAAAGCCAAGTCTAGGTCATTTTAGGCTTATGTGCCGGCGCTGGATCGTACTGGAAAGTCCATGCCATGGTTTTGGAATAGGGAATGGTTAAGAGGTTTCATAACAGCTTCCAAAGCGGTTTCTTGGTAATTTTTGGCCAATGTTTTGACCCCTTGTTCACAAAAATTCAAGTCAGTGACCCCATCGTAAGAGCACCCCATCAAACCACGATTGAAGCTGTATGATGGACCTGTTCGACCCGTGGAATCACTTGAGATGCTTCCTTAGACGACCGTGCATACACCATAATACTTCATTTGTTGAATTTTTCTTGCAGTGTAAAATTTATTTCATATGTGAACAAGATTTTTTTTGTAGAATTTATCAGCGTGCTACACCAAGAGGAGTTTGCATTTTTCTTTTCTATATTTTATAAAGCTGAAGTCAACAAATGTCCATTGTGTGCTTTGAAAGCTCCAAGTCTCAAGTCTTTTTTGATAATTCGACGCATTGGCTTTTGTGTAATATTCATCTCACGGGCCACGATTTTCTGGTTTCGGAGCGAAATTCGCAGAATTCTTGATTTGATGACCTGCGGCGAACAGTACGAGGGCGTCCCGACCGGTGGCGGTCTTTGACATCTCAAGTTTCCACGGGTCACGATTTCCTGGTTTCGGGGCGGAATTCGTAGAATTCTTGATTTAATGACCTGCGGCGTTCGAACAGTACGAGGGCGTCCCGACCGGTGGCGGTTTTTGACATCTCCAGTCTCCTCAAACAGTTTTATGCACCTGTCGATGAACATGAGACTAATCCCTAAATATACCTAAATATCTAAATCTGAATCGATTTTCTTGAAATTCGGCAAAGTTGGTCGATAAATCAATAAATTCTACCATGCTAAATTTCAAAACAATTTGATGTAATATACAGCTTCTACAGGGCTACAGGGCTAAAGGGTCAAATCAGACGAAACATATATATGGGGGCTATATATCTGAGCCGATTTCAACCAATTTCAATGGGGTTCTTTCCAGATATGAAAGACTCCTATCTGGAAAATTTCAGCACGATCGGAGTGAAGTTGCAACGAACAACATAAGATGGACAGACGGACAAAATGTCGAAATACATTATCCCATAGCTAAAGAATATTAATTAAGGCTGCATCAAGCCCTCATATCTCCCCAATCGATGAAGGGATATCAAAGTGGAATTCCAAACGCAAAGCGGGAAAGATGTCGCACACTAGGCCAAAGGACTTCAGGCCAATTAGCCTATCCTTCTTCCTATTGAAAGGTCTGCAAATATTTTCAGATTCTTTCATTAGAAAAAACCTGGATACAAAACTCCTATCGGGGAACCAACATGCTTACAACAAGGGCAAGTCAACAGAATATGCCCTGCAGGAGCACTACCGAATCGTCCCTACATTTCAAGGTGGCCTTTCTTGACATAGAAGGGCTTTTAACAACATTCACTCAGATGCGGTAATTGCGGCTTTCTCAGGGTGAATTCTAGCTTGGTTACACAAATTCAAAGCCTGCTCAACGGAAGGCGCATAACAACTAGTCCTCGGTCCACATATCTAGCAAGGTTTGTAAACAGAGGTACCTCTCAGGAGTACTGCCCCTCTGATGGCTCTAAATGGGCCAGAAGCAGTTGTTTGGGCGTTAACACAAACAAGACAGAATTGGTTATTTTTATTAGTGCAGCATCTCAAGGATTACTCTGGAGAGGAAATTGTCATTCAGACTTAATGTACTGGAACGAGTAGGGAAGACCAATGTCGCCTTTTATTACTGCAGGAAAGCTGTAGGGAAGTTGTTAGAGAATCAATATTTCATAAAATTGTAACCCTCTGCCGGGGAGGTACTGGAGAGTTATCGTGCGCACCAGCCAGCAAACAGACAGACGGACGGACGTTGCTCAAATTACTTAAAATGACCCAAAACGGATTTCCGCCGAACATACTTGGGGTCTTAGGTAACTCCTTCGATGTATTACACTTTTGGCCCGTAGCAAATGATGTATGTATACCCTCGTCAGACTAAAGTCAGGGTATAATAATAAAAGGTAGCTAAATCTGGCGAATAATTTTGGTCATCGCAAAAGTTAATGTGTGAACTGGTGCATTGTCCAGATTGTGAGCAAACGCGGCACCCATCTTGCGCACAGCTTTCTCATCATCAACTTTTCCGTCAGTATGCTATTTATAGCACTTTTTGAAATGCCTAGCTCAAGAACCTTCAACCGACGATCATCGAATAACATTTTGTGGATTTTTTTACAAATATGGCGTGGATACCTCTAATGGTCGACCACTACGGTGTTCGTCGTGGCAGCTCGTACGAAGGAGCAGACTCCCCCAGAGTAGAATCTAGTTCGGTTCTAATATTGGTTGGATGGAGACCTGAACCTAACCTACATTTTGGTGACCAATTTTTGCGATGTTTAAAAATTTGCTGAGATCGTTTTCTTTTGAGTGCCGCCATCTATATGTCATGTCGGCTAATTTTGGGACCGCCCTCGTATATATCAGTAGTTCGTATATATCAGTATACTTTTGCCCTCCTCCTTGGTTAGGAGCGGAGCCCAGCTAAAACTCCTTGCCATTCTATGGGTCATTGCACCCGCTTGGATTGCAACTCCACATCCGATAATATTCTCTCCCAGCGATTTTGGTTTCAACAACAGCCACCACGTTGCACCCAATAGGGACCTCACCAATAGTCAGGCCGGATCCTGCTTTCCGAGGGCTTTCTTGACTACCGTGGTACCGGATTAAATGCTCTGGTCAGACTACGTAGCCAAAGATTCTACCGGTTATACTCTAAAAAATCTAGAACTGATGGCCAGTCTGGGATCACGGTCCAGTCCCCATCCAGGGAATAGATGGGAAATATAGGATTAGTACATCCCCCATTTTTAAAGACAGTAGCATTACTGCATATTGTGCACTTAAAAAATAGAGCTTATGAAAATATCCACTACAGCAGCAAGGACTCTTTACAATGAGGTTTCGGCCAGCGTTCATCTTTTCCACCAATATTTTCATAACATAAAGTGTCAGGAGAAGGTAGCGGACTAAATTTTTTCCGGTGAAGATTATAGAATGATCAATTCCACGATAGCCGGTCCTATGTAACGGATTGACGGGAAGCAGCAATTCTTTGACCGGGGCTGCCACCTCGGTACTATGTGTTTTATGTTCGTTCATATTTTCGCCTTGGGAGAGGCACATCTCGGAGTGTCTGCTCCGAATTCTTTTGGCCGTGCCTAGATCGTGAAAAATCCCGGACCAGTGCATTATTTCTGCTCTGTCTGCGGGAACCTTATGCATCCGCGTACAACATCAGTAAGGTGTAACCGAAGTAAGTAGTGGGTGCATCTCAGAGGTTGATCTGGCCTCAGCCACATCAAAGAGTATCACCGCGCCTGCTATGCCTCCGTATCCCTCAGTGTGTCCCAGGAGGAGCAGTCTCATTGTCGTCAGCTTCGTCGTATACGTCATCAACGTCATCGATTTAAGGGACACCACTGCAATCTCCCTTACAGCAATTAACAATTAACACCACATATTGCTGTACCAAGTCCTCAACATGCATCCTTTTTGCAATTTAATTGCAATGGTCTCCGTGACAAAATCAATGAGATTCATGAATCGGAGAAACATCAAGGTCGCTGCTGTCCAGGAAACAAAGCTGAGCGACACATGCCACTTGCAACTCTAGTCCAGGCAGGAGAACCGACCGGACGGCAGTCACATTTAGTGCTACCACTGTTGCTGACCCAAAGGGTTTCGCGTATTATTTTAACCGGCAATTTATAGAGATCCCGTAGAGTGACGGTGCGAAAAGGAGTCATGCGTCGTATTCATGCTCTCCGAACCGAAGAAGTACCACCACAATTTACAGTTGGGGAAGTTGCAAATATTATTCGTAGCGCTAAGTAATCCATAGAGCTTGGCCCCGACGGAATATCTATGCTGAGGTTAAAGCAGTTAGACATACCGGAAGTCGAGTATCTGTCTAAAGTCCTTAAACTGTCCTTGACCGCTCTGACAATAACCAAAGCCTGGAAAATGGGCATAATGGTCCCGCTGAAGAATCTAAGAATCTCTTCTCTCACCATTAGCAAAGACACTTGATCTTTAATCCTCCCGGGTCTGATTCTACATTTTCCAATTGCTAATCATCAACACGGATTCTTCAAGCAGCATTGTACGACTACTGCTTTACACGCCATAACCACGCGAATAAGCCGCGGTCTTAACCAGAACAAGCCTGGTGACAGGACCGCCCTTGTGACGCCTGACCTATCGAAGGCCAGCTACGCCACGCTTTTTTAGGACATCACCAACACGTCCCTCCCGAATAGTTTGAAACCTTGGTTAATTTTATATGTGAGCGTCAGTCGTATGTGGAATTCAGAAGAAAAAAGACAAACCCCGTAGAGTGAAACGGGAAGTTCCCCAAAGGGGTGTGATATCTCCGGCACTGTTTAACCTCTACCATTCTGCAATTTCCAATCCAATTAAAATCGTATCAATTATGATGTACGATTCTGGCGTCGGGCCCCTTGGATTGCGAGGAACCGGACGGTATCCGCCACCAAATCATCGGCCACACTGTTTACTGCATGGACAGCGCAAGTGAAGGAGCAACTCAATGTGATAGTCGATGACACAAGAAATACGACCACCTGTTATTGGTGTGACATTTGATAGCCTCTTCAGATCTAATGCGCATGCCACAGCTATCTGAAAAGTAGGAACAATGTCCTCAAGTCGCTAGCCGGCAGCACTCATGTCTTCTGTGGACCACCTACATGAGGAGACGAAGATCATACTCGTTGCTACTATTCTAACCAGTTGTGTCTGTATATTGAACGAGGTAATAGAGGTGGCAAACTATCGATGGTACTACCGATAGTTTAATTATGACTATCGATTGTTTTCTGTTCAGGTTCACAATCTGTTTGATACACAAAGTTATCAATAATACGTACATCGGTACCGGCAAGATCTTTCAGACTTCCTAGAAATACCGACCCCAGTATATCAAGACGTTGTTTACTTAATGAGGGACAGTAGTAAAGCAGGCCAACCTTCTCTTCTATCATCGATCCATCTGCATAATCCCAGAGTTACAAGGACCAATTGAGGTCCCAAGTACTACCGCGGGCAATGTCCGTCAAAATTGACACAAGCGTAGACAGTCTTTTCCTCTATAGTGTGGGGAGATATGTTGACCCTTTAAAGTCGTATTTTGGCCAGATTTGTCTAACTGCCTTACAGGTGTCAATTTCGGTCCATCTTTCATTGAACTGCCTCTTACCTATGCCAAGGCTTCATCTATAATTTGTAATGTCGTCCCTTTCCTAGCAAGTTCATCGACTTTTTAGTTCCCCACTATGCAATGACCGGGTGCAATGACCCATAGAATGGCAAGGAATTTTAGCTGGGCTCCGCTCCTAACCAAGGAGGGGGGCAAAAGTGTCCAGAAACACGGAATTGTTTGGTACTCATGCACATAGTGCGTGGGGGCGTTGGTCGACGCATATATTCACCTGGGTCTTTAGAGTACGGTGGGGTTAAGCCTAACGGCAGGAACTCTCCTTAATCCAGAATACCCACCGTCTTTAGAAATGGGGGATCTACGAATCCTATAGTTCCCATCTATTCCCAGGACGGGGACTGGACAGTGATCCCAGACTGGTAGTATCTTCGGCCACGGGAGTCAGGAAAGCCTTGGGAACGCAGGTTCCGGCCTGGCTATTGGTGAGGACCCTATTGGGTGCAACGTGGTGGCTGTGGTTGAAACCAAAATCGAGAATATGCTCGGATATGGAGTTGCAAACCAACTAGGTGCCATGACCCATAGAATGGCAAGGAGTTTTAGATGGACTCTGCTCCTAACCAAGGAGGAGGCAAAAGTGTCCAGAAACACGGAATTGTTTGGTACTCATGCACATTGTGTATGGGGGCGTTGGTCGACGCATGTATTCCCCAGGTGTTTACAGCACGGTGGGTTTAAGCCTAACGGCAGGAACTCACCTAAATCCGGAAGTCCTACTGCCTTTAGAAATAAAATGTCCGCCATTGTGATATTCATTCCATATCAGTGGTCTGTTTACGTAAAAAATTTTAAAACTAATGTAAACATATAATATGGTATTTTTATGAATCACTGTCAAGGTTCGATTTGTATTTGGAATTATTTTCCTTCTTACTGTGGGGCAGAGCTGAAAATCAAAAGTGGATTTCGGTATCGTTTTATTATAAATATACATATTTTGTGTATAAGAAATGTTAAATTTGTATATAAAGGACAACCCTTCTTTGCTGAAATTGAGACTAATAGACACCATTTGTGGCGTTCTGTGTCTGAAGGATAAAAACAGAAATTTTCAATCAAAGCATAATTGATTATCAAAAGTATTAATAGTCGAAACAATCCTTATGATTTCCAACGAATTACCATCTGTTTCATTTTGCCAATTTTTCCGATAGCACACATTTCAATCTATACCTTTTTTTCGAATACATAATTACAATCCACACAAAAAAAATACAATATATACGTACGTACAATTAATGTCATAAAGATAAATGTTAAAAGGGAAAAATTACCTTTGAAACAAAACAGATTCATAAGAGCCATATGGCTGGCACTACTGTGGCTCTGGTAAATGGCAATTAACGAAATCCCGAAATCCATTGAATTGAAAAAAGGTACAAATCCAGAAGTCACTCAGTGACTGACTACTTACCTGTAGCCACATTGTTGGGTCGCCCCGACAAACGCACAATAGGGAGGAACCTCCATCCAAACAAGCAATCCTACACAAGCTGAAACTGTGTATGGTTCCGCCGATAGACGGTACAGAGCGGCGGCCGCATCAGTAGCGGCAGAACAAATTGGAAATTGGGTAGCAATTTATACACACCGTAATAAACGGTTTTTTTCTGCTTCACAAAAAAACGGAGGAGCACTTCAAAGCCTTCATATCGATCGTAACCGTAGAGAAGCAATTATAAAAAATTACAAAAAAGGTTCGCGAGCATAAAATCGTATTTATTTCGAAACAGAAACGGAGAAGTGAAACACACATCCCTATTTGTAATGTGATAAAAGGATATAAAGACACTTTCCAATACACTCATCCACACTTCACATACACATACACTCTGTGATGTACTGGGTTGGGAGTAGCATGAAAAAAGTATCCGATAAATGTTATGGAGGTTATAAAAATCCTTTTAAACATGAATCATAAACACATGGGAATATACGAGTGTGTTTGGAGACACAGTGGTTGAAGCACAGTGGTTTCAAAGAATAATGTTGTCATTTCGTTTGAAACACTTTAAAATATTTATTTATATGAATTACAATATAAAGTAAATGTATATTCTAATTTTACGGTCCAGGGAAAAGCCGGTTGACAAAGACCATGTTGTTTGTAATATTTTTTGTAGCGAATGTCCAGAGTCTCTGGTGGGGATCGAACCCACGACCGTCAACTCATAGGTGAGCACTCTAACAAATCACCTACTGGGGCGCTCTACTTTAAAAATTCCCTTGAAGCTGCCTAAACCCTGTCATCTTAAGCCCACAAACCACACAACAATGTTTCTGGATTAGGAGCAGTTCACCCATCTGTGCAGCAGCAGGGTTTTAAAGGCGGCTGATGCAGCCTTAGAGAGGAGGAGGTTTATCTGTAGAAGTCCAATTTTTGTCAATCGATAGCCAGACCCTGTAGCTCCTCAAGAACAGTGAAGAGTATAGCGCGTTCTCTATCTCACTGCACTTGCCTCTGGGGATGTTGCAGTCTTCCTCTCGCCTGTTGATGACAGCAAGTACTCCGAGAATTTTAGCGATAGTATAGTTTTAGGCGCTCATAGCTCTTCCGACCATAGATATAAAGATAAACTTTTGCATGAATGAGAAGCCTCATTATTCCGTCTTTCCACACAATATTAGCAAGACAAATTTGGGGAAAATTTGGAGATATAATCAATAGGTCTCTTCAAAAATAAAAGAGCTGGAAATAAGATGCCAACTATCGGGGATATAGAAGAAACGGTGACACGAGTCACTACAACTATTAATGGCTCGCTATAAGCCTCATATCCCAAACTAAAGGCAAGGGGCAAAAAAAACTACCGCCATGGTAGTCATCTCTATAACTTATGCTGAGGAAGTGCCGCAGGAAGCTCTTTAATAAGGCAAAAGCCACAATAGCCCCACAGGACTGGGACACATATAAGGAAGAACTCAAGCAGTACAAAAACGAATTGAGAAAGGCCCAAAATAAATCCTGAAAAGCTTTCTGCAGTGGTGCAGAAAGCTCATCCAAAGACTCAACATCTTGTACTATTGGGTACATCAAGAAAGATAATAGTTCTTGAATTACGTCCATCGCTGGGAGTGCTTCTGGATAAACATTTCTACGGCAACTCTGAAGAGGCATTGAATAATTCAATTGGGGATTTCTTTGAAGTGCAGCCATCAGAAGTCGCCGGCGATATTGTAATCGAACCTAGAATTTTTTGGCTGTAAAAAGCTTTAAATCTATTAAGTCACCAGGACCAGACAATGTGTCGCTGGCGGAGCTACACACAGCAGCAAATACAATTGTTCCCTGGGTCGGAGAGATCTAAACAATTTGTATTAATGAGGCCCATAGAGATACCAACAAAATAGAGAGAGACCAAGGTTGAGTTCATCCCAAAAGCGCAAAAACTGTCCCATACATGAGCTAAGCCAATCAGTTATTAATAGATAGTTACCTTAGGACTAAAATTGATCACATGTTACTGTCCAATCAACAGCATACACAAAGCAAGGGCAGGTCCACCGAGCATGACCTAATCAGATTAATTGAAGGATTGGTAGCTTTCTTAGATATAGATGGTAACGGCGTTGGCAACCCAGGTGTGTGACAACAATATACGAAGGTTTATTCATAACTTTTTGATTATAAGAAGGACTTCAAATAGCAATTATTGATCCTAATAAACCTCCATCGATTTGCCAGCAGAGTTACGCTCCAAAGAGCATTCTGCTTCTCTACTATGGAATCTCTCCATGAAAAGTATTCTGCTTTCTCCAGGGAAGATTAGTATTGTAGTAAACGTCTATGCAGATTACGTGGTAATAGCGGTTAAAGGCAATTTTCATTTAACAGCTCCATCGATTTGTCAGCAGAGGAACGCTTCAAAGGGACGTCTTGTCTCCTCGGTAGTGGAATTTATCCATGAACGGTATTCTGCTTTCTCTGGCAAGAAGAGATTTAAAAATAATGTCATGCAGATAACGTTGAAATAGCGTTTAAAGAGATTTGTCAGCAGAGGTACGCTCCAAGGAGCATTCTTCTACTCTACCATGAAATCTCTCCATGAAGGGTATCTGCTTTCTCCAGGGAAGATGATTGTTCTAGTTATCGTCTATGCAGATGACGTGGTAATAACGGTTAAAGGGAATTTAATTTAACCGTTCCATCGATTTGTCAGCAAAAGAACTCTTCAAGGGGTCATCTGGCCTCCTCGTACTGGAATTTATCCATGAACAGTATTCTGCTTTCTCTAGCAATATGAGATTTAAGGTTATTGTCATGCAGACGACGTGGAAATAGCGTTTAAAGGGAAGTTTTCGAATGCTCTTAGAGACATGCTACAGAAGACCCTTTCATTTAACCGCAAGTTTGGCTTCCAGTAATGGTCTTGAAGTAAGCCCGACCAAGACAGAAGAAGTTAATTTCAGCAGGAGATACAAGGAGATATCAACTGCTGTACCTGCCTCCTTGGGGGTATTGAAATTCCCTTCTCAGAAATGCGAAAATATTTAGGCATTTCACTAGACAGTAAGCTAAACTTCAAACCCTACCTTCTGGAAACAGAAAAAAGGATGTGGTAGCGCTATATCTGCAAAAGAGCAACAGGAAACGCCTATATAAAAACGCTATACTGCAGTAGTCAGTCCGATAATATTATATGGCGTTCTTGTCTGGCAGACTTCTCTGCAGAAATCCACCATCTGTCCCATACTAAACAAAGTTCAACGAATGGATGTTATATGTATCACTGGTGCGCTGATAACTACACCAACTAAGGCACTAAACTGTATATTAAATTGTAAGCCTATAGACATTGTAGGAAGGTAATTTGCCGCAACTACTGCTATTAGATTTAGGGACTGGACGAGAATGAAACGTTCGCATCCCTGGTTACAGAAGATTCGTAAACTTCTAGACAGACGGTTTCAAACTCAACAACCAAGTGGGCTTTGGTGCCTTAGCTGTAGAACTTGAACTATTACTTGTAAAAAGACTGTCTGATCACTGTAGTGCTTATTAGGCAGAAATCATAGCTATTATAGAGGTAGAAGAATGGCAGAGAATCAATGTTCTGATTAAAGTCGGTATTAATCTGTTAAATAAACCAATGCTGTTGTCAAGTCCCTGTAAACTGTATTTCTGAATTTAAAAACTGCCCTGGACTGTTCAGATATCTTAGCGATATGGCTGAAGAGTTCAATATTCACCCGATTTTGGATGCGGGAACACAGAGACGTTCTGTAAATCAGATGAACTTGCAAGACTAGGAACTACCTTACACGCTCCAGGGGAAATTGAATATGTTGGCATGTCTTTAGCGATCTGCAAGCTCTTTTGGGAGGTGGTGCCCTTATGGCAACAAATAACAGGTGGTTACTACATAGTCAGAAACTGCGGACATTTCAGGCAGATGTGGCCTACATCAATCGTATCAACGTTCTGTCGTAGTGGTCGTGAAATGACTTTTGACGTAATTTTACATAATGGGCGACGCATATGGGATATGGTGAATATCTATTCAGATTTAGATATAGCCTCACAGACGAACTAGCTAGAGCAGGATCCTCTTCTAACAACCACCACATGGCACCAGTCGCAACGCCTCTGGAAGTCTTTAAAAAGGATATCTTCAATTACTAATTGAAACAAGCAGAGACCAGGTGGAATAAGACTGAAGCGCGACGAATATCCAATAGCAGCTGGTCACGATACAACACTCAACGAGCAAAGTTTCTGATCAGTCAAAATCGACGGAACTTGTCACGACTAGTCGCTGTGCTGACTGGCCACTGACAATTGGATGTCATGCAAAGGGGTTAAAACTACAATACAACGACCATTGTCGCAGTTGCGACAACGAGAAGGAAGAGTAGACGAAGGAGACACCTTCTCTGTTCCTGCCCAGCACTAATACAGCGCAGACTTAAAGCTTAAGGTCAAACCTCGTCGAGGCGTCAGATATAGGTCTGGGAGACCATGTCAAGTGCCTCAACCTATCAGACTGGATATATGTAAAGACACAAGAGTATAGCAGAAACTACGACAGTGAGGTGGTTATCAAAACGATATTTTAATATACTAATTGAGGATAGGGAACGGTTCTTAGCCACCACGTTAACCAACCAACCAACCAGCGTTCTTGTTGGTTCTGCTGTTCCTCGAGTTTTGTCACGAAGTGCTTGTAGTGACTGCTCGCTAGTTTTTGTCCAGTTGTTGTAGGTATCCTCTAAAATGGGTTGTGGATAGTATCTTCCTCTGTCATTCCCCTAAAATGGGTTGTGGATAGTATCTTCGTCAGCCTTGCGATGTCTGAGACCTTTTCCACAAAATGCCAAGAATGTCTTTGTGCTTTCCTAAGATCCTTCTTATTGATTCTAAGTTGCTCTAAATAGCTCTTCAGTCATTAGTGACCCCAGTACATTTGGCCTTGTTGAATAGCCTGTTACTGGTCCCTTTCCTGGAATTTAGCTCAAAAGTCCAACATTGTGTTTTAGTATTACCTTTGTAGCTTGGTTTTGGACAGGCTTCTTTAAGGGAACTATTGAATGGAACTATTGAATGGAACTATTGAGTGTAGTGGACCTGATTGTACAGATCGACTCTGTCATTCGGTTTGCAAAAATGTTTTAATTTAGGTCTTACATACAGGTGGTCATTTTGGTCATACAGGTGCCATTATGTCTTCCTCCCATTTTTGTGGACGGATGTTGTTGTTGTTGTAGTAGCAGTATATAAGTTTGTTGTTGCTTAGGTGTTGTTTTTATTCGTCTTGTGTAGTGGGTTCTGCTGTATTGGTTTTCCAGGCCAAGGAAGATGGCTGCTTCTACTGGTTGTGTCAAAATTAACCTGCGATCAAGTTGAGTATGTTTGGCAGGGCAGTTAAAAAGGTGTAGTGTGTCGTGTGCTCCCTGGTTACAAGCGGGGCCTGTGTTCGACGTGGTGTCATCAATCCTTGCCCGGTATCAAATGAGGCGGCTGCACCAGCCTGATTTTAATTGGGCCAATAGTACTCTTGTCCGTCGTGGTAAGTCCTCTTCCTCAGAGGCCACTGGTGGAGGGTGATCTCCTAGCACGCTATTGACTCTGTAATTATTCACGGATTCAGAGACTGCGTCAGAGTGTATGTCAGCCAGACCTGCCCGGTAAGCTCTTTGATCTAGAGGTTCTCTCTTGTAAAATTAGATGTCAAGCTCTAGATCACGAAGGTCTTCCCAGGGAGTTGGAAGCCCATCCACAAGATGGTGGTTGGGATGGCTGGGAGGGTAGCAACCATGCAGATACTGCTTTGACAGCAAAAAATTGTGTCGTCGCACGGGTATGATATTCGTTTCCTCATGTAGATGGTCCACAGAAGACATGAGGAGGCACCCTGTCGCAGTTCTCAGGGCGGCATTTTAGCAGGTATGTATGTTCTTCCACCGCGTCGCGCTCACATTCATTGAACACGCTGGTTCTGCATAGTTTACCACAGACCGACCCATCGCTTTGTAAGAGGTCAACAAGGTTTTGTTGTCTGTTCTGCCGGCTAACGACTTGAGGACCTTGTTCCTACTTCTCATGTTATTGCAGATAGCAGTAGCATGCGCGTTGGACCTGAAGAGGCTATCAAATGTGACATCAAGAACCTTAGGTTAATTTGTGGTCGGAATTCTTGTGCCATCGACTATCACATTGAGTTGCTTCTTCACTTGCACTGTCCATGCAGTAAACAGTGTGACCGATGATTTGGTGGCGGATATTTTCAGGTTCCACGCAGCGAAGAAATTGGCAATCTCAGCCAGGTAGACATTCAGCCTTCCACATATGTCATTGATCAAGGGGCCCGACGCCAGAACCGTACAGTCATACGATTTCAACGCCATCTGATGGAGGTGTAATTGCAGAAAGGTAGAGTTGAATCTGTGCCGGAGATATCACCCCACTCTGGGGGAACTCCCTGTTTCACTCTACGGGTTTTGGATTTCTTGTTTCTGAATTCCACATACGAGTCAGTACTACGTGGATGGATGTTATTTCCAATGGTGGAGGGTGTTTGAGGATTCGGCCTGGCCGAATTAATTGTCGTTTTCACCACTGTCACAATGATAAAAACACAAAAAGTGCTTATCTTTTAAAACTACTTTTCGAAACGAAAATTTATAGTTTATTTATCGTTTTTTAGGTTTTTGTTTTATTTTGAATGCAACAAAAATGAAACGTACATTTTACATTCAGTTTTCGTAAATGTCACTCACTGCCACATCCTGTTAACATATGCCACACATGCGGGTCGGTTTGAATCGGGTCCTCCAGGCCACATTTCATCGCACACTCACTCACACACACTCTCTCACAAACATTCGTCGAAAAAAAGGACTAAAGTGTTGGGAAAAAATTGCTGTTTTGTATTGACATGAACATGTTTTGCGTGCGTTTTTTTCACTTCAGTATCTGGTTGGCATTTTATGGGTATTTAGTATGCCAAAGATGTCAACGCAACACAGGACAACAAGAACCAAGGATGCCAAAAGGATGTGCACACCACACCGCACCGCACGGCTCACCACCAAATGTACCTTTTTTGTTAACAGGATTTGTTTGGTGCTTCTCCATTCGTTTGTGTTGTTTGAAAAAAAAAATATTTTTTAACTGTTGAAATTTGTTTGTTGTTTTAATCACTTTGCTTTTGTTAAGAGTTACCGCTTTACTTTTTTGTTAATGTGCGTGTCAAGAACATGTTTAATGACCTTTTAGTTGACACCCGATGAGTGTGTGTGCGGGAAGGAGGATGGCGAAGGAGCCATGCGATGAAAGGACTAACATTTCCCAAAAATTTTATGAAAGACAACATGAATAGGAAATTACTATTTAGCAGAATATGAAAGCAAATCTGTCATTGACATTGTATAGCATATTTCGGAAATTGAGTTTCTTGTGTTCTTTTTTTATTTTGAAGAGAGTAATTATGAGGAAATAAGGAACAACATCTTTAAATCAACAATATTCATACATACATGTCTGAACAAAACTGGGTTGGATTATGTATGTATGTACTTATATGTGTATTTATAAATATTTCCTAGAATGGTAAATGAGTAATATAAATACAAACAATGTATTATGTCTTTTATTTATGACTACACAAAATTCTTGCCGTATAGTCTGTGGTTGTTACAATCATGGCAGTCTGTATAACATACTCACTTAGACTTTATAGTCAATTTGTTACCCCAGAGACGTAAAGGAAAATATAAGTTTCCCATAGCCTCTCCCGTTGAAGAAATTAAAGCTAAAGTCGGGCGGGCCGACTATGTAATACTACCGAAATCCAGGTTATACTACAGATACAAATTGTTTACTTTAAATATTTTTTTTTGTAATTTTAGAAATGAGAAATACAGCTTCCATAACGCTAGGAGGCCAAATCTGAGCTGATGTTCTTCAAATTCGACAATGTAGGTCCTTGGGTGATGAAACTCTACGCTGCTAAAATTCAAAATGATTGTATGTCAAATACAGCTTCTGTAGCCTTAACAGTTCAAATCGAAAGAAATATACATATAAATGGGGGCTATACGTAGTATGTTCAAAAAAATTTGCGAATTTTGTATTTTTTCAAAAAGAATTTATTTATTCATGAATATCTATTTTGTCACTTCTGCCAAAAGTTTTTTCCAATCCTCGAAGCACTTCAAATAATCATTTTTTGTGATCTTGTTCAGCTCCTCCTTCGATGCCGTCATTATCTCCTCAATCGTGGCGTAGCGTCGTCCTTTCATGGGCCTTTTCAGTTTTGGGAACAAAAAATAGTCATAGGGGGCTAGGTCAGGAGAATACGGTGGCTGCGGCACCATTACTGTGTTGTTTTTGGCCAAATATTCGCGCACAAGCAACGATGTGTGTTCAGGGGCGTTATCATGGTGCAAAAGCCAGTTTTTGTTCTTCCACAAATCCGGGCGTTTTTGGCGGATTGCTTCGCGCAATTTACGCATAACTTGCAGGTAATATTCTTTATTGACCGTACTACCCTGTGGCAAGAACTCATAATGCACCACGCCTCTGCAATCAAAGAAAACTGTGAGCTCGGGCGTCCGGCACGCTGTTCGTCCTTCGCATCTTCTCGGCCCTTTAAGAACAGTTTGTACCACCGATAAACGTTGCTTTGGTCCAAGGTAGCTTCACCATATGCCACAGTGGAATGCGTCAGCGCATTTTTTTGTTTTTCACATAAAATTTGATGCAGATTCTTTGATCCATTTTCTGAAATAGATAAAAATCGAAGACAAGTTAAAACACATCCAAGCACAACAGCTGTCAAAAATTAACTAAACATTCAAAATGGCCGACCGTGTCAACATAAGTAAGGGGCATGAGAACCAACATAACGCTACAAAAATATCAAAAATCAAATACACGTAAATGTGAAATACAGCTACTATAGCGCTAAAAGATCGGTAAAAGAATTGGAAGGACATTTCTATGGGGGCTATATCTAAATAGCCAATAGGGTTCTTCCCAGGTATTAAAGAGTCCCTTTTGCCAATCCTCAACAAGATCGGAGTGAAGTTGTCTATTCTTCCCAGGTATGAAAGAGTCCGTTTTGCCAAACCTCAACAAGATCGGAGTGATGTTGGGACCTTAATGAACAACTTATGATGGACAGACTGGCGGGTGGACGGACAGACATGGTTAAATCGACTCAGCTAGTTCTGAGCTGATCGTACACCTTAAGGTGGGTCTAGCTTTAGTTTTACTAGGTGTTACAAACCCAAAGAAAAACGTATAATACCCTGTTGTGTAGGGTATAATAAGATCAAAAGTTGGTGGATCTTAACATCAGCCAAGTTAGCTAACTCTTCAATGAAATGAGAGCTTAGGGTTGCCTGCCGCCTTCTAGAGAGAGCGGGCACATACACAGAACGTATTCTATTGACTACTCCTCCTCTTCGTCTCCACAGCTATGCCGTCCAATAAGACAGTGACCCATTATGACAGACAAGAGAAGTGAGACGTTTAGTCTCAATAACGACAAAAAAACGTTGGTGCATTTGGAGTTTAGACGAGCCACATCAGTGACCATCTTTCATTTATTGCCGCAAGTGTACTAGGTTAGGTTAGGTTGAATAGAGGACACGTTTAAACGTCTCATGTCCATGGACATAGACTTAAGCCAGTGGTTCGGCATGTTGTGCGCTCCTTATTTATGATTTTTATAACCCACGGGTTACAGAAAATCGGTACTAGACTCGAATTTTGTCAGTATCTTCCAGTCGTATCCTCTGAGATGAGTCAAGTCTGGCAATATGTCGGAACCGAAATATCTGGATCTTGCATGTGTGAAAGGTGGACAGTGATACAGAAAATGTTCCATCGTTTCGATGCTTTCCCTGCATGCCCTGCACTCGTCGTTTCCTGCTAGTCCTATGAAGATGTACTTGTAAGCTTGAGTGTCCCGTTAGAACACTCATCATCTTACTAATATCGATCTTGTTTAGTTTCTGAAGTCTTCTTGTTATACCCTCACTTTAGTGATATGAGGGTATATATCATTTGCTACGGCCAAAAGTGTAACACATCGAAGGAGTGACGTAAGACCCTAAGTATGTTCGGCGGATATTCGTTTTAGGTCATTTTAAGTCAAATGAGCAATGTCCGTCCGTCTGTCTGCTGGCTGGAGCGCACGATAACTCTCGAAAGGAATAACCGATTGCCTTCAAATTTGGTATGTGGTAATATTTTTTTCTATCTCCGGCTAAGTTCCAAGATGGGTCATATTGGTTCACTCCTTCTAGTACCTCCCTCACAAAGGGTTAACATTTAGTGAAATATTGATTCGCTAATAACTTCTACACTACTTATTCGAATCTTCTGAAATTCAACACATAGTATTAGTTTATTAGTAATTATCACCGACCCTTTCGGTACCTCCCACACAAACTGATAAATTTGCGCCAAAAGTTAACAGCTTATTACTTTAATACATGTGGATCAAAATACTTGAAATTTTGTACAGTGTAATGTTTTTATAGTGCCTATAGTCCGGTAAAAAATGGGCATTATTGTACCGCCCCTTTTGGTACCTCCCACACAAATGTACCGTTTTGCACCAAAAGTAAACAGGATATAACTTAAATAACAGTGCATACAAATACTTGAAATTGTGTACAGTGTTATGCTGTTATAGTGCCTACAGTTCTGTGAAAAATGGGCGTTATTTCCACGACCCGTTTGCTACCTCCCACACAAAGCTACCATTTTGTCCTAAAAGTTATCATCTTATAGCGTGAGTACCAATGTACGAAAATACTACAAAATGTTGCACAGTGTAACGCTTTTAAAGTACCTATAGCCCTGTGAAAAATGGGCGCTATCACCACGCCTCTTTTTGTACCTCCCACACAAAACGATCAAATATACCCAAATTGAATAGCTCATAACGTTAATATACCAGTGTACATAAACGCATATAATTTCGCACAGTGCAATGTATTTAAATATCTACTGTTTAGAGTATAATAGTTGTATTTGTTAAACCCCTTCTGGTACCTCCCACACAATTTGACAGATTAATTCGTGTAATATTCCATATTACATTACTCACAAAGTGAGGGTATACCTTAGTCGGTTTACCCGACTGAAACTTTCTTACTTGTTTTCTTTTCATTTGGGTCACCCCACAGTATCTTTGGAGTTGCTCCTACTGTTGCGCTATTCCACACAGTTTTGTGAGCCATCACCGCCCAGTGCTTCAACTCATTCTTTGTGGCTTCGAAAGGTTTCCAATTTTCCAAGTTTATTACTCGAAGTTCTCCCCTTTGAAGCCAAGCTGTTTGCCCGTTCATTTCCAAGCACTCCGCTGTGTCCTGGTAGCCAGCAAATACGCAATTGACCATGGACTGAGTAATCATTTATCGTTCTTTTACAGTCCAACACAGTTCTGGATTTGACCCTTTCCGATGTTATTGCTTTAATCGCCATTTGGCTATCTGTGAAGATGTTGGCATATTAAGGCTTTGTGGTGTTACTGAGCAAGATCACACACTCCGTGATTGCTCGAACTTCTGCTTAAAATACCGTGTTATGGTCAGGGAGGCGGAAGTGAAGTTCGACTTCTGGTTCATCAATAAAAAGTCCCAGACGCGTCCTTCCTCCTCGCTTGGACCCATCCGTGTAGCAGCTGGTTCCCACTGGCACATTGGCCAAAGTTCCATTTTCTCAGGAGCGTCTGTCTGGCACAAACGTATCACAGGTAGCTGTAAGCCGCACTTCAGGAACGCGGTCGGAGATTTCTGACGTTTGAATGTGACCAACTAGAGATTCTAAAATCTTCTGATGGTACGCCTTGTGGTCTCAATTAATCCATTCACCCATCACTTGTAGACGTCTTGCTGTGAGGGCTGCCTCATACTTTAACGGATGTCTATTGGTTGGATGTGCAGTATAGTCTCCAACGCTTTTGTTGGTGCAGTTCTAAATGCCCCGCTTATGCCTAGACAGCACATACGTTGAATTTTTTGCAAAGGTATTACGTTGCACTTCTTGTCCATTGATGTCCACCACACTACACAGCCGTAGGTGATTATTGGTCTAATGACGATCATGTAAAGCCAGTGAGACATATTTGGACGTAGTCCCAATTTGAAACCTATAGCTCTGCACAACGACCAACATCTGTGGGCATTTGTAACTCTTTCTTCAAGATGATCTTTCCATTACAGTTTCTGATCCAAGATTACTCCCAAGTATTTTACCTTTTTTTTTTATATATAATTCATTTATTTCAATTGATTATTAATTAGCAAGTACATAAGTGCCCCAGCGCCACTTGGACATTATTGGGGCGAGTTGGCAAAATTCTACATTATTTAACAAAAAAAGTATTGAATACAACAATATTTTCAATAGAGTACATATTTTATATGTTATATCTTTTATATATTTAATTTAATATTACAATAGAAGCATTCCTATGTTTTGATGTAAATATGATTTCAAATTAGATTTAAATATTGAAATTCTTGTAATATTTTTAAAAGCCTGAGGTAAGTGATTGTATTCCAGGCAGCCACTATATTCAACTCTCTGCTTTGTTGTTTCAAGCCTACACCTTTTTACATTAAGATTGGAATTATTCCGTGTATTGAATGCGACCTGGTTTCTCGAAAATGCAATCACGTGATGACCAATATGATTCAGTGTTTTATACATGAAGACTAGTAGTTGCATTTTATACAGTCCGTGTAATGGCAAAATATGTTTACATATGTCTTCATACAATTGAACAGATGGGAATGTCACAGGAAGATTATAGACAATTTTTAGCGCTCTGTTCTGAATTCTTTGTAAGCTTCGAAACTCGTTACTTTTCTTATATCCGTATGCTACAGGCAAGTAATTTAAGTGACTGTTGATAAGGCTGTTATAAATTAGAAGTTTTGTTTTCTCATCGAATTTGTGTCTAAATTTTTGAAGAATCCCAACCGCAGGAGCTACTTTACGCTTAATATTTTGGATGTGTGTGTTCCATGCCAAATTAGACTGCATATATAGTCCTAAATACTGCAGTGAATTGCACTCGTACACATTATTCCCACCAATCAGTACATTGAAGGCACTACTACTTCCAGTAGAATAGGTCGAAATCTTATTAGCTTTGTTTTTTTCACGTTCAGAACCAACTTGTTTATTCTCACATATTCAAGAATAATATTCGCATCATGCTCGATTTGAGCCTTTAGTATTGTATCATGATTGTAAGGATAGAACAGACTAATATCATCGGCATACATCACCAATTTACCATGTAGGTCAAGATTAGCTATATCATTTATATAGAGTGTAAATAGCAGGGGTCCAAGCACGCTTCCTTGAGGAACACCGTGTCTCACAACTCCAATATCGTTTCTAGAGTCTTTCAGTTCAACGAACTGTTTTCTCTGCTCAAGGTAACTTCTTATTAGTTTTACGGAATTTTCCGTAATGCCATAAAATGGGAGCTTTTGCAACAAAATGTCATGTTCGACAAAGTCAAAAGCTTTTGAAAGATCATAAAATAATCCAGCTACTCCTCCACTACCATTGTCCAAACCGTCGCATACAATATTAATTACATTTACAACAGCTTCCTGTGTTCCACTACCTTTCCTAAATCCAAACTGCGAATTATACAATTGGTTGGTTTCTTCCAAAAAGTTTGCAAGTTGTTTGTGTAAAATCTTCTCAAATATTTTATCGATCAGAGGTAATAACGCAATAGGTCTAAAGCTATCAGTGGTATTTGCATTTGTTTCCTTTGGAATAGAAATTATTTTGGAAATCTTGAGAACTTCTGGATATATTGAGCTATTTACTATCTCACAAAATAATGTTGTAAGCCTTGAAACAATTACATCACTGCATTTTTGTAAGGCTTTGACTGATATTCCATCATGACCAGGACTTTTATTCATTTTTAAACCAGAGATGTGTTCAGCGATTATCTCTTCGGCTGCAAGACTAAATGAAAATTGTTGTTGTATTGTAGTTATATCAATTGTCTTATTCAGGAATCGAGGCCGGGTAAAACGTGGGATCTTCGTTTTTCTTGTAAATAGACATATTTCTGTTTTGTCTGGGTTACCATTTAATCCCCTTGGTTGTGCCCAGTTATATGCTATGTTAAGTGCATCTTCAGATCTTCTGCATAATAGATTTGGATGAAAGCCCCTTAGAAGTATTGCGACGTCGTCTGCATAACAGGCTGGTTTAAGTCCTTCATTGGTGAGGGCTTTTAGGTAGTGTTGGGCATTATCGTTCACTGAACGGACCGGTCCTTTTCGTTCCGTTCCGGTATAGGAACTCGTTCAGTCTTTTCGTTCCATCGTTCCTTTTGGCTCCTTCGTTCAAATGACATTCATTCGGTCAAACATCACAACAGCTGTTTGTTTACTCGTTCAGTCTTTTTTTATGAACGTGTTAAAATCAATTTTGCCAGACAAGGAAATTGAAAATATATTTTTAATTTATTTAATTATGTTCTGCTGATTTTATTTAAATAACAATTGTTAAGCGCATGTGATGTGTATGTAGTGTGGCAATTCTGGGCACCACAGTGAAAAAGACTGATCAAGGTAAAAAATTATTACCTCCGAACGACACCAGCATTTAATATTGTTATAAATTTAGTGTGACAGCACTAGAAAAATCATTGTTCGGTAAATTTGGCAACAATTAAACAGCTGTTTGAAAGAGAAGAATGGTGAAATGAGCGAGCGAATGAACGAAAGATGAATAACAGCAAAAGATCCGAAGTGAACGATGGAACTAATAGAACAACATAGCAGGAACCAGTTCCAATCGTTCCTTCAAGGGAATCGTTCAATTGAACGAGTTCGTTCCGGAACGACCCAACTCTACTTTTAGGAGACTGTTTATCATCGTAACCCATAGCAGAGGCGATAAAATGCCCCCTGAGGTATACCACGATTTACGTTGTATCTAATTTTTACGTCATATGACCCACAAATAATCCACCTATTCCTTAGCATATTGTTGATCCAGTATTTCAGCGCCCGGTCCGGTCAACCTGAAACACGTCTAAGGACTGGATAAGTGTATCGGTCTGAACGTTGTTAAAAGCGCGTTCAATGTCTATGCAAACAGCAAGTGTATACATTTCTTTACTGAAGGACTCTTCTATGTGGTGCACTACCTCATGCAGAGCTGCTTCCACTAATCTTCCTTTGACATAGGCGTGTTGTTTGAATTTTAGCCTGTCATCCGCTATTTTACTTTTGACCATGTCATCAATTATTCGCTCCATTGTTTTTAACAGGAAAGAAGTTAGGCTAATGGGTCGATAAGCCTTTGGGGTCGTATAACTCGCCTTGCAATTTTTTGGAGTATAAGAATGGGTTAGGCATGCAGTGAACCCTGCAGCCAGATGAGTTGATACCAGATCCACCTCATTCTGCAGAAGTGCTGGAAATATTCCATCCGGTCCCACAGCCTTGAAGGGAGAGAAACTTTTTATCGCTTCTTTAACCATACCATCTGTTATATCCGTAATAGGTACTTGATGCAATACATTTTCATTCTGTAACTGTTCCTCTGTTGGTCCAGCATTACCAGTCGGAAAATGAGTTTTCATCAAGAGCCTTGCGGTATCCTCTATAGTTTCCATTCTTTTACCCGTACCATCCAACAGTGTTTCGGTTTGGACATGAGTTTTTGAGAGGAACTTTTTCAAAAACTCATTGAAGAAATATAGTCAGGATTTATTTTGAGCCCTTCTCAAATCATTTTTTGTTTGCACTGGTTGAGGCCTTCCTTGTATGTGTCGCATCCTGTGGGGCTCTCTGGTGGCATTTGCCCTGTTTAAGAGCTTTCTACACCACTTTCTCAGCATAACTAACTGAGATGACCACCATGGTGGTCGTTGAGTGCCCTTGGCTTTAGTTTGGGTCATGCGGCTTGCAACAAGTCGTTGCGAGTTGCAGTGACTCGTTCCACCATTTCTTCTATATCCCGCATAGTTTGCCTCTTAATTTCATGTCTTTTTGAAGGAGACCTGTACGTTGTATCTCTAAATCTTCCCCAATCTGCCTTCGTTATAATGTGTGGGAAGCGGAATTATAAGGCTTCTCGTTCATGCAAAAGCATGGAAAGAAAGGAAAGGAATGTGTAAGCTTTCCTTTCAGAAATCCTTTTTCGGAGACAAGTTTGACATGGAGTATCTCTTGTCTGTTCCTAGTAATGAAGGAAGGTTCATGCCCTCTATTACAAATCACAAGGTTGCTACATATAATATATTCAATAAGTTATTCGCACATTTCGTTGATGTCATTACTTCCCCAAATATGATGATGTGCATTGTCATCACTATCCACAATTAGGACTTTGTTTTTCCGTTTGCCGAGCCTACTAGTGATTTTAGTGCACGGGGTTGCACGGTCTCAGTGTCATTTAAAGGGAAGTCAACCAAACATGGGAGTTTTCTAACTCACTATGTATTCCCTACTAAAAGAAGGATGAAGATAAATATTCTTCCATTATCTGTACCTTGAAGCAGCCTAAACCCTAGCGTACTAAGCCCGCAAACAATATCTCGTCTCACTCATGGTTCATGGATTTGGACCAGGTCAGCCCCTCCTTGCACCAGGATGGCTTTTTAAACAGCTGATGCAGCCTTAGACTGGTGGATGTTTATTTGTAGAAGCCGGACTATTGTCAGGTTGCTCTACCGCCGTTATATCTGAATTGACGTTTGTGTCCGCTAGAAGTTGATACTCACAGTATTCTTTCGATCCCGTGATAAAAAGCCTCTCCATCCCCACCATAAATGGTAATCAACGGTTACGTTTTATTTTATGGGCCATCAAGGGCGGACTTAGACATCCCAGGGTTCCGGACACAGGTTGGGCCCCTTGAGAGCACAGGTTAGGTTTAGGTTAGGGTGGCAGCCGGAGTTACTACCTCACATAGACCAATTGAAGTTCAAGTTGACCCCTCATCGGAACCAACCTATTTGATACACAATGTTATCAATAATACGAACATCGGTACTGGTAAAATCTGTCAGACTTTCTAGAAAGGCCGACCCCAACATATCCAGACGTGATTTACTCAATGCGGGACAGTAACAAAGCAGATGTTCAGTGCTCTCCATTGCTGCTCATCGATTGCTGCTCATCACCCTACAGGTGTAGATTTCGGTCCTTATCTCATTGGACTTCCCGACTGCCTCTTGTCTAAGCCAAAACTTGCATGTTCTTCGAGAATTTCTCGTCCCTTTCCTAGCATTTTCTTCAGCTGTGCAGTTCCCCGGGATATCCCTATGAGGTATATGTTAAACTGCTCAGCCATCTAGTTAAGAGGTCTGCGGTATTTGAGTGCTGTTTGTGAATTTAGGGATGTAGGGATGTAGCCTCCACAGATTTAATGGCTGCCGGAATAAATGACCCCAGAGGTGGTCACTATGTTGCTACTTAGCCACTTGGCTACTTCCCGTATTGCCATTATTTCGGTTTGATAGGAACTGTAAGAATCTTGTAGTCTGTTAGCTATAATACGCTAACAGACTCATCTGTATGGGCTTCGAACCATCTGTATGTTAGTGGAGATATTTCTATTTCCTGGTATTCTGCCCACCCACTCCTCTGGGGCAGTTACCTTAGTGGCATATTTCCTCCCGAAGGAAATATGTTAATTTTTATCCTCTCAAAAATGTACGAGCCCTTTACTCCGCCTGGGTTAAATCCACCATTTGTCCCTATTCGAAGGACCCTCCCGATTCAAGGACTCGTTATTATGGGTTCTCGATTTTATATGTCCCCGAGATAACTGACCACCTGACTTGACATCTTATCGCTGTGGAAACCACTTATTTCCAAAGTGGATTTACCATAATGGGTTTACTGTTTCTTCTTGAGTCATTTTTAGCCAAGTCAATGTTAAAATTAAAATAATTTTCTGTAAAGATCAAACTATTACTTTCTGTCTCCTAAAGCTGCATTTCAAGTGAATAAGCTCTTGACAATTAAAAATTAAAAAAAAATTATTCGAGTCGGTATCCCATACCCAGCAATAAGCCTGCATACGCTCCTGAGATTTGGATAATTTTCCGGAAAGTGACAATCAGCCCTGCCTTAAGCCTTTTTAAGATGGCCAGACTTGGAAGCAGATGAAAATAACCAGAACTAAAGATTTCCATAATTTGTTTATCTACGCTTATGTAGCGGGAACATTAATATTCAAAATTGCCGAAGTTGTCACGGCAACAAAACATCGACAAAAAAATAGGTGAAATGTAACGATTATTTCATTGTCGACATTTTTGTTCTTATCGGTCCACAATTTATGAGTTTACATTTGACAAAACTCGGTAATGCTCAGCAACCCCAATCCCAAAAGCTCGTCCCAGGAAAAATGTTAATGAACAATTGTGCGGTTCATTGCGACGATAATTAAACAGAGACAAAATTTAACTATTTCCGGTGGTGGCGTTGGCGATGTCGATGACGAGAACAACGGAAACGGGACAGGCAATGAACGAACAGCTATTCAAGCCACAACAAATGGACAACAATAGAATGTATATTCGTATACCGAAGAAATCTGAGTTTGTTAAAGGATTGCCTCTGGAATAATAGAATATTTAACCCGAGAAGACATTGTGGAGATGTTCGGAGAAAAATGTCATTGGAGTAAAGATAACAGATCTCTTCGAGGGAAGAATACTATTTATGCTAAACGACTTCCTTTACAAAATTCATTTGAGTAACATTCCAAGACTTCCACCAGAACTCTATGTAAATGACAGCAATTTGAGTGAAGACCTCCCGAAAAGTACATTTTACTGCTGCCATTGCTACTGGAACGTGACTTTCGGTCACTCTATAGAATTAGTCACAATAACGGTATTAGTCAGAGCTAGACAGGGGGTCAATATTTTCTCTCTATCTCTCCCTCTATGAGTGGCAATGTATTGTGGCTTAGTTTGGTTTTGGAAGCAAAGCAGAACACAGAGAGGCAGACAGGCTTCCACAGAATAAATGTCACCATTTTTATTGGGTGGAAATCAGAGTTTCTGTTAAATCAACTTGAAATATCAATTACATACACATTCGGGCTGTTATCATTACACCATGCATGCAATAGGGACAGTCACATGGCCAGACAGATGGACATTAGATGCATTTTGAATGCCCACTCGTTGGTGGTCATTTATACACTAACCGTGATATGAAGAAGGTAGGCAAGATTAGTTGAATATGATAGCGTGAATGTCTGGCTCACTTAGATGTAGTTCATTGTGATATAACGGAAGGAAAAATATGAGATTTTCGCAGTCAATCCCCTTTGAACTAAGGCAATGGCTTAAAAAATCAAGAGTTGTCGGTTGCTAACATCAGCCAAGCTTGCTGACTCAGCCTAGGGTAGCCTGCCGCTTTCTGGAGAGAGCGGAGCATAGAAGCAGAAGATGTTCTTACAATTCCTCCACCTCGCAGGACCCGCGTTGACGAATACTCTCTGCGTGTCGTTCGCGCAGAGAGTATTCGTCATCACGATAGATAAAATGAATAGGACGTCCTGATGATAGCAGGGCCTTTGTGGGTTTCGAGTTTTGGCAGGGCCAAAGCTGCTTGGATGTTCAGGAGTCAGGACCTGCTGACTAGTGAGCATCTGTCTTTTGTTGTCGAAAGAGCAAGTATGAAGAATGTAGGTTAGATTAGTTCAATATGATATCCTGAATGGCAAGCTTCTCTTAGACTATGAGTTCATATGAGATTTTCTTAGTGACTGCCTAACAACCAACCCGATTGCTAACAAAGCCCAAGAGTTGGCGGATGCTAACTTTGTCCATGTTTATTAAGTCATCCCATGGTACCCTGCCGCCTTCTGGAGAGACAGCGGGGTTTATATTCCCATCGATTCCTCATCCGCTTCCTCACCACAGCAAAGCATTTTCTCAAAACTTTAAGACTCTCTGCGTGGCGTCCAATAAGACAGCGATCCGTCATGAAAGACACGACATCAGGCGATCCGTCATGAAAGACACGACACCGTTTCGTGTTTTGGCAGCTTGGATGGTCACTAGTCATCAGGTCCTGACTAGGTAGTATATTCCATTTGTTGTCATATAAGCGCTATCTCTCTAAAGAAGAGCTAGCATGTTGCTAACATCAGCCACGCCTTCTAGAGAGAGAGAGAGCAGGGAATAGGCGCAGAAGGTATTCTATAGATTCCTTCTCCGCTTCTTCATCTCAGCTCCTGCAAAGAAATTTCTCAAAAGTTTAAAACTTTGTGTGTCGCTCAATATTGATAGGCAGGATAAGTAAGACGTCCTAAGCATGAATGGTCATTAGTAAGCAGTTCCTTTTCCTTTCGATTATATGCCGAGGCCAATCCTTTCATTGAGTTTGGACCTACCTCTCTAAAGAAGAGCTTGCATGTTGCTAACATCGCCAAGCCTTCTAGAGGGAAAGAGTAGGAAAGGTAAGGTAAGGTACATAGATCCTAGCATTACAAGTTCATCAACTCTATCGTTCCCTGGAATGTTTCTGTGGCCTGACTGCTATGTATATCAGGTAGATTTTCAACTTCTTAGCCATCTCATTGAAGAGATTTGCGGCATTTCGGGAGCCCACATATTCCTCATAATCTGGAGCGTGTAAGGTTCTAGAAGTTCTCTGGAATGAATCTGTGGCCTGACACCCATCAAGTTGGTTTTGGAACTACTTATACATCTCGTTAAAGAGATTTGCGGCAGTTTGGGCCTTTTGAATCAAGCAGCAGACATAATTCAGGGATTCAATGGCAGCCGGGCTATCAGAAAATATATTTATTTCAGCCTTTGTCAGGAAGTTATACCTCAGTCATTTTGCTACCTTCCAAATAGCCAATATTTCAGTCTGGTAAATACTGATGTGATAAGGCACCAAAAACAGTAAGTCTTTCGATTATATGCCGAGGCCAATCCTTTCATTAAGTTTGGACACATGGGTATAGAAGTCCACATATCTTATAACATCTGAAATAGGGCTTTATATAATATATCCCTGCCTTGTATCTGGTACTTCTTGTCAATTAGTGGCTCAAACAGAGCGTAGAGAGTAATGCCTGCAAATTCAGTCAGCCTGGAGAGGAATACACTAAACGAAAGATGCCATTCAACTGACGTGGTTGGGGCAGACTGTAGTGCATCAGACGCCGTTGTTCTTAAAGCACAAGTGATGTACAGATATCTTACTTAGTATGTGATGTATAGATACCTTACTGAGCGTGTTCGCCAATCAGGCAGTGTTTCATCAGAACTGATAGTAGTGCGAGGATATATTTTGGCTCATAATGTGGACATATTTGTATAGCTGCCCCAAAGGTGTCCCTTCTGTCCAGCTCTACTTTGATAGCCCTACTGCCTCTTGTCTAAGCCAACTTAAATACAAATAAGTTAAGAATTTTTAATATTGTCCCCATCTTGACAAGTTCATCAGCGTTAAAGTTCCCCGGCATATCCGTATACCAAACTACTCAGCCATCTCGTTTAGAGATCTGCGGCAGAATTATGCCACCCCATTCTTCTGTGACAGGTATTTTAGTGTTAAAATTGAATGAAAAATTTTGATCTAAGTATATCAAGGTCCTGCTCTTTGCGTTGTAGTCGGAAGTCGATCCGTCAGTTGAAATGTAGGGACGATTCAATAGTGCCCACCAGTCAAGGAGTTCACCATGGTGGCATTTCTTGACATAGAAGGGGCTTTTAACAACATTCACTCATATGCGGTAATTGCGGCACTGTCACATCTAAAAGTTAACTCTAGTTTGATTAGACTAACTCAAAGTCTGCTCAACAGAAGACGCATAACAGCATGTCTAGGGCCCACAACTCTAACAAGGTTTGTAAACAGGGGGACCCCACAAGGAGGAGTACTGTCTCCACTAATTTGGAACCTAGCGGTGAATGAAATCCTGCTAGATCTAGAACGTTGTGGCTGCAAGGTCGTGGAATATGCGGACGACGTGGTAATCGCAGTGAGTGGCAAATTCGTAAACGTCCTCCGAGACATCCTACACGTGGCTCTGAACAAGTTGGCTAGATTGGCCAGAAGCAGCGGTTTGGGCGTTAACCCATGTGGACACTCCACCTCGGATAAATGGAACAGATCTAGTCTTTTTTGAAAGTGCAAAATTTTTAGTAATTCTAGATAGGAAACTATTATTTACTTAACGTATTGGAACGTGTAAGGAAGGCCAACGTCGCCTTATATTCCTTCAAAAAGGCTGTAGGGTCGCAGTGGGGCCTCTCTCCTAAAATCGTCCGCTGGATATATATAGCAGTAGTTCGTCCAATACTGTTATACCGCATTGTGGTATGGTGGACGGCAACTGACAAAGTAACCATCACCATCCTACTAACAAAGGTTCAGAGAACTGTCTGCCTGACTCAGGCAGCCTGAGCATAAGCGGAGCCTTAACTGCCTATTCCATATACTGCCGATTAATATTGTGGCAAGGGAAGTTGCAACCAAAGCGGCAATAAGATTAAACTGCCTATCAGTGTGGAGGTACAAGAACTACGGTCACAGGAGGATACCAAAGTGCAGTGCTATGGTAAACGACCGAGTGGACTATATAACAACTGTGCAGCTAGACAAATCTGGCCAAGGTATGACCGGAGAAGGTCAAAATATCTCCTCGCACTAGAGAGGAGATATTTTCATGTAAGCAGCAAAACCAACGCCGACTTCGACTCCACAGCCCTGGTTTGGTGAGAGTTTGGTTGACAGTTACGTTATGGTCCCTAGCCTTTTTCGGCGGTAAGGGTTCTTCAGGTGATCTGATGCTTTTGGCAGTATTACTAGCCGTTTCCTGTGGCCCTATCAGCTATCTCAGTGGATTTAGAAGGTTTCATGACACGTTCCAACTTCTTCAAATCCCTGAGCACTACACGCTGCACATTGAGCCTGCGTTTTGATGGTAGGACGTGACTGTTGATCCCTGTTTACTGTATCACTTGTAGTGAGTACTGTTTTAACAGTTTTTATAAGGTCGGATTGAGCCAAGACCAGTGGACGGATAATCGGACAATTAAAGAAAGCCTCTTCATTAGATCATGCAGGTTCCTCCTGGCTGCGGCAGGATTCAGAAACTAAATGCCGCGTTTGTTTTTGTTGTTTAGTTTGTTTATTGGTATCCACATGGTTCCACCTTCCTCTTTATAAACAACACACCATTTGGTGGTGTAATAGATAGCGCTTTAATAAATAGTCTGTTCGCTACGGCTGATGGCGGCATATAAATTTGTCAATTTTCAGAATAAGTTAGAAATTACGTATATTTTGCTCTGAACTGTAAGTACATCAAATTCATTCATCTGAACTAGTTCTATACTTCTGATCTGTATTTTTTTGACAAAAGATTGTCCCTTGTATAAACATAATTTTTCTGAAAAACACGATTTCTTCACCTTTTTGTTCAATGTTCCTAAATTCCAGTGTGTTTCTAAAAATTTTATATTGATTGTCGATTATTAACTAGTGTTATCTGATTTATTTGCTTACTAAAACTAATTGTGTTTTCCGACACACTCAGTCCTCATACCTCATTCGAATGCTCGACAGTGTAATACGAGATACGAGTGCACTTACTTGTCTTCATTATGATAAATTATTTCATTGTATATGGGACATTTGTAATTTGGCCACAGAATGCACACACATACACTCTCTTCTCATATTCATTCTAATGAATTTGGAAAACTGTCAAGGGACTAAATCTTTTGGTGTTGTCATTTAATTGAAAGGCTTGAAATTTCATTACATTGCCAAGGCCTACCAGCGGATAAACCGAAGAACCGAACGAGATGGGAACGCATGGAAAATATGTCAACTGATTATTTTTTTCCCCGTTTTTCGGGCATAAATTTTCATTAAAATTTCTAAAAGAAAAATTGAATAATGACCCATTTCATTTTCCCCTTTTCCCTCCCTTCCCTATTTTTCCGAGATTTTTCTCATTGTTTTGAAAACAATTTTCATCATCGTTTGCATCGATTTGTGTCTTTTGGCTTTTATACAAAATCTTAAAATTACAGCGAAAAGTGTCTAAGAATAATGAAATTTCCTCATTTCAAAGGTCTTTTCAAAAAGGGAAACATTGAAGATAGTCGTCAATTCACAATTATAGGGGTTGGTTGGTGTTGTTTGTTTGAAAAACAAAAAAAGGAAATCTTGGAAATAAGAGAAGAGTAAAATCTTTCATTAGAATCATTAAAATTTCGCCATGGATGCCATTGACGTGTGCGCTGTGTGTTTGTTTTGTTGGTTCTCGGGGGAGGAAGGTTATGCCCTTTTACACTTTTCCCCCAAGGTATAGTTATTGTCATATTTTTAGGAAAACATTTCCCAATACGTTAAAGGAATATTTGGGCGTTTCTTTACTTACTTGCCCTTGCATAATTTCTTATCATTTGGAAAAAGGTATTTCACGCTAAAAACCTAAGGGGAAAGGTGGTGAGTAGCAGAGTAACTTCCAAAAAGTGATATCTTTTTAAACCGTATCGAATCGGTGCATCGGTTTTGAATAAACTTATCAGTAATATTTTCAGCTTTTACTATGTAATCGATGTGGAGTATCTCTGGGGTACTCAAAGTCGTCGTGTTGTGGTGGGTAGTGTAAGCGGCTATTACCCAGAGAAATAGCTTTCAAATCTCGCGAAAGTCCTTCTGAGTTTTTCCGTGTTAACTGTACTTTTTAATGAGTGGGCGGAAAAGAGCCATAAAACTGTAGTTTCGTAAGTCGTTCAGAACCCTAATCCATTGTCAAATTATACACATTTTTGTTAAAGTTGAAATTTTTTAATTCGATTTAAAACCGATTGCAGACAAGTCCAATGATTTCCTTGGAATACTAACCTTGAACGTCATGTGAGGAAGAAAAAATGGCTCATGTATGAGAAAAATTTTAAAAAAATCCGTAATTGAAAACTTCTTTACGACCCGAATTGCAGAATCGATCGGGATAATCTTGTCGACTGTGATCACTACATCGTACAATAGCTCCCTTGCAGCAGCATATCCAAAACCCCGGTACAAGGGTATTCCTAAACCATAATGATGGACTTCTGAGCCACAGACTAGGAAAAAGACCTTCAACAGGATGTTCAACAAGGCCAAATCTACTGGGGTCACTAATGCCGGGGATGCCTTTGAAGAGCAACTGAAAATCTATAAAAAGGAGCTTAGGAAAGCGCTAACACGTTCTTGGTACACCTTCTGCGGAGAATTGGAAAAGGTTTCAGACGCCGCAAGGCTGAGGAAGATACTATCCACAACAACCTGTACAGTGGGTTATCTACATGATAAGGATACTAACTGGATAAAAAATAGTGAGCAGTTACTACAGGTACTGCTCGACAGACATTTTCCGTGGAACTCTCTGACAGAACTCGAGGAAAGCGTGCTCATGACAAACGTCACTAAATTGTTGTCAGATAAATCCGGACTAAGCGGTTATTTGAGCCGCTCAAATCACCCGGTCCGGATGGAATTTCTCCAATAGAAATGCCGAAAATGATGAATGTCCTGGCTGTACAAGATATGAGTATATGAGGGCTGCATTAAGCTCTCGTATATGTCCAATCGATAAAGGGATGCCAATGAAAGATATCACACACAAGGCCAAAGGACATCAGGCCTCGTTCCTATTAAAAGATCTAAAAAGGCTCTTATATTCTTTCCTTAGAGAAACTCTGGGCCTCGGGGCCAAAATTCTAACGATATTTTTATACAGAGGGACACAACAGAGAGAAGTAACATCTCCACTAACTGCGGACGAGGCTACAGTGCCAGTAACTGGAAAATTCCCCAACGTCCTCAGAGAGATTGTACAGGTGGTTCTGAAGGGGGAGGGAATTTTTAAAATAGAAATACTTGAAAATGATGAATGTCCAAAGGACATCAGGCCGATTAGTCTATCCTCGGTCCTATTACAAGATTTAGAAAGGCTCTTAGATTCTTTCGTAAGAGAAACCCTGGATACAAAACTCTTTCTTGGAAACCAACATGATTAAAAAAAGAGGAAGCAACATGATCAAATCGTTCTTACGTTTCAAGGAATTAATTATGGCGGCAGGTCTTGATATTGGAGAGCTTTTAACAACATTTACTCAGATGCGGTAATTGCGGGGCTATCGCCTCTAAGGATGAACTATAACTTGATTACACTAATTCAGTTTTTTATCAGCAGAAGACGCGTAACAGCAAGCCGCAACTCTAACGATATTTTGAAACAGAGGGACACAACAGATAGAAGTACCGTCTCCACTAATTGCGGACGAGGTTACAGTGCCAGTAACTGGAAAACTCCCCAACGTCCTCAGAGAGATAATACAGGTGGCTCTGAACAAATCGGCCAGATGGGCCAGAAGCTGTGGTTTAAGCGTTAACCCTAACATGACATAATTGGTTCTTTTTGCTAGGCAGAAGAAGGATCCACATGTGAACCCTCTTCGGCTAAAGGGAACTGAGCTTGTGCAAAATTTCTAGGTATAATCCTAGACTGAAAATCGCACTTTAGACTTAATGTCTGGAACGGGTTAGGAAGGCCAACATCGCCTTAAATTCCTGTAGGTTGTAGAAGCACGTTAGAGCCTCTGTCCAAAAATCGACCATTGGATATATTAGTAATTCACCCAATACTACTCTACATAATTGTGGTGTGGTGTAACGGCTGCCGATAAGCGATCCGTCACCAGAAATTAATGAAGATTCAGAAAACTTCCTGCCTTAGCATAAGTGGTGCTTTAAGGACTACAGCGACAGAATCTTTACCTGTCCTACTCCATCTACTGTCAATCGATATTGTAGCTAGAATAGTTGCAACCAGAGCGGCATTAAGGTTAAACTGTCTACCAATGTGGAGGTACAATGGGGATATCCCACTGTATCGCTATGGCAACCGACTAAGAGGACTAAATACTAACGGGGTACACCTTCGAGAGGAACTTTGCCACTAAGATACCTCTCAGGGAGGACTGGTTTGACAGAATACCAGGAAATAGAAACTGTCTCCACTTCTATACAGATGGTTCGAAGTTTGATGAGAAGGTTGACTTCTAAATAACTTATTGTTTCGATTCTGAAAAAAATGTTGCCCCGTCAACGCAAAATTCTGAAAAATATTTGCCCTCTTTAAGTGGAACTGATATCAAGTCGAAATAATAGAAATAAATAAGTCGCTAAGTAGCTACATAGTGACCAACACTGGCGTCGAAATTTACTCCGACAGCCAAGCTGTCATCTCTGGAGGCTAAATCTTTAATTTCACAAACAGTCGTCGAGTGCTGACTTGTGACTCCCAACTAGATGGGATGAGCAGTTTAACATATATCTTATATGGATATCTGGACATACGGATATGGCGGGGAACTTCAAAACCGATGAACTTACTAGGAAAGAGACCTCATTAGCAATTCACGAAGAATTTTCATATATTGTTGCGCCAATGTCCACATGCAAGAGTTGGCTTAGGCACACGGCAGTCCAATGAGAGATGGACAGAAATCGACACCTGTAGGGTAGCTAAACAAATCTGACCAAAGAGGGTCAAAATATCTCTTCGCACTAGAGAGGAAAAGACGGGACATTGCTTGATCGGCGAGCATGCCAGGATGTAGGGAATTGAGTGCAATGACATCTGCAGAACCTGTGGACATGTTGAGGAAATGGACAGCATTAAGCACCAGCTTTGTTATTGCCCCGCATTGAGTAAACGACGTCTGAATATACTAAGGTTCGTCCTTTCTTGGAAATCTTGACAGATTTTGCCGCTACCGATGTTTGTTTCATTGATAACTTTGTGTATCATACAGATTTGTTCCGATGAGGCGCATATGGGCCCATGGTAGCTCCAGAGACCTCAATTGGCGAGGGTAACTCCGGCTGCCACCCTAGCCTAATATTTTCCTTATGTTCCTGTGGCACTACATAGTCTAAGTAAGGCCAAGTAAGGCACCACATAGTCTAAGTAAGACCAAGTAAGGCTAGTCTAAGTAAGGCTATCACTCTTAACCTAAACCTACAGGAAATTTATTCAGAGATTAAGCTTTAAATTCAGTACTTTCCAGCAATTTAAGGCGAAGTTACAAGGCTTCACAGATACTGCAGACGTCATTGGACTCAGTTCCCAACCTCCTGACGTGTTCAGACAATACCCGTCAGAACTGCCACTACCATAGAAAGTATTTTCCTCTCTAGTGTGAAGAGATATTTTGATCTAACTTAGGTCGTATTGTGGCTACATTTGTCTATCTAATCTACAGGTGTCGATTTCTGTCCCTCTCCAATTGGAGTTTCTTGCCTCTCCTGACTATTTTATGCCTAAGCCAAAGCTTGCATGTGGCGTGACCTAGTTATTCTACCTTCTAATTGATAGACGGGTTAACCTTAATACCGCTCTGATTACAACTTCTCTCCCCACAATATCAATCAGCATTAGATGGGGTAGGATTTATAGAGACTCTGTCTCTGTATACGTAGTTCTTAAAGCTACGTTTATGCATGCAGTTCTCTGAACCTTTGATAATTGCTTGGTAATTGATCATCTGTCAGTTGCGGTCCATTACACCACTAAATTGTTAATCGACCAGCTACCTCTGGATTTCTCAGTCAACAACCTAGCAGTGATTGCAGTCCACTCCCTCTAGTGTTGATCCTGCTGTTCCTCCAATTCTGTCGGTGAGTTCCGCGGAAATTGAGAGACGAACAGTAGTGTCAGTTACTGTTCGCTGTTCTATTGCCCAGTTGTTGACGTCATCGTGCAGTTAACACACTGTACATGGTGTAGCGGGTAGTATTTTCCTATCTGAGACCTTTTCCTCATCTCCACAGAAGGTGTGCCAAGAACGCTTTAGGGCCTTTCTAAGCTCCTTCTTATAGATTTTGAGTTGCTCTTTATAGACTCCCAGTCATTTTTAGATTTTGCCTTGTTGAATAGTTGTAGTTCTTCTTCCGAGCCTTTAGTTCAGAAGCCCACCACTGTGGTTTAGTTAAAACCATGTATCTTGGTTTTGGACAGGCTTCTTCAAGGGGACTATTGAATGACGTTGCTTCTTCTACTACTTACCTGAAGATAGCCCAATATATGTAATTTTTTGTTCGCATAAAATGTTAACAAAATTGTTGTTCAGCATATTCTTAGCTACATTATTGTCAAATATAGATAAGCGGTATCACCAAGTCTGAATTAGTTGTTGGTCAAAAGCTGATGACACCTTTTTGAGGGGCCCACTGATGTTCAGGCCCAAAAAAAAAAGTTGGTCACCAATTTCGCCAAACCGAGTATAGGGTTAATTCTTTGGTACTTATGGTCAACATAATCGGCCTACTGAGCGTACTATTCGCAACACCATAACCCATCTTGAGAACCAGCATTCATTACTGGATAATATTCGACCGAATAGACCACGTCCAGCACGCGGTGAAGACCATGGAGAGTCGATTCGGCGCCGTTCGCAGCAACTCGGAATGACGTATGGAACGACTTGGCGCATTTTACGTCGAGATCTTAAATTGAAAGCATACAAAATACAGCTTGTGCAAGAACTGAAGCCGCCCGACCTTCCCAAGCGACATCGCTTCGCTCTATGGGCTCTTGGAGAGTTCCAAGAAGGTCCGACGTTTTCGAGCCAAATTTTGTTCAGCGATGAGGCCCATTTCTGCCTCAATGGGTTTGTAAACAAGCAAAATTGCCGCATTTGGGACGAAGAGCAACCTGAAGAGATTCAAGAACTGCCACTTCATCCAGAAAAACCAACGGTTTGGTGTGGTTTGTGGGCCGGTGGCATCATCGGTCCATATTTCTTCAAAAATTATGGCGGTGAGAACGTAACCGTCAATGGCGACCGTTATCGTGCCAACCGACTATTTGATGCCTGAAATTGAAGCTTGTGATCTCGGCGACATTTGGTTTCAACAAGACGGCGCCACTTCCCACATATCGTATCAATCAATGATTTATTGAGAGAACACTTCGGTGAGCAGATAATTTCACGTTTTGGGACGGTCGATTGGCCACCAATATCGTGTGATATCACACCGTTAGACTTTTCCCTGTAGGGATATGTAAAGTCTAAAGTTTATGCGGACAAACCCGCTTAGATTCAGGCCTTGGAGCAAAACATCACGCGTGTCATTCGCCAGTTACCAGTCGAAATGCTCGAACGAGTCATCGAAAATTGGACTCAAAGGATGGACCATTTGGGACGTAGCCGCGGCCAACATTTGATAGACATAATCTTCAAAAAATAAATGCCAAAGAATGTTCTTTCAAATGTTAATAAACATTACCCATTCAATTTGAATTTTCTGTGTTTTTATACCCTACATCACACTGTGGTACATGGTATTATGACTTTGTGCATTTGTTTGTAACACCTAAAAGGAGAAGAGGTAGACCCATTGTTTATTATACCGATCGACTTGTAATCACTTTCTGAGTCGATTTAGCTATTTCCGTCTGTCTGTCAACGAAAGTTTGCACATATCTTTATTTAGACCCAAGGACGATCCCCATTGAATTTGGTTAAAATCGGTTCAGATTTACATATAGCTCCCATATATATGTACCTCCGATTTGGCATATATGCACTGTATAAACAAAATTTTTGAACCGATTTGTACACTTAGAGACAATACAAAATTTGAGGGAAATCGGTTCAGATTTAGATATAGCCCCCATATATATGCTACACCCGGTTTGATATTTAAGCGCTGTAGAAACTGTATTTTATTTTCGATCAGTACGAAATTCAGCAGAAAGAGGTTTCTTATTACATGAAGGAATACTGCCAAATTCGGCGAAAAGCGGTTCAGGTTAAGATATAGCCCCCATATATATGTTACCCCCAATTTGAAATTCAAGCACTGTAGAAACTGTATTTTATACCCGATCAGAGCGAAATTCAGCAGAAAGAGGTTTCTTATTACATGAAGGAATACTGCCAAATTCGGAGAAAATCGGTTCAGATTTAGATATAGCCCCCTATATATGTTATCCCCGATTTAAAATTCAAGCGCCGTAGAAACTGTATTTTATATCCGATCAGAGCGAAATTCGGCAGAAAAAGGTTTCTTGTTACATGAAGGAATGCTGCCAAATTCGGAGAAAATCGGTTCAGATTTAGATATAGCCCCCATATATATGTTAGCCCCGATTTTACATCTAAGCGCTGTAGAGACTGTATTTTATATTCGATCAGTACGAAATTCGACAGAAAGTGGTTTTTATTTTACACGAATGAGTATTTAGGGAAAATCGATTCAGATTAATATTTAACCTCCTGATTTGGTTACAAAGCGCTATAGAAGTTGTACTTTACTTCCGATCATTACAAAATTCTCCAGAAAGATGTTTCTCAATTTAGGAACGAATATTGCTTAATTTAGCGATTATCGGTTCAGAATTAGATATATCTACATATATGTGTTCTTACTCAATTACCAATTATTCCAAATTATTATCGCAATGACCCTTATCGCATTTTTAGGGAGGTGTAGGGTATTATATAGTCGGCCCCGCCCGACTTTCTGCCCTTCCTTACTGGTTTTTTCTTTAAAAAAGTAGGGAACCTCGAAACGGATCACGCTATATATCAGCCGAGTTGAAGGGTTCTTCCGAAACCTAGGTGAGGACTCTGGGGTGACTAGGGATTTTGTTTTTTCGACAACAGCCAACTGGGCGTCCGGCCAGATCTGACCCACTCGACTCAGTTTTACAGATCTGGCATCATCAAAAGCTAAGAGCTTTACTCTTCCCTGATGACATCATACATCGCTGCAGATAGGAGGTGTGCTCGGCAACTCGGCATCTGTCGCTATGAGACAAATGGGCGAAGTGGCCCCGCCCCTTTTGGTACCTCCCACACAAAAAAAGCCCAATCTACCAAAATGAAATGGCTCGTAACAACGCAAAATAAATTGACAGGTTCATTCGAACAGAACATTCCCATAAATTCTGCAACTATCATCATCAAAATGTTTTCATATTTTGTATTTTAGACAAAATTTCCAACGACTATAGCCTCACAAAGAATAAAGCATATGGTTTCAAAGTTCTGGTATCACCCGCTCGAAGTACCACATTTCATTGCTCACAAAGTGAGGGTATATGTACCTTAGTCGGTTTTCCCGACAGACATTTTCTAACTTATTTTTTCAATATATTTCATCTTTATCGCCAGGAAGAGTTCTGATTGTGAAAGCTGAACGATTCGAATTTGTAACGTACCAAAAATTACTCTTGGTTCTAATGAAAAAACTATCCTTTCATTTATGCATTTTCAACACAATGTGATTTTTCCCACATCTACTGAGAATCTGCAACCGAATGAATCCATACTTACTTATGTAAAATTATTTTTAATTGTCAAAAAAATTTCCATTTCGATAAATCTTCAAATTTCAGATTCACAGTTTGGAGAGAACAATAAAGGATTGTAGTTATTTCTTGTTTACTCTAATATCCCTTCCATTAGGGTTACTGACATACGAACCATATGTGTAATGGGACGACCCCACTCATCCATCCATCCTCAAGAGCTAATAACCTTTTGCTCCTGCGTGTGTGTAAATAAAACCCACAAAGGATGACAAAAATGAATGAGAGAAGAAAAAAATCAATGGCAAAAAATTATGAATGGAAAAAAAGCTATTAAAATATCGAATTTCATAATCACATGAAAGAATATGGAATATGATTTTTTTCACACAAACTGCAGAAGAAAGGATGCAGAGAAAAAAAAACACATGTGAACATTTAGTTTTTTTTATAAAATTATGTTTGAACTCAACTGCAAATTAGCGTTGGAATATGAAGCCATAATGACGGCCGAAAAAAGGCGTTTACGTTAATGATGATGACAATAATGATGTTGAACAGCCGCAGGAGGAGAAGGACAACAACAATATTCAACGGATGAATGAATGTGGTTGAATGAACCGTAGAACCGCTTAAAAGGACAATGTCAGTGATGACGACGGCACTGCACGACGACGACAAAATTTTGTAAAAAGGATGTGAAATAAATGGTCAAACCCCAAAAAAGAGATATTTAATACCGCAAATATGTATGCAAACTCGTTGTATTTTTTCTTTTATTCTTTTTTTGTGCTTTCTTACTGCTCCGGCCAGGTAAAGGGCCTTAAGGGCTTGCAAAGACATGCAGACATAAATTCTTTGTGACCATATCGGTAAGAAAAAGTGTATCAAATTCGTAATAAGCATTTCCGGATTAAGTAGAGTTTTAGGTTTTATCATAAACAAACATACCGACCATAAAGTAGTAACGATTTATATTAAATTCTTCTAGCTGACCGTAGAGCCAACCTAACGAGTGTCTGACGGCGGTTGCACCGACCACACCGCACCACACCGTCTAGTCTAGACAAATGCAGACATAATTTTTAATCCTTAACTAATCCTTAAAGTGTGCACTGCTCTTTCACTATCTTTATAAAGTTATATTGTTTCCACACATACATATACTCGTATGTATACATACCCCTGTACAGTGGGTGTTTCCTTTTTTCAAAAGGGGGATTTGAAATTGTCTATCTGTATGTGTGTGTGTTTACAAAAGAAATGTGCTAAATTCTCTAATCACTAAAAATAATAAAGAAATTCCCTTTTTGTTCTATACTCGTGTATTCTCTTCTATGGATGGCAAACAAAACTCGTAGAACTCACAGTGTACCTTATCCCCTGATAAGGTATTCAAAACAGTAGGCGGTGCATAACGACGGAGTGAGGGGTGTCATGTTGAACCAAAGGTTCTTATCTTGGCTATGGAGTTGGCAAAGAAGAAGGCGAAATTATTTGAATTTTTGGCAAAAGCGGCTTATTAAGATATCTTTGGCTACTTTTTCCCTCTTTTACCTTTTTCGTCCTTACGTCGTTACGTCGTGTGTCCTTTTTTGTTAAGCGCTAAGATAGAGTACATTTTGCCAAGTACTTACTTTGTGTCGACAGCAGCATCACCTTCTTCATTTACGACATTTGTTTGCCAAGTGAAAAGATAAGGCAGTACAGTAATCATATTTTCAGATTTGTAGTAGAGCAAATGTTTGCCAACAGAAAAAAAAGTCACCTATTTGTTTCTGAGGAATGGGAGTAATTTTTAGAAGAGAAAATAAGCTGTAAAAAACAGCGGAAAATAGTTTACAAAAACTTAAGGCCATACATTTTTTCTTTGCTCACTATGACAAACAAGAACCAGTAAGGAAGGGCGTTTCTCGAATAAATTCCTGCCGAGAGGCCCAATTTTCGACCACTTTTTGCAGCATTTGGGGCTGTATGTCAGCAATAACGCGCCGAATATTTTCTTCCAAGGCGTCAATCGTGTTTGGGCTTATCTGCGTAGACAAGCGACAGTCTCACCAAAAGTTTTCTGCAATAAATTGATTGTTTCGTTGGCTGTATGGCATGTAGCGCCGTCTTGTTGGAACCAAAAAACCACGAAAAAATCATTAATCATGGCTCTAGAGCGTTCCCCATTGACTGTTACATTATGGTCGACTTCATTTTTGAAGAAGTTGGACCAATGATTCCCTCTGCAATAAAGCACACCAATCAGTGACTTTTTGCGGATGTAATGGCGTCTGAACAATGGCTTGTGGATTATCATTACTCCAAATGCGACAATTTTCGTTTATTAACGTACTAATCATCAAAAAGTGAGCTTCATCGCTGAACAGAATTTTCTTGTGAAAATCGTTTCGCGAATTGAACCATTATTTATACCCTACACCACACTGTGGTACAGGGTATTATAAGTTTGTTTCACGGCAGATGTTTGTAACACCTGAAAATAACACAGCTAGACCCACCTTAAAGTATACCGATCGACTCAGAATCACTAGCTGAGTCGATTTAACCATGTCTGTCCGTCCGTCCGTCCGTCTGTCCATGTAAAGTTGTTCGTCGACTACAGGTCGCAATTTCACTCCGATCGTTCTGAAATTTCGCAGTTTAGAGTATTTCGCAGCTGTTAAGATCGCTAATGAATTTGGTTGAAATCGGTTCGGATTTAGATATAGCTCCCATATATATCTTTCGTCCGATTTGGCCATTTAGTCCTATAGAAGCCGTGTTTTACATCCAATCGTTTTGAAATTTAGAATGGTAGAGTGTCTTGATTCATGAACCAACACTACCGAATTTGAAGAAAATCGGCTAAGATTTAGCTATAGCTCCCATATATATGTTCCGTCCGATTTTGCTCTTTAGTCCTGTAGAAGCTGTATTTTACATCCAATCATTTTGAAATTTAGAATGGTAGAGTTTCTTGATCCATGAACCAACACTACCGAATTTGAAGAAAATCGGCTAAGATTTAGCTATAGCTCCCATATATATGTTCCGTCCGATTTTGCTCTTTAGTCCTGTAGAAGCTGTATTTTACATCCAATCGTTTTGAAATTTAGAATGGTAGAGTTTCTTGATCCATGAACCAACACTACCGAATTTGAAGAAAATCGGTTAAGATTTAGCTATAGCTCCCATATATATGTTTCGTCCGATTTGGCCCTTTAGTTCTATAGAAGCTGTATTTTACATCCAATCATTTTGAAATTTAGAATGGTGGAGTTTCTTGATCCATAAACCAACACTACCGAATTTGAAGATAATCGGTTAAGATTTAGCTATAGCTCCCATATATATGTTTCGTCCGATTTGGCTCTTTAGATCCAATCGTTTTTATACCCTACCCCACACTGTGGTACAGGGTATTATTTAATTATAAAATGTCCCAAAAGTAAATTTATGTAAACAATTTATACATGAATTACAAAATTTATATATCAGAGTTATTCAATATTACGAGAGTGGTGTAGGGTATTACATATTCGGCCCCGCCCGACTTTAGCCTTTCCTTACTGGTTTGGTAATAAATTTGCACGATTTGCAAACTTTGTTCCGGAGTAAAGCCCGAGTTGGGCATACTTCACCGTAATTTAACTTTAGCACCGCCGTAACGTTGCCCGCTGGAGCAATTACCCAAAACTTGAAAAACGTGCTGTATCACTCAGACATTCACAACAAAAATAGCAACAAATTAATTTTATTTTATATTTATTTGCTACTAATTTATCATTTTATTACTTATTTATCATTTCTTCTGAAAAGTTTCTCATAAATTTATTCTTTTTTCATTATTTTACTAATTCTGTTTGCAAATGCACGTAAACGTACCGTCCAAATCAAATTTCAGCAGATGCAGTCGTCCGTTTACGTTTAGTTTCTGTTGGCTAATCGTTTACACTGATTTTTATATGTCGTGCTACACACGAGACAATTTTTCCAAGCAAGTGTCAAAGTTTGTAGGACAGCGAGGCAGAGAGCTCTTTTCGCCTGCCTCTCTCTCCTCGACTATGTCAGATTGAATCAGGTGATTCGTTAAGGCTGATTCGGGGTGTTACGGTTACGTTTGCCTAACCAGCCTTAAGTCTATTCATTAAGCTAAGTATACACGATTGCCAGATCAGACAACTTTTTTAATCCTCTTCAAGTGCAGCAAATGTACGGACAATGACAGATTGTTAGGCAAAGGTGAATTGACAGTTTAGACGATTGCAAGAAATCCTTAAAATGTAAATTTTTGTAAATATTTTTATGAAGGATTACAAATAAAAATATTTTAAACACAGTGTTGCCAATAAAATGTTTTCTGGTGTAAGGCTACGAATTTTTTGCAACATAGCAATCATGAATTGCCCACACAATGATGGACGAAGAAGATGGTTGAGCAAGAGAGTGATTCGTATAGTTGAAGTTGTAGCGAACGGACGTGTACGGATCATCCTGATCATTTATTTAACTTTATTCTTTTATGTATTTTTACCAATTTTACCAATTAAATTAAGTAAATAAATATCTAAGTTTTTATTGAAATTAGAAGTGAGGACGAAACGATTTATTCCTTATACTGACAATAGCGCCGTTGTCACATGCATAAACTTCGCATGACTAACAATCTGCAAATTATCTCGCAATGACTTTTCTGCTAACGTTGCAAAACAAAAATTGTATGTTCACACGGTAGTAAAAAGGGTTGCATTTTTCCGACATTTTTCTGGCAATATTGTCCGATCTGCAAATCGTGTGTACATAGCTTTATGAAATGGCAAACCAAACTGAGCATAAATCATGTAAAAGCTGTCAAAAAGACCAACTACGAAAAAGGTACTGCCAGATTGAAAAGCCACACGTCTATGTATGGTATTGTGAAAGATTCTGAAAAGTACACTGATAGAAAAAGCTTCGTCATGACGACGAATTTGTACATCATCACGATTATTTGTTCGTCAAAAGTCAGCTAGCGTATGGAATAATCCTCTTGATGAATATGTTCGTCACCATGACGAATCTCTGTTTCCAAAAACTTTCGTCCTCAGGATGATCACAGTTCATACCTACGATGAATCGAGTTCATTACCACGACGAATTACATTGATCACCACGATGAACACCATTCGTCCCTACAATTAATCGAGTTCATCACCACGACGACTGCCATTCATCACCACGACGAATCCCATTCATCACCACGACGAATCCCATTCATCACCACGACGAATCCCATTCATCTCTACGACAAATTCCAATCATCACCACGACGAACTCCATTCATCACCACGACTAATTCATTCCCCCAACTATTTATATTTATACCCTATACCACACTGTGGTACAGGGTATTATAAGTTTGTTTCACGGCAGATGTTTGTAACACCTTAAAATAACACAGCTAGACCCACCTTAAAGTATACCGATCGACTCAGAATCACTAGCTGAGTCGATTTAACGATGTCTGTCCGTCCGTCCGTCCGTCTGTCCATGTAAAGTTGTTCGTCGACTACAGGTCGCAATTTCACTCCGATCGTTCTGAAATTTTGCAGTTTAGAGTATTTCGCGGCTGTTAAGATCGCTATTGAATTTGGTTGAAATCGGTTCTGATTTAGATATAGCTCCCATATATATCTTTCGTCCGATTTGGCCCTTTAGTCCTATAGAAGCTGTATTTTACATCCGATCGTTTTGAAATTTAGAATGGTAGAGTTTCTTGATCCATGAACCAACATTGCTGAATTTGAAGAAAATCGGTTAAGATTTAGCTATAGCTCCCATATATATGTTTCGTCCGATTTGGCCCTTTAGTCCTATAGAAGCTGTATTTTACATCCGATCGTTTTGAAATTTAGAATGGTAGAGTTTCTTGATCCATGAACCAACATTGCCGAATTTGAAGAAAATCGGTTCAGATTTAGATATAGCTCCCATATATATCTTTCGTCCGATTTGGTCCTTTGGTCCTATAGAAGCTGTATTTTACATCCGATCGTTTTGAAATTTAGAATGGTAGAGTTTCTTGATCCATGAACCAACATTGCCGAATTTGAAGAAAATCGGTTAAGATTTAGCTATAGCTCCCATATATATCTTTCGTCCGATTGGACCCTTTAGTCCTATAGAAGCTGTATTTTACATCCGATCGTTTTGAAATTTAGAATGGTAGAGTTTCTTGATCCATGAACCAACATTGCCGAATTTGAAGAAAATCGGTGCAGATTTAGATATAGGTCCCATATATATCTTTCGTCCGATTTGGTCCTTTAGTCCTATAGAAGCTGTATTTTACATCCGATCGTTTTGAAATTTAGAATGGTTGAGTTACTTGATCCATGAACCAACATTGCCAAATTTGAAGAAAATCGGTTAAGATTTAGCTATAGCTCCCATATATATGTTTCGTCCGATTTGGCCCTTTAGTCCTATAGAAGCTGTATTTTACATCCGATCGTTTTGAAATTTAGAATGGTAGAGTTTCTTGATCCATGAACCAACATTGCCGATTTTGAAGAAAATCGGATAAGATTTAGCTATAGCTCCCATATATATGTTTCGTCCGATTTGGCCCTTTAGTCCTATAAAAACTGTCCAATCGTGTTGAAATTTAGAATGGTTCATGGATCAAACCAACACTACCGAATTTGAAGAAAATTGGTTAAGATTTAGCTATAGCTCCCATATATATGTTTCATCCGATTTGGCTCTGTAGATCCAATCGTTTTTAAACCCTACACCACACTGTGGTACAGGGTATTATTTAAGTATAAAATGTCCTAAAAGTAAATTTATGTAAACAATTTATACATGAATTACAAAATTTATATATCAGAGTTATTCAATATTACGAGAGTGGTGTAGGGTATTATATAGTCGGCACCGCCCGACTTTAGCCTTTCCTTACAGGTTTTAAATTGTCAATAAATATTCTTCTGGTTTTAGACCATTAAAAACGTAATGGAAAATAAACTTGACTGCTTTGCCTAGTTCGGTTGTGGTTATTCGGTTCGAAACGCAGTTCTTATCAGGAAAGAAAACGACCGAGAAGTATTCATTACTTCTGATATTTTAAATCAAAAATAATAATAATAAACACTTTTTCGAGCATATGGGGCCGTATGTCGGCAATAACGCCACGAATGTTGGCTTCCAATTCCCCTAACGTTTCTGGTTTGTTGGCGTAGACGAGCGACTTCACATATCCCCAAAGAAAATAATCCAATGGTGTCAAATCACACGATCTTGGTGGCCAATTGACAGGTCCATTCCGCGAAATTATGCGCTCATCGAATGTTTCCTTCAATAAATCGATTGTGACGTGCGCTGTGTGGCATGTAGCGCCGTTTTGTTGGAACCACAACTCATCCACATTCATGCCATCCAATTAGGGAACAAAATAGTCGGTTATCATGGCTCTATACCGGTCTCCATTAGCTCTCCACAGCTCCAATTGCTGTGCATGGTGGCGAATCGATTCATTCGGGTCCTCTTCAACACTTTGCTCTACAGCGGCAATTGTTTCTTCGGTGCGCACTGTTCGACGTCTCTGCGGATGCGTATTATCACATAGAGTAGACGTAGTGCGAAAACGATCCATGGTTAACCGAATTAATTGCTCTGATGGACGATTATGTCGACCATAAAATGGACGGAGCTTGCGGTAAACTTCGCGAACTGAACCATTATTTTCGAAATAAATTTGCACGATTTGCAAGCGTTGTTCTTTTGTCAACCTGTTCATGATGAAATGGCAAACCAAACTGAACATAAATGACATTAGAGTTGCCAGATTTGACCACAAAATGCCAGTTTTATCTCTATTCGAAAAACAAAGCTGTAAAAAAACACCCGGTACTTCTTATAGCTGCAGGTAACTTGGGATTGAAAATCGGTCCATATTTAGATATAGCTCCCATATATTGCATCTAACTTGTTGTGACTCCTACTGTTCTCATCTACCATATTTTTATGCCCTCACCTTAGAGAGGGGATGAAAATTACCACATACCAAATTTGGTATGTGGTAATAGTTTCTTCTATCTCCGTCTAAGTTCGAAGATATTGGTCCACTCCTTCTAGTACCTCCCCCATAACGGGTTAACTTATATTGAAATATTGATTCTTTAACACCTTCTATACTACTTATTCGAATCTTCTGATACTTTACACATATTATTAGTTTGTTAGTCGCTAGCACGTCAAGAAAAATGGGCGAATTTTGGTACCTCGCACACAAATGGACCATTTTGCACCAAAATTTAACTGCTTATGGCTTTAATAGCTGTTTATACAAATGCGTAATGCTTTTATAGTACCTTTGGTACCTCCCACACAAATGGACCATTTTGTACCAAAAGTTACCAGCTTATAACTTTAATACCAGTAGATACAAATACTTGGAATTTTGTACAGTATAATGCTTTTATAGTACCTAGGGTCCAGAGAAAATGGGAGTTATTGGCACGCCCTTTTGGTACCTCCCACACAAATGGACCGTTTTGTACCAAAAGTTAACAGATGTTAACTTTAATACCTGTGAATAAAACTACTTGAAAGTTTGTACGGTGTAATGCTTCTATAGTATCTAGAGTCCACAGAAAAGTGGCCGTTATTAGAACGCCCCTTTTGGTCCCTCCCACACAAATTGACCATATTGTACCAAATGTAAACAGCTTTTAACTTCGATACCAGTACATACTTTAAAGTTAAATAGAAAATAATATAATTAAAACAAAATAATTAATTTACGAATATTTTATTGGGACTCAAGGTGTGAGGATTTATAAGTCGGTTTACCCGACTGAACTTTCTTACTTGTTTAAATATAGATAACTTTTGAACGAGTTATCGGAAAAATCTCAAAAAATTCCACAAAGCGTTTCTTCAGATGCACTAAAAAGTATAAAAAATGGGAAAAATCAAAACCGACATTTTTTTGAAACTGTCGATTTGTCGTGGAATTCCCCATATACAAAAATATCTTCACTGCGAATATTCGTTACATCCCTGATTCATACAATGCTAATTCGATTTAAGTCGACTGAAAATTTTTGCGAGCTTCTCTTTATTTTACATAACTAAAATTTATTTATTTTAATTTTTTTAATTCACTGAGATTTTAAAGATATTATCAAAATAGATAGTTTCACATTTTGTTAGAACTATTATAATGGTTTTGTTCGTTTTTGGCACTTTTACAACCATTTGAAACGTTATAAAAGGCCATAGCGTCAGCCGACCAAACAAATGTATTGCAGTGAAACTTTTCTCTGACTAAAAATTTATTTTCGAAAAATTTTCACAAAACGAAAGCGAAGAAAATTACACAAAATTGCTGACACATTGTTATCAGATTATCGAGATCTCCAAACTATTTAATATACATAGTATGTATGTATGTATGTCTCGCAATAAACGTCGACAACTATAAATCACTATTGACACTGCTGGATAATATCATCTATTGACATTATTCTGTATGACACTAGTCCTTGCTCATTTTTATTCCAGAGCAATTCAACCACCCGAATATCGCAATACGAGTTACAATGAAATCGTTTGTCTCCCCTCTCCCGATAAGAGAGTGAAGTTTTCCTAGAAATGGCATAAATAGGATGAGAAAATTTGCACATATGGCAACAAAAGACTCACAACTATTTAATATTTATTAACTTAATTGATTGACGGGGGGAAATAGGATAGGAAACGGAAGGACGAGAAAGAACGAGGATGGCTGACTGGTCGTATTACGAAATATAAATTCACGAACTCAGTTTGTTGAACCAGGTTGTTGACAAAATATTGGTAAAAAAAAATCCCCAAGAAATGTTTACAAGAAAATCTTAGTTCCGGTCAACAAATAAGGATATCCTCATAAAGACGATAAATAAATAAGGACAAGCAAAATATGAACACACTCATGGTCATCAAGTAGGAAGAATTAAAAAAGACCAACCGGAAAGGGAAGCATGTCTACTGCAAAAGGAAGTAAGAAATGCACACACATTCACATCCTATGCGAATATTTGCTGGATATGACGAGGGAAACCAATTTTTGCCAACTGCAATTGCATTACAAAGAAAAGTAAATATTTAGCTTTAGCTGTGTGTTTTGTTGGGGCAAATATTGACTATTACTACCGGATTTTGGTAAATTATTATTTATGGCAAAAACATGACTCGACAAATATTCTTCTGCACTTTCGTTCATACGTTTCAAATTTCTAAGAAATTTCCAAAAGTGAAATGCAATGCCATCGTTGGCTGCTTTATATATATGATAATCGAAGTTGAAGATAATATTTTACCACTATCATTTGAATGTATTTGATATGTCCGTCTGTCTGTCTATCCGTGCGTCCGTCCTTCCATCCGCTTGTTCGTCCATCCTTATTCATCTTCACAAACACATGTGTCAGTCCATTACGGATTAGAGTAGATTTTTGGCAATTATCAAAAACAGCTGCAAATAATATTTCTTTCTATTAACGCTTCATTGGTTACGACCTTTGAAGCAATATCCATATTTCTTTATTGGAATTGCAAATATTGAACACAGAGGGTGTCTTTTGCATAGATGAAGTTGAGCTAAATCTATTGCTGCAGTAGATTATCATAATTCAAAAACACATCCCCCTGACCATGCAAAATTCACATCTCTTCATACTTCTTACGGTTCATACTGCTTTGAAGATTTTCTACCTTTTTCTCTATTCAATATCTACGAGTGGATAGAAAATAAAGATAATCATTCCTTCCTTTCAACATATTCATAATGTGCCATCATGACATACATATTTGATGAGTAGAAGTATTCGATGGGGGTTACCAGTGCAAACAATAAAGTAGATTCTAGTATTTCAATACTAGTAATTTGGATAGTATTGGTTACGTTCAGTGGCGAAGAGTGGCAGCCTGTATGTCCATTGTGATGCCTCACTGATCTAAGCAAAGGTTTAGCCTTAGGTTAGGATGCCAGCGAGCATTGGCAGCACGCATAGACCCTATAGATATCACGGGTTCAGATGCCCCTCATTGGAACCAATATGTTTGATACACAAACTTATCAATAGTACGATTCTCGGTACCGGGAAGATCTGTCAGACTTCCTAGAAAGGCCGACCCCGGTATATCCAGACGTCGCACGATGGGAAAATATGATGAAATATGCTCGCATAGGACTTTGAAAGCAACTATCAAAAATCAGTTTTTTGGGAATGCTGTTTTATTGTGGATAACATTTAATGAAAATACCTTAAAATTTTATGAAAATATCTCCAGGCGATTTCGAGTTATGACCATTCAAGTTCGTCTTTTTTACTAATAAATGCAAATAACATTGCGATGATAAAATGTATATACTAAAATGCTTGTAGAATTCGCGTTTTTTGGTGAAATGCGACCGAACTTTGTAACGTATAATAAGGTTATATTCATCTTAATTTTTGTGTATAAGACGTATTTTTGACGTCTTCAAATAAAGAGATATTTCAAAGTAAAAATACAGTTTTTTTAGTTAAAAAAAAAAATTCCACAGTAAATGGAATACAACTTTTTTGAATCACGTGGGATCACTACCATTTGACATAGAGAATAGAGGTGACTAAGTGATGAATCCAACAGTACCTAGTTTAGCTGCGACTTTTTGCGATTATGACAGATTTTTGTACTTTAAATATGTCCTTTTTTTACTTTATATATAGAAAATATGTGTGGGAGCTACATCTATCTATAAACCGATTTTCCAGAAACACACGAAATTTCGGCAAAATCGGATAATAAATACGTCCGGTACAAGTCCGGCTGCAAGTTTGGGTGTCCAACGATCAAAAATGGCGATCTTATTAATATTATTAGGATTATATGTGTCATTTTAATAGTTTACTTCTTCTAAAAAAACTATAAAAATATTGTTAAACGCTACTGCAGTTTATGTATATTAGGGTGGACCGATTATTTTTTGTTTTTAATTTAAGTTTTCTTTTATTAACAGTCTACGACCCATTGTACAAGTCCATTAGTGCAAAACTTCAGCTTTCAAAAATATTGCAGACTACAATTTTATTTTATTTAAGTTGTTTTAGTTTCAATTTAATAGCATTGTCCGGTTTTGTAGACTTTTAACGCAATGTTGACGAAAATATTTTTGAACTTCAATGGTCTATATATTTAAAACGCAGCAACCCACAACCAAGTAACCCAAATAGATTTTGAACTAAATTTTGTCAGCTTTAATTTAAAATCAAAATCACCGAATTTGGTACGATATTCTGGTTTTTACATTAGTATCATCAAAATCGCTTTTGTAGGCCCACTGTGCGCTACACGGTAATAGTAAAATAAAATCTGGGTACGCCAATTTCTTCTCCAAAAAATTCTCTTGAAGGAGGTTAAAACCATAGGACTCTATCTCTAACGGTATAGTCAGGAGAAGGAAAATACTGTTATGCGCGCGTATTTGCCCCATTTTTCCCATTGTGCGTCGTTAACTTAACGAGGGACAATACCAAAGCAGGTGATCAATTCTTTCCACTTCTTCCTCCTGCAGAAGTAGTTGTAGTCAATATCTACCATTCTGGTATGTTCGCCGATTAGGCAATTCCCCGTCACAACTGACAGTAACCTAGACAGTTTTTTCCTACCTAGTGTGAGGCGACATTTTGACCTTCTCAGTTCGTATCTGGGCCAGATTTGTCCAGCTACTCTACAGGTGCCGATTTCTGTCCACCTTTTATTGGACTGCCTGATTGGTTCTAGCCTAAGCCAAAGCTTACATGTGGACAGTGGCGCACCAATATATGCACATTCTTCGGTAATTTGTAATTCCGTCCCTTTCCTAGTTCATCGGCTTTGCAGTTCCCCGGGGATGTATTAGGGATGTAGTCTTCAGAGATTTAATGGCAGCCTGCCTGTCGGAGTAAATGACGAGGTAGTGTTGGTCACTATGTTGCGTCTCAGGCACTTGGAGACTTCCCTTATAGTCATTATTTCGGCTTGTAGACACTGCAAACATCTGGTAGAAAGCGAGCTATATCAAGACTAAATTCTTTATAGTGTAATCCGAAGCCAACCATCTCATCAAGCTTCGAACTGTCTGTGTAGAAGTGGTGATGTTTTCTATATGTATTTACTGGCAATCCAGTCTTCTCTGGCAGGTATCTTAGTGGAACAGTTCTTATAGAATTTGTACACAACTGGTATATAGATCATTCGGTAGGTTACCATTTCGCTACGGAGTGATCTCCTCATGTGGCCGTATTTCTTGTACATTAATATTGATAGATAGGCTCTGGTTGCAATTTCTTTAGCCATAATATCAATAGGTAGTAGATGGAGACCTGTAGACCTTATAAACCCGCATATGCTCAGGTATGAAGTTCTCTGAACATTCATGACTGGCGATGGATCGCTTATCAGTTGCTGTCCACCACACCACAATGCCGTACAGTGTATTGGACAAACTACTGCTATATATATCCAATGGACGATTTTAGGAGAGAGGCCCCAAAATGCAGCCACAGATTTTCTAGAGGAATATATCTTCAGCCAAGTTTACTACCCGTTCAAAGGCATGAGAGCCTAGGGTAGCCTTCGTCTGCTGAAGCGAGCGCAGAAGAGACACAGAATGTATTATATGTACATATTGAAACCTTTTCCGTTTTGTCGTCGCAGCTTCTGTAAAAGTCATTTCTCAAGGCAGCCATTTCAATTATCGTGTCATGACAGACAGGATGAGTGAGACATTCGGTCTTAATAACGATAGAAGGGCATTGCTGCAATCAAAGAATTGAGTTAGTTCTTAGTCGTGCAAGTTCAGCTGCTTTGTAGTTCTCTGGGATGTCCTGTGAACCGACACAAAAATCTTGCAGACATTGAACTGTTCAGCAATTTCTGCGATTTGCGAATGTCGAGGGCAGTTTTCGAATTCAGGAATACAGTTTCCATGGACTTTATAGCAGCCTGGCTAACAGAGGAAATAATGATATAGACTTTAGTCAGTCAATCAATTCTCAGCCATTCTGCTACCTCTCTAATAACTTACATTTCTGTCTGATTAACAGAACAGTGACCAAACAGTGTTTTGGGGGGATAGCTTTATTTCCTCAGAAAAGTCATCAAAGCCCAATTTGTTGTCGAGTTTTTAATTGTCTGCATATAAGTTTACAAATCACACCGATCCACTTCCTTTCTGATTTATCAGGTATAACAGTGATATACTTCTTGTCAAAATGTGGTTCATACATTGATTAATCAACAATGCTGGGAAGGTTTAGGTTAGGGTGGCAGCCTTTTTTTTTCCTCATCTCCACAGCTTCTGCAGAAATAATTGGAGTCAATACCCAATATATTGGCGTGTTCACCGATCAAACAGTGTCCAGTCAGAACTGATACTAACGTAGACAATATTTTTCTCTGTAGTGCGAGGAGATATTTTGACCTTCTCAGATCATACCTTAGCCAGATTTGTCTAGCTACCCGCAGGTGCCAATTTCTGGCCATCTTTCGTTGGACTGCCTGATTGCCTCTTGCCTAAGCCAAAACTTGCAAGTGGATAGTGGCGCCCCAATATATGCAAATTCTTCGAGACTTTATAATGTCGTCCCTTTCCTAGCAAGTTCATCAGCTTTGTAGTTCCCCGGGATATTCCTATGTCCAGGACCCATATGAGGTGTATATTAAACTGCTCAGCCATCTCGTTAAAAGAGCTGCTGCAGTCGAGGGCTGTTTGTGAATTTAGGGTTGTGGCCTCCAGAGAATTGATGGCAGCCTGGCTGTCCGAGTAAATAACAACGCAAGTGTTGGTACTCAGCCACTTGGCGACTTCGATATATTGCCATTATTTCGGCTTGATAGACAATGCAGGTATCTGGTAGTCTGTGAGCTATATCCAAACTAAGTTCTTAAGAAAGTACTCCGAAGCCAACCTTTTCATCAAGCTTCGAACCATCCGTATAAAAGAGGACATGGTTTCTATTACCTGGTATTCTGCCAACCCATTCATCTCTGGCTGGAATCGTAGTGATGTAGTTCCTCTCGAGGGTGTACACAGTTGGTATATAGTTCACTCGGTCGGTTACCTTCTGTTTCTGGCCCATCTAGCCAACTTGTTCAGAGCCACCTGTAGGATGTCTCTAGGGACGTTTTCGAATTTGCCACTCACTGCAATTCCCACGTCGTCCGCATATGCCACGACCTTACAGCCACAACGTTCTAGATCTAGCAGGATTTCATTCACCGCTAGGTTCCAAATTCGTGTAGACAGTACTCCACCTTGTGGCGTCACTCTGTTTACAAAAATTGTTAGAGTTGTGGACCGAAGGCATGATGTTATGCGTCTTCTGTTGAGCAGGCTTTGAATTAGTCTAATCAAAATAGAGTTAACTTTTAGATGTGACAGTGCCGCAATATTACCGAATCTGAGTGAATGTTGTTTAAAATCCTTCTTTGTCAAGAAATGCCACAATGGCGAATTCCTCGAAATGCAGGGTCGATGGAGCTCACTAGTTCGAGGTGCTCACAATGCTGTTAAGGTCAGGCGTTGAGTTTAAAATGACACTATATGAGTTTAAAATTATATCACTTCCTGACCCGAGTGTCAGTTCCTTATGTCCAAGAACAGTAGCTGCGTCATACTATTACCTTGCTATAATATCTAGCGGCATTAGGTGTAGAATAACATCTAGTGCCTCATTAGGTGAAGTTTTTTAACGCTCCAGTGATACATATTCGAGCTATTCGCTGAACTTAATCTAGTATAGCGCTGAATATGGATTTGTGTAGAGCCGTCTATCAGTCGACAATGCCATACAGCATACTACTGCTTATGAAGGGTCTTCCAAAATGAACTTCCGAACCTTGACACTTTATAGCGGTCATACTGTTGCAGCTAATCGGTCGAATTGAGTGAGTTTTATTCAGTCTGTTAAGCCAAATCTCCATGGAGGGATGCAGCCTTCAACAATGCGTACATTGATAACATTATTTTCTGCTTGGATAACGTCCCGCGACAAAAATCATCTTCAGCGATGTGGCTCCCTAGCGCTACCACGGGCCTAGTTGCCCCTAATCGGAACCAACATATTCGAAACACACAGTTATCAATAATACGAACATCGGTACCGATAAAATCTGTTAGACTTCCTAGAAAGACCGACTGCAGTATATCTAGACATCGATTACTCAAGACGGGACTGTGGTAATGCAGGTGCTCAATGCTTTCCACTTCGTCGTCATCTCCACAGCTTCCGAAGAAGTCATTGGGCTCAATTTCCAAGCTCCTGGCGTGTTCGCCGATCAGACAATGTCCCGTCAGAACTGATACTATCGTAGAGCCTTTTCCTCATTGGTCAATACTCAAACTTCTGCCGTGTTAGGCGATCAGACAGTTTCCCACCAGAGCTGCGAGGAGATATTTTGACCTTCTCAGGGCATATCATGGCCAGACTTGTCTAGCTACCCTACAGGTGCCGATTTATGCCCATCTTGCCTATATGAGGTATATGTTAAACTGGTCACTATGATGCGACTCAGCGACTAAGCGACTCATATTGTCATTATTTCGACCTAATAGACCCTGACGGTATCTGGTAGTCTGTGAGCTATATATGAAGACTAGGGATGTCGATCGAGACTGAGTTTGGCAAATTTCGGGATTCGGGATTGAGAAAAATATGAGCACGGACGAGATTTCGGGGTTTAAATTTTTATGATTTTCAAATTTTGTTTTCAAATATATTTTCTGTCAATTCAAACATATCAAAAATGGCGATTTTCCCCGTGTAGAATTTGACTTATGCGCCAGGTTACCTGGTAAAGATAGTTTTCAAAGTCTTCATTTCCAAAACCTCATATCTTCCGTGAAACGGTTCAGAAAGTCTTCAAATGTTGATATTTCGAATGTTCTTATTTATTCTAAGGCCATAGGGTGTAATTTGATTAAGTCCATGAGATGATACCATAAATATCCCATAGCCTGTTAATGAAGGTAAGCACAAGTGCGCTTGGAATTCTAATTAACCACGAATTGTATTTGTCATTCCTTCTGCCATAGAATTTCAAATGACCGGACAGGTTACGTACTTACTTCATTCAGTCCCTATCGCTCCCTTGCTCGCGCACACCCTGGGAAAACTTGAATGTCTTCATTTCAAATTACATTTCATTTATGTTTTAAATTCATTTCATTATAGAGCATAATTCCCAATTAAATTGTATCACTGGATTTTCATTCAGTCACAGTCGTCGTCAACGCCCTGCGTGTTTGTTCCAATGTAATTCTCGGCATCGATGGATACGAACGAGAATGTTAGGTTTAGACTGACTAACGCTAAATCTCACGCTGTTCGCACCACATAAGGCACAACATTCACGCAAGTGACGGTGTCTTAATTGTGAAAATTGGAATCATTTCGCTGGAAAACACACAGAGGTTCGCTTGTACACTCGCGCACCCCTATGTAGATAGATATACAAATGTGGCAGAGCCAGCGAGATCCATAGCAGCCACCGCAACCGCCTCCACCTCCACCTCCATGGACTTGCAGCATCTCGAATAACTCGAGTGTCTGTCTATCTATCTATGTCTATGTATATGAATCTATCTACTATCTAGTAGTGACACCACTGACATATTTATGAGTTCAAGTGTTATTAGGATTTATATCTGCGTTGATTAAACTTTATGATTGTTTGAGTGTTCGCTCTATGGCTGTGCGTGCGTATGAGTATTTAGGGTTTGATTGTGTGTGTTTTTAAACTCATCATTTATTTAATATTGCCTCAGATATAACGATCTACCGGATGTACTTTTGTAACTATTTTCACTTTCACGTTCATCTCTGCTTCGAACTTTGTTGGGGTTTTGCTTTTAGTTGGTTTCGGATAATTTTATTTTCTCATATTTGACTTAAGTACCAAAGTGTGAAAATAAAGTTTTCCCAGGATCTCGATAATGGATGAAATAACAAGTATAAACAGTTGTGTATTTGTGGTTGTTTCAAAAGGCACTTATTTATTTCGAATTGTTTGTTATGACCTAAATTGCAAGCGTTGATGGCAATAATGATCTTAAGCCACTAAGACAACAAATTGAATGAGTTTTATGTAAGTATTTGGGTCAGAATTTAAATTTTTAAATTTTTAAATAATGTCACGCTCTCTTGAGACCCGCCTATTATTTTTTTTACCAACCATATAGCCGTCTGGCCTTACTACAGCAGAAATGCCAACGAGGCATACTGTCTCCACTAATTTGGAACCTGGCGGCGAATAGATTCTTGTTAGATCTAGCTCAAATAGCTGTAACTGGCAAATTTCACATCGTCCTCAGTATATTTCCTACAGGTGGCTCTGAACAAATTAGCTAGATGGGCCAGACGAAGCAGTGTGGGCATTTACTCAGAATGGGAAGTATAAGGTCCTACATGTGGACCCTGCCCGGATAAACGGAACAGAGCTAGTCTTTTCCGATAGTGTAAAATTTCTAGGAATAATTCTGCATAGAATATTTTCATTTCTATGCAGTATTTCGCCCAATACTGTTGCCACTGTGATCCACCATGGACGGCAACTGATAAACTATCGATTACCAACCATTTATCAGAGATTCAGAGAACTTCCTGCCTATGCATAAGCGAAGATTTTTGAGGACTACAGCGACTGAGTCTCTACTAGTCCTACTCCATCTACTGCCGATTGATATTGTGGCGAGATAAGTTGCAACCATTAAGATTAAACTGTCTATCAATGTGTAGGTACAAGAACTACGGCCACATGAGTATATCACAATGTAGTGTTATGATAACCGATCGAGTGAACTATATACCAATGGTGTACATCTTCGAGAGTAACTTCACCACTTGCCAGATAAGAATGGTTTGGCAAGTACCAGGAAACAGAAACCATCTCCACTTCTATATGGATGGTTCGAAGCTTGAAGCTTAAGGTTGGCCCGTATTAGTGTCCAAGACTGCCATTCCCTAAACTCACAAACAGCCCTCAACCGCCGCAGATATATTAATGAGTGGCTGAGCTGTTTAACATATCGATACCTCAATTCTAAAACATGCTAAGTCGACTAAGCTCGTTTTAGGGAGATTGAATTTTTGTTTCTAAATATTCCAAATTATATTCAGTAAAAATTTGGTGGTTATCCGTTAACCCAATCAAAAGTTATTGACAAAACAGCACAGGTCATTCGATTTGCATTATAAAGGAATTCCACACAAATTAAAAAAAATCATCAAACTTTGCTTGCCTATCCTGAAAAACTACCTTTTTGCACTTAGTTTAGAATGGAGGTATCGATATATGTACCTCATACCTGTACATATGGATTTCTCCGGGAACTGCAAGGTCGATGAGCTTTCTAGGAAAGAGACGAGATTATAAATTCTCGAGTTCGGCAAAAATACGGGTTTGGTTAGTAGTTCTTGTTACATTCAATTTACTGCTTTCATAAGTATTTCAGCTGATTTAAGTTGAAGACATACATTATTGCTATTGAATTCTGAAGATGATAGAGTGGTGTCTATCGAAACTGCAGTCAATTCTACCAAGCAATTAAAACTCTCTACCAATTTTTGTATTTGTTTCTATTACTTTTTTGCAATAGACAGAAAGTAACTGAAACATATGATCGAATGAATGAATAATTTCAGTAAATTTTAATCCTTTGTGGGGAGGTAGCAGAAACGCATATACTAACATTCCCAGAGATAGGAGAAAATGTTAGTCCATACCAAATTTGAAGGCTATCGGTCGCTCCTTGTGGGAGTTATTGTGCGTACCAGTCAGACGGACGGACATGGCTTTGGCAACTTAAACTGTCCTAAAACAAATCTTCCCCAAACATATATAGGGCCTAAGATTATTTATTCGAAATTCACACTTTTGGCCCCTCCGTCACTAAAGTGATGTTATACAAAATTATAGATTTTTCTAGTCCCTCCCTTTAAACCAATCCGATTACTTTTGTATGATATTTATCCAAAAATGAGCTCGAGGTCTATGTTGGATATTTTTATGTGTTTTTTATTCAATATTTCGTCTTTCTTCGAAAAACATCATCAGGATGAGAAAATATAACTACGAAAAACCTTAAAATTATCCACAGAAAATGAGTATGTACTCCCTTCGTCGTTGTCTGTTTTCATACTGATTACTTTAAAGAGCCCCAGATTTGGATGGTGCTAATATCTGCCAAGTATGCTAGAACCCCAATGAAATGTGAGCATAGTGTAGAGCAAGACATAGAAGCTTCTGCAAAAGTAATTTCTCAGGACTTTTACTCCCTCCCAGTCTGCCTTCCAATAAGGCAGTGACTCGTCATGAAAAACATAATAAGTGAGACTTACTGTTTCGATTTCGGTTGCAACGTATACAGTTCCCGACTAGTTACCATACGCTGTTTGTTGCCACAAGGGCACAATTTCTCAAGAAGAGCTTGCATGTTCCTAGATACTTGTCTACATATCCCAGTTGATAAGAGATTCGGTTCCTATACATACGGTTCCAAAGTCAATAACCAAGTGGCCTTTGATATATTTTAATATTTTCTCTCTTAGTCAGGCTCCATTCAAGTCCCTGGTACCTATATTCTTGAATTCGATGTCTGAGCTGTTTAATATACACATGATATGGGCCACAGAGATATACCAGGGAACTACAAAACAGATGAACTTGAAACACTGGGAACTTCCTTGAGAGAGAGGGTTTAGACCCAATCAGGCACGCTGTCGGCGACGTCCATTGATTTCACATAAATTTACTATGGGTAAGGCAGAAACCGCGTCAAATGGCGGCGGAAGCTAGAGTCTCGCCGCCGAAATAGAATTTATTTTAATTTCTTGGCGTCGCTCGCAAATGATCTCTCTTTCTCTCATTTTCTCAGTGATAATGTTGTCACTTCTTTGTAAAAACTCAGTCGAAGAGACGTGTTTATAAACAAGTTTCAGCAACCTATGTGAGAAAAGCTTCTGCAATATACAAGAGAATTGGACGTCATCAGCTGACTCCTTTATTTTGTTTCGACGCTAGAGAATTGAAACACCGTTCCCGCCTCTGTATTTGGTTGGGTTTGGACTCACTGACATATGTGGGCATGCCCCTAGCGACCTGCAAGCCCTTCTTAAGAGATAGTGCCCGTATAGCAACAAATGATGATGCGACCTTGCTTAAACTCCAAACGCATCAACGCTCTGCTGTCGTTATTGAGATCGGAGGTCTCACGTATTGTGTCTGTCTGCCTTGTTGGACGGCACGCAGAGAGATTAAAGTTATTGCGTTACGACCTTTACAGAAACTGTGAAGACGAAGTGGAGGAGGAATCAACATAACACCTTCTATGTCTGTGTCCCGTTCTCTCTAGAAGGCAGCGGGCAACCCTAGGCTCCCATTACTTTGGGGGGCTAGATAACATGGCGGATGTTAAAATCTGCCATTTTTTGAGCTTTTCAAAGCAATCAAATTGATTCAACGGGAGGGGCTAGGGAAAACTTAAACCTTAAACCTTACGTCCCTGTGCTAGCACAATGGACAATATATTCTATACGAATCTGTTATACAGATTGCCACCCATAAAATAACCTATCCCAGTTCCCCTGCTGAACTAACCTAACCTATCCCAGTTTCCCTGGTGGATTCTCTGTAAAGTGGTTAATAAACTAGCAAAATCATCTGTACTACAGTGCCTTGGAATGTCTCTATGACTGGTACCAACCTCCGTTAAAACGCGATATCTCTACCTCCCTAATAGCAAACCTTTCATCCTCATAAACACAGAAGTGATAATAAACTAGCAAAATCATCTGCACTACTGTGCCTTGGAATGTCTCTATGACTGGTACCAACCTTCGTCAGAATGTGATATCTCTACCTCCCTAACAGCAAACGTTTCATCCTCATAAACACAGAAGTGATCAGATAGTCTATATGGATCCAAACCAACCATTTAGTTAGGATCCATCAGTGTAGAAATCCGCACAGTCCAGCCAAAGGTTAGTCAGTAATGCCTACAATTTTAGACACCATGGAGACGATTGCGTATTGCTGTTGCTGCGGTAGAATATTTACCGTCAGTGAGGCACAGCCAGGCCATTTTTAGGACCTTACATTACATAGACTTTTCGAGTGCAGTCCATCAGACAGTAAGCGTTTAAATTATTATGGATCTGACAACCGTTGTATACGTTCAGTGTTTACGACTCATGTTAGCTTGTGCACATGCACCTATAGTAAGGCTTCCATGAAATACCTGCATTCAGTGTTCCTGAACTGCCAGAGATCTCTTAACGAAGTAGCTGATGAACCTTGAATCCATGCGAATACTTTTGGGGTTCACATACTGCGGCAAACAGCCGAAGATATTACCAGTAATATGTGGATCTCTGTTAAGCATCATTAACTCATCCATATATTAGGGATCTCTGTCAGATATTTATGTTCTCGTCTAAATTTGAAGTCCCATGTTCTGAAACTCAAAAATCTGTCAGACTTTCTAGCACGACCAACCCCAGTATGCCCAAACGTCGTTAACTCCATGTGAGACAGTCTCAAAGCAGATGCTCAATGCTCTTCACCTCTTACTCATCACTACAGCTTCTGCAAAAGTCATTGGACACAATAACCCCATTTATTCTAGGTTAACCGATCAGATAGTGTCCCGTCAGAACTGACGCTAGCTACCTTAAAGGTACCGATTTCTGTTCCTATTTCGTTGGACTGCTCGATTGCCTCTTGACTAAGGCAAAGCTTGCCTACGCAAAGTTCATCGACTTTGCAGTTTCCCCGGAATATCCCTATGCACACATACGCATAAGATATATATATATACATATATATATATATATTTGACACCTCGTTAATGGATCTGCGGCAGTCGAGGGCTGTTTGTGAATTTAGGTGTAGCCCTCAGAGATGTAATGGCAGCCTGGCTCTCTGAGAAAATGACGACTCCAGTGTTGTTCACTGTGTTGTGACTAGCCACTTGGTGACTTCCCTTCTGCTTGTCTCAGAGCTGTATGAAGAATATGTATGTATGAAGACAGTGCAGGTACCGGGAAGATCTGTTAGACTGCCTAGAAAGGCCGACCACAGTATGTCTAGTCGTTTATACAAAGCTTTCCACTTCTTTCTCATCTCCACAGCTTCTGCAGAAGTCATTGGAGTCAATACCCAATCCTCTGGCGTGTTCGCCGATTAGGCAGTGTACCGTCAGAACTGATACTAACGTTGACAATATTTTCCTCTCTAGTGCGAGGAGATATTTTGACCTTCTAAGGTCATACCTTGGCCTGATTTGTCTAGCTACCCTACATGTGCCAATTTCTGTCCATCTTGCGTTGGACTGCCTGATTGCCTCTTGACTAAGGCAAAGCTTGCACGTGGGTAGTGGCTCGCCAATATATGCAAATTCTTCAGGAATTTGTAATATCTCCCTTCCTACTACGTTCATAGGCTTTGCAGTTCCCCGGAATATCCCTACGCCCAGGAACCCACATGAGGTGTATATTAAACTGCTCAGCCATTTCGTTAAGAGATCTGCGGCAGTCTGTTTGTGAATTTAGGGATGTGGCCTCCACAGCATTGATGACAGCCTGGCTGTCCGAGTAAATAACAACGCCAGTGTTGATTACTATGTGCTATTTCCAATCTAAGTTCTTCACAATGTACTCCGAAACCAACCTTTCGTGTGGAGATGGTTTCTATTACCTGGTATTCTGCCAACCCATTCATCTCTGGCTGGTATCATAGTGATGTAGTTCCTCTAGAAATGTACACCGTTGGTATATATTCCACTCGGTCGGTTACCATATCACTACACTTTGATATCCTCGTGTGACCGTAGTTTTTGTACCTCCACATTGATAGGCAGTTTAGTCTTAGTGCCGCTCTGGTTGCAACCTCGCTCGTCACAATGTTAATCGGCAGTATATGGAGTAGGGCAGGTATAGACTCAGTTCCTGTAGTCTTAAGGATCCGCTTATGCACAGGCAGGCCGTTCTCTGAGCCTTTGATAGTAGGATGGCGATCATTAGTTTGTTAGTTGCCGCCCACCATACCACAATGCCGCATAATAGTATTGGACGAACTACTGCTATATACATATATCCAATGGAAGATTTTATAAGACGGATTTTCTAACCCATTCCAATGCATGAAACCTGAAAGGAAATTTCCTGTCTAGGATCGTACCTAAAATGTTTGCAATTTAAAAAAAACTAGCTCAGTTAATTTAGCCAAGAAGGGTCCACATGTGAAACCTTCTACTACTTCCTAGTAAAGCGAACCTACTTCCAAGTGGGCTACCAGCATTTTCAGAAAATCCTTATTTGTGAATTGCTCACACACAACGAGTGTGTCGCCTGGTGATTATGACAATGTCAATTTCGACTAAGTGCTTCACGAGCTTTGACTTTAATCGTCCCCGAAAAGTAAAAGAAAAAAAAAGAAATGTTCCCGCCTGCGTCTTAATTAAGAAAAACTCCAGCCATCACCAAATAAAGAAAACTTTACGAAACATGACTACGCAAAAATATAGAGCGTGCAAAGTTAGTTGCCAAGAAGCAAAGTGAAGGCGAGAAGAAAAAATGTAATATCGATTTATTTCAGAGACTATGGGTGATCCCCATAAATCCCACTTTTGTTATGGTATTAAATTTAATGATTAAGTTCAATTGTCTTGAGTGGCATTTGAGGAATTGGGTGTTTGTGTTTGGTTGGGTCGACACCCAACTGCTGAACCACCATCCTTACGCCAAACACATTCATGTCCCCAACCACATTGACTTTCATATTGAAGGATATGGCCGCCAAAACATAGCGAAAAAAGCTATTGAAATTCCACCCTCATACGAACAACAGAGAGAGAGCCGGGGTTTTCTTTTCCTTTCGAATGTCCTGGTGAAATAATAACATTGAATTTCACACTGATTTCTGTTTTTTTTTGTTTTCTCGAGGCCTGTATAGGTTTTCATTTCTTTTCAACTTTTTTTTTCCTTTGTAAGGGAATCTTAAGTTAAGGAAAGGCAAAATAGGAGGATGCGATAGAGGGCGGAGTAGTTCGTATGACCACAACACTAAAGGAGCGTGGAAGAACTTATAACAAAGAAACTAGTCGAATTTTCTTCTTAGTGTGCCTTGTCACTGATGATATGTGGCAAATGGTGTCTACAAAGGAATAACCCTGGCATTGTGTTTCGTGGTGGTGACTCCCCTCCACGTCCTCATCCACCTCCTCCCCACTGGCCTCCATGTCTTGTCAGTCATGCTTGCGGAAGGCCCCCCGAAAATAAATTGTGCATAGCAATCCTGCTGAGTGTTTATTGTGAAATGAAATAAAAATTTGTGTATATGTTTTTATAGTTGTTGGGAAATCAAATTCACTTGAAATTTACCATGCGTGACACACAAAAACGTACCTCCTCATCCTCTTACTGCTGGCTCTCTCTCAAGTGGTATAAGGACGAAGCCAACAAATATGTATGAGGGTGACATGTTAAATGTGTCAGGAAGAAACAACATGAGGAAAAAATCAATAAATTATCCTGATGAGTCTTTGTCAAATACAATTCCTCAAGAAATTTCGTCCAAAAGAAATGGACAAATAGACATTTGAATCATGTAAAAAAATACATGATTCATTTATGCATTTTTTGTAGTTCAAGTTATTTAGCTAAGACACAAACCCTGCCAATCAATGCAACAATGTAGAGAGTCTCTACGAACAAAAATCAATTAAATTATTATTTATTTAATAGTTTACTCTAAAAGAAATGAACTCCTGGAATTGGTTAAATTAACAATGCAACATAGGAAAGACTAGGTCGATGCCGACCATTATTTGTCAAGCAATACTCATAACATGGCTGTCCTTCAGCGTAGAAAACTATGTATGTCAAACAGTTACTACTAGGATTTGCGGCTGGTAAATATAGTAAAATTGTCTAAATTCTCAGCTTTGAGTTGGTATCAATGCTCTATTTAACGACCGATTTAACAACTGATAGTTGATTATACCCTACACCACACTGTGGTACAGGGTATTATAAGTTTGTTTCACGGCAGATGTTTGTAACACCTGAAAATAACACAGCTAGACCCACCTTAAAGTATACCGATCGACTCAGACTCACTAGCTGAGTCGATTTAAGCATGTCCGCCCGTCCGTCCGTCCGATCGACTCAGAATCACTAGCTGAGTCGATTTAAGCATGTCCGTCCGTCTGTCCATGTAAAGTTGTTCGTCGACAACAGGTCGCAATTTCACTCCGATCGTTCTGAAATTTTGCAGTTTAGAGTATTTCGCAGCTGTTAAGATCGCTATTGAATTTGGTTGAAATCGGTTAAGATTTAGCTATAGCTCCCATATATATGTTTCGTCCGATTTGGACCTTTAGTCCTATAGAAGCTGTAGTTTACATCCAATCGTTTTGAAATTTTGAACGGAAGAGTTTCTTGATCCATGAACCAACATTGCCGAATTTGAAGAAAATCGGTTAAGATTTAGCTATAGCTCCCATATATATGTTTCGTCCGATTTGGCCCTTTAGTCCTATAGAAGCTGTAGTTTACATCCAATCGTTTTGAAATTTTGAATGGAAGAGTTTCTTGACCCATGAACCAACATTGCCGAATTTGAAGAAAATCGGTTAAGATTTAGCTATAGCTCCCATATATATGTTTCGTCCGATTTGGCCCTTTAGTCCTATAGAAGCTGTATTTTACATCCAATCGTTTTGAAATTTAGAATGGTAGGGTTTCTTGATCCATGAACCAACACTACCGAATTTGAAGAAAATCGGTTAAGATTTAGCTATAGCTCCCATATATATGTTTCGTCCGATTTGGCCCTTTAGTCCTATAGAAGCTGTAGTTAACATCTAATCGTTTTGAAATTTAGAATGGTAGAGTTTCTTGATCCATGAACCAACACTACCGAATTTGAAGAAAATCGGTTAAGATTTAGCTATAGCTCCCATATATAAGTTTCGTCCGATTTGGCCCTTTAGTCCTATAGAAGCTGTAGTTTACATCCAATCGTTTTGAAATTTAGAATGGAAGAGTTTCTTGATCCATGAACCAACATTGCCGAATTTGAAGAAAATCGGTTAAGATTTAGCTATAGCTCCCATATATATGTTTCGTCCGATTTGGCCCTTTAGTCCTATAGAAGCTGTATTTTACATCCAATCGTTTTGAAATTTAGAATGGTAGGGTTTCTTGATCCATGAACCAACACTACCGAATTTGAAGAAAATCGGTTAAGATTTAGCTATAGCTCCCATATATATGTTTCGTCCGATTTGGCCCTTTAGTCCTATAGAAGCTGTATTTTAAATCCAATCGTTTTGAAATTTAGAATGGTAGAGTTTCTTGATCCATGAACCAACACTACCGAATTTGAAGAAAATCGGTTAAGATTTAGCTATAGCTCCCATATATATGTTTCATCCGATTTGGCTCTTTAGATCCAATCGTTTTTATACCCTACACCACACTGTGGTACAGGGTATTATTTAAGTATAAAATGTCCCAAAAGTAAATTTATGTAAACAATTTATACATGAATTACAAATTTTATATATCACAGTTATTCAATATTACGAGCGTGGTGTAGGGTATTATATAGTCGGCCCCGCCCGACTTTAGCCTTTCCTTACTGATTATACCCTACACCACACTGTGGTACAGGGTATTATAAGTTTGTTTCACGGCAGATGTTTGTAACACCTTAAAATAACACAGCTAGACCCACCTTAAAGTATACCGATCGACTCAGAATCACTAGCTGAGTCGATTTAACGATGTCCGTCCGTCCGTCCGTCCGTCTGTCCATGTAAAGTTGTTCGTCGACTACAGGTCGCAATTTCACTCCGATCGTTCTGAAATTTTGCAGTTTAGAGTATTTCGCGGCTTTTAAGATCGCTATTGAATTTGGTTGAAATCGGTTCAGATTTAGATATAGCTCCCATATATATCTTTCGTCCGATTTGGCCCTTTAGTCCTATAGAAGCTGTATTTTACATTCGATCGTTGTGAAATTTAGAATGGTAAAGTTTCTTGATCCATGAACCAACATTGCCGAATTTGAAGAAAATCGGTTCAGATTTAGATATAGCTCCCATATATATCTTTCGTCCGATTTGGCCCTTTAGTCCTATAGAAGCTGTATTTTACATCCGATCGTTTTGAAATTTAGAATGGTAGAGTTTCTTGATCCATGAACCAACATTGCTGAATTTGAAGAAAATCGGTTAAGATTTAGCTATAGCTCCCATATATATGTTTCGTCCGATTTGGCCCTTTAGTCCTATAGAAGCAGTATTTTACATCCGATCGTTTTCAAATTTAGAATGGTAGAGTTTCTTGATCCACGAACCAACACTACCGAATTTGAAGAAAATCGGTTAAGACTTAGCTATAGCTCCCATATATATGTTTCGTCCGATTTGGCCCTTTAGTCCTATAGAAGCTGTAGTTAACATCTAATCGTTTTGAAATTTAGAATGGTAGAGTTTCTTGATCCGTGAACCAACACTACCGAATTTGAAGAAAATCGGTTAAGATTTAGCTATAGCTCCCATATATATGTTTCGTCCGATTTGGCCCTTTAGTCCTATAGAAGCTGTATTTTACATCCGATCGTTTTGAAATTTAGAATGATAGAGTTTCTTGATCCATCAACCAACACTATCGAATTTGAAGAAAATCGGTTAAGATTTAGCTATAGCTCACATATATATGTTTCATCCGATTTGGCTCTTTAGATCCAATCGTTTTTATACCCTACACCACACTGTGGTACAGGGTATTATTTAAGTATAAAATGTCCCAAAACTAAATTTATGTAAACAATTTATACATGAATTACAAAATTTATATATCAGAGTTATTCAATATTACGAGAGTGGTGTAGGGTATTATATAGTCGGCACCGCCCGACTTTAGCCTTTCCTTACTGGTTTTTGATTAGTTTGGTTTGTCATTTCATCTTAAACGAGAGCAACGCTTGTAAATTGCATAAATTTATTTGAGCGATAAAGCTAATTTTTGGTTAAACGGCTGCATAAATAAGCAATATTGTCGCATTGGACTGCAGATGATATCCACAAGTTTTTGTTAAACACCATTTTATCCAGAGAAAATGTACAGAAATTTACTGTTTGGTGGGCTTTATTGGCCGGCGGAGTCATTGGTCCATATATCTTCAAAAGACGATGATGGGCTGAATGTGAATTAAACATATTTTTCTTTGCTTTATTTTAATTTAGAATTCTGTAGCTCTTAACCAGCAAAGCAAGACTAAAGTCGGATTGGGCCGACTGTATAAAACCCTCCATCCTTGTCACCAGAGACGATTTAATTCAATATAAAGTACAAGAGCTAAAATTTCCGCCATTATGGGTTAAAAAATGCGTTCCCTAGATTTTCAAGAAGTCTAATCAGAAGGAACCTTTATATGGGAGCGATATCAGAATATGGACCGATGTTTTTCATTTCCAGTAGGAACGATTAAGTGTAATATAAAAAATAAACTCTTATATTTCAGCCAGATCAAAAATAGTATTCTCTGGAGCGTCAAGAAGTGACATCGGTGGGGACCTTTATATGGGGCTATACCAAAATTTGGACTGATGTACCCCGTTTACACTATGGACATTTGGGTCCAATATAAAATGTAAATTCAAATCAATTGAAGAATCCGTTCTCTAGAGCGTCATGAAGTGGCATCAGTGGGGACTTTTATATGGGAGCTACATCAAAATATGGACATGGGTGTGCCCCATTTTTTACTGGGGATGATTAGGTTCAATATAAATGTAAATTCTTAAATTTCAGCCGGATCGATTGAAAAATGTGTTCTCTAGAGTGTGAAGAAGTGACATCGGTGGGATCCTTCACATGGTAGTCTACGAAATGGCTCTGTACAAATTTTCGTAAAGATTATTTTATATTTACTTTGATAACAATAACAAACGGACAGACAGATGGACAACAACAAATTTTTTCTATGTCCGAGACCTTAAAACTTTTTTTGGGTCTCGGACTTCGATTGGAGCATCTAAAACAAAAAATTTGTTTACGGTAAAGTTTTTTTTACCGCCTGACCCACGATGTCGAACGTTGACATTCGCATGACTTCTATGCCAAAAAAAAACTGATTTGCGACCAAATAACGGGAACCAGACAGTATGTTTTCATTCACTTTGTCGTTCTGATGCCTTTTTGTAGGTCGCAAATCAGCTGTTTTTCACATAGAAGTCATGCGATCGTTAATGTTCGACATCATGTGTCAGGCGGTTATTCTTTTTTCTAAATGTCCAATTTTCATGTATGGCACCTTGGTATTTGGACCATATTTGAAATATAAACTCGATAAAGCCGATATACCATTTAATTAAAAGGAATTTATGACTGTCTATGTGACAGTGATTTGTAGCCCTCATGTCGTTAAAACAATTGGAAAAAATTTGATTGCTCTCCAAAAAGATAGCCTTATGCTGGCAACGAAAAAAAAGTGTACCAGTAAGGAAAGGCTAAAGTCGGGCGGTATATAATACCCTACACCACTCTCGTAATATTGAATAACTCTGATATATAAATTTTGTAATTCATGTATAAATTGTTTACATAAATTTACTTTTGGGACATTTTATACTTAAATAATACTCTGTACCACAGTGTGTTATTGTCATTTCTTTTTATTATTATAATATTGGTATGGTTCAATTATGTGTGGAACAAAATATAGGCCAAATGGCCTCCGCGACCTCGGCGGCACACCTCCATCCGATGGTCCAAATTTTCGATGACGCTGAGGCATAATTGAGGTTCTATGCCGTTAATGTGCCGAATTATCTCATCCTTTAGCTCTTGAATTGTTGCTGGATTATCGACGTACAGCTTTTCATTCAAATAACCCCAAAGAAAGAAGACCAACGGTGTCAAATCACATGATTTTGGCGGCCAATTGACATCGCCACGACGTGAGATTAACACGGCCATTAAATTTGTTGCGCAAAAAAGCAATTGTTTCGTTAGCTGTGTGGCAAGTGGCACCGTCCTGTTGAAACTACATATTGTCCATATCTTCTAATGCGGGCCATAAAAAGTTCGTTAACATCTCACGATAGCGAACACCATTCAAACTGTAACTGCCTGACCGGCCTCATTTTGAAAAGGTTTGGCCCGATGACATCGCCAGCCCAAAAGCCGCACCAAACGAACTGAGCAGGCATGCACAGGTGTTTCACATCTCCTACAGACCCGGATTGCTGAAATTTGAGCACAATTCTCCCGATTGTGGACACATTTGGTCGATTATGCTGATCAAAAAACATCACGAAATGCAGTTTGAATTGAACGCCCATTTTCGTAAAAGGCTTAAAAAACTTTAACGCGTTGCTCGATTGTGTATCTTTCCATGGTTCAAATTGAGTTAGTCTGAAATTAAGAAATGTCAAATGAAATGCATAAAAAAAACGAATAATTGGTTACTACAACAGAATAATTAAATGTATTTTGGGAAATACAACCGAAAGATTGGTTGCTGTTCTTTTGCTGATACATGATAAACAAATAATAAAATTACTCGACATAAATAATAATGTGTGGAATGCAGAATATGTTGAGCAAAATGTTTTAAATAAATAAAAAATAAAAGCAGCAATCATGAAATTGAAAGCACAGGGTTAAGTGATATTTGCATACAAGTTTTGGGTTTTTTTTGTGAACTAAAATGTGTGTCAAATATTTCCACATCTCATAATAGTGATGAATTTGTAATATGGGATTTTTAATTATACCCTACACCACACTATGGTACAGGGTATTATGACTTTGTGCATTTGTTTGTAACTCCAAAAAGGAGAAGAGATAGACCCATTGTTTATTACACCGATCGACTTGTAATCACTTTCCGAGTCGAATTAGCTATGTCCGTCTGTCTGTCTGTCTGTAGATGTATTTTTGTAATCAAAGTACAGGTCGCAATTATGGTCCGATCTCAAAGAAACTTTGCACATATCTTTTTTTATGCCCAAGGACGATCCCTATTGAATTTGGTTAAAATCGGTTCTGATTTACATATAGCTCCCATATATATGTACCTCCGATTTGGCATATATGCACTGTATAAGCAACATTTTTGAACCGATTTTTACAAAAATTGACAGAGAGTAGTCTCGTGATACACTTAGATAATAATTTGGTGGAAATCGGTTCAGATTTATAAATAGCCCCCATATATATGTTGCCCCCGATTTGACATGTAAGCGCTGTAGAAACTGTATTTTATATCCGATCAGTACGAAATTTGGCAGAAAGAGGTTTCTTATTACATGAAGGAATACTGCCAAATTTGGAGAAAATCGGTTCAGATTTAGATATATCCCCCATATATATGTTAGCCCCGATTTGACATTCAAGCGCTGTAGAGACTGTATTTTATATCCGATCAGTACGAAATTCGACAGAAAGAGGTTTGTGGTTTATTTTACATGAATGAGTATTGAGGGAAAATCGATTCAGATATATATATAACCTCCATATATACAGGGTTACCCATATTCGACGGACCCACGGACTCGTTGGGCCCATTCCAATCGACGAGGCTTGTCCGCAGGCAACAATCTTTGCGTCAATTGAATTTTGTACGGGAACAAATGCAAATCAACGCGAATAATCCGTTGTAAAGTGGACCGAGCCATGCCCAACTGCTGAGAACGGCGTTTTTGGGATGTTCTTGGGGACCTCTCAACACTGGCTCGTACGGCAGCGATATTCTCGGCCGATCGCCTTGGTCGACTTTTATTTGGCCTCTTCGGATTAGAAAGAGCCTCACCAGTCGAAAATTTTTCGTATAAACGCTTAATGGTGTTCTTAGAAGGCGCACTTCTCACATTTTTTAATATTTTAAAAGCACGTTGACTTGACTTCTTCTGTTGAATGTAAATTTCAACTATTTCAGAGCGCTCGCGTGGCGTGTATTGTTCCATGGTAAAAATCTGCTTGGACTGACGCTTCAAACGCGGTATGTCATTAAGCGATCTGATATCTCTGTCAAAAGTTATGGCGTTGCCAGATGGGTCCGTCGAATATGGGAGACCCTGTATGTTCCTCCTAATTTGGTTACAAAGCGCTATAGAAGTTGTACTTTACTTCCGATCATTACGAAATTCTCCAGAAAGATGTTTCTCAATATAGGAACGAATATTGCTTAATTTAGCGATTATCGGTTCAGAATTAGATATATCCACATATATATGTTCATACACATTTACCAATTATTCCAAATTATTATCGCAATGACCCTTATCGCATTGTTAGGGAGGTGTAGGGTATTATATAGTCGGCCCCGCCCGACTTTCTGCCTTTCCTTACTGGTTTTGTTATGTATTATGTGTTTTTTTGATCAATAAATCAAATAAAAATAACTGGTTTTAATTAATTGTCGGTAGTATATGACAAATGTCAGAACAACAAATTTTTTAAAACAGTTGGTTGTGGCAACATTCAACAGATAATTTTGGCCACCATTTTTGTAGTTGGCGCAATCAAATATGATTGTTGTCAACATGGAAGCAGAAGTATACCACAACCAAAATGTTGGTTGTCCTGATGGAATCGCATGATAGTAGACAGAACTACCAAAATTCGGTTGGCCAATAATTCGGTTGAGGCAACCAAATTGTATTCTGTGTGTACATGTCAAATCGGATGAAACATATATATGAAACTTATATATCTAAATCTGAACTGATTTAGCCTTTCTGCCTTTCCTTACTGGTTTTGTTATGTATTATGTGGTTTTTTGATCAATAAATCAAATAAAAATAACTGGTTTTAATTAATTGTCGGTAGTATATGACAAATGTCAGAACAACAAATTTTTTAAAACAGTTGGTTGTGGCAACATTCAACAGATAATTTTGGCCACCATTTTTGTAGTTGGCGCAATCAAATATGATTGTTGTCAACATGGAAGCAGAAGTATACCACAACCAAAATGTTGGTTGTCCTGATGGAATCGCATGATAGTAGACAGAACTACCAAAATTCGGTTGGCCAATAATTCGGTTGAGGCAACCAAATTGTATTCTGTGTGTACATGTCAAATCGGATGAAACATATATATGAAACTTATATATCTAAATCTGAACTGAATTTCCCCGAATATGGTAGTTTTCATTCATGTAATAAATAAACTCTCTCTGCAGAATTTCGTACTAATCGGATATAAATTTCACACAAACTGACAGACCTCCAACCCATAACTTCTGCCGCAATCATCTAAACGTTTTCATATTCTCTATTTGAGACAACATTTCGAATGACTAAAGACTGACAAAGAATGAATAATTTCCTTTCAAAGCTCTGGCATTTCCCACCCGGAGTCCCTTAGTCGGTTGACAAGACTGACATTTTCTTACTTGTTCTTTAAAAATTATCTACCAAAATTTTATAAATTGCATTTGAAAAGAAAAACACCGAAAGCCTCCTTCAAAAGTTGCCACTGCCACAATTATATGAATTACTACTGCCGCACGATGAAACCATATCACCGCACCTTAACTTGAATCCATGAAACACCGCACGCTTCACTGACATTCATAGCTATTGATTTATTACCTGAAGCCTTGCAAGTTTGGCGTTACCTCCACTTTTTCTGTGGTGCGGTCTTTAAAGATATGAAAATTCTTAAATTCAAGTTTGGATATGTGAAGGAATTTTCATGAAATTCTAGAATTTCCGAGGCACGTCACTCATCGTTAAACACCAACATGAAAAACGCTTTCACTTCACCAACTGAAGAAAAGCGTAATTATGGAAAAGTGTTTTATTACAGGCGCCATTTCACACAATTTGTGACGACGTAAATTGAGACGCTCTCGGGGAGAACAATTCAAAGAAAATGGAAATTTACAATTGGGGCAGAGTGCGATACCGGAGAGCAATGACGACCGCCCGGCCGGTAGACCGGTTGACTAGAATCCCCCCACAATTGACAAAACGTGACAAATCTTAAAATTTCAAGATTACAGAAGATGGCACTTAGCATCTATCTCTGTAGTGACAGCATTAGCATGGACCAAAGCAACTTCCCGATGATGGTCGTCCGCACTCCCTCTTCGTTGGAATACACACTCTCAGCGGTGTTTTCTTGCAGGAACACTTAATGGTACAGAAACGAAGTCCCAATAACCAAAAACAACTGCAATAATATGCAGATCCCAATGTCAATATTTATAGGGAACAATATTCAGAATGGGAAAACACTAACTCCGAACATTAAGAGCATCAACAGTAACAACAACAAGAACGTTTTTAATGACAAGAACAACGGACGTTTTAATTGCTTTGAATTATTTTTCAATAAAGAAAATTAAAATGATTCACATCATAAAAAACCGCCGTTCAATAATAACGCGGTGGGGGTGAAATGGAAGTTTTAAATGTGATAATAAATTTATTTTACATTCTTCTTCTAAAACATATTTGATTGGTTAAGGGGAGAACCCGACCGAAACTGCAGTTTCAACTAAATTGCTGTTATGGCCTAAAGAAACATATTTAGAAGCGACCTCTATTAGGGAGCTATATCAAGACATTAACCAATACGATCACAAACGACCTGCAATTATAAGAAATATCTGGCAAATTTGATCAACTTATCTCTATTATTACCGACTGGAGCTCGCTTTCGGTAGACAGAAGGACGTGGCTAAATCGTCTTAGAATTTTACCACGATCAGTAATATACAGGGTGGCTGATGAAAACAAAAGTTATTAAACAAAATTTAATAACTTTTTTCTATTTAATGAATCTGGTTAATTTTTTTTTTATTTGCAGATTGATTTTTAGATTTAACAAAAATGGGTAACTGGGACACTGAAACAAGAATTTGGATTGTCCGCCGCTATTACGCACTGAAGTCCGTAGTTTCGGTTCAAAGAGAGTATAGGGACACGTTTGGCGGCAATCCTCCGAGCAGATGGACCATAAAGAGACTTGTTAACAATTTTTCCGAGCATGGGACAGTCAGCAGAAGACCTTATTATCGAAACCCTTCAGTTCGAACGGAGGAAACAATCGCTGCTGTAGCTGATGCCATACAAAACAATCCAAGAGTTTCGACAAGAACTTTATCTGCTCAAATGGGTATAAGCAGACAGTCATTGCAGTCAATTATGCACAAAGATTTGGAGTTATTTCCATATAAAATTCAAATGGCCAAATGGTGGAAGAGGACGGAAACATGTTGAACTGTCTTTTCATGTCTGACGAGGCCCATTTCGATTTAAACCGCAACATAAACAAACAAAATTGTCGAATATGGAGTGCTTCCAACCCGCAGATACTCCATGAGACGGAATTGCATCCACTTCGTGTCACAGTGTGGTGTGCAGTTTCATCACGCTGCATTGTCGGGCCCTACTTCTTCGAAGAAAACGATCACACCGTTACAGTTACTGGAGGCCGTTACATGAGCATGGTGAGACAGTTTTTCTATCCAGAATTACGCCGAATGAGAATTTCTGTCAACTCTGTGTGGTTTCAGCAAGATGGTGCAACTCCTCACATAGCCCGGCCTGTTATGACAGAATTGCGGCGAAAATTTCCCAATAAGCTGATATCCAGAAACTCCACATTCCGTTGGCCCCCCAGGTCGCCTGACCTTACTGCACCTGAATTTTTCTTGTGGGGTTAATGCAAACAGGAAGTCTACAAAGCAAAACCAACAAATTTGAATGAACTAAAGCAATCCATTCGAGAAACAATCAGTCAGCCTGTATGTTAGGTTTACGTTAGAGTTGGAGTTGAATTCTCCAGCTCAAATGGACCAATTGAGATTCGTAGTGCTTCCAAGGGTGAATCAGTACCGGATAGATCTGCCAGACAAGCAAACGTTTACTCAATGCGGAACAGTAATAATGCAGGTGCTCAATGCTCTGCACTTCTTAATCATCTCAAAGCATCTACATAAGTCATTGAACTCAATTCTCAACCTCCTGACGTGTTCGCCCGCCAGAACTGACACTAACGCCTTTGTCCATTTCTCACTGGTCAACCTAACTGCCTTTGACCTAAGTCAAAGCTTGCATGTGGACAGTGGTGCACATATATGTATATGTAAATTCATCGAGAATTTGTAATGCCACGTCGATTTTACTTATTGTCATTGATATAGTAATTGATAGACACTGTAAGTATATGATAGTCTGTGAGCAGCTGTGACTCGTCATGACAGACACGATAAGTGAGACGTCCGGTCTCGATAACGTTAGCAGTACGTTAGTGCGTTTAGAATTTAGGACGGGTCAAATCAGCCTGGAATGTATACAGTTCCCGATTAGTGACCACTTATCATTTGTCGCCGTAAGGGCACTATATATCTCAAAAGGAGCTAGCGGGACGCTAGAGGCATGACCACATATTTTAGTTCCCTTGGATCGTCTAAGGCAGCACCTAGTCATGCAAGTTCATCTGCTTTGCAGTTCCCTGGTATATCCCTGTGGCCCGGCACCCATATCAGGTGAATATTGAACTGTTCAGCCATCTCGTTAAGAGATCTGCGACAGTAGAGGGCAGTTTTTGAATTCTGGATATAGTTTCCAGAGACTTGATAGCAGCCTGACTATCAAAGAAAATATTTATACCGACTATGGTCAGCACATTAATTATCAGCCATTCCGCTACCTCTTTAATAGCTAAGATTTCTGGTAAACACTGCAGTGGTCAGGCAGTCTTTTTGTAAGAGATAGCAGAAGTTCCTCAGAAAAGTCACCAAAGCCCCACATCGAGTTTGGAACCGTCTGTATAGAAGTTAATGAATCTCCTCTGTCCTGGGATATGACCATTCCATTCTGATCTATCAGGTATAAGAGTGAGATACTTCTGGTCAAAGAGTGGCTCAGTCATAATGTAATAGTGCGCGGAAGGTCCTGACCATAGTGACAGTTCCCTGTATACCATAGTATATTCCTTAACTGAGAGTGATGCTTCAATAAAGCTGACTAGATCATGCAGGGTGATTTCGGTGGACTTGCCCTTGCTGTAGGCGTGCTGTTGAGTGGACAGTAGCCTGTGATCAATTTTAGTTCTAAGGTAGCTATCTATTAATCTCTCCAGAGTTTTAAGAAGAAATGACGAATGACTAATTGGCCGGAAATCCTTAGCTCCAGTGTGGGACGGCTTTCCCGCTTTTGGGATAAAAACAACCTTGGTTTCTCTACATTTTGTTGATATGTTTGCCTGATTGATACACTGTGTGTATATCTCTCTGAACCAGGGAGGAATTGTATCAGTCACTGCCTGTAGCTCCGCCGGCGAGACTTTATCTGGTTCTGGCGACTTAAATGGTTTAAAGCTTTTGAAACCTCATAGAATTCTAGATTCGGTTACAATCTCGTTGGCAAACTCTGATGGCTGCACTTCAAGGGAATCCGCAACTGATGTATTCAAAGCCTCTTCAGAGTTTCCCGGGAAATGTGTAGCCAAGAGCACTCCCAGAAATTTCTCACTGGACGTAGTCCAAGAACTATCATCTTTCGTGATGAACCCAATGTTGAGGCTAAAATTTTCCGTAACCTTGAGGCTTCGGATGAGCTTTCTACGCCACTACAGAAATCTATGCAGTATTTATTTTGAGCCTTTGTCAACTCTTTTTTGCACCGTCTGAGTTCTTCCTTGTATGTATCCCAGTCCTGTAGGGCTCTGGTGGTCTTTGCCCTAGCTTTCTACAGCACTTCCTCAGCCTAACTAATTGCATTGCGGTAGTTGTTGCCCCTTGACTTCTGTTTGGGACATGCGGCGTTAAGAGTTGCAGAGACTCGTTTCACCTTTTCTTCTATATCCCGGATAGTTTGCATTTTCATTTCAGGACTTTTTGGAAGAGACCTGTTGAATATGTGCCTACATTTTTCCCAGTTAGCCTTCCTAATATTGGGTGGGAAGACGGTATCAGGAGGCTTCGCATTCATGCTAAAGCTAATAAAGGGTGTCCCAAGAAGAGCGCAATTTTTTAATTACTGATGCAGCAATTGAATTGTTTCTCTGGCTGTATGACATGTGGCGCCGTCTTGTTGGAACCACATGCCCTCCACATTCATTTCTTCAATTCTAGGCAAGAAAAAACTGGTTATCATTTCACGATACCGAACAGCGCTTGACCTGCCTCATTTTCATAAAAAAAAGGTCCAATGATTCCTCCAGCCCAAAAACCACACCACACAGTGACACGTTGAGGATGCATTTGCTTCTCGTGAATCACTCGAGGATTTTCCGCACCCCAAATGCGACAATTCTGCCTATTGACGAAGCCATCAAGATGAAAATGGGCCTCGTCACTGAAGATGATTTTATCGGCAAAATCAGCATTTTCATGTTGTCTCTCCAATACCCAATTAACGAACTCCCTTCGCTGTCCTTCTCCATTTTTACTAACCTCGTACCTTCTACTAACAAACAATAACAATTATTCAAATGTCAAACAATGACACTTCGAATGTTGCGAGATTTAAAAATTGCGTTCTTCTTGGGACACCCTTTATATCTATGGTCGGAAATGCTATGAGTGTCCAAAACTTTCCAATCAGAAATTCTTCCACTTAAATTTTTGGAGACAAAGGTGACATCGAGCCCCTCCTGCCAGTTTCTAGTAATAAAGGTAGGTTCATACCCTCTATTACAAATCACAAGGTTACTACTTATAATATTATATTCGATAAGTAATTCGCCCCTGTTGTTGATGTCAGTACTTCCCAACATATGATGGTGTCCATTATCATTACTAAAAGAAGGTATATATTAAGGTCGTTCTTGGCAAGGTACCAAAACTGTAAACGGTACCAAAAAGGGCGTGCCAATGACGCCCGTTTTTCAATGGACAATTCGACAATTTTTCTGCAGGTGATAGTGACGGATAAACTATTACTATGTGATGAATTACAGATGATTCGGATAAGTTGTATAGAAGATATTACAGAATCTATATTTCACTAAATTGTAACTCTAAAGAAGAGGACCAATATGGCACATCTTCGAACTTAGCCTGAGATTAAAGAAAATATTATCACATACCAAATTATAAGTCATTCGGTTAATCTTTTCGAGAGATATAGTGCGCACCATCCAGACAGACAGATGGCTGGACGGACATTGCTCAAATGACTTAAAAAGTCCTAAAACTGATTTCCGCCGAACATACTTAGGGCCTTAGTCATATTAAGGTCCCCCCTCCCTGTAAGGTGAGGGGATAAAACGTGATCCCCAATTTTAGCCCTTTTTGCTCTAGGACGCTTTAGAAGTTATTACCTTTTAAAGATTTGAAAGGAATATATTTTGCCCAAAAAAGTGACTTTTTCAAGATGTTATGACCGTTTGCAGTTTTGGAAAAGAATCTACGTTTTTTTAAGCAAAAAAAAATGATCCCAAATTTTAGTACTTTAGACTCTAGGGCGTTTATTTAGGAAGTTATTAACGTTTAAAGTTTTGAAAGGATTATATTTTTTGGCCGCAGAAAAGTAATCCAGAATGTTGGTCCATTTCTCTCTACGACGCTTAGGCAAGGAGTTACAGTTTTGGAAAATAATTTCAGTTTTTTTTTGCCAAAAAGGTGATTCCTAATTTTTTTACTTTCTCTCAACGACACTTTCTTATAATATTTTTTTTAACAAAAAAAAAAGTAATCAAAAATATTGGTCCTCTCTACGATGCTTATTTAAGAAGTTTTTAATTTGGAAAATGGTGTCACTACTGTTTTTAAAAAAAATATCCATATTTTTGTCCTTTTCTCTAAAGGATGCTAATTTAAGGAGTTATGGCCTTTTAAAATTTTAATGTGGAGTTATTTTTTTGAGGTGATCTAAATCTATTGCGCTTTTTGGTCTAGAACAATAATTTAAGGAGTAATGACCGTTTAACCTTTTGGAAAGGAATTTAATTTTTTTCAATCCAAAAAAAGTTATCCTAAATTTTAGACCTTTTCGCTTATTTAAGGGTCGTTTAAAGTTTTGGAAAGACATTTGAGCAAACCAAGTAAGAAAGTTCAGTCGGGTAAACCGACTTATGAATTCACTCACCATAAGTCCCAAAAAAATATTCGTAAATTATTTTTTTGTTTTAATTAAATTAATATCAATTTAAATGCATTTAATAACTTTAAAGTATGTACTGTATTAAAGTTAAAAGCTGTTTACATTTGGTACAAAATGGTCCATTTGTGTGTGAGGTACCAAAAGGGGCGTGCTAATAACGTCCACTTTTCTCTGGACTCTAGGTACTATAAAAGCATTACACTGTACGAAATTTCAAGTATTTGTAAGCACTGGTATTAAAGTTATAAGCTGTTAACTTTTGGTGCAAAATGGTCCAATTGTGTGGGAGGTACCAAAACGGCCACTGCGGACTCTAGGTACTATAAAAGCATTACACTGTACAAAATATTGAGTATTTGTATACACTGGTATTACAGTTACAATCTGTTAACTTTTGGCGGAAAATAGTCCATTTGTGTGGGAGGTACCAAAAGGGGTGTGCCAATAACGGCCACTTTTCTCTAAACTCTAGGCATTACACTGTACGAAATTTCAAGTATTTATATTCACTGGTATTAAAGTTAAAATCTGTTAAGGTCCATTTGTGTGGGAGGTACCAAAAGGGGCGTGCCAATAATGCCTATTTTTCTCTGGACTCTAGGTACTATAAAAGCATTACACTGTACAAAATTTCAAGTATTTGTATGAACTGATATTAAAGCCATAAGCAGTTACCTTTTGGTGCAATTTTTTTTGATGTGTTAGCAACTAACAAAGTAATACTATGTGTGAAATTTCAGAAGATTCGAGTAAGTAGTATAGATGGTATTAAAGAATCAATGTTTCACTAAAAGTTAACGCTTTGTGGGGGAGGTACTAGAAGGAGTGGACCAATATGGCCCATATTCGAACTCAGCTGGAGATAGAGAAAAATATTACCACATACCAAATTTGAAGTCAATCGGTTACTCCTTTCGAGAGTTATCGTGCGCACCAGCCTGCAGACAGACACACAGACAGAGGGACGGACGGACATTGCTCAAATGACTTAAAATGACCCAAGACGAATTTCCGCCGAACATACTTAGGGTCTTAGGAGTCTTGGTTTAAGGAAGTATAATGCTTCCTTAAACCAAAAATTGAAAATTTTGACCCCCTGTAAAAAAAACTCAGACCAGCTGGACCATAAGTTTATTCTACAAAAATAATCTACTCAACATTCCGAGGTAATAGTGATTATTATCAATTTAAAATGATAATAATTTAAATAATACAAAAAAAAATAAATAAATTTACAAATATTTTTTTGAGACTCAAGGTGAGGGGATTCATTAGTCGGTTTACCCGACTGAACTTTCTTACTTGTGTTTTGTATAAGTTGGCGTGTAATTTTCCTAATTAAGGGTGAAGAGCTATATTAACAACTTTGGTGTCTTTGGCGACCACCACTAAAATTTTCCGGCAAAAATGTTCGTAAAATATTTTAATCCTTAAATGTATTTTTAGAAAGGACTTTTTTGATTTTTTCGAAAAAGGGCCAAATTGACCCATTGAGAGGGGAGCTAGAGGGTTAAGATATTGCACAAAAACGATCCTCAAAAAATTCCACTATGCAACTTCGACAATGAGAAATCTCTTAGACATTAACTTACAGCATTTTTTTCATTTAGTAAAATGCTCCCTTCAACCAAAAATTGAAAACTTTGACACACTGTAAAAAAAAAATTCACAGCTGGACCATATATTTATTTTACAAAAATGATCTACTCAATATGCCCTTCCGAAATTATAGTTTCGCTATTCCGTTCCGGGAATGCTGTTGGTGTTATATGTAGTGCAATTGTAGTTTTTTTGTATACCCTACACCACACTGTGGTACAGGGTATTATGACTTTGTGCATTTGTTTGTAACAGCCAAAAGGAGAAGAGTTAGACCCATTGTTTATTATACCGATCGACTTGTAATCACTTTCTGAGTTGATTTAGCTATGTCCGTCTGTCTGTCTGTAGATGTATTCTTGTAATCGATGTACAGGTCGCAATTATTGTCCGATCTCAACGAAACTTTGCACATATCTTTTTTGAGGTCAATTGAATTTGGTTAAAATCGGTTCAGATTTATATATAGCTCCCACATATATGTACCTCGGATTTGGCATATATGCCCTGTATAAACATAATTTTTGAACCGATTTGTACAAAAATTGACAAAGAGTAGTCTCGTGATACACTTAGAGACAATACAAAATTTGGGGGAAATCGGTTCAGATTTAGAGATGTCCACCATATATATGTTACACCCGATTTAACATGTAAGCGCTGCAGAAACTGTATTTTATATCCGATCAGTACGAAATTCGGCAGAAAGAGGTTTCTTATTACATGAAGAAATACTGCCAAATTCGGAGAAAATCGGTTCAGATTTAGAACCCCCATATATATGTTAGCCCCGATTTAGCCCCATCTAAGCGCTGTAGAGACTGTATTTCATATTCGATCAGTACGAAATTCGACTGAAAGACGTTTCTATTTTACATGAATGAGTATTCGGGGAAAATCGATTCAGATTAATATATTTATAACCTCCATATATATGTCCTCCTGATTTGGTTACAAAGCTCTATAGAAGTTGTACTTTATTTCCGATCATTACAAAATACTCCAGAAAGATGTTTCTCAATTTAGGAACGAATATTGCTTAATTTAGCGCGTATCGGTTCAGAATTAGATATTTCCACATATATATGTTCTTACTCAATTACCTATTATTCCAAATTATTATCGCAATGACCCTTATCGCATTTGCCTTTATGGACAGCTGGGCCAAAAATTTATTGAACCACTTCAGATTTTCGGTTAAATTGTTATCTATTGAGAGACTGAAAATTAAACCTTCATAGATCCATGTCTCCTGTTATGGAAAAAGCATATAGCGAAAGATTATTTTCCCCGGAGAATTTTATACAACTCTAATTATGTCATCCTTAAGTCAACCTTTTCAATACTAAAACCCATAAAGAGATTCCTTTTGGCATAAATTAGATAATTTTGTTTTCCAGCTTCAGTAATTTCATAAAGTAATTTTGTAAACCACTAACCACTATGTAACACCCTTGTGGGAAGATAATTCCCTTTAGTCCCCTCGTGATTCCATTTCATTTGTAGATCTACAACAAAACATTAATTATGATTTCACTCGATATCAATAATTCATAAAAACCATTCAAGTGCTCTTGTCTCCCAACTCCGTCAACTGCCAAATGAAGTCCAAATCCATAACTAAATCCATATCCCCCATTCGAGAGGGTGGATGAGAGGGGCCATTGCTTACCAAGACTACCCCTGTAACCTAATGAAATTGAAAATTACTATGACATTATTATTGAATGGTTTATGGAAATTTCATTGATATCCCTTCATTTATTTCAATACCACGACCTCCAACAATAACAACAACGGGAAAAGAAACCGACAAATAATAAAACCAAACCAAACCGAATTGAATCGAAATTGAAATTGAAATGAAAGAAACCATTAAAAATTCCAAGTACGAGTATAACAAAAGCCATAAAACACTTAAAAACGAAATGAAGCAAATGAAGGGCACTTCGTCCGCCTGTCTGTCTGTCCGTCCGTCCACTCATCCATCCATCCAACCATCCTGTCCGTCCGTCCCTCCATCCGCCTGTTTGAATATTCCGCCAAAAGTGGGAAAAATTCACTGACATGAGATGGAATGACTGAAATAAAAGAAATTACAAAAAGAATCCAACTGAAAAAAACCCTAAGCAATTCACAAAAACGAAAAAATATTTTAATTGTTTTTCGTTGCACTTGAGTAGTGGTGGCTATGGCAATGGCAATAGCGGTGGTGGCTGCCAGCCAGGAGCACTTGTAGTCCATTCCGTCACGACGTATGACTGACTGGTTGCCTTGGCTGACAAACTAACTTCCAATATGACTTTGACATGGCCCTTTGAAGCGAATCCATTTGTGTCTGTTGTGACGACTATTGTGGGTGTACATTTTTATGTGTTCCTTGATTTCCATTACCCACCGGTCTCCATCGTCCTTGCATTAATGAGCCAGGATTTTTTAAAACTCACTTAAAGTTAATTTAATATACAGGAAATGCTTATGTTATGTTATGTCCGTCCATATATCTATCTGACTTCTCTACTTGACTCGTATTGCCTGACTGCCTGTCTGTCTGAATGTCGCCCATGTAAAATAATAGTTCGACATTTGTAAGTAGTCACCGAAGCGTTTAAGGATCACCTCCTGGGTGTATTAAAACAACTACCCTCCCCCGCTTGACACACTGAATATGTATAGCTGCAAGTCCTTACATATTTAATTTATGTTCGTCCAAATGTTTTGTACGTGGTTAACCAATTGTGTGGCAATTAAAGCAATTTTAATTGGGTTTTAATTTTTCAACAAAAATATCCTTATTAATATTTCACGCAAGAATTGTTTCCCCTGAGAAGGGCGAGGGGTAACGAATTATAAATGTTCCACATCAACTGTATTACAATCAAATTTAAATCAGAAATCCTATGGACTCGAGATTAATTTTAACTTAGATTGAATAGAAATTCTTAAGATAATTAAAACAGTTGACAGTTGAGGTGTCCCAACCCACACCACCTTCGAGTTAAAAATAGTATGTATGGAATATAGATTGATTAGTCCTCATTTAAAATTGTTTAATATGATCCACACAAGTAAGCAAATCACACTTTACAATTCTTAGCACGTTGTCAAGGGTCATGATGCATCGTTGTTGTTTATCAAATTTTGTCGAAATTGTATTTTTTAAATTATACATTATAGAAAATTTCGCCAAAATTAAATTTTTCTAGAAAATTTCGTCGACATTTCATTTGCATAGAAAAGTTTGTAAAAACTTTATTTTTTTCTACAAAATTCCGTCGAAATTGCATTTCTTTAGAGATTTTCATAGAAATTATACATTTTGTGCCGTCGAAAATGGAATTTTCCAGAAAATATTTTCCAAATTGAAATTTGTTAGAAAACTTTTTCTAAATTATATTAAAATTCCGGCAAAATTGCATTGTTCAAAAAAATTTGGTCAAAATTGGATTTCTCTCCAGAGTTTGGTCAAAACTGCACATTGGAATTTCGATATTGGAATTTTCCAGAAATTGTAAAACTTCGTCAAAATTTAATTTTTGTTGTTTAGAAGATTGCGTCGAAAATGCAGTTTCCCAGGATATTTCGAAGACATTTAATTATACCCCTCACCTTAGAGAGGAGGGTATATACAGGGTGGCTGATATGTATTGCAACCAACTTCAGGTTGCTATCATTTCTAAACCGCTAGTCTGATAGCTGACCAGAGTATGAAGCCGCCGAGCCGAGCCGCCGATTTTAGCGGCCGCCAACCTTTATTCACCAGCCGAAGCCGCCGCCGATTTTTGCGGAAATTTGGGGAAATTTTACTTCCACAAATTAAGTTATTGGGTGTTTGAAATTGATTGTTCGTTAATAAAAGCCTACGCGCCGATATAGAGTTTCAATATCACAAAAACTTCAAATATGATTTTCTCGAAACGACAAACAAATTATACCCTATTCATTTCTTGGGGGGACGACATGGAAATCGATTTTCGTTTTGATTCGTTTATTGTCACAAGAGGGAGCTTAACGTGTATTAAAATAATTATAAAAACTATTTTTAAAGGAAATAATAAGATTTTTTATTTATTATTAGATTACGTACACATAGAGAAACGAATATTTTCGAAAAGAAAAACAATGGAGTATTACAGAATTGTAATACTGCATATAAATTAATACCTCTATTGTAAAGAATGATAAGTCGACTTGGTACATTATACTGGAGATTGTATTTCTAAATATTTTAAATTGTCTTCAGTCAAATCCATCAATTCAATGAAGTTAAGCTCAAAACAAATTACAAGGTAATTCTACACAAATTTAAAATTTCACTAAAACGACGATTCGTCTCTCCTGAAAACAACCAGTTTTGACTTAGCATACTTTGAAAATCGAGTATATCATAGAGCCGCCTAGCGTCAATTTTATTACTTATTATTGTATGGAAATCGATGATTTTTATACCCGCCACCATAGGAGCGGATATACTAACTTTGTCATTCTGTTTGCAACACCTTGAATTTGATCTGCGACCCTATAAAGTATATATATTCTTGATCGTCGTGAAATTCTAAGACGATTTAGCCCTGTCCGTCTGTCTATCTGTTGAAATTACGCTACAGTCCGTAATAATAGAGCTAAGTTAATCAAATATGGTATAAATTTTTCTTATAGTTGCAGGTCTTTTGAGATTGCAAATGGGCCATATTGGTCAATGTTTTGATATAGCTCCCCTATAGGGATCGCTCCAAATTATGGTTTTTGAGCCATAGATACCACATTTTTAAAGCAATTTAGCTGAAACGTTTTAGTTTGGCCGAACTTAACGCTGTTACTTGTTTCACTTCACAATGTCTTTCAATTAACTTAAAAACATCCATTATTTATGAATATATGCCAGAGCTTAACTTTTCAACTATTATTTTAAATGTAAAAATGATTATCACAGAGCCGCCGTATGTCAATTTTATGTCGGCTAAGCCATCAAGCCGCCGCCGCCGATCTATAATTTGAAATGGCAGCCGCCGCCTCCAATTTTGCCTCGGCTTCATTCTCTGTAGCTGACAGATTTATTTCAGTGACAGTTCATTTTATTGTTTACAAGCTTACAAAAGCATTTTGATCTATATCATTCAGAAATAAAGTAATTCGTGATGGAATTCAAGCGTGATAGTGTGATTGCTTTATATTTGGGTGGAAAAACACAATTGGCTATCGTTAGAGCCCTCCAGCATTTAAATGTGAATAAATCTTTTGTTTCTCATACCATTGCTCGTTACCGTGATACTGGCAGTGTTGCATCGCGTCCAAAAAGTGGACAAAAAAACGGTAACAACACCAGAAATGATCCGAAAAGTGAAGGCCAGATTTGATCGAAATCTACGCCGCAGTGGTAGAAAAATTGCTCGTGAGTTGAACATATCGCGAGAACGGATACAACACATATTAAAAAATGAGCTTGGACTAAAGCCACTGAAGTTCCAAAAAGTGCAAGAGCTCACCGGTGCACAAAAAAAAGTTAGACTGGAAAGAGCCAAGGAGTTGCTTCGTTTGCACGAAAGTGGGCAGTTACCGAATTTGGTTTTCTCCGATGAGAAGCCATTCCAAATTGAGCAGTTTGTGAACAAACAAAATGATCGGGTTTACTTGCCAAAGAGGTCAGCTGAAAATTTACACCTTCGATTGGCCACCAGAACTCAAGCGCCACCGATGGTAATGGTGTGGGCCGCCGTAACGGCCGATGGTCGCTCCCCGCTCGTATTCATCGACCATGGGGTCAAAATAAATGCCGAATATTATCGCAAAAATGTCCTAAAGACAGTATTGAAGCCCTGGGCAGACAAACATTTCGGCCGCAGACCATGGACATTCCAACAGGACTCAGCACCATCGCACTCAGCACGCGTCAACCAAGAATGGCTTAAAAAGGAGGTTCCTCGCTTCATTTCTACAGCACAATGGCCACCAAGATCTCCGGATCTCAATCCGTTGGACTTTTGCGCCTGGGGCATTTTAGAGAGTAAGGTTCGCACTAAAAAATACCAAAGTATCGATCATCTTAAGACGGCGCTTCGCCGGGAATGGGCCAAAATACCGCAGAGCCACTTTCGTGCAGCGTGCGATGGCTTTGTCGGCCGTTTGAAGGCCATAATTCGTGCCAAAGGTGGCCAATTCGAACAAATCTAAACTGTTTCTAAAATTTTATGTTATTTCCGACATTTTTTGCTTTTGAACAATAAAATTTAAAAAAAAAAAATATAGCGCTTTACTTTGTTGCATTACATATCAGCCACCATGTACAGGGTGGTGCAGAATGAACTATATTCTTTGCTTTTTTTAGCATTTTGTGAAGGAGACTTGGGGAATTAGTTACACTGTGATACAAAATCGAACTTTCCGAATGGGATGAGACCAATTGCAAATGAAAGTTGACATTATCCATAACAAAACCTTCAAGGGTTTTTTTTTCAGGCCAGTGCGAGATGTGAAATTGCATTTTTATATAAAATTTATTCTTAACTATGGTTTTCTAGAAATTTTCGCCAAAACTGATTTTTGTCTAGACAATTGCATTTTTATAAAAAATTTTGTCGACAAAAGAAACATCATTTTTTCTAGACAACTGCATTTATATTTTGTCGAAATTGTATTTCACTAGAATCAATTTTTTCACAAAATTTAATTTTCTAGCAGATTGTACTTGCCTAAAAATATTTGTCGAAATTGTATTTTTTTCTATAAATTCTAATATTCTATAATTTCGTCGAAATTACAATTTTCTAAAAAAAATAAACTATATAAAATTTTGTAGAAATTGCATTTCTCTACAAAATTTCGTCGAATTTTAATTTTACTGAAAAATTTTTTGAATTTGGAATTGTATTTCTGCAGAAATTTCCATAGAAATTGTATTTCTGTAGAAAATTTAATAGAATTTCCACTGCACAAACGATTTCATCGAAATGTCATTCTTCTAGTAACAACACCGAAATTCATTATCTTCTAAAAATTTTCAAATTTTCAAAGAAGATATTTGCATACATTAAAGTTTTCTAAATTGTTTAAAAAAAAATCTTCAAAATTTCACTTTTCTGGAAAGTTTGATCGAATGTGCGATTTTATAAAAATTTTATTGAAATTGCATTTATCTCGAAAATTTCGTCAAAATTTTATTTTTCTACAAAGTTTATTCGAAATTGGAATCTTCTAGAAAATTTCGTCGAAAAATGTTTCTAAATTGGATTTCTTTAAAAATTTTCATCTAAATTGTATTTTTTCTGGAAAATTTGGTAGGATTGCATTTCTTTAGAAAAATTCGTAGAAATTGTATTTCTCAAGAAAATTTAATCGAAATTGTGTTCCTCTAAGAATAAGTTGAATTTTTATGACATTAAGTTTTTCTAGAAGATTATGAGAAAATGTAATTTATAAGATTTTTTAGAAATTTGTAATTTAGATTACCGTTTCTAGAGAAAGGCAATTTCAACAAAATTTTGCAGAGTAATGCAATTTAGATTAAATTTAATGCTATTTAGAGAAATGCAATTTCAAAAAAATTGTAAAACATTTCTACGAAATTCTGTAGAGAAATGTAATTTCTTGGAAATTATCTCGAAAATTTCGTCAAAATTGCTTTTTTCTAAATTTGAGATTATATTTTTTCTAGAAGATTATGAGAAATTGCAATTTATACTATTTTTTTGGAATTTGTAATTTAGATGACAGTTTCACGAGAAAGGCAATTTCGTCAAAATGTTTGCAGAGAAAATTTCCTCAAAATTTCATTTCTATCAAAAATTTCCTAGAAATTGAATATCTTTTAAGATTTTATTGTCTTTGATGCCAAATTTATGCTAATATTATTATTATACCCTACACCACACTGTGGTACAGGGTATTATAAGTTTGTTTCACGGCAGATGTTTGTAACACCTTAAAATAACACAGCTAGACCCACCTTAAAGTATACCGATCGACTCAGAATCACTAGCTGAGTCGATTTAACGATGTCCGTCCGTCCGTCCGTCTGTCCATGTAAAGTTGTTCGTCGACTACAGGTCGCAATTTCACTCCGATCATTCTGAAATTTTGCAGTTTAGAGTATTTCGCGGCTGTTAAGATCGCTATTGAATTTGGTTGAAATCGGTTCAGATTTAGATATAGCTCCCATATATATGTTTCGTCCGATTTGGCCCTTTAATTCTATAGAAGCTGTATTTTACATCCGATCGTTTTGAAATTTAGAACGGTAGAGTTTCTTGATCCATGAACCAACATTGCCGAATTTGAAGAAAATCGGTTCAGATTTAGATATAGCTCCCATATATATCTTTCGTCCGATTTGGTCCTTTAGTCCTATAGAAGCTGTATTTTACATCCGATCGTTTTGAAATTTAGAATGGTAGAGTTTCTTGATCCATGAACCAACATTGCCGATTTTGAAGAAAATCGGTTAAGATTTAGCTATAGCTCCCATATATATGTTTCGTCCGATTTGGCCCTTCAGTCCTATAAAAGCTGTATTTTACATCCAATCGTGTTGAAATTTAGAATGGTAGAGTTTCTTGATCCATGAACTAACACTACCGAATTTGAAGAAAATCAGTTAAGAGTTAGCTATAGCTCCCATATATATGTTTCATCCGATTTGGCTCTTTAGATCCAATCGTTTTTATATCCTACACCACACTGTGGTAAAGCGTATTATTTAAGTATAAAATGTCCCAAAAGTAAATTTATGTAAACAATTTATACATGAATTACAAAATTTATATATCAGAGTTATTCAATATTACGAGAGTGGTGTAGGGTATTATATAGTCGGCACCGCCCGACTTTAGCCTTTCCTTACTGGTTATTTTTTTTACATTTTGCTCTCAGTATATATATTAAATATTTACTAATTAAAATTTTTGGTTTTATTCCACCTTTTTGTTGTAAATTATTCGATTAAAAGATTGTTCAAGCTCGAGGTCTGGTTTGCTTTTAAATTTTACTTTTTATTTATTTCCAATATTTCGGAATTATCTTTTGAATTCCGTCATCAGGTATCATGTTCTACAATAAATTAAGTACACAATAACTTAAATCATCGTGCAATATTAGAATAACAACCAGTGCAATATTTACATTCGACGGTAGTAGTCCCACTACAGTAGTTTTTTAAGTATTGTTCGTTGTTGTGTTTTTACTTTTACACGTAAGTTAGCCGTTGTAGAAATATCGTACAATTATTTATGTTCTCCTAGTATTAATAAATCAATATATACATAGTTATTTTCACTTGAATTTAGTGATATTACTTTATTAATTTAAGTTATTGCGTACTTAATTTATTGTAGAACATGATCCCTGATGACGGAATTCAAAAGATAATCCCGAAATATTGGAAATAAATAAAAACTAAAATTTAAAAACAAACCAGACCTCGAGCTTGAACAATCTTTTAATCGAATATTTTCATTTACTTGCTGTTGAAAAAAAACTTTCTCATGTGGAAAATGTCTTTAGTTAGTTTATACATAAGAATTATCTAGTGAGAGAAATTGTTTTCAACTTTTTTCTAAAATGAAACGCACTTCAGATTGTTGATTGAAGGACATAACTCATAATACCGAACACTACAGTTTGACATTTACCACTGTCAGTTTTTTTCCCATCAAAAGAGTTTTTTACAATTTGATTTCCTTTAGATAAGTGTTGTAGTTATCAGTCGCCTACTCTCTGTCGATTTTCAAGTAGTTGAAATAGAAAAAAATCAAAATCCCATCGAGACGGGTTTAAGTGCTCTTTTCCACCAAAAACACAGAATTCCATGTATCCATCGGCAGGACGAGACAAGACAATCATTTTTAAAGGCAAACGAAAAAAAGTCCACTTCAAATGCAAGCAAAGCAATTTTCCTTCTGCGATTCCTTTTTAAAATAATGACTTACTTAAGTGAGTGAGTATTGCCGCCACAAAGAAGGCGTTCCGAGGCCAGACGAGTCGGACGAAGACATGTGAGGGTGAAATTATGGCTAAAAATAAATACACACAAAACGTTCCGAATGGCAATACGGAGATTGTCGAGAAGTAATAAAAATCCGTGACTGGATATTTGGGGGTTATTATATTTGTACATACATACATGTTCACATTAGTGGCTATATTAAAGTGGATGCGTATATTAGGGTGGACTGTAGTGTTTGACGATAAAGAGAAGAGAGAAAAATGCATTGCATTATTATATCAAACCGTGCGACACCAATTTTAGGTCATGAAAATCTCTACATAATTCTGAAATATGACATGGAACAAAACAAATCTCAATTCTCAGTTATTTATTTTCTGGTCAAGTTCGAGATTAAAAGGACATGACATTTTTAAAAAAAAAATTGTAATTTTTCTGAATATCCTAGTAAGACAATATGGGTGTCAAATTTAAGGGCACATTTTGGACTATCTAAATACTATTTTTTTATTTGGAAAGTGCAACAAAAAAGTTGCAAAAATGAACTTGCAAATTTTAGTCCTTCATTATCCTTTAAGATCCACGGTAGAAAATTTTGAAAAAAAAATATATATGTATTTTGCGGATATTACTGTTCAGTTAATTATATCCAAATTTTAGCATTCTACGTTGATTAGTTTATTTTTAAAAACTATTTTAATTTTACATTGATTGTTATTTTGTTATTTTCTATTTTATAGAAATCTAAATGTGGTATAAATATGGAACAGAATTGCTTAAATTATTTTACGAATGAGCAAAATTTGAATTAAGATAGTTCTGAAAAACAAACTAATCAACGTAGAATGGTAAAACTTGGATATGAATAACTAGACAGGATGATCGGCACACCCAGGAAAATAATTGGTTGGAGTTCGATTGTAACAATAAAAAAATAGTACTAGCAACAAAAAGTATACTGCCTACACCGTCTGTCGGTTGTATTTATATATAATTAGTTGAAACAACAATAATAACAAATGAAAATACTTGCAACTAAATCGATGGTTGTATCAATCGATTTAAGATTGTTTTTTTCATTGACACTCGGTTAGTTGTGGTAATCAATTTTAAATTTTCAATATATTACCATATGATCGATTTTTGGTTGTGACAACCAATGTTTTATTTTTGACAACAGAAATTGTATCAATAGACCAAAGATTACTATTGCAACGAATACTGGTTACTACAACAGAAAAAATATTAATAAATTATCGTTATTGGTTATCCTAAATTTGGGAAATGATTGCCCAAATTTAGAATAATTAAATGTATTTTCGGAAATACAACCGAAAGATTGGTTGCAGTTCTTTTGTTGATACATGACAAACAAAAAATAAAATTACTCGACATAAAAACATTTTCAACATTTTGTTCAAGAACGGTATATGTAGTCAAAAATAATCTCGTGTGGATAATAATGTGTGGAATGCAGAATATGTTGTACAATATGTTTTACATATATAAAAAAAAAGCAACAATCATGAAATTGAAAGCACAGAGTCAAGCGATATTTGAATAAAAGTTTTGTGTTTTTTGCGTGTACTAAAATGTGTGTCAAATATTTCCACATCTCAAAATAGTGATGAATTTGTAATATGGGATTTTTAATTTTGTTATGAATTGTTTTGTTTTTTGTTCAATAAATAAAATAAAAATTAATGAGGCAACCAAACTGCATTCTGTGTGCAATATTTATTTCTTCAAAATTTGCCAGTCCATATTAGCAACTTTTTAGTTCCACTTTCTAAAGACAAAAATGGTATTTAAATAGCCCAAAATGTGCACTTTCATTTGACACCCTTATTGTCATACTAGGACTTTCAGAAAAATTACTTAAAATCTTTAAATTATTACATGTTAAAATATGTCATGTCCTTTTAAACGCAAACTCGATCAGAATATAAAAAACTGAGTACACAGTTTTGCTAGTCAGCTTTCAGAATTTTATGTACATTTCCATGATTTTGTCCCACGGTGTAATTGTGATGCCTATGAGAACCTTATGAGACTACCAAATATTACTCGTGTACCTTATGAGACTGCCAACTATTACTCGTGGACCCTATGAGACTATAAATTATAACTCACGGACCTTATGAGACTACCAAATATTTCCCGTGGACCACCAAATATTACTCGTGGACCTTATGATACCACAAAATATTACTCGTGCTCCTTATGAGACAGGCAAATATTATTTGTGGACCTTATGAGGATACTAAATATTACTCGTGGACCTTATGGGACTGTCAAATATTACTCGCGTACCTTATGAGACTACCAAATACTACTCGTTAAACTTATGAGACTACCAAATATTAGGTTAAGGCCTTAAGAGACTAGCAAATATTACTCGTTGACTTTATGAGACTACCAAATACTAGGTTAGGGCTTTATAAGACTACCAAATATTACTCGTGAACCTTATGAGACTACCAAATATTACTCGAGGATCTTATGAGACTACCAAATATTAGATTAGTGTCTTATGAGACTGCTAAATATTACTCGTTGACTTTATGAGACTACCAAATATTAGGTTAGGGCCTTATGAGACTACTAAATATTACACTTTGGCCTTATGAGACTAACAAGTATTAGGTTAGGGCCTTATGAGATTACCAAATATAACTCGTGGTCCTTATGAGACGACCAAATATTAGGGAAGGGCACTGCGAGGCTCCCAAATATTACTCGTGGATCTTATGAAACTACCAAATATTACCCGTGGACCTAATGGGACTACCAAATATTAGGTAAGGGCTTTATTGAACTACCAAATATTATTCGTCGACCTTATGAGACTACCAAATATTATGCTAGGGCATTGTGATACTACCAAATATTACTCCTGCATCTTATGAGACTACCAAATATTACTCGTGAACCTTATAAGACTACAAAATTTAAGTAACGGTCTTATGAGACTAGAAAATATTACTCGTTGACTTTAAGAGACTACTAAATATTACTCGTTGACTTTATGAGACTACCAAATATTATGTTAATGCCTATAAGACTACCAAATAATACTGGTGAACCTTATGAGACTACCAGATATTATGCTAGGGCCTTATGAGACTACCAAATATTACTCGTGGAACTTATGAGACTACCAAATATTAGTTAGGGCCTCATGAGATTACCAAATATTACCCGTGGTCCTTATGAGACTACCAAATATTAGAGGAGGGCTTTATGAGGCTACCAAATATTAGGTTAGGGCTTTATGAGACTACCAAATATTAGGCTTGGGCCGTATGAAACTGCAAAATATTACTCGTGGTCCTTATGAGAGTACCAGATATTATGCTACGGCCTTATGAGACTACCAAATATTACTCGTTGACCTTATGAGTTTACTCAATATTAGGTTAGGGCTTAATGAGACTACAAAATATTACTCGAATACCAAATATTAGGTTAGGGCCTTATGAGATTACTTAATATTAGTCGTGGTCCTTATGAGACTAACAAATATTAGAGAAGGGCCTTATGAGACTACCAAATATTAGGTTAGGGCCTTCTGAGACCACAAAACATTGGGTTAGGGTCTTATGAGACTACTAAATATTACACTTTGCCTTATGAGACTAACAAATATTAGGTTAGAGCCTTATGAGATTACCAAATATTACTGGTGGTTCTTATGAGACTACCAAATCTTAGGGAAAGGCCTTATGAGACTACCAAATATCTTATGAAACTACCAACTATTACCCGTGGTCCTAATGCGACTACCAAGTATTAGGGTAGGGCCTAATGAGACTACCAAATATTACACGTGGATCTTATGAAACTCCCAAATATTAGGTTAGGGCTTTATGAGACTACAAAATATTACTCGTGGACTTTATGAGACTACCAAATATTAGGCTAGGCTGAAACAAATATTAGGCTGATACTACCAAATATTACTCATGGACCTTATGGGACTACAAACTATTAGGTTAGGGCCTCATGAGACTACTAAATATTCCTGGTTGACCCTATGAGACTACTCAATATTAGGTTGGGGCTTAATGAGACTACAAAATATTTCTCGTGAACCTTATGCGACTACCAAATAATATGTTAGGGACTTATGAGACTACTAAATATTACTCGTTTATTTTCTGAGACTACCAAATATTAAGTTAGGGTCTTATGAGACTACCAAATACTAGATTAGAGCCTCATGAGACTACCAAATATTAGGCGAAGGCCTTATGAGACTACCAATTATTAGGTTAGGGCCTCAATGGACTACCAACTATTATTCGTGGATCTTATTAGACTACCAAATCTTAGGTTATGGCCTTATGACACTTCCAAATATTACTCAACACCACCAAATATTATGTTAGTGCCTTATGCGACTACCAAATTTTGGTTAGGTCCTTATAAGACTATAAAATATTACTCATGGACTTTATGAAACCAACAAATATTAGGATAGGGCCTTATGAGATTACTAAATATTTCTCGTTAACCCTATGAGACTACCAAATATTAGGTTAGGGCCTCATGAGACTGCCAAATATTAGGCGAAGGCCTTATGAGACTACCAATTATGTTAGGGCCTCATAGGACTACCAAATATATTCGTGGACCTTATTAGACTACCAAATCTTAGGTTATGGCCTTATGAAACTTCCAAGTATTACTCATGGACCCTATGGGACTACCAAGTATTAGGATATGACCTTACAAGACTACCATATTTTACTTGTGGACCTTGTGAGCCTACCAAATATAAGGATAGGGCCTTATGATACTACCAAATATGGACCTTATAAGACCACCAAATATTATGTTAGTGCCTTATGAGACTACTAAATTTTGGTTAGGTCCTTATAAGACTATAAAATACTACTCATGGACTTTAGGAAACCAACAAATATTAGGATAGGGCCTTATGAGACTACCAAATATTACTCGTGAACTTTATGAAGCTACTAAATATTACTCGTGGACTTTACGAGACTATCAAATATTACTCGTGGACCCGATGAGACTGCCCAAATATTACTCTTGATCCTTATGAGACGACCAAATACTATTCGTAGACCTTATGGGACTACCAAATATTACTCGTGGCCTTATGAGACTACCATTTATTACTCATAGATCTTATGGTACTACCAAATGTTACTCGTGGACCTTATGAGACCACCAAATATTACTTGTTAACCTTATGAGACTATCAAATAGTACTACTGGACTCTCAAACAATTTGGCATTTTGAATCACAGCAACGTGAGTGATTAATTTGGCAGTTTTATTATCAAGTGAAATCCACGGTCCACTCTAATATACGTATATGGGTAACAGTGACCCCAATACATTTTCCCCCATGTGTGTGTCTGTGTGTCCAATTTGATGCAGTATTTATGTATGTGAAATAATCACCATATATCCTTAACAAGCTAATCAATGTTTTGCCTGTAAATGAAGAAATCATATTCCATAAAAGATGTCCACACATGTACGTAAAGGACAATGCGAATGAGAAGAAAAATAGTAAAAAGGAAATCACATAAAAAACCGTAACAAAACAAGTGTCCTGGGAATAATAAATGCCAACAGGATGTCTTGGGAAAGAAACTGTAGAAGAAAATCTTTTTATCATACAACTCCCGGTGCAATCGCCGCACTGGGGGCACTGGACGGGTGTGGACGAAAGAAACATCATCATTATTATTGTCAGAACTGAGGGTTCAAACATCGAACCACATCGCAATTCCCAAGTCCCTATGGAGATTTGCACACGCACACGTTTGACACCATTAACCGGGCGACGACGAGGACGATGTCGATGTCGACAATGGTGTCAATGTTTGGTCATTGTCTTGGGCTGAAAGCACAGAGCACAGAAGGAGAAGGAGAAGCCCATATCATTCCTCCCACTCCGTCTTAGTTTTCCACGAAGTGTATCTTATTCACTCGTTCTATCGTTTTGGGTTTTGTCCATATCTATTTTTGGACACCACTGTTCCGCTTCCAATGGTGCGAATGGTAACACATGCATTACAAATGCGGGTTAATATGTATCTTTCGGAGGGGAGGGGGTTTCAATATCCCGGTGCGCGTATTTGGTCACCAATAATACTGTGTATTCACACATACACTCATCCCATGGATTCAAAAGGATATAATGACAATTCATGTTTAATACATTTGTAGTGGTATTCGCATTCGCATGTGCCCGTATTCATGTGTACCGTTGTTTGTTAATGTCCTTATTGTGTAATTGTGAGTCCTTTTATTTGGAATTGTCACACCTACTGTGTTCCGACGATTTTATTATCACACTTCTCTCTATGATTATCTATTTGTGTGTGTGTGAGTGTCTGCTGTGCTGTGGTAAGCAAAATTCCCTTTGATTGTATATCGCACAGTGGTTTAAGACAATATTTTTGTTTTGGGAACAATTCCCAAATGTCTGAGATACATTATATGGACCATTCATTACTAAATCAGGGAAAATCTTTCGAGTGGAAATAAGATGCCAAGAATATATAAATATATTATCGTTTGAAATTTATGACTTCTACAGGAACATGGCTTCTGCCAAGAAACTGTGAAGCATTTTTTTTTTTAAATCGCAAATGTTAGGAATAATTATTTAAGGTGATGCGATTTTATCCAAATAAAAGGTTTTGAAACCACTGTGAGGTTATTATCCATTCCAGCATATATGGGTTCCCCACACAGTTCGCAATTATGATGGTGATGGCACACCATATTAAGGGTGTCCTGCTCTAATGTAGTTTGCCCTTTAATGTTGCTACTTTTGTTTCCAAAAATTCCTTTAATCTTTCTCAGTTCGTTTACGCAATTATTTGTTTTTGCCTTGTCATTGCAAAATGCTTGATAAGGATGCACTTTACGCATTTCGCTACCTGCCTCCTGCAATGGAACTTATCTGCGATTAGTCATCAATTTTACACCTTGCATTTGGTACAGTTTTAAGAAGCATTGTGATAAATGTGGAACTCCTGTGGCGTTCCACTGAATGGCGACCCATTGGACGTTTCCACAATTGTCACCTGTATATGAGAACTATTTGGCAAAAATCTCTATGGCATAACCAATTGAGTTTTTATGGAATTATTTTGACAGTCGTAACACTTGTAGCATCTGGGAAAACGTACATATGGTCAATAGGCTGAATTTTACAGGTAAAAAATTAATGGAATTTTCATTTTCGCTACAGTGTTAAAAAAGTGACAACATTTTGGACAACAATGGTTTGGTCAAAAGACATATATTTTTTGCGCTAAACCTCATTTTCCTTTAGTTTAAAATTTATTGTTTTAAGAGACTCAGGAATACTTTAAAACAGGTGGGAATTTACAGAATTTTTGTCTTTGTTTTTGTGTTTAGGAATAACAAATTGCAGTTTTTTTTTGGAAAAACAATCGATTAGTAAACAAAACAACATTGATAATTGACTATCAACCAAATTGATTTTGCGTCTCAAAAAATGGACATTATGAAACACTTGTAACTCCTCTGTCTGGTATAACAAAATCTTTTGATATAAATTTTTGGAAAACATCTTTTTGAATTATTGTACCCAGATGTACTCGTATGGTGCAAAATATAGTTTAGTTAAAAGAATTTTGGTAAAAAAGAAGGATAAAATAGTCGAAGCTTTTAACCAAATAGTTAAGTATGCCAAAAAAATCTATAAAGTTAACCAAACATAAAGTTGAAAAGCTGAACAATTCGAATGTAAAAACATTCAATAAATCTAATAAAATTAAAAATTAAATCGATCATTAACAAAAAGCTTCTAAAAAACATTTAAATAATAGGATCAGCCCGCCTAATACAATTAGAATGAAGCTGCTCATCATCAACACGTAGTTTTAATGAATTCTAAATAATAATAACATAAAAAAATTTGGTATTCAACAAAAAATACTATGCTTACTGAAATGTAGTAAAGTCTTTCTAATCGTCCAACTGGCGATTGGTGTAGAGACAACTGTGTCGCACTGGCAACCCTTACCAGTCACATGGGTTGTGAAAATTGTGAATTTAAGTCTCGCTTCGAGCTTTGGCTATGTGACTTGTAAGCTTTCTTCGTAGGTATATAATTCCCATATGCAAATTTCTTTGTAGATTGGTATATATACAAGTGATGATCGCCACAACTACAAGCTCACACTGTGTCATGTATAAGACCCTCTGATGATATCCCCGCACAGAATTGAAACACATATAAGGGTATGTGTTTAGATGGCTTTCAAAGCGCAGTGTCTTATCTTTTCCAATACACCACAAAAACCTCTCTTTCGAAAGGAAGAGTTGATCGAAAAAGCTGAAAAATTCGAATGTGAAAACATTCAATAAATCTAATAAAGTAAAACCGTTTGAGGAAAGATCTGATTATATTTAGCTAACAAACAAAGTATTTTAGCAAGACTACCCAGCAAAAAATAAAAGAAGTACTTCCAAAAGAATAACATTATAAGTACATACTTCCAAATCATAAGTGTGAACATTTTTTCGGCATTTAATGAAGTTCTTCTAAATAACTAACCAAAATGTAATTTCGGAATATAAATTATTAACTCAAGAATGCATAATATTGAAACGATTGGATGTAAAATGAGTCTTGTGAAGTGATAAAAGTCCAGATCGGAAGGAACATACATATGTATGAGGGCTTGATATATATGTAAAATACTGCTTCTATAGTACTAAAGGGAAGAAATATATATTTATATGGCGGCTATATCAGAATTAGTGAATCGTTCTGGAAGATAGTCGACTTTTTCATCAATTATATTTCGTTTCAGTCGACTAGGTCGATAAATCGGACCTACAAGTCGACTTTTTCATAGCCGATTAAAATAACATAAAGTCATTTCAAAGTATGCTGATTTTCTTCGAAATATGTATGTTAAATTGTGGAATTGTAGTACATTGGATTGCGATAAAAACTGAATTTATTAATAACAATTTATACTTTCCAAAAATGTTAATATAGCGTCACCAGAAATGCCCAAAAGCGTAAGCCTCAAAAAATGAAAATTCGTTTTTCGTCAAAAAATCACGATCTTATTGAAGAAGAAAAGACGTAACATCAAGTGCTCGTTTTTGATAAAGAACAAAAGGCGTAACTCACATTGTATTAGACAGAACGTACTGTATTCATCTATTTAAACCTTTGTAGTTGTTCTCTTGTTGCTGTTTTGATTTTTGTAAATCGTGTTTCTATATGGGGTCTGTATTTAAATTTGGCCTTTATCTGAAGGGTATCCATTTTTAATCAAATTTTGCAGTGTTCGTGATTCTATAAACTAATCTCTGCCAAATTTAATAATGCTCTGATGTAAAACATGAAAACACATCTTTCCAACCTTGCTAGTGACTTGCTTAGATGCTAAATCGGAAGGTACACATCCATGCGAGTATGTGGGGCTATATGTAAATTTGAACCGATATTGTTCACACAGATATTAACTGTTAAAATAAGACACTCTTTACCAAATTTCATGAATATCGAAAGGAAATGATATCTTCTAAATCAAAGGTACATTCATATATATTACGATATCTGGTTCTAAACTGATATAAAACAGGCCCTATATCTAAATACGGATTGTCTTTCAATTTCAATACGAATTGTCTTGTCCCAAAATTAAGATATGTGCAAAATTTCTTTGAGATCGGACTATATTTGTGACCTACACATAGATTACAAGAATGCATGCACAAACTGACATAGCTAAATCGATAACACAGGTCTGCGAAAAAAATTTTTTTGTCAGCTGCATGAGGTATTTTTACTGAATTATATGTTTTAAAGTGCGCTGATTTCAAAAGTGATGGCCATTTTTTTCTATCACATAAGATTTTTTTCCAATTCAAACACAAAAAATTGGTTAAATCACTCCTTTATTCAAAATTTTCATACAATTAGTATTTTTTTTAAGCAAACGAAACATTATTTTGATACATATACTTATTCATGTTCTTTATGAAACCTCTTCTTCTTTTCCTTGATACTTTGACGAGTCCTTTTCCGATTTCCATCTTCAGTTTCTCGCTTAAGCTTAAGAAGTGCCACGTGATAAAAGGTTTTTATTTTTTAATCTAGAACCTAACAGTTCGGCTGCATCTTTTGAAAGACCTAAATCTCTTACAAACACCTTGAGCAAATAGTTGAGGCCTTCCATCTTCGTCAAAAGAAAAATCTGAGCTTGATTCACCCGGAGGAGATAATGTAGCTTCGTCCTCCAACTCACTAGGGTATTCATCCAAACTGGAAGGTGGCTGCGGGATAGATATCTCGGAGCTATGGGGCACTGGACGTATAGCTGAGTCAAGATTAGGATAACTTATGTTTCTTTTGTTTTTTAAATTGAATCCCTTAATGTTAACTGAGCAGAAGTAGCAGTCAGTAGTGTGATTTTTCTGCTCACGCCATATCATAGGAATTTCAAATCGAAATGCATTTTTTTTCCTTAAACCACAAACGAAGATCTTCTTCGCATCTTCTACACACCTTATGCGGGGCCCATGGTTTATCTTGATCACCAAGTTTTAATTTAAAGTAGGCAAAATAAACTTTCCTTACAAAATCACTTATATTTCTCTGTTGACTTTTAATAGTGAATTCACCACAGATATAACAAAAACTGTTTGGAGAAATAACACAACCCCTTGTAGCCATGATTAACAGACAACAGCACTGTTCACTTGAATATCAGTATGTTACTGAGAGCTTTTCTTTGTTTCAAGCGATATACGTCATTTGACTTGTCTCAACCAGAGAATACCTTTTAAAGGTATTCAGAAGTAAACGAAGGCACTTGTGCGTGTTAGGTTGTACAGAGAGTAAATGAGTGTAGCAATAGACAATGGATAAAGCGAAAGCAATATGTTAGTATGAGTAAAAAATTGGTTGCCATGCAAAGGAACGCTGTTGAACGGCGGAATTATAGGGAAATATGTACATATATACTGGTTTATTACCAATGAACATAGATACTGCAATATACATAAAAACTTATGTGATATAATAATTTGAATATTTTTTCTGTTTTGGGGAGGTCAAAATCTGTAAGAAAATGTAAAAAAATCCTATGCAGTTTTTTGGTCGCAGACCTGTGTAATAAACGATGGTTCTATATATCTCTTCTCATTTTTGGTGTTAGAAACAAATGCATAAAATCATACTAAATTGTACCACAGTGTGGTGTAGGTTATAATTAAATAATTTTAAAAGAAATTATGGTAATTAAATACAGGGTGGGCCAAAAGAAGGGTTGGCCTAAAGAAACCAATGGGTGTACAAGTTTAATAACTTTTTCGTTTATTAATCTTTTTTTTATTTTTTCTTCCAGATTATATAATATACAAAAGGCAAATTTTTTTACACTAAGTATGAAAAATAATGTCTCTTAAATGACCACGGTTTTCAGCTTCGCACTGATGGGCTCTTTTTAGAGCATTTTCCATAACACCTTTCAAAACTTGTGGCTGTAGCGTTCGAATTTCTGCAACAATGTTTGCCTTGAGTTCAATGATTGTCCTTGTCTTGTTCAGGTGCACTCGCTCCTTCAAATAACCCCAAAGAAAATAGTCGGGTGCTGTCAAATCTCAATCTCAATCAAAATGTCGACGATATGCTCTTTGCGTTAATATAATTGATCTCTGGTTTAAATAATAAAATTTAAATAATAAAATTTAAATAATAAATTCTCCAAGTGTTGTCTATACCATACCATACATACTGTACAACACTGTGGTACTTTACTACTCTCTGAACCGGGGCTACGGAAAACTTTTTTTGTGAGAATGTTAATTACCCTATGAGGTCACACTTTTCAAGAGCCAGCTACACCATACAGATTACAGACATCTTCAAATGTCCTAAACATACTTACATATATATGATCGTTGATCTCTTTGGCCAATATTATTTATACGTTCCCTTCCCTATGTCAACATTTGTATTCCTTTAAAATTAGAGATCTCTAGACCCAAAGATGTTAATAAGAACGACATACATTCATCAAATAAATACAACACCAAAAAAGCAAATCTTACAGTGCTTTAAAAGGGTTGTGCAAAAGTTGTGACAAAGAAGTACTTCCCCGGCACGACAACCCCTTGTTAAATTCATTGGTGAAAATCCAAATTAGAACAACTTCCGGATCATAAGTTGGGGATTTTTATTGCTTCTTTGGATGCTCTTTTTTTGCTGGGTATACACTATTCTTAGGGGAGAACAAAACTAGTAAGAAAAGGTCGAGCGAAGCCAACAGCAGAAATCGCACAGATATTGTAAATATAAATATGAGATAATTACCTTATAAATCTAAATATAAACAGAATTTGTTAAAATTCGACAATATAACGGGTAATCCAAGTAGAGATACTTTTTTCAAAAACCTTTTTTTGACAGATCACGTGTGAGTCGTGTCATGCTGTCATGTTATTTTTATTAAGTATTGTTTGGCATTTCATCATGGAAAGACTTACGCCTGAACAACGTTTACGCGTGTCATTCGCCAGTTACCAGTCGAAATGCTCAAACGAGTCATCGAAAATTGGACTCAACGGATGGACCATCTGAGACGTAGTCGCGGCCAACATTTGATAGACATAATCTTCAAAAAATAAATGCCAAAGAATGTTCTCTCAAATGATAATAAACATTCCCCATTCAAATTGAATTTTCTTTGTTTTTTCTTTAAAAAAAAGTAGGGAACCTAGAAATGGATCGGTCATGCCGTCTTTTATATACCCTCCACCATGGATCGCACGTGAATGGTTTCGGGTACTAATAAACTCATTATACCAAATTTCAGTCCACTTCGTTCAAAGTTGAGGTTTTTGTGGCGTTAAGAAGTCAAATCTAGAGGGACGTTTGTATGGGGGCTGTATCAAAACTTGGACCTATAACTACCATTGCTCCTATGAAGGATACCGGTCATAAATGGTCTCTATGACGTTAAGAAGTCAAATCGGGGAGATGCCATATATGGTGGCTATATCCAAAATTAGACCGATATTGTCCATTTTCAATCCCAAGATACCTGAAGATATAAGAAGTATATGTTCCAAATTTCAGCCATCTAGCTCAATTATAGATTGTAGCGTGGTTACCACAGACGGACGGACAGACGGACATGGCTGAATCGTCTTAGAATTTTACGACGATTAATAATATATACTCGTATACTTTATGGGGTCTCAGATCAATATTTAGTGGTGTTACAAACGGAGTGACAAAATGAATATACCCCCCATCCTATGGTGGAGGGTAAACAAATAATTGAATGTGAATTACTGCTTCCATAGCGTTACAAGGCCAGATCTAAAGAAACATTTATATCTGGGGCGATATAAACCTGAACCGATTTTCACCAATTCCAATAGGTTTCTTCCCTAGCGTGAAAGAGTTCTTATTGCCAATTTTTAATAGGATCGTAGTGAAATTTCGACCTGTACCTAACGAACATCTTAGGATGGACAGACGGACAGCAAGTGATTCTAAGTAGAACGGTGTATTTTAAGGTGTGGGTAGCTGTAGTATTTTTTACAAATCTGTCGAAGCGAACATAATTTCCAAAAATTGTGGTATATTAAAACAGAGACAGTGATTGATGAAAATTTTATCAAGATTCCATGTTGAAACAATTGTCATATTAGTTGCAACTTGCAAGTAAAGCGTCGTGTTTTTTTTTATCGACCTTGTCCTCTGGCCGGACGACGTATTTCCTTGAAAATTGGTATAAGCACATATACATACGTATATATAGGTCCATAGTTCTTTATGGGATTTTTAAAATATTGGATGAATCAAAAAACTCTTAAAGAATTTTTAAATGTAATGAAAGAATGGAATGAAATTTTTTTAGTAGTTATCTCAACTGTATTGTACTGTAATTTACTACATTGGCCATAAGGCTTCAAATTACTTGTTTGAATAAATAAAATAAAATAAATAAATAAAATAGCTTTGGTCACTGCTGAACTGATGAAAAAGCTAATAATCGACTATGAGGATAGTCCGTAGGTTATACAACACTCAAATTTTATTTATAAGCTAATTTCTAGCTTTCTACCACTTATAGCAGCCGCACCTGTCAAGCGGTCAAAAGTCGCTTGGTGTAAAATCGCATCCATTGGAGATCAGTATATACACATAAATTATTACCACTTTAGTATCCCTCCATTGATTCGGGATGTATGAAAGCCTGATACAGCCTACATAAATTTTCTCCAGCCAGGGGATAATGTACTTTAACATTTTCTGAATTCCTGCTGGTGCCGTCTGGTGCCGTCTTGCCCAGGTGCCTTGAAGGGCTCATAGCTATTAATAGCCCACCTTATTCTGGATTTCTCAGTCAACAAGCTAGCGACGCTTGCGGTCCACTCGCACTCTTGTTGGTCCTGTTGATCCTCAGGCTCTGTTGATGAGTTCCCCGGGAAATGTGTGTCGAGCAGTAAATTTAGCGATTGCTCGCTGTTTTTGTCCAGTTGTTTGCCTCATCCTGCAAATACCCTACTGTACAAGGTGAAGTTGATAGTATCTTCCTCAGCCTTGCGGCGTCGGAGACCTTTTCCACTTCGCCACAGAAGGAATACCAAGAGCGTCTTTACGCCTTCCTAAGCTCCTTCTTATAGATCTTGAGTTGCCTTTTATATGCATCCCAATCATTAGCGACACCAGTAGATTTCGCCTTGTTGAATAGCTTGTTGCAGGTCTTTTTCCTTGCCGTTAGCTCAGAAGTCCACCATTGAGGTTTAGTTTTACCCGTGTACCTTGTTTTTAGACAGGCTTCTTCAAGGGAACTATTGAATGATGTAGTGATATGCTCGACCAGATTATCCAGATCGGCTTTGCCATTCGGTTCATAAAGAAGTTTAGAGTTGAGGTCGTCCAGTACATTCCACCCAATAATTTTGTCTGACAGCCCGTCAGTAGCAACCGTTACGTCGAGTACTTCTAGTCTGTCTTTAATTGTAAAGTTCGGTGTATTACCTATGTTACAAATACTTAGGATGGTAGTTAGAATAAAGTCAAGAAGAAGAAGATGAGCGTTCGTGTCTGCGCCAATAATCAGCTCGTCAGACGTTGCTTCTTCTACTACTTCCCTGAATAGAGCAGTCGGTACTACAGCTTCATAAGGCAAGTATCTGGAGACCACCCAATATATGCGATTACCGATCTCCAGACTAGCAAAATGCAGGTTCTTGGAGTGCCTTCAAAGTTGGCCACAAGCAGTTTAAAGTTGGGTGTCCTGATACCACACACCCTTCCTCCCACTGCGTAGGGCTCCTGTATTAGCACGATGTCTACTGCACCAGTGGACAGGCGCAGCAATAGAGCCGCTGAGGCTGCTTTAGCGTGATGGAGGTCAATCTGTAGAATTCTTACCATCATTGGTAATTGACAGATTAACATCCACCCTGACAAGGGTGTTATCGAACTCTTTGTCCGTATCATCGAGAACCGTGACCCCGCCAGATGCGTTAAAGAGTCCGGAGACTCCTCTCAGCCCCTCTGTGACAGACGTAGAGCTTTCGTCCTCAGAGAAAGACGTTACAGATCTTCTGTTAGAGTTGGGTTCACCAGAAATAATGGCCGTGGGTACCTCCGCACTTCAAGAAAGCCGTGTATCAACCACGGTGGACGACTCACTTTCCGCAGTGGGAGCTATATCCTGCTTGTATATTTTCAAGACTATAGTCTCGAAGCCATATTGTAGGGTTGCACTTGCACGTTGTATATGGGAGGTGGATTCAGCATTAAGGATTAAACTGACCTGTCGCTTTTTACCATCCGCCTCACCCACCTTGCTGATTCTCCAATTATGGGCCGGCAGACCAGGATTGGAATCTTTTATTACTTCTAATATGTCAGCCGGGTTGGAGGGCTCTTCTGTAACCCAGGTGATGGCTCTAGGGTGACAAGGGATGTTGTTTTTTCGACAACATCCAACTGGGCACCCGGCCACATCCCCCGCTCGAGTCAGAGCAGCCTTATACAAGTCTACTGATCTGGCATCACCGAAATATAAGAGCTTTATTCTCCCCTCTCTACGGACATCGAGGTAATGAGCCATAATGGCTCCATTTGTCCTTGAGGATAGATCCATTTCCTTCGCCATTTCATTGAAGGGCATGGTGAGTGTCCTGTTGATGGTGACATTTGGGCCTCTTGCTTTTTTCGAAGGCAGGGGTTCATCAGGTGATCTGATTATTTTGACTTTATTAGCCGTTAACACAGCTGAATTTGTGGCCCTTTCAGCCGGCTCATTGGCCTTAGAAGCATCTATGACGCCTTTAGCCCAGGTAAGTGACTCTTTTTTTCGGTAAGAGTCGAAACCTCAACAGCCTCCAACTTCGTCAAAACTCTGAGATCTATCCGGTGCTCATTGTGCTTCCGTTTTGACGGTCGGACATGACGTTTTCCCCTCACCATTTTTGGTGTGGACGGCTTTGGTCAAGACCAACGGACGGACGGTAGGACGATTGGGGAACCCCGCTCCATCGGAACACGAAGGCATCCCCGTCAAGGAATTTATTTATTTTTTTGTCTGTATTAGCCCGCTAGAACTGACCACTGGCAAAAAAATGAATAAATCAAAATATTTATATTAATTTCTTTTAGTTAGTAATCAATTGAAATATATATGTATATATATATACAAAACCGCCACTGCTATAGACTGACAAGCAATGACAACATTTTTCTATTAAATTACACAAAAAGTGAGGGTATATAACGAATGATTTTTTAAGAGCTTTCGGATTTGATTTAAAAAAAACACATCTTTAGCCTTAAGATAGCCCACAAAAAATAATCTAAAGGCGTTAAATCGCACGATATATGCGGCCAATTCACCGGCCCCAAACGTGAAATGTTCTGTTCACCGTACTCAAAATTTAATAAAAATAAATAAAATTCAATAATTTGCAAGCGTTGTTCGTTTGTAAGTCGATTCATGGTTTAATTAAATTAACATGTTTGACACAAAAACAGCTGAGCTGCCAATAACAGTGTTGCCAAAAAGAAAGTTGGCAAAAATCACCCATTATTAATCAGATTCGCCGACTGAAATTTTCTTATTTGTTTTAATTGCTTATCTAACCACAGAACTGAAAAAATGTTTGGCCTTGCGCACGATTTGAACCAGACGCCATAGCAGCACAACATCTCACCATAACGCACTCGGCGCCAAAAGACTTCGAGTTAGCATCGTCTTAAGATATATTTAACAACTCTGGTGTCCATTTAGACGATTACTTTTTATCGAAATAGTGCTAAATTGAATCCTTTTCACTGCTTTCTCTTTTTACTGAGGATTATCTGGGTTAGAATCCTGCAGCGAACTTTTTTATTACTCAAACTATAATTGTTTTTTATTTTGTTACATTTAAAACTTTTTAATATCATCAGGTGACTGCTGTTGGCAAAGAATTTCTTTAGAAGTGATAAATATACACCCAGGAAAATAATTAGTTGGCATTCGATTCGATGTACCAAAGATTATTATTGCAACGAATAATTGGTTACTACAACAGAAAAAATATTAATAAATAATCGTTTTTGGTTATCCCAATAAATTTAGAATAATTAAATGTATTTTGGGAAATACAACCGAAAGATTGGTTTCTGATGCTTTTGCTGATACATGACAAACAAAGAATAAAATTACTCGACATAAATTAATCTTCAACATTTTGTTCAAGAATGGTATATGTAGTCAAAAAATAATTTCGTGTGGATAATAATGTGGGGAATGCAGAATATGTTGTGCAAAATGTTTTACATAAATAAAAAATAAAAGCAACAAACATGAAATTGAAAGCACAGGGTTAAGCGATATTTACAAAAAAGTTTTGTGTTTTTTTCGTGTACTAAAATTTGTGTCAAATATTTCCACATTTCATATGAATCGTGATGAATTTTTAATATGGGATTTTTAATTTTGTTATGAATTGTTTGTTTTTTTGTTCAATAAATAGAATAAAAATTAATTAATTGTCGGTAGTATATGACTGACAAATTGTCAGAAAAACCAATTTTTTAAAACAGTTGGTTGTAGCAACATACAACAGATAATTTAAGCCAACATTTTCGTAGTTGGCGCAACCAAATATGGTTGTTGTCAACATGGAAGCAGAAGTATACCACAACCAAAATGATGGAATCGCATGATAGTAGACAGAACTACCAAAAATTCGGTCGGCAAATAATTCGGTTGAGGCAACCAAACTGTATTCTGTGTGTATATAAATGGTTTCCTTCAAAAAACTTGCAAAGTGATTAATTAATTAGGAATGATTTGCTCAAAAAATTATTTCTTTAAATAATGTCTGTTATCCTAAAAATGTCTATTTGAATAATTACGTTTAAATTTTAATTACGTTTTTCACTAAAGATTTTTCATTCATTCAAAAAACATTATTTTCCACCTTGATGGGTTTTGTGAACGACACAAGTTCTTTGTATTTTGTGGGTGTGACCATATCAAATATTACAGTAAATTGGTCGACTTATATTTGAATCCTTTTCTCTCGTTAGCGCTTTGTGACTTCAAAACCTTTTTCCTTTGAAAACTAAATCTATAATTAAAATAATCTTATGACGCCAGCCTTGACTTTATTTATGGTCGTCTGCATAATCGTCTGCAGTACATTTGTATATCCATTGATAACTTAAATTGATTTGGTGGTAAAATTGAGCAGGTAGACATGTATACAAACAGTTCACCAGTTAGGGTTAGTAATGCAGGCTTATGGTATTCTCTGACTGTCAATGGGATACGAACTCCGACTATGACTAAGGCGAGCTATAAACTACTATTGGTTGTTAGATTAACATCAGTGGCGATGGGTTCAACGGAAATACTCGTTAAAATTCGTTTTAAATTTTATGAGAGGACCACACAATTGACGAACTAAATGTGAATTCCTAACGAATGACTCAAATGAGGGCAAAATAAGGAGTGAACAATATTTTTATAACTACTTATTTGTTAAATACTACTTGTCAAGCATATTTATGATATGTTTTAAAACGAGTAATCCGAGTGTAAGTGAATATAGTCGAAAGAAAGAAACATCTGCAAAATTCAATCAGAAACTCATTTAGAACAATTAGGTAACGTGAAAACAAACTATAGTCATTTTTGTTGACTGCTAATAACACTATGCAACAAAAAAAATTGTTGTGTCCGAGACCTAAAAACTTTTTTTGTATTGATTGAGGCATACTATTTTAAGAAACCAAAACGAAATTCTTTTTATGGTAAAGTTTTTTTTAAATTTTTTCTAGAATTCCAATTTTCATGGAAGGTATCTAGTATTTGAATCATATTTGAAGTATAAGCTCGATAAAGCCGAGATACCATTTAAATTAAAGGAAATTATGAGGGCCAAAAGTGATGAAAACTTCACTATTATGTAGAACCTGAAGTTTAGTAACTGTCGATAAAACAGTTAGAAAAAAAATTGTTTTTTTTTCAAAAACATTGTTTTTTGCTGGCACGAAAAAAACAAGAAACAATTGAAAAAAATCGCCAAAAATTTTTTTGTTCCATTTTTTGCATCCGGAAACAAGCACGAATTTAAATTAATCTATTTTTTTTCTAATTATTTTAACAACATTGCTAGGGATAAGTTGTATTTTCCCTTACGTACCCGTGGTATCGCAATGGCCTGGATGGACTAACCTCTTTCTCTTTACTAGGATGAATAAGGTTACGCATGTGGACCCCCATCGGCTAAATGGAACTGACCTAGTCTTTTCCGAAATTTCTAGGTAAAATCATATACAGGAAATTGTACTTCAGACTTAATGTATTAGAACTGGTAAGGAAGATCAACGTCGGCTTATATTCCTGTAGGATAGCTGTAGAGACGTGTTGGGGCCACTTTCCTAAAACCGTCCATTGGACATACATACATAGCAGTAGGCTATACGGCATTGTGGTGTGGTGGACGAGAACTGGTAAGCAATTAGGGTAATCAAAAACCGCACCGGTTAATCGGTTTCTCTTTAAAAACCGCCTATCGGTTTCCGGTTTTTCTGCTTTTTCGAATAACTCGAACCGTCGGTTTATTCGACTTTTCGGTTTTTTGAAACCATTATGAAATGATAAAGAAAATATTATTTTTGAAACAGGAACCTACCTAGCATTTTGAAAACATCAATATAAAAACCGTTGACATCATTTGTGCATATCCATCGATTTCAAAATGCAGTTTTATATGTATTTATACTTCTGCATATTTTATCAAGGGTCTTATTGCGGTATAGAAATTAATTAGCAATCCTTTCTAATTGAAATGTAGGTATAAATAAAAATACATATGTTCAGTTTCACGTTTCGACAAGTTTTCATCTCTATAGTATGCTCAAGGCAGAATCCGCTACTTCTGATAATATATGTATATAATTGGTTTGCCCTTAATATCATGCTAAAAGCTAAGATTTTGCCGATCTTCATTAGTCAAGTTTTATAAAAATCATAATCAATTTTTTTTAAAGAAATCTCTTTAAAAATTGAACATAAATATTACAAATATTGCAGAGATTATAATATTATATCATAAATGAAATTGGAACAATTACCTATACAATTTTCAAATAAATCTTAATTTAATTGGAATATGGTTACATATTGAATTTGCACTACGCTTATTTTACGTCATCTAACAAAATGTTGAGCATTATTTATGCATTTTTATTAAAAAAGAAAAACCGGAAACAAACGGTTCACCGGTTTTTTATTTTCGGTTAAACCGAAAACCGGTTTTAGAGTTAACTTAATTTTCGAAGAAACCGAAAACCGTATTTTCAAAATAACCGGTTTTTTGATCACCCTATAAGCAATCCATCATCAGTCAATTAATGAAGATTCAGAGAACTACTGCCTTAGCATAAGTGAGGCTTTAAGGACTACAGCGACAGAGTCTCTACAGGTCCTACTCCATCTACTTCCGATTGATATTGTGGATAGGGAGGTTGCAACCAGAGCAGCATTAGGATTAAATTATCTATCAATGTGGAGGTACGAGAACAAGAACAAGACAATGATAACCGAACAAGTAATACACTTTTGAAATGAACTTTGCCTCTGTGATATCTGCCCGAGAGCGTAATATCAGGAAATACATATAAACTATCACCACTTCTATACAGATGGTTAGAAGCATGATGAAAAGGTTGTCTTCGGTTTAAACTTTAAATAACTTAGTCTGATACACTGATAGAAAATGCTTCGTCATGACGAAGAATTTGTTCATCAACAGGATTATTTTTTCGTCAAAAGTAAGCTAACGTACGGAATAATCCTCTTGATGAATTTGTTCGTCACCATGACGAATCTCTGTTTCCAGAAACATTCGTCCTCAGGATGATCACATTTCATCCCTACGATGATTCGAGTTCATTACCACGACGAATCCCATTAATCACCACGATGAACAACATTCATCCCTACGATGAATCGAGTTCACCAATACGATGAATCCCATTCATCTTCACGATGAATATCATTCATCACCACGATTAATATCATTCATCACCACGATTAATATCATTCATCACCACGATGAATATCATTCATCACCACGATGAATATCATTCATCACCACGATGAATATCATTCATCACCACGATGAATATCATTCATCACCACGATGAGTATCATTCATCACCACAATGAATATCATTCATCACCACGATGAATATCATTCATCACCCCAACGAATCCCATTCATCACCACGGCGAATCCCATTCATCACCACAACGAATCCCATTCATCACCACGACGAACTCTATTCATGCCCACGACTATTAAATTAATAAACTAATTAGATTTTAAAAATTTCAATAAATATTCATCTGGTTTTACACCACTAAAAACGGTACGGAAAATAAAATTATTTGACTGCTTTGCCAGGTTCAGTTGTGATTATTCGTTTCGAAACGTAGTTCTTATCACGAATTGATACTTCTGATATTTTTTACTTCTGATATTTTAAATAAAAAATAATCTCATCAAGTAATGTATTTGCCAACAGACGAATCCCATTCATCACCACGACGAATACCATTCATCACCACGACGAATTCCATTCATCACCACGACGAACTCCATTAATCATCATTATTAGATTTTTTAAATTAAACTTTTGCAACAAATTATTTAACTAAGGTAATCAGAATTCATATAGAACAGCACAATTAAGCACAAATTAACGGGTTTTCCAATAGGGATGATATGATTTTGAAGTGACGTTTCGGCCATTTGTAATATGTCATGATCTGTCATTTGTTTTTCATTGTATTCAGTAGTGTTTACAATTTCATCATGGAGAGATATACGCAAGAACAACGTTTACAAATTATTTTGTTTTATTATCAAAATAATCGTTCTCCAATTGCAACTTTTCGTGCGCTAAGTAAATTTTTTTAAAATAAAAAAAATACACTTTCCAGTGGACCTACGACCCTGACACCCTTGAGCAATATTTTAGCTCTCGGTAAGAGCTATTTTTTTGCCATTGACCGATTCCCGATCCGACGCACCCTTAAGGAGATAGAGCAAAAATAAAGTTTAGCTCTCATTAAGAGCTATCTTTTTGCCATTGACCGATTGTGGCTACGTACCACACAGCAAATGAAACAATTGAATTGCTGCGGGAAAATTTTGGTGATTCGATTTCAAGAAATTGTGATATTGAATGGCCTCCAAGAAGTTGTGATTTAACAACATTAGACTATTTCTTGTGGGGTTATTTGATGTTATTTCGATATAAACCAGACTCTCTTCAAGCTTTACTAGTCAATATTGAACGTGCCATTCATGTGGAAATGTTGTGGACGCTATTTGAATGACATTTTATTTAGAACTTAATTGTATCGATTGTACTTCACAGTAATTAAAAAACATTTGAATTTCCTTAACAATATGTGTGTTTTTTCAAATATAGTGACCAACACTGGCGTAGGCATTTACTCCGACAGCCAGGTTGCCATTAAATCTTTGGATAAATTAACAACCAGCCCTTGACTGCCGTAAGTCTCTCTACAGGTAGGTATATCCCGGGACGGCATTACAAATTCTCGAAGAATTTGCACATATTGGTGTGTCACTGTGCACATGCAAGCTTCGGCTTAGGCAAGAGGCAGTGAGGCATTTAAATGAGAGATGGACGGAAAACGACACCTGTAGGGTAGCTAGACAAATATGGCCAAAATACGACCTAATAAGGTCAACATATCTTCTTCGCACTAGAGAGGAAAGGTACCGTGAAATAACTCCCAAATGAAATAAGTCCCAATAAAAAAATGAAATAAGTCCCAAAAAATGTTCCATGTAAATTGGGTCTTATTTCATAATTTTTGTTGGGATTTTTTTCATTATGAAATAACTCCCAAATGAAATAAGTTCCAACGAGATTTTGCGAGTTATTTCATTCATTTGATCATTGAGTGTTATTTCATTTTTATTGGGAGTTATTTCATTCCTGCTACGCGATCCAAAGTTGCTAAACGTGGTCCTTCTTCGGCCAGGATTACAGATTTTTGCTCTGGTGTATGTCCGAAGACGGCTACGGACGGACCACAGTATCTGTACGTGGCAGGCCTACGCCTTCAGCGTAACCCTCTTTGGACAGTCAAATGACTTCTGCAGAAGCTGTGGAGATGAGGACAAAATTGAGGTAGTACTTCCCATGTAGAAATGTTTGTGCAAAAAATCTTAATTCGACATTTAAATTCAGAGCGGTATACTTGTAATCACTAAATACAGGGAGGAGCGCGGGAATTTGCTTTTTTACACGGCAGGCTATGGCGGCACTGTTGATCGAAGACAGTGGAGGGTGTGCGTGGCTTATAGGGGCTGACGGGAGATTGGTATTCGTCTGCCTTTTAGTTGCCATCATGCATCGGACACGTGAGGAGAGGTCATTTTGTGTTGAAGCGTATTTTTCAAATGCGCACTCGCTCGGGGTGATGTGAATCCCTCGAGGTGATGTGGACTGGCCGGCAGCTCAGCAGACTTAGCCCCATGCGATTTTTCCATGCGAAGGTGTATATCAACCGTCTTAACACCTTGGCAGAATAACAGTCGGCATGCTTGCTAGAATTCATGAAAACTTCAGAAAACGTATGCAGCAGTGTGTGGATAGCGAAGGTCCACATTTGCCAGATACACTATTTAAAATCATGTAATTCAAAAATTCCCTTACTGTTCAACATAATTAAAATAACAGGTGGCGCAAAAGTAATCCTCCTATCAGAAAATGCTATAAATGGCGCAAAAGTAATCCTCCTATCAGAAAATGCTATAAATTTTGCGATTGGCCCCTAATGTCAGTTCTGTTTTGACATTTGTGTAGTAAACACATGCGAAATACACGTTAATAAACAATGTTACGCAACGCTGCTCCAAAACGCGGAATATTGTTGACTATTTATTTGACCAATAATCGGTCGGTGACTTTGGCACAAAACATCGAAAGGTTACTTTTGCGCCACCTTGTATAAAATAAATTTTTCTAAGGTTCATAACTTTTTTATTTCATTCCAAAATAAGCAAATTACCGCGCACCACCCTGTGGGATTTCGATAATTTACCCCAATGAACCCCATACCCATACCCAATACTAACTACTTAGGATTTACAAGATCTGCTTTCATCATTATTCACCCAGACAGCTCAGAAGATTATTTGCCCAACATCAGCTGAAAATGAGGTATGCATTAGTTCGGCCGAATTATGGAAGTTTATTAAAACATTATTTTTTTTCACTGCCTTAGCCACATGTTACCAAAATATAATATTTGTATGGACGACGGATGGACGATATATGCTCCTGATTGAGTGCAACGTGTGGCAACAATGTGTGAGTGTGTGTATGTGTCCTTTAGTTATGGATCCTTTTGTTAATCCATTTCGTTACGGATTGTTAGTGTGTATTCTCCATATGCTAAATATGTTCGCTCTGCTGTTGCATATTCCCTGTCCTCCTTCGTTTGCCGTTTAATTTTGCTCTCCTCACAGAGGGACTACAGATGTTGCATGCAACATGCAGTTATTGTTATGTATGAGTTCTGTTCTGTACTATCCTGCCCTGTCCTGCTGATTTTGACACATTGTGATTCAATGCAATTTTTTGGTATTTTTTTTGCTTCGCTTACTTATTCCAGTTTTTCAAAAGGCGTTGCAGGATGTGGTGCAACAACAAAACGGCGACAGCAGGATTATGATGAAATTGTTAAGGCGCTTCCAAAGGAGGGACCCTCCATCGCTCTGGTGACGATTTGTATTGTTAAGCGTGCCACAACATATGTCGGTTAACAGCAGGTACGACGACGAACGATGAATATTCACAACTTATGATAATCATTTTTAACATTCACTCACACACACACATGTGTAAAATGGATATAAAAGATTTCATGAAAAGGACAAATACATTTTTTGGCAAAGCCAATGTATGACATGTTGTAGCATGTTTTTTTTTTTGTTAAATATTTTTTGCAAAATCCCTTTTGCTAGTTAGCAACTATTTAAAATTATAGTTTCGAATATTTTCAAGAGTTTTTGGTGGACCTTTTGTCAAGAGCTCTCATTGTGTTGGACGAAAAACACTCAAATAGATTATCTTGTTGTCCTCTGCCAAGATGTCAATGATGATTGGTGCCACGAGGAAATGCTGTCCTAGCAAAATATGTTATGAAAAGTGTCTTTTCCAATGAATGTGGACAAATTTCCCATTCCAATTGTATTCTTTGCTGAATGTTGGATATCTGTTCTTAAAATAGGTCCTAATGCGGATTCTGCAGAAATATGAGACACAACATGTACGAATACTTTGTGGTGGCAAAGAAAAAAATCGTTTCTGCGAAACGAAATATTAGACAATAACAAATCTCGTTTACGACGACTAAAATTCCTTTGGTCAGAACAAACAATTGCTTACGCGAAATAAGTTTCTGTCACAACAAACGAAATTTCAGTTCCAACAAACGAGAAATGTAGTTGTCTAATATTTCGATTCGTAGAAACGAATTTTTTCTTTGCGTGTGGTGGCGTAGCTCATACTACCGTGTACTTAGAAAAAAAATTAAAATATTTTTTGTGCTCAAAGGTAAATATTAATAGAAATCTATATACATATATATGACACACACTGCAATTGGCTTATACTCGTATCCAAAAGCTGCTATAGTAAAATATTCAATATCTCAGGAGACAAAAAAACTGTTGAAATTTATTATAAAGCGATTATTTTAATATGATATGAATTAGGTATTTGAACGTCTATATTGTGTATATACGTGCTTATATGTACATAATTAATATCATATAAAAATTATGGCGAAATAATAAAATTCCACAGTTATTTGGCACTCCTGAAAAATTGGATTTAATATAACAGCTTTTGGATATAAGCCATCGATATGTCTTATTTTGGAGTTTCGGAAGAAGTTATTTAAAAAAAGGTACACACATAATACAGTTTGGTTGCCTCAACCGAATTATTTGCCACCCGAATTTTGGTAGTTCTGTCTACTATCATGCGTTTCCATCGGGACAACTAACATTTTGGTTGTGGTATACTTCTGCTTCCATGTTGACAACAATCATATTTGGTTACGCCAACTACGAAAATGGTGGCTAAAATTATCTGTTGGGGTTGCCACAACCAACTGTTTTAAAAAATTGGTTGTTCTGACAATTTATCAGTCATATACTACCGACAATTAATTGTAAACAGTTTTCGTTAACTTTTATTTTATTTATTGAACAAAAAACAAAACAATTCATAACAAAGTTAAAAATCCCATATTACAAATTCATCACTATTATGAGATGTGGAAATATTTGACACACATTTTAGTACACGAAAAAAAACACAAAACTTTTATGCAAATATCGCTTAACCCTTTAATTTCTTGATTTTTGCTTTTATTTTTTATTTATGTAAAACATTTTGCACAACATATTCTGCATTCCACACATTATTATCCACACGAGATTATTTTTGATTACCTATACCGCTCTTGAAAAAAATGTTGAAGGTTTATTTATGTCGAGTAATTATACCCTCACTTTAGTGTGACGAGGGTATATATCATTTGCTACGGAAAAAAGTGTAACACATCGAAGGAGTGATCTAAGACCCTAAGTATGTTCGGAGGAAATCCGTTTTGGGTCATTTTAAGTCGAATGAGCAATGTCTGTCTGTCTGTCTGTGTGTCTGCTGGCTGGTGCGCACGATAACTCTCGAAAGGAGTAACCGATTGACTTCAAATTTGGTATGTGGTAATATTTTGATCTATCTCCGGATGAGTTCGAAGATGGGCCATATTGGTCTACTCCTTCTGGTACCTCCCACACAAAGGGTTACAATTTAGTGAAATATTGATTCTTTAATAACTTCTATACTACTTATTCGAATCTTTTGAAATTCTGCACATAATATTAGTATATTAGTCGCTATTAACTCGAGAAAAATGGGTGAAGTTGGCATGCCCCTTTTGGTACCTCCCACACAAATGGACCATTTTGCATCAAAATTTAACTGCTTATAACTTTAATACAAGTGCATAAAAATGCTTGAAATTTTCTACAGTATAATGTTTTTGTAGCGCCTATAGTCCGGTAAAAAATGGGCATCATTGTACAGCCTTTTGGTACCGCCCACACAAATGGCCCGTTTCGTACCAAAGTAAACGGCTTGTAACTTTAATACCAGTGCATACAAATACTTGAAATTTTGTACAGTGTAATGCTATTGTAGTGCCTATAGTCCTGTAAAAAGTGGGCGTTATCACCCCGCCCCTTTTTGTACCTCCCACACAAAATGACCAAATCATACCAAAATTACATAGCTCGTAAGTTTAATATACCAGTGCACACAAACGCTTATAGTTCAGCACAATGCAATGTATTTAAGAATGTACTGTTTACCGAAAAATATGTGTATTTGGAAAACCCCTTCTGGTACCTCCCACACAAATTGACAGATTTATTGGTGTAATGTTATATATTACATTACTCACAAAGTGAGGGTATACCTTAGTCGGTTTACCCGACTGAAACTTTCTTACTTGTTTTATTTTTTGTTTGTCATGTATCAGCAAAAGAACAGCAACCAATCTTTCGGTTGTATTTCCCAAAATACATTTAATTATTCCAAATTTGGGAAATGATTGGGATAACCAAAAAACAATTATTAATTAACAATTTTTCTGTTGTAGTAATAATCTTTGGTCTATTGATACAATTTGTGTTGTCAAGAATAAAACATTGGTTGTCACAACCAAAAATCGATCATATGGTACTATAATGAAAATTTAAAATTGGTTACCACAACTAACCGAGTGTCAATGCAAAAACAATCTTAATTTGATTGATACAATCATCGATTTAGTTGCAAGCAATTTCATTTGATCGTATCCATGTTATTATTGTTGTTTCAACTATTTATTTATAAATATAGGGTGATCTAAGTAGAGATACTTTTTTCAATAGCCTTTTTTTGACAGATCGCGTGTGAGTTGTGTCATGCTGTCATGTTATTTTTGTTAAGTATTGTTTGGCATTTCATCATGGAAAGACTCACGCCTGAACAACGTTTACAAATTATTCATTTTTATTATCAAAATAATCGATCGCCAATTGCCCTATGTTCATTTTTTTTTAAATCCAAAAAAAAAAAAACACTTTCCAGTCGTCCCACGACCTTGACACCCATGAGCAATATTTTAGCTCTCGTTAAGAGCTATGCCATTGACCGATTCCCGAGCCGACGTACCGGAATCATCGGTCCATATTTCTTCAAAAATGATGCCGGTGGGAACGTAACCGTCAATGGCGACGTTATCGTGCCATGATAACCGACTATTTGATGCCTGAAATTGAAGCTCCTGATCTCGGCGACATTTGGTTTCAAAAAGACGGCGCCACTTCCCACACATCGCATCAATCAATGGATGTATTGAGAGAACACTTTGGTGAGCAGATAAATTCACGTTTTGGGCCGGTCGATTGGCCACCAAGATCGTGTGATATCACACCGTTAGACTTTTTCCTGTGGGGATATGTAAAGTCTAAAGTTTATGCGGACAAACCCGCTTCGATTCAGGCCTTGGAGCAAAACATCACGCGTGTCATTCACCAGTTACCAGTCGAAATGCTCGAACGAGTCATCGAAAATTGGACTCAACGGTTTGATAGACATAATCCTCAAAAAATAAATGCCAAGGAATGTTCTTTCAAATGATAATACACATTCCCCATTCAATTTGAATTTTCTGTGTTTTTTTTTCTTTAAAAAATGAGGGAACCTCGAAATGGATCACCCTATACAACCGACAGACGGTGTAGGCAATATAAGGGTGTTTTTTTTACAGCTTTGTTTTTCGAATAGAGATAAAACTGGCATTTTGTGGTCAAATCTGGCAACTCTAATGTCATTTATGTTCAGTTTGGTTTGCCATTTCAACATGAACAGGTTGACAAAAGAACAACGCTTGCAAATCGTGCAAATTTATTTCAAAAATAATGGTTCAGTTCGCGAAGTTTACCGCAAGCTCCGTCCATTTTATGGTCGACATAATCGTCCATCAGAGCAATTAATTCGGTTAACCATGGATCGTTTTCGCACTACGTTTACTCTATGTGATAATACGCATCCGCAGAGACGTCGAACAGTGCGCACCGAAGAAACAATTGCCGCTGTAGAGCAAAGTGTTGAAGAGGACCCGAATGAATCGATTCGCCACCGTGCACAGCAATTGGAGCTGTGGAGAGCTAATGGAGACCGGTATAGAGCCATGATAACCGACTATTTTGTTCCCGAATTGGATGGCATGAATGTGGATGAGTTGTGGTTCCAACAAGACGGCGCTACATGCCACACAGCGCACGTCACAATCGATTTATTGAAGGAAACATTCGATGAGCGCATAATTTCGCGGAATGGACCTGTCAATTGGCCACCAAGATCGTGTGATTTGACACCATTGGATTATTTTCTTTGGGGATATGTGAAGTCGCTCGTCTACGCCAACAAACCAGAAACGTTAGGGGAATTGGAAGCCAACATTCGTGGCGTTATTGCCGACATACGGCCCCATATGCTCGAAAAAGTGGTTGAAAATTGGACCTGTAGAATTGGCTTTATTCGAGCCAGCCGCGGCGGCCACATGCCCGAAATCATATTTAAACATTAATGGCATAAAATTATCCTTCCAATAAAGCCAAATTGATGGACCTTAAAACGATTTTCTTGTGTTTTATTTCAATTCGAATTTCTATACCCCTAAAAAAAACACGCGATACTTTTTGTTGCTAGTACTATTTTTTATTCCAACCAATTATTTTCCTGGGTGCAGAAAATTGTTTTCGAAGAAAGAACAAATTTCAAAGTAAGTCAGATTTTCTCCAATCACAAAGCTAGAAGTTTGAAAACCTTACTATTTTTATATGTGGTAAGGCGTTGCCCATTGAAGTGCAATGGGAATTTTGATCCCGGATTTTAGAATAGTGAATATTGGAGAAAATGAAAAAATCCCATTTTTTGGCATTTTCTAAATTATTTTGGGAGTTGTGCGATTGACTTTTGCAAATATACTGTACTGAGTTGCACAGTGGGAGTAATTCCAAAAAAAAGATATAATTCAGTAATTCAAAAAAAAAAAAATGAAATAATTCAGCCGGTTCCTAACCAGACAACCGATTGCGACCAAGAGTGACATGTTTGTAGAAGAGGTACTAGATAAGTTAAGTTTTGAGGTTGAGCTCCCTGTGGTATACAAGGGCGGAGCTGCAGGGCCTCAAAGTTGGCAACCTCGGATAAACAAAATGTTTAAGAGGCTGTAACTTTAGTCTTTTTCGTCCGATTCATCAAATATTTTTTTGTGTACATATATCTAGTAACTGAGTTCTACAAAAGGCTTTTTGCACCTAACTGCTATCTTGTATAGTTATCGAGATATCTGCATTTGAAAATTTTTTTCCCGTCCCTGTACTGGTATTTTGTAAATATCGAAGCGGAATGTGCACCGATTTCGATATACCCAATAGGACAAAAGTTTTGTCCACTTGAAGTTATATTTTAAAAAAAAATCGATTTTTTGTCATATTTTAGGAAAAAAGTATATGTCGTATTTTCGACTTTTAAAAGAAGTTAGTTACAAAAGGTATAGCATATTTACTTAATCTTAAAGGAAACTTTCCAGAGAATTTTCTAATAGAAAGAACGGGTCAACAATTATCAAGGGTATTGTTACTGTTTAACTCCGCGCCAGAGTGTATGCTTATGGCGCACAACACATTTCACAGGGTTACTGGATCTGATCTTTGGTTCGAAGGACCATGTTTAACTCCGCGCCAGAGTGGCGGGAGTTAAAAAAAGAAAAATAAAAAAATTTATTTATTTTTAAATTGTATATTTTTTTTATAAGCGGTGCGGTTGAGTTTAGAACTGACTCAGAAAAAGAATGTGAGGGCGTTACCATCACAATGACGGCGTTAACAGCACTGAGATAGGGGCGCTGCAGTTGAATATCAGCTGTTGTTGCTTCAACAGTTACCAAGCTTCTCCAATTTACAGCTTTTTTACACAAATTTCAAAAATATGCCACATTTTCTCCTATCGCAAAGCTAAAATGTTAAAACTTTTGGTATATTTATATGTAGTAAGGTGTTGTAAGTTGAACTGCAAAATGAATTTTGAAACCCGGCTTTTAGTATAGTAGATATAAGGGAAAATCCAAAAATCTAATTTTTGGGGATTTTCAAAATTATTTTGGGAATTGTGGGATTGGCTTTTGGAAATATCGATCGACATAGAATCACTTTTTGAGTCGATTTAGGCATGTCCGTCTGTCTGTCTGTCTGTCCATATATTCCTGTAATCAAAGTGCAGTTCGTATTTATGGTCCGATTGTGATGAAATTTAGCACAGTGCTCTTTTTTGGCCCAAGGACGATCCCTATTGAAATTGGTTGCCATTTTTTAAAAGATAAATGATCGGATGTTTATTTCATAATAAGGATGAAGGTATGCCGTTAATAATGAAAAACAACATCAGCCAAATGGCCACCACGACCACGCTTACAGGACCATATCCTTTTCATGAAATTTTCCATAACCAAATCGAAAAGTGGCTGCCCTATGTCCTCGATAGCCTCACGAATTCTATCTTTGAGGTCTTGAATCGACGCTGGGCTGTTGGCGTAGACCTTATCTTTCACGTGGCCCCAAAGGATGAAGTCGCAAGGTGTTAAAGCACAAGATCTCGGTGGTCAATTGTGATCACCTCTTCGAGAGCTAAAATGGTCTGGAAACTTTTCCCGTAACAGAGCAATGGTTTCATTGCTTGTGTGGCACGTAGCGCCGTCTTGTTGAAAGTAAACGTTGTCCAGATCAATACCATCCAACTCCGACCATAAAAAATCATTAAACATCTCTCGATAGCGCAATCCATTCACCGTAACTGTTGATCCAACCTCATTTTCGAAAAAGTACGGTCCAATGACCCCGCCGGACCATAAACCGCACCAAACAGTCATACGTTGAGGATGGAGAGGCTTCTCAACAATAACTCTTGGGTTTTGCGAACCCCAGATGCGACAATTTTGCTTGTTGACGTAGCCACCGAGGTCGAAATGGGCCTCATCAGTTAAGATGATTTTTCGATGGAAATCCGGATCATTTTCATGCATTTCAAGGACCCATTCAGCAAAGACACGACGTTGTTGATGATCGCCCGGCTTGAGTTCTTGTGTTAACTGAACTTTGTAAGCCTTAAGACCCAAGTCTTTATGCAAGATACGGTGTAATGACGTTTGTGGAATGCCCAATTCCAAAGAACGACGAGGAATGGACAAACCTGGGTTTTCTTCAACACTCTGGGCTACAGTAGCAATAGTTGAGCGTCGTGCACGGGTTTTATTCTTCACATCACTATCTTGTCCCAACAGCTCGAATTTTTCCACCAATTTCTGTATTGCGGTCCGACTAGGTGCTTCAGGACGACCCAAAAATGCTTTAGTTTTTCGAACTGTGACTGCAAGATTTTCACCATTTTTGTAGTGAATTTTAATAATTTAAATGCGTTGTTGAATCGTGTATCGTTCTATTTGTAGTAATGGCGTAGTTTCTACTTGTCAAATGTCAAAGAATAAAAGCTTCAAAAGTGACAGCTACCGAAATACCGGGTTATTCAAAATAACACCTCTTGTTGGAAAAACTGTAGGAACTGTATTTTATATCAGATCAGTATGAAATTTGGCAGGGAGAGTTGTCTTATTACATGAATGAACACTGCCAAATTCGGGGAAAATAGGTTCATATTTAGATATAGTCCCCATATATTTATATGTTACACCAAATTTGAGATATAAGCGCTGTAGAAACCGTATTTTAAAGAGTGGTTAAATTGTAAGGGGCGATGTTGCATGTGAACCACACCTAAACGTCAAGTTTTTTTTCTGCATTTCATTTGACATTTCTCAATTTCAGACTAACTCAATTTGAACCATGGAAAGATACACAATCGAGCAACGCGTTAAAGTTTTTTAAGCCTTTTACGAAAATGGGCGAAATGAAAATGCATTTCGTGCACTTCGTGATGTTTTTCTGATCAGCATAATCGACCAAATGTGTCCACAATCGGGAGAATTGTGAGCAAATTTCATCAAACCGGGTCTATAGCAGATGTGAAAATACCTGTGCATGCTCGCCCAGATCGTTTGGTGCGGCTTATGGGCTGGCGACGTCATCGGGCCATACTTCTTCGAAATGAGGCCGGTCAGGCAGTTACAGTGAATGGTGTTCGCTATCGTGAGATGACAAGGAACTTTTTATGGCCCGAATTGGAAGGCATGGATGTGGACAATATGTGGTTTCAACAGGACGGTGCCACTTGCCACACAGCTAACGAAACAATTGCTCTTTTGCGCAACAAATGTAATGGCCGTCTTAATCTCACGTCGTGGCGATGTCAATTGGACGCCAAAATCATGTGATTTGACACCGTTGGACTTCTTCTTTGTTTGGGTTATTTGAAAGAAAAGGAGTACGTCGATAAGCCAGCAACAATTCAAGAGCTAAAGATGAGATAATTCGGCACATTAACGGAATAGAACCTCAATTACGCCTCAGCGTCATCGAAAATTTGGACCATCAGATGGAGGTGTACCGCCGTGGTCGCGGCGGCCATTTGGCCGATTTTTTGTTCCATACATAATTGAACCATACCAATATTATCACACCCAGGAAAATAATTGGTTGGAATTCGATTGTAACAATAAAAAAATAGTACTAGCAACAAAAAGTATATTGCCTACACCGTCTGTCGGTTGTATTTATAAATAATTAGTTGAAACAACAAAAATAACATGGATACGATCAAATGAAAATGCTTGCAACTAAATCGATTGTTGTATCAATCGAATTAAGATTGTTTTTTTCATTGACACTTGGTTAGTTGTGGTAACCAATTTTAAATTTTCATTATAGTATCATATGATCATTTTTTAGTTGTGACAACCAATGTTTTATTCTTGACAACAGAAATTGTATCAATAGACCAAAGATGATTATCGCAACGAATAATTGGTTACTACAACAGAAAAAATATTAATAAATAATCGTTTATTGGTTATCCCAATCATTTCCCAAATTTAGAATAATTAAATGTATTTTGGGAAAACAAACGAAAAATTGGTTGCTGTCCTTTTGCTGATACATGACAAACAAAAAACTAAATTACTCGACATAAAAAAATCTTCAACATTTTGTTCAAGAATGGTATAGGTAATCATAAATAATTTCGTGTGGATAATAATGTGTGGAATGCGGAATATGTTGTGCAAAATGTTTTACATAAATAAAAAATAAAAGCAACAATCATGAAATTGAAAGCACAAGTTTAAGCGATATTTGCATAAAAGTTTTGTGTTTTTTTTTTCGTGTACTAAAATGTTTGTCAAATGTGATGAAATTGTAATATGGGATTTTTAATTTTGTTATGAATTGTTTTGTTTTTTGTTCAATAAATAAAATAAAAATTAATGAAAACTTTTTTTAATTAATTGTCGGTAGCATATAACTGACATATTGTCAGAACAACCAATTTTTTAAAACAGTTGGTTGCGGCAACTGCAACAGATAATTTAAGCCACCATTTTCATAGTTGGCGCAACCAAATATGATTGTTGTCCTGATGGAATCGCATGACAGTAGACAGAACTACCAAAATTCGGTTGGCAAATAATTCGGTTGAGGCAACCAAACTGTATTCTGTGTGCATAATAAAAAGAAATGACAATAATTTCCTAAATAATTTGTGTTTTATTGAAAATCAACATCGGCCCTTAAAATTTAACCACCCTTTACATCCGATCTGTACGAAATTTGGCGGAGAGAATTGTTTTATTATATGAATGAACACTGCCAAATTCGGGGGAAATCGGTTTAGATTTAGATATAGTCCCCATATATATGTATGTTACATCCGATTTGATATGCAAGCGCTGTAGAAACAGTATTTTATATCCGATCAGTACGAAATTCTGCAGAGAGAATTTTCTTATTACGTGAATGAACACTACCAAATTCGGAGAAAATCCGTTCAGATTTAGATATAGCCCCCATATATATATTACACCCGATTTGACATGTAAGCGCTGTAGAAACTGTGTTTTATGTATATCCGATCAGTACGAAATTCGGCAGAGAGAGTTTTTTTATTTCGTGAATGAACAAATTCTAATCGCAATGCCCATTTTCGCATTTTTAGGGAGGTGTAGGGTATTATATAGTGGGCCCCGCCCGATTTTCTGTCTTTCCCTACTGGTTTAATTCCTCCCACTGTGCGATGGACTCTCTCGACTTGATTTTTAACATTGTAGAAAATGCAAATTCCAATGCTTATTGGCTATTCCGTCTCATGGAAAATCATTATCCTTGGTCTACGTTTTGCTATATCCCCCATAAAAGGATCCACCCAACTGCATATTTTGACGCGTTAGAAATCACCGTCTTTCATAAATTTGGCTGCAATTAGGTAGTTTCATTTGCATTTTTTCTCCTATAATCCTGTTCACTTTGCAAAGGAACAAACTCCAGATAGCATAAATCCTGTCAACATTACTCCCAACAATTCTTCTGTACTACAAAACAAAAATTCACAAAGATCAAATTACAATTGTATTTTGTAAATGTTAAAACTTCTCGTCTTTATTTGCTGCAGAATTTGCCCCAGAATTACCCACTCCGTAACCCGGAATATACTTATACTGCAATATTCATTACATTAGTGATTTTCGAAACTTATGAACTAACAGAACAACAGGCAACTTTCCTGCGCTGAACTTTTTTCCCAACAACAAACAACTGAAGGTGTTAATTTGCATTTAGTTTTCTTCTATAATCCCTTTCCATTTTGCAAATGAATAAACTCCAGTTTCTACAAATCCTGTCAACATTTCGTCCTCTCAGTAAACAACAATTGTTCAACAAAAAGGTGCACACGTTATCGTCAAGATCAAATAACAATTGCTCTTACTTTGTAAATTGCAAGATTTTAACAGCGTGAAATTATAATTTGCACCTTCGTTTTGCAAATGAAATGCAAATGCCGACAGATAAATTAAAAAGCAGGCGGATGAAGGAACAGCAGACAGGCGACGGACGAACGGGCGGGCTGACAATTGAAAAGCCCGACACAATGTTCAAATTACAAAACTGTAACTGTCACGGTTGACATCTACAATGGCAGACGATGAAAGGTTTTTGGAAAAAAAAATTATGAATAAATGTTCTTGTCCAACGTTATAATTTTGCAACATAGGACGAAGAAGAAACTGTCTGCATTCAACAATGACAATTATACACACACACACACAATGGATTTGCATTGCACCAAGGGCATGGAAGAGGATAACTGGAAGATTTGCATTGCTCTGTGAACATTTGATTGTGGAAACATCTTTGTATGACTAATGTATGCGAGCATTGTGCACAGTATTTCGAAAAAGATCATTATTTTATATATATGAGAACGGGCAAACAGTGGCCAATTTGTGGAGATAGTACTCCGCTTTGTAGGGTCCCCTGTTTACAAGCTGTTTAAATGCGACAGCGTCGAATTATCGCATCTGAGTGAATGTTGTTAAGGTGGTTTGTAAACTTTTTTTTGGAAATTTTTTTATTGATTTGTCCCTAGGCTATTCCCCAGGCTCCAGACCGTCTTTGCCTCTATTATGTATTATAGAATGCAAAGATTTTTAAAAACGGTTACTATTTTATTTTTTAAATAGAGAACCTCTTAAAAATATTGTGTGAAAATTTGAGATGAAGCGGAGCAAAACTAACGAAGATTCAGTAGTCTAGGCAACCGCACCTCTCACGTGACTCTGTATATCAGAAAAACTTTAAAGCGTGTTTCCCACAACCCATGTTTTCAAAGCCGGTGTCCATCATAACGTCAAAACTACTACGCCGATCGTTTTGAAATTTTTAATACTATTTCTGTACATATTTTACGAGGTAGCGCTGGAGAGAGTTTTTCAAATTTGTTAATATTTTTTATTTTACAATAACAAATTAGCCGATTTTTTTTTGGAAAATCGCGTTTTTCTATTCATAGTGTTCCCAAAAGTTGAAAATAGAAATTTCGAAAAACTCTCCCGGCGTTACATGGGGAAAAAGATACAAAAGAAAAAGATGGTAAATTCATTTTGTCACTCCGTTTGTAACACCTCTAAATATTGATCTGAGACCCCATAAATTATATACGAGTATGTATATTCTTAATCGTCGTAAAATTCTAAGACGATTTAGCCATGTCCGTCCGTCCGTCTGTTGTAATCACGCTACAGTCCGTAATAATAGAGCTAGGTTGATCAAATTTGGTAGCCATATTTATTATAGTTGCAGGTTGTTTGGGATTGCAAATGGGCCATATCGGTCAATGTTTTGATATAGCTCCCCTATAGTGTTCGCCCCAAAATACGGGTTTTGTGCCATAAATACCAGATTTTTAAAGCAATTTAGCGGAAACTTTGCAGTTTGTATTATATTCAATTGTTTTCAATAAGTTCATATTTTGTTATAGTCCAACTATAGATGTCGCTCCCAAAAATGCTTTTTTAAGCCATAAACACCACATTTTCTAAGACATTTAGCTGAAACTTTGCAGTTTATATTCTATTTTGGCAAGAATTCATCTCAATATAGTATACAAATAAGATTTTATTTTGTTGTAGTCCCCGTGTAGATGTAGCTCTCAAAAAGCTATTTTAAGCCATAAATACCATATTTCTCAGGGGAAGAGTTTGCCCCCTAAAGCGTTGCAGCGTTTATTTTTTTTAATAATTTACTTAAACAAAAAGGATCGTTTCAGGATTTGCTCCATATTCAAAGATTTTTCCATTAATAAAATTGAATGTAATCTATGGTGGAGGATAAATAAGATTCGACATGGCCGAACTTAACGCTTTTACTTGTTTTAAATAACTTATTCTATAACTCCAAAATAAGACATAAACTTTTTTTCATTATTTCACTAAAAAAGTGAATTTTTATTTTGTTTTCTCGACTCTGGCCTAGTATTTTGTGAATTGGTTCTGATCCAATTTTTTACGTTATGCTATTTAAGTTATGGCAATTTGACGTCATATGTAAAAAAATATTTTTTGTATTTTTTTGAAAAAAGTTTATGTCTTATTTTGGAGTTTTTTTAGTGAATTGCTGATATCTCGGTAACTATACGAGATAAATCTTAGGCATAAAGAAAGAATCAGGCGAAAAAGACGAAAGATACAAGCGGTTGAACATTTTGTTCACCCGAGATGGACATCTTTGAGGCCCTGTACCTCCGCCCCTGTACACCATAGGCCCAAACTTAAAACTTTAACTCTCTAATACCTTTTCTACAATCAGGCCAAGTTTTGTCGAATCGGTTGTCTGGTTAAGAAACGACATTTTTCTAATATAATTACCAAGAATTTTTTTCCAGTTTAAAAACAACTTTAACCTTCCTCCAGGGAAGGGGAAAGTATGCTAGTTTTAAGCAAGTCCTAAATTACTGGACTAGATAATCTGATATCACCTCAAAAGATTCCTGTAACGTAATAGGAAAAATTCTGTCCAAGCCAGGGGATGGATATTAATGGTCTAAAAGTAGGAATTGTCCCCTTCACACTGTGATGAGTAGTCAGGTTATTATACGTAAGTATCTACAACTTCTCCATTGAGCTGGTATCTTGGTCTCAGTCGCAAACTGGAAAATGCACTCTCAGTAGATGCACCCGCGTATCACCTGGGGATAAAATGCAAGCACCTGATTCATCTTGGATACAACCTACAAAGTGCGATTCTTTAGCCATCATTTTTCTAAATCTTGATGTGTCCTTAGGCTTAGGTTTAGCTTAGGGTGGTAGCCGTTTTTTCTGTCAGCTCACATAGACCAGTTTAGGTCCCTAATGATACCACGAGCTGAAATGACCCTCATAGAAACCAACCTGTTTGATATACAAATTTATCGATAGTACGAATATCGGTATAGGAAAGATATGTTAGACTGCCTAGAAATACCGACCCCAGTATGTCCAGTCGTCTTTTACTCATAGCGGTTCAGTCACATAGCAAGTGGTCAATGGTCTCCACTTCTTCCTCATCTCCACAGATTCTGCAAAAGTCATTGGAGTCAATGCCCAATCTTCCGGCATATTCGCCGTTCAGGCAGTGACTCCTCATAACCGGTGCGGATTTCTGTTCATCCTTCGTTGGACTGCCTGATTGCCTCTTCCCTAAGCCTAAGCTTGCACGTGGATACTTAGTGACGCACCAATCTTCGAGAATTTGTATTGTCGTCACTTTTCTAGCAAGTTCATCGGCTATGAAGTTCCCCGGGATATTGCTATGCCAAGGCACCCATATGAGGAGTATATTAAACTGCTCAGCCATCACGTTAAGAGATCTGCTGTAGTCGGGGGCTGTTTGTGAATTTAGGGATTTTGCCTCCAGAGAATTGATGGCAGCCTGGCTGTCCCAGTAAATGACAACGCCAGTGTTGGTTACTATGTTGCCACTCAGCCACTTGGCGACTTCCTATATTGCCATTATTTCAGTTTGTTAGGTAGTCTGTGAGCTATATCCAAACTAAGTTCTTCACAGTATACTCCGAAGCCAAGCTTTTCATCAAGCTTCGAACATGGTATTCTGCCAACCCATTCATCTCTGCCTCGAATCATAGTGATGTGTTCCTTTAGAAGGTGTACACCTTTGGTTTATAGTTCACTCGTCGGTTACCATAGCACCACCCTTTGATATCCTCACGTGACAATAGTTCTTGTCTACATTGATAAGTCAGTTTATTCTCAGTGCAGCTCTGGTTGCAAACTTCTCTCATCACAGTATTAATCGACAGTATATGGGGTAGGGCTTCTAGAGACTCAGTCGCTGTAGTCCTTATGGTTGCAACTTCTCTCCCCACAATATTAATCGGCAGTATATGGTGTAGGGCTTGTAGAGACTCGGTCGCTGTAGTCCTTAAGGCTCCGCTTATGCTCAGGCAGGCTGTTCTCTGAACTTTTGTTAGTAGGTTGGTGATGGTTCGTTTGTCAGTTGCCGTCCACCATACCAGAATGCCGTATAGCAGTATAGGACGAACTACTGCTATATATATCCAGTGGACGATTATAGGAGAGAGGGCCCACCGCGACCCTACAGCCTTTTTGCAGGAATATATGGCGACGTTGGCCTTACACGTTCCAATACGTTAAGTCTAAATAACAGTTCTCTATCTAGAATTATTCCAAAAAATTTTGCACTTTCAGAAAAGACTAGATCTGTTCCGTTTATCCGAGGTGGAGGGTCCACATGTGGGACTTTATTCATCCTAGTAAAGAGAACCAATTCTGTCTTGTTTGGGTTTATGCCCAAACCAGTGCTTCTGGCCCATCTAGCTAATTTGTTCAGAGCCACCTGTAGAATGTCTCGGAGGACGTTTTCGAATTTGCCACTCACTGCGATTGCCACGTCGTCCGCATATGCCACGACATTGCAGCCACAACGTTTTAGATCTAGCAGGATTTCATTCACCGCTATGTTCCAAATTAGTGGAGACAGTACTCCTCCTTGTGGGGTCCCTCTGTTTACAAACCTTGATAGAGTTGCGGACCCAAGACATGCTGTTATGCGTCTTCTGTTGAGCAGACTTTGTATTAGTCGAATCAAGATAGAGTTAAACTTTAGATGTGACAGTGCCGCAATTACAGCTTCTGAGTGAATGTTGTTAAAAGCCCCTTCTATGTCAAGAAATGCCACCATGGCGAATTCCTTGAAATGTAGGGACAATTTGATAGTGCTCACAAGTTCTTGCAGGGCTTATTCTGTAGACTTTCCCTTATTGTAAGCATGTTGATTCCACGCCAGGAGTTTTGTATCCAGGTTTTCTCTAGTGAAATAATCTAAAAGTCTTTCCAGACCTTTCAATAGGAAGGAGGATAGGTTAATTGGTCTGAAGTCTTTTGGCCTGGTGTGCGATATCTTTACCGCATTGGGTATGAATACCACTTTGGTATCCCTCCATCGATTCGGGATGTATGAAAGCCTAGTACAGCCTACATATGTTTTTTCCAGCCAGGAGATAATGTACTTTATAATTTTCTGCATTTCTACTGAAGTGATGCCGTCTGGTCCAGGTGACTTGAAGGGCTCAAAGCTGATAATAGCCCAGCTTATTTTGGATCTCTCAGTCAACAAGCTAGCGACGCTCGCAGTCCACTCGCACTCTTGTTGGTTCTGCTGATCCTCGGGTTCTGTTAGAGAGTTCCCCGGGAAATGTGTGTCGAGCAGTAGATTGGGGACTGCTCACTGTTTTTGGTCCAATTATTTGCCTCATCCTGCAAGTAACCCACTGTACAGGGTGAAGCTGATATTTTCCTCAGCCTTGCGGCATCGGAGACCTTTTCCACTTCGCCACAGAAGGTATACCAAGAGCGTCTTTCCGCCTTTCTAAGCCCCTTCTTATAGATCTTGGGTTGCTCTTTATAGGCATACCAAACATTAGCGACCCCAGTAGATTTAGCCTTGTTGAATAGCTTGTTGCAGGTCTTTTTCATAGCCGTTAGCTCAGAAGTCCACCATTGGGGTTTAGTTTTACCCTTGTACCTTGTTTTTGGACAGGCTTCTTCAAGGGAACTATTGAATGATGTGGTGATATGCTCGACCAGATTATCCAGACCGGCTTTGTCATTCGGGTCGTACAGAAGTTTGGAGTTGAGGAGTTTCTTGAAATTCATCTAATACAGGTGCCACTTTGTCGTTCTCACATTTCTGTGGACGGCAGGTTCAGGCGCTTTTTCAACGAGTTTGAACTCAATATAATGGTGATCTGAGAATGAGTGGTCATCCAGTACATTCCACCCAATAATTTTGTCTGACAGCCGGTCAGTAGCAAACGTTACGTCTTGTACTTCTTGTCTGTCTTTAATTGTAAAGGTCGGTGTATTACATATGTTACAAATACTTAGGTTGATAGTTAGAATAAAGTCATGAAGCTAATAACCCCTATTGTTTATATTCGTTCGTGTCTGCGCCAATTATCAGCTCGACCTCATCAGACGTTGCTTCTTCTACTACTTCCCTGAATAGAGAAGTCGGTACTACAGCTTCATAAGGCAAGTAACTGAAGACCACCCAATATATATGCGATTACCGATCTGCAGATGTTTGGTCTTTACCACTTAAATTAGCCAGGAGAAAGATACTTAGATCTTTCCAGGCCAAAATGCACGTTCTTGGAGTGCCTTCACAGTTGTCCACAAGCAGTTTAAAGTTAGGTGTCCTGATACCACACACCCTTCCTCACACTGCGTAGGGCTCCTGTAGCTGGAGATGTCTAATGCACCTGTGGATAGGCGCGGCAATGGAGCCTCTGAGGCTGTTTTAGCGTGATGGAGGTTAATCTGTAGAATTCTTACCATCATTGGTAATTGACAGATTAACATCCACCCCGACAAGGGTGTTATCGAACTCTTCGTCCGTATCATCGAGAAGCGTGTCCCCGCCAGATGCGTCAAAGAGTCCGGACTCCCATCAGCCCCTCTGTGTCAGAAGTAGAGCTTTCGTAATGGGCGTGGGTACCTCCGCACTTCCAGAAAGCCGTGTATCAACCACGGTGGACGACTCACCTTCCGCAGTGGGAGCTATATCCTGCTTGTATACGTGCAAGACTATAGTCTTGAAGCCATATTGTAGGGTTGCAATTGCACGTTGTATATGGGAGGTGGATTCAGCGTTAAGGATCAAACTTACCTGCCGCTTTTTACCATCCGCCTCACCCACCTTGCTAATTCTCCATTTGTGGGTCGGCAACCCAGGATTGGAATCTTTTATTATTTCTAATATGTCAGCCGAGTTGGAGGGCTCTTCTGGAACCCAGGTGATGGCTCTAGGGTGACTAGGGATGTTGTTTTTTTCGACAACATCCAACTGGGCACCCGGCCACACCTCATCCGCTCGACTCAGAGCAGCCTTTTACAGGTCTACTGATCTGGCATCACCGAAATATACTCTCCCCTAATGACGTCCTGCATCGTCGCACATTGGTGGTTTGCGCGGCATTTCTCTACGGGCATCGAGGTAATGAGCCATAATGGCTGATTGCACATGGCTCCATTTGTCCTTGAGGATGGATCCATCCTCACTACTTCTGTCTACAGCCATCACTAGACTCTCCTTCGCCACTTCATTGAAGGGCTTGGTGAGTGTTCTGTTGATGGTGACATTGGGGCCTCTTGCCATTTTCGAAGGCAGGGGTTCATCAGGTGATCTGATTCTTTTGACTTTATTAGCCGTTAACACAGCCGAATTTGTGACTCTTTCACCTGGCTTATTGGCCTTAGAAGCATCTATGACGCCTTTAGCCCTATTGCCTATTACGAAGTTGGAGTTTAGAATAAAGTCAAGAAGCGAATCTCCCTGAAGGCCTCATTCAATTGGTCCTCTAGTGCGTTAACCCAACTATCTTAGTCCGTAGTGCTCACCAAGTTTCACTCGAGGGAGACCGATTTACTCAATATACTTCTAAAAGGTGTACAGGGTTGTTGTGGAATCCGATTGCTGTCGGAATCGGAATTGAAATCAAGAAAACAATACCTTTCTGTGACACCAAATTTATTTTTGTTCTCGTTGTGGAATTCGACTGAAATCGAATAAATAACCTTCTGTGACACCAAAGTTATTTTATTTCTCGGTTTCAATTCCGATTCCGACAAGAATCGGATTCCACAACAACTCTGATATACTTCGAATGGTAGCGAATGTTACGAGATTTAAGGTAATCGTTTCAGATTGAGATCAGCTTTTTCTTATAGTCGGCTCTACCCGAACCTTTAGATATTCAGCTTAACTCCACTGTGGGAAAATCATAAAGTAAATGAGATCAGAGATTTTTTCGGGTCATAATAAAGATTCAGACAACTAATTATATTTTGCGTCTTCAATTTAAAATTAAAGAGGTCTAAATGGATTAACCTATATAAAATGGAGTGCGATTAAAATCATATTTAATTTCTTCTGAACATTTAAATTTTTTGATATAGGTGATTATTCCTGAAAACTATAGAATCCTGTGGTTCCTATTGGGAACCAACGGGCACGACGAAATGATTCAATTCGGTTCTGTTCGATGAAAAGTTTTTTTTTTATTTTTTCCAGCTTAGTCCGCTGCGCGAAGGACGTTCTCATCTTCGAGTCCTGCCCTGTGTGGTCAAGTCGATGGCGATTTTAGCTACGTCGTCGGAAGCCTACGCAGCGTGTGACCGATCCATCTTCATTTACGGTTCAATATTTCTACCTAAATAGGCGTTTGGTTGGTTCTGCTCCACAGCTGTTCATTTGAGATAGTTATAAGCAAGAATATCCTAAGTTTTCGTCGCAGACAGCGGTTAACAAACACCAGAATCCTATACTTAAATATAATTTTACCCCTTTCTGTAGTTCGTTTCTAACCACTGTGCATCACATGGATAACTATTCACTCGCATCGAGGTTCTTACTATGAAATAAAATGAAAATCATTTACTACAATCCCGAGAAACCGTAACGAATAAGAAACATACGAAATCATTAAAGAACGGAATCTGACAACAGTAGAGCAAAGGACACAGTCAGACATGTAGTACCACGAGCAGTTGACAACAGATGGAAATATGAAAGAGATTTGTGGTGCCCGTGGGGAAGATGTTAAATCAAAAAGTAAACAGGACAAATGTCTGGACAGTTAATGATAACGACAATGGCGATCCTTGGACAAAGGAATTGAAATACAGATACGCTTTAACAGTGTCGACAAAACAATTAGACGAAGAAGCAGAGAATGAATCTCGCAGAGAGATCAAAATAGTGAGATAGAAAGAGAGAGAACTTCTTTTGAAGGACACCCAGGAAAACACAGCTTGAAATGACGGTGACTTCTTTTACGTCCTTTGTCATTAAGCAAACACCGTCTTAGACTCTAGGTACGAGTAATAGGATACTCTGCCAAGTGACTAGATAGACACACAGCCAGATAGACGTACGGACGGACATATTAGACAGGTGAAAATTCTAAAGTTTGTTTTGTAGATTCCTAGGTTCAATGATCCCATTCACTCGGCATTCTTTGCTCAATTATCCTACCCAATCTGAACTACATAGGTGGCAGGCTAAAAAGGTGAAAATCTTTTTTCCACACCATATCGACACATATGCTAGAGGAACAATTCATGCATACATATGAATATGTTTAGGTAAGGGTGTATGTACCCGCTTTCGGTAGGATCCTCCCTAAGTTTATGAAAAGGATGCTCTATTTGCTGTACTCGCACTCGCACACTCGTACTCGCGTATGTTTGCATATGTGCGCCTCATCTTCTTGCTGCTACGAGTATTTTTCCTGTAGAAATTCGAGGCGTAAATCCTGGCAACAGCTGTATTTTGTCAAAGGAGTTTTCCTCGTAATTTGTTAGGAAAATATTTTTCATTTCTCCCTCCTTGCAATTTGTGAGCTGAGCATTTCTCATTGTCTTACGGATCGCACATAAAACATGCTTATGTAAATATTTTCCAAGACATTTGAAATGTGCCAAACTAACTACTCACGTGTCTGTCACGTGAGTCACAACACTCAACTCAACTCATTTCCTTCCTTTCCTGTTATCAAAGGCGGAAATAACAATAACTATGTAAGATTATACTTACACATACATATGTGTAGATACGTTATGCTACATCCTTTGTTTTTCCTTCCTTCGGGAGGAATATGTAGAAATATTTTTTAATCGGAAGAATTTTCCTGATTTGAGATGTGTCTCATTATGTTTGGCATATGTGCACACACACACATATTGTTTAATGTCTATTGGAAAATGTTGGAAATATTGCAAAAATTCAAAGTTGACAAAGGCGTAATCATTTTCCACGAAATGCAATATGAAATCTGGTGATGTAAAAAAAATCCAAATATCCAAACAAAAGATTTTTAAAAAATCTTGTGATGAAGAAATTTAAGGATTCAATACCCAAATTTGTAAGTCCTTTATTGAGAATTTGTTCCATATTCACTTAATGTAAAATTTTACATTCTAACTAAAAAGTAATAGGCCTACATATTTATTCAAAAAATATATTTATGTATTTTTAATCAATCAGTCGTTCTGAAGGATTATTGCCAATTAAAATTAAACTGAATTGTTTCACTCCAATTTATTTGAAGAAATGCCTAATATATATATTTAAGAGATACAGCTGCAGGAGAACTATTTCGTTGTCCAAGGGCTGCACATAACATTTTCTGGTGTGCTATGGAGTCTTAAACTCGAACAAAAAAGTTTATGGTAAATTTTTTTGAAACAAGTAATAGGTGCATGTGGGTAAACCGACTTATGAATCCCCTCACGAAAATAATAAATAATAATAAGCAAATTTATTATTTTTTTTTGATTTAAATAAATTATTATCAATTTAAATTGCATTTAATAACACTATGCAACAAAAAATTTTTTTTTGTGTCTCAGACCTAGAAATAATTTTTTTGTATAGATTGTGGCATACTCTTATATAAAATCAAAACCAAAAATTTTTTTATGGATACTTTTTTTTTAAAATTTTTTTATTAAAAACACTATTATCGTCGAAGGTTCCTTTAGTATTTGCACTATAACTTCTGGAGTTTATGCCCGATCAGGTCGACGTATACGTTAAATTGAAGCTATTAATGTGGGCTACCAATGTTGGAAATATCTAGAAATTATTATACCCTACACCACACTGTGGTACAGGGTATTATAAGTTTGTTTCACGGCAGATGTTTGTAACACCTGAAAATAACACAGCTAGACCCACCTTAAAGTATACCGATCGACTCAGAATTAGTAGCTGAGTCGATTTAAGTCCGTCCGTACGTCTGTCCATGTAAAGTTGTTCGTCGACTACAGGTCGCAATTTCACTCCGATCGTTCTGAAATTTTGCAGTTTAGAGTATTTCGCGGCTGTTAAGATCGCTATCGAATTTGGTTGAAATCGGTTCAGATTTAGATATAGCTCCTATATATATATTTCGTCCGATTTGGCCCTTTAGTCCTATAGAAGCTGTATTTTACATCCAATCGTTTTGAAATTTAGAATGGTATAGTTTCTTGATCCATGAACCAACATTGCCGAATTTGAAGAAAATCGGTTAAGATTTAGCTATAGCTCTCATATATATGTTTCGTCCGATTTGGCCCTTTAGTCCTATAGAAGCTGTATTTTACATCCAATCGTTTTGAAATTTAGAATGGTAGAGTTTCTTGATCCATGAACCAACATTGCCGAATTTGAAGAAAAGCGGTTAAGATTTAGCTATAGCTCCCATATATATGTTTCGTCCGATTTTGCTCTTTAGTTCTGTAGAAGCTGTATTTTACATCCAATCATTTTGAAATTTAGAATGGTAGAGTTTCTTGATCCATGAACCAACACTACCGAATTTGAAGAAAATCGGTTAAGATTTAGCTATATCTCCCATATATATGTTTCGTCCGATTTGGCCATTTAGTACTATAAAAGCTGTATTTTACATCCAATCGTTTTGAAATTTAGAATGGTAGAGTTTCTGGATCCATGAAACAACATTGCCGAATTTGAAGAAAATCGGTTAAGATTTAGCTATAGCTCCTTTAGTCCTGTAGAAGCTGTATTTTACATCCAATCATTTTGAAATTTAGAATGGTAGAGTTTCTTGATCCATGAACCAACCCTGTCGAGTTTGAAGAAAAACGGTTAAGATTTAGCTATAGCTCCCATATATATGTTTCGTCCGATTTGGCCCTTTAGTTCTATAGAAGCTATATTTTACATCCAATCGTTTTGAAATTTAGAATGGTAGAGTTTCTTGATTCATGAACCAACATTGCCGAATTTGAAGAAAATCGGTAAAGATTTAGTTATAGCTCCCATATATATGTTTCATCCGATTTGGCTCTTTAGATCCAATCGTTTTTATACCCTACACCACACTGTGGTACAGGGTATTATTTAAGTATAAAATGTCCCAAAAGTAAATTTATGTAAACAATTTATACATGAACATTAGTAATAGTCATTAAACAAACTGGAAAAAGTAGATTTTTTCAAAAAAAAATCCTAGTACGAAAAAAAACATAAAAAATAGAAAAAAATCGAAAAAGAATATTTTATTTTATTTTTCAAAAGTTTCCAACCTAGCGAAGAAAATAATGCTATTTGAAAAATATCTATGGATAAATGTAGAAATTATAGCCCTTTTGGTAGAGGTTAGGGAATTTCAAAAAAATCTTTTATTTTTAATTTCTGTTTAAATAGCGATTTAATTTGTTACTTTTATTTATATTATGTACATTTGAGTTTATTTACATGTACAAGTTTCATTAGAAGTAATTAAGAGTTCTTTGTTGACGTTTGTAGATTTCAGAATCGGTTACTCTAATGAGGAACCAAATATAATCTCCCATCATTCGTTCATCCCATTGCCCTGGGTAACGCCGCTCCATGGACTTCATTTCTTGGTGAAACCTTTCGCCATGTTCGCCACTTACGTCGCCAAGATTCTCGGGGAAAAAGTTTAAATGAGAATGCAAGAAATGAATTTTGAGGGACATATTTACACATGTTGGAATACATAAAGCGAAAAATAAGTAAGAAAAATACATATATATGTGCTATATACATAAATATAGAAAAATATATTTCTTACCAATTTTTTCATAATTTTTTAACAAATCATTAATCATTGTTTCATATTGCGGACTTTTATTGGATCCAAGGAAATTTAAAACTACAAGCTTAAACGACCTCCATGCTGCAATTTCATCCGACGTCAAATATGATGTTTCACCCAATGTAATGCGTTTTCTTGTTGGCCATTTCTTTCTTCTGTAATGATCTTCGCGAGCTCGGCTATCCCAGATGCATATAAAACAGCAAATCCGCCTTGCATTCCACCTAACATCCCAACTACTTTTAAATCGCAAAAAATTTTCCAGTCATGTTGTTCATATTTTATGTATTTTATCAATTTAGCCATTGTTTCGTATGATTCCATAGTGTTGACGGCATGAGCAATGGGAATAGATGATGGTTTCTGATTTCCGTTGTGCAAAAGTACTGCTTTCAAACTTTCTTTACTGCTGTCAACAAATAACCGCCATTCTTTTGAATTATATGTTTGCCTAAGTTTCTCGAACAATCCCGGAATGTCCTTGCAAAAGCATCTGTTATCCACAGTTGTATAAAATTGTTTGTAAGGTATATCACGGACTCTTTTTTCTACTTTTTTATATTTTTTTATGGTTTTTTTTGTTCCAGGAAAAAGTGTTTTTTTAAAAAAAAATATTTTTTTCTCATATTTTTGACGAATGTTACTAAATCAAAGATTCTACGCAAAAGCGATATTTGCAGCATATGTTGCCCTCATAATTCCCATTAATTTAACGCATAACACGGCTCAATCAGGCTTATACTTGAATACTAAATGTAAAAAAAATTTACCATAAATTTTTTTTTTCGTGTTTGTGACACCGAGTTGCACCAGAAACTGTTATCCACATCCCTTGGACACAATTTTTGTTGTATAGTGTAATTGGACCATATTTTTTAAGTATATGCTCGATGTATGCCAGGATACACATTAAATTGAAGGAAATTATGAGGAATACAAATGTTAGTAATGTCATTTTCATGTGGAAACAGAAGTTTAGTAAATAATTAGCAAAAAGTTTTTTTTTTCAAAAAAATCTGGCACGAAAAAATCCATTATAAATTAGAAAAAATTCGCCAAAAAATTGTTAGTTACATATTTTAAAAGCTAGCATCCTAAAGAAGAAAACAATGTCTATTCGAAGAAAATCTATGGATAAATATAGTAATTATTTTTGGTAGAAATAAATGAATTTCAACATAATCGTAGAACAAAGGTATACGAGGTATGTTCAAAGAATATCGGGAATTTTTAATTTCCGCGGGCTACGTGTATTTGATTTTTGATATTTTTGTAGCGTTATGTTGGTTCTCATGTCCCTTATTTATGCTCAGAAGGTCGGCCATTTTGAATGTTTATTAAATTTTTGACAGTTGTTGTGCTTGGATGTGTTTTAACTTGTCTTCGATTTTTATCTATTTTAGAATATGGATCAAAGAATCTGCATTAAATTTTGTGTGAAAAACAAAATAAAGTGCGCTGACGCATTCCGAATGTTGACTGTGGCATATGGTGAAGCTACCTTGGACCAAAACAGCGTTTATCGGTGGTACAAAATGTTCTAAGAGGGCCGAGAAGATGCGAAGGACGAACAGCGTGCCGGACGCCCGAGCTCACAGTTTTCTTTGATTGCAGGGGCGTGGGGCATTATGAATTCTTGCCACAGGATAGTACGGTCAAAAAAGAATATTACCTGCAAGTTATGCGCAAATTGCGCGAAGCAATCCACCAAAAACGCCCGGAGTTGTGGAAGAACAAAAACTGGCTTTTGTACCATGATAACGCCCCTGCACACACATCGTTGCTTGTGCGCGAATATTTGGCCAAAAACAACACAGTAATGGTGCCGCAGTCACCGTATTCCCCTGACCTAGCCCCCTGTGACTATTTTTTGTTCCCAAAACTGAAAAGGCCCATGAAAGGACGACGCTACGCCACGATTGAGGACGGCATCGAAGGAGGAGCTGAACAAGATCACAAAAAATGATTATTTGAAGTGCTTCGCGGATTGGAAAAATTTTTTGGCATAAGTGTATTATATCCGAGGGGAATTACTTTGAAGGGACAAAATAGATATATTATAGGGAATCTACCAAAATTAAATAATTTTCCCAAAAATTTAAGTTATTCATAACACATTTTGAAATCTTCGAGTGCAAAGTCGAACAATTGCAAAATTTAAGTTTTAAACATTTGTATTGCATGTTATGTTTTGATTAATGATCTATCTTTAAAAACTCGAATTATATTTAAAGTATATAAGACAAATAATTTTTGTTGTGAAAATAAATATATTAAAAATTCATTTATAATCATCCTTTTGACGTCTTGCTATATAAAAAGTAAAAAAATAAACATACAAAAAGAATGATGGAATGAAATGTAGCATGCTGGCGTGCACCACTTCACTCGGAGACCATTTGGTCCATTGTGTTCGTCCTGAGAAGATGAGTAAAGGAAGATGTCGAAGAAGATGAAGGAAGTGATGAGTATAGATAAGAGAGAGGAGAAATGACTTTTTAGGAGAGGTTTAGATGAGTTGATGTCAAACCATCTATCTCAAGCAACCTATGAAGCCCATGATTCTATCAATATCGTGGGATGATAGAGATTCCACATTTTGTTTCGTGTAGCCACCAAGGTAGCGAACAACGATATGCATCCCCTTTCGATCGGACCTCAAATGTCAACGCAGGATAATAAAATTAAAAGGGCGTCATGTAGGGTGCACAGAAAAAAACATATTTTGATGTCCAGGAATTGTCTCTAGATAATCTTCAAATCTAGGGGGTGACTGGGGCAAAATTTTTTTTTTGTATGGGGACCGACCCTTACTAGTATACATACATCCAGTGGATGGTACTTGGCTTGAGCCCCCAGCTCTTACCTATGGAGTTTCTGCGTATAGTATAGTGCCTTCAATTCCTTTTTGACTCTTTGCTCTGTGTTTCTTTTCCATCTCAATTTCCTGTCAAGTATGACACCAAGGTATTTAGCCTCAGAGGACAGTTTCAGCTCCACTCCGTCGAGAATAGGTTTGGTTCTCACCTGTGGTATCTTATTCTGTCTGGTGCATAGTACTAGCTCGGTCTTTATGGGGTTGATGCCCAGCTCATTTGCCGTTGCCCATCTAGATAGCCCCCTAAGAGCACCCTGAATAATCACTCTTTCTTCCTCAAATGATATGATTAAAATTAAATAAAAAAAAAAAACTTAATATTTTTGAATAAAATGCGTACGAATGTCGCATTCGACATAAGAGAAATTCCCATTTTGCTACTACCCAGAATCTTCCACAATTAGTTTATTAATCGCTATCATCTTTAGAAAAATGGCCGTTACTGCAACGCCCCTTTTGGTAACTTCCATACAAATGGACCATTTTGCACAAGCACTTAACGGCTTATAACTTGGATTCCTGCATATACAAACACTTGATATTTTGTGAAGTGGAATGCTTTTTAGTAGTACCTCCAGTCCCGTGCAAAATGGCATTTATTGCCATGCCCCTTTTGGTACCTCCCATAGAAATGGACCATTTTGAACAAAAAGTTAACGGCTTATAACTTTGATCCCAGTCCATATAAAACTTAAAATTTTGTGGAGTGTAATGCTTTTATAGTACCTCCAGGCCCCTTTTGGAACCTCCCATAAAAGTGGAACATTTTGCACAAAAAGTTAAAGGCTTATAACTTTGATACCAGTCCATACAAATACTTAAAATTGTGTACAGTGTAATGTTTTTATAGTACCCATAGTATTTTAAAAAATGGGCGTTATTCCCACACCCCTCTTGGTACCTCCCAAACAAAATTGCCAAAATAAAAAATATGAAAAATATTTTTTTGGATTTTTCCTATTTTTACAATAGGGGTCATAATTTACACATATAAACATAGATTTTGTTTTAAATAGGCACTGTTTTCGTCTTTAGGATGCTAGCTTTCAGAAAATGGGAATTTTTTGGCGATTTTTTTCTATTTTTTATAGTTTTTTTCGTGGCATCAAAAAAGGATGTTTTTGAAAAAAATCGATTTTTGTCTAATTGACGACTGTTACTAAACCTCAGTTTCTACATAAAATTGATGTTTTCAGCATTTATAGCCCTTATAATTTCTTTTAATTTAAATAGTATGTCGACTTTATCGAGCTTATACTTCAAAATATGATTCAAAAACTAAAGGCTATGAAAACCAGAATTCTAGAAAAAACAGAATTCTAAAAAAATCATAAAAAATTAGTTTTTGGTTTCATAAAATAGTATGCCTCAGCGTAGATCCCCTGGTTTACATTGAAAAAAATATATAAGAGTTTTATGCGACTTCATTTTACTGTTGTCCGAAATCAAAATAATTTAATATTTTCTTTATATGTATAAAAATACCAAAAATTTTATTAAACTAACCTAAAATAAAAACAAACAAACAATACAAAAAAACTAAAACTAATGAGTCTCAGACTAAACTCGGGGTTTCAAGCCCAAATTAATACCGCTCGATGAGCGTAAAATTAAATTCATCACTGGCTTAACATCCTCACCCAAAGGCAACAATTCGCAATTACGCACCAATTTGCTAATCGTACTCTTCATCTCGAGAACGGCAAATTTCTGGCCAATACAATTACGTGGTCCAGCACTGAAGGGGACATAGGCAAATGGATTGATTTTTTCCACATCATCAGAACCACTGAAACGTTCGGGTATGAATTCATCGGGTTTATAGAAATAGTCTGGGTCACGACAAGCGGCATAGATAAGCAGCGAGACATTGGTATTTTTGGGAATTGTAACGTCATCTGGAAAACGATAGCGGAAGAAATGTTGTTATTAGCAAAACAAGTCTTGAAGCTGCATTCAATCCCCCAAAAACTTACTTATCACAATATCCTGATCGGTTATGCGGCCAATCATGGGTACTGGTGGATATAAGCGCAAACTCTCTTTGATAACCATATCCAAATATTTGAGTTCCTGCAATTGCTGCATCGTAACCGGACTATCCTTATCATCACCAATAACTTCATGTATCTCCTGCAGGATCTTATTTTGAGCTTCCGGATGACGCGACAACAAATAACAGGTGTACGAAATGCCACTGGTGGTGGTGTCATGACCCTCAAACATAAAAGTGTCCACTTCTTCGCGAATGTCTCGATTCGACAGAGGTTTTCCGCCAATCGTCGACTGGAGAAGGACATCGAGGAAGGCCATACGTTTCTTAATGCCCATTTCATTAACAGTATTGGCTATATGTATTATGTTTTATTTAGATTTTCATTTCAAGAATAGTTAAAATATACTTACTTCCCGTTTGATAAGTACCGTCCTCTATGGATTTCTGCAAAGCATCTCTGCGTTCCTCAATAACCTTATCGGTGAAATCATGCATAACTTTGATGCTTTCTTTCAAAAGCCGATAGGATTTGTTGGAGAAAGTGCGGTAATACCAATCGAAACGATCAAAGGGTTTCATAAAACGTTCGGCCACAAGATGAGCTGCACTGAAATAGTAGAAAAGTTTGGATTTTAAAAATGTGACACAAAAATTAAAGTGGTTCTAAAGAAAAACTATATCTATATCTATATATATATAAAAGAGAGTGTCTGTTTGTGGGTTTGTTTGTGGGTTTGTTTGTTTGTTTGTTTGTATGTTTATGTGTTCCGTATAGACGTCTAAACAGCTAGACCGATCGTCTTGAAATTTTCACAGAATGTACATGTGTAGGGGGTGCGTGGACCCGCCCATATGTGTCCAATTTTGATATTGAGAACAATTTTTAGCTAGAGTGCTGAAATTTTGTGTGTATGCATTTAGTGGCAGATTATGTGAATTTTACAAAAATGGGCGGAATCGGACCAATGGGCGTGGCCCCGCCCATATAAGCCAAATTTTGAAATTGAGATATTTTGTACAATTTGTTAGCGACAGTGCTGGAATTTTGTGTATATGTATATGACGGCAGTCCAAGTAATTGGTCCAAAAATGGGGGTGATCGACCCAATGGGCGTGGCCCCGCCCACATAGACCAAATTTTGAAATTTTGATATCTTGCACAATTTGCCAGCGGGAGTGCTGCAATGTTGCGAATATGTATCTGGTGGCATTCTACGTAATTGGTCAAAAAATGGGCGGGATCGGACCAATGGGCGTGGCACCGCCCATATAAGCCAAATTTTGAAATTGATATATATTGCACAATTTGGTAGCTAGAGTGTTGTAATGTTGTACATATGTATCTGGTGGCAGTCCACGTGATTGGTCCAAAAATGGGCCGGATCGGACCAATGGGCGTGGCACCGCCAATATAAGCCAACATTTAAAAATTTGATATCTTGCACAATTTGTTAGCTAGAAATTTTGTAATTGAAATATCTTGCACAATTTATTATCGAGAGTGCTGCAGTTTTGGACATATGTATCTGATGACAGTCTACGCGATTCGCCCAAAAATTGGCGGGATCGGATCAATGGGCCTGGCCCCGCCCATATAAACCAAATTTTGAAATTGAGATATCATGCACAATTTGTTAGCGAGAGTGCTGTGATTTTGTGCATCTCACGCAGTCTACGTGATTACACAAAAAAGGGCGGCACCGCCCATAGGAGCCTAATTTTTAAATTGAGATATCTTGCACAATTTGTTTAAGTGAGCGCTGCAGTTTTGGGTATATGTATCTGATGACAGTCTATGTGATTCGACCAAAAATAGGCGGGATCAGACCAATGGAAGTTGCCCCGCCTATGCGAGTATAAGTCAAATTATGCGAGTATAACCAAATTTAGAGTCATATCTTGCACAATTTTTTATCGAGAGTGCTGTAATTTTTTGCATATCGATCTGGTGATAGTCTACGTGAATGGTCCAAAAGGGTTGGGATCGGACCAATGGGCGTGGCCCCACCCTTATAAGCAAATTTCTGAAATTGAAATGCCTTGAACAATTTGTTAGCGAGAGTTTGTAATTTTGTAAATATGCATTTGATGGCAGTCTACGTAATTGGTTAAAAAATTGACGGAATCGGAAATCTGAAGTCTGGGGCAACGAAGTGGACCGGGTCCAGCTAGTAATATATAAAAGTCAATCCCACAATTCAACTTTCTATGTTTTGTTTACTGGATATCCTCAAATGAGCCGCCAGTGAGCTAGAACGATATTACAAATAAAAAAAATTATTTTGAAGAAAAATATTCATAGGTAATGAAATATCGATCTAGCTTACTACACCATTTCCAAATGTAATTCAGAAAATATCAATTTAAATTCAGAAATTCCATTTGAAATTCAGAACTCGTCACTTGAAATTCAGATTTTCCATTTAATTTTCAGAATTCGTCAATTGAAAATCAGAATTTCCATTTGAAATTCAGAACTCGTAAATTGAAATTCAGATTTTCCATTTGAAATTCAGAACTCGTCAATTGAAATTCAGATATTCCATTTGAAATTCAGAACTCGTCAATTGAAATTCAGATTTTTCATTTAAAATTCAGAATTCGTCAATTAAAATTCAGAATTTCCAGTTGATATTCAGAACTTGACATTTGAAATTCAGAATTTTTTAATTGAAATTCAGAACACTTCATTTGAAATTCGGAATTCTTCATTTGAAATTCAGAAATCAGATATTCCGAACATTTTTATGTGAAACTAAGTATGTAGGCTTGAAGTCATATACATATATCTTCAGCCAGAAAAAGCATATCAGGTCGTGGATTGGGATTTAAGTGCTGCAAGTTAAACCAGCCTCTATGTGGTCAAACATAATTTGTACGAACAAGTGGCCATTCGCAATAATAAAAATTGACCAACACAGGACAGCTTTTCTCATCAATGGAATGAATTGTCAGAATTAGGGACAGTCTTTGTCAATGACTCATATGAAAGCCGATGATTGGATGAGCTCTCTCTCGAGTCAGATTCAATTTAAAAATCGTTATTCACTTCAGTCACATCCGTTGCAAAATGTTCCCATAACGAAATACGGTGAAATTAAAAAGAACTACGGCGGCATACGATTGACTTGAGATTAAATAACTTTGATATTAATACACGTTATAACAAGTGGACCATAGGCCAAAAAATAATGCTACTGCATCCGAGGAGTTGACTAACCACCTCCGAAACGTCATGCTTTGGTTGGTTTTGGATTTCAAGACGTTTTCCTTTTGACTTGAGTATTCAAAATACCTTGCTTGACTTAAAAGGAACTCTTTGATCTTCAGCTCAACTCCACACTGAGAAAACCATGAAAAGAAAAAAAATATTTTCTTGTTTGCAAATAGAAATTCTGAATTGCAATTAATAGTTTCTGAATTTCAAATGAAAAGTTCTGAATTTCAAATGAAAAATTCTGAATTTAAAATGTCGAGTTATAAATTTCAAGTGTCGAGTTCTGAATTTCAACTGACGAATTCTGAATTTCAATTGAAGAGTTCTGAATTTCAAATGTAAAATCTGAATTTCAAATGAAGACTTCTGAATTTCAAATGGAAAATCCGAATTCGAAGTGACGAGTTCTGAATTTCATACGGAATTTCTGAATTTCAATTGACGAATTTTGAATTTAAATTGATTTTTGCTGAACTACATTTGGAAATTGTGTAGTGGCTTGAGTTAAATCCACCAGTATAGACAAAGTCTCGCAGGAGATCATGTTGTATGAGTCAGGCCTATATACCAACCAAATGGAGAGAAACTAAGGTTGTTTTTATCCCAAATGCGGGAAAACCGTCCCATGCAGTAGCAAAGGATTTCCGTTCGATTTCTTAAAACCCTGTAGAGATTAATAGATAGTCACATTGGACCCAAATTGATCATAGGCTACTGTCTAATCAACAGCATGCGTACAACAAGGGCTAATCCTGTCATCCTGTCAGATGATCCTGTCAGTTTTATTGAAGGATCTCTCTCCGTAAGAAATATACCATAGTAGCATTCTTATATATGTGAGGGCCTTTAATAACATAAATCCTGCAGCTATAATTACGGCTTTTGCAACCCTGGGGGTTGATAGCACTATTCATATATACGTGTATATAGGTTCATTCATTGCCTTTTGATTTCAGCTAGATTAGGTTTAACTGGCCTCCATAGATTTGCCGGCAGGGGAACTCCCCAAGGGGTGTTATGTATATCTCCTCTGCTATGCAATCTCTCCTATAAACAATATTCAGCTTTCTCTGGAGTTGATGTGTGTTAAGGTTTTTGTCTTTGCCACCTTACCTGGCAATAGCTGCTAGAGGGAAGTTTCAGAGTACTCTTAGAGACATCCTACAGCAGGTCCTTAATACAACCGCAAGATGGGCCTACGACAATGGTCTTGGTCTTAAGCCGACCAAGACGGAAATAGTTATTTTCAGCAGAAGACATAAGGTACCAACAGTTGCACCTGTCTCCTTGGAAATTCCATCCCAAAACGCACAAAATATTTAGGTGTTTAACTAGAAAATAAGTTAAACTCCCAACCCAAACCCAGCATTTTGGAAAGAGCATCTAAGGCAATAGAAAAACGCTACGGTCTGAACCTGCGTATAGTTTATTGGTTGTATAGGGCGGTAGTCAGACCGATAATGCTGTACGGCATTATCGTCTGGTGGACAACTCTGCAGAAATCCACCTTCTACGCGATACTTAAAACGGTTCAGCGAATGGCTGCTATATGCATCACTGTTGCGTTAAGAACTGCACCAACTGAAGCACTAAATGTTATACTACATTTAATGCCGCTAGGTATTATATCAGTGAAATATGTCGCATATACTTCGATTAGACTCAGGAAACTCTCACTATGGTCAGGGAGTGGTTTCGAACATAGTGTCATTCTAGACATAATGCCAGACCTTCCGGGCATTGTTTATTACACTATGACTGAACCACTTTTTGGCAAGAAGTATCTACCTCACAGCTTGTTGACTGAGAGATCCAGAATAAGCTGGGCTATTAACAGCTTTGAACCCTTCAAGTCGCCTGGACCGGACGGCATCAATCCAGCAGAAATCCAGAACATGTAAGAGTACATTATTCCCTGGATGGAGAATATGTATGCAGGCTGTATCAGGAGGGATACCAGTGTGGTATTCATACCCAAGGCGGGAAAGATATCGCACACTAGGCCAAAAGACTTCAGACCAATTAGCCTATCGTCCTTCCTACTGAAAGGTCTGGAAAGACTTTTAGATTATTTCATTAGGGAAAACCTGGATACAAAACTCCTGTCGGGGAACTAATATGCTTGCAATAAGGGTAAGTCTACAGAATCAGCCCTGCACGAACTTGTGAACACTATCGAATCGTCCCTGCACTTCAAGGAATTCATCATGGTGGCATTTCTTAACAGAGGAGGGGCTTTTAACAACATTCACTCAGATGCGGTTATTGCGGCACTGTCACATCTAAAAGTTAACTCTAGTTTGATAAGAATAATTCAAAGCTTGCTCAACAAAAGACGCAAAACAGCATATCTTGGGTCCACAACTCTAACAAGGTTTGTAAACCCCACAAGGAGGAGAACCATATCCACTAATTTGGAAACTAGCGGTGAATGGAATCCTGCTAAATCTAGAACGTTGTGGCTGCAAGATAGTGGCATATGCGGACGACGTAGCAGTGAGTGGCAAATACGAAAACGTCCTCAGAGACATCCTACAGGTGGCTTTGAACAAGTTGGCTAGATGGGCCAGAAGCAGCGGTTTGGGCGTTTACCCAAACAAGACAGAATTGGTTCTCTTTACTAGGATGAATAATGCCCCACATGTGGACCCTGCATCTCGGATAAATGGAACAGATCTATTCTTTTCTGAAAGTACAAAATTTTTAGGAATAATTCTAGAAACTCTTGTTGTTATACGACATTGTGGTATGGTGGACGGCAGCTGACAAACTAACCATCACCAACCTACTATCAAACGTTTAGAGAATAAGCGGAGCCTTAAGGACTACAGCGACTGAGTCTCTGCAAGCCCTACTCCATATACTGCCGATTAATACTGTGGCGAGAGAAGTTGCAACCAGAGCGCCACTATGATTAAACATCCTATCAATATGGAGGTACAAGAACTACGGTCACATGAGGATATCAAAGTGTAGTGCTATGGTAACCGACCGAGTGGACTATATATCAAATGTGGACACCTTCGAGAGGAACTATATCACTATGATTCCAGCCAGAGATGAATGGGTTGGCAGAATACAGGTGATAGAAACCATCGACACTTTTACACGGATGGTTGGAAGCTTGATGAAAAGGTTGGCTTCGGAGTATGCTGTGAAGAACTCACAGACTACTTATCAAGCCGAAATAATGGCAATATAATGGCAGATCTCTTAACGAGATGGCTGAGCAGTTTATATACACCTCATATGGGTGTCTAGACATGAGGATATCCCAGGGAACTGTGCTATCGGGCAGTCTAACGAAAGATGGACAGAAAAAGGCATGTGCAGGGTAGCTAGGCAAATCTGGCCAAGGTATGACCTGAGAAGGTCAAAATATCTCCTCGCTCTAGAGAGGAAAACATTGTCTACGTTCGTATCTGTACTGACGGGACACTGATTGATCGGGAGAATGCAAAAAGATTGGGTTTTGACTCCAATTACTTCTGCAGATGATGTGGAGATGAGGAAAAAGTGGAGAGCATTGAGCACTTGCTATGCGACTGCTCCGCTCTGAGTAAACGACGACTGGACATACTGGGGTCGGCCTTTCTAGGCAGCCTACAAGATCTTTCCAGTACCGATATTCGTACTTCGATAAATTTGTATATCAAACAGGTTGGTTTCGATGAGGGGCATTTCAGCCCGTGGTAACACTAGGGACCTAAACTGGTCTATATGAGCTTGAAATAAATAATACGGCTGCCACCTAACCTAAACATAACCTCAATCATATACATACATACCAAATAGATCATAATGGAATGGTTGTATCCCAGGACATAGGATATTCGTTAACTTCTATACAGACGGTTTCAAACTCAGCAACCAAGTACCTTTTCTAAGAAACTTGAGCTATCACTTGAAAAAAGACTGCCTTATCACTGAATCACGAATGTTGTGACCAAATTAGGTATAAATATTTTCTCTGATAGTCAGGTTGCTAACAAGTTCCAGTAAAATATATTCCCTAATTCAAAAACTGTCCCCGACTGTCGCAGATATCTTAACGACATGGCTGAACAGTTCAATATTCACATGATGTGGGTGCCGGGCCAAAGGAAACTACAAAGAAGATCAGCTTGCAAGACTAGGAACTACCTTATACGCTCCAGGAAACTTGAATATGTGGGCATGCATCTAGCAACCAGCAACCTGCAAACTCGTCACGAGGTGGTCACTAGTCAGATTCTGCATACAATACAGGCTGATGTGGTCCCGCCTAAACTCCAAACGTAACAACGCCACTCTGTTTTTAAACGAAAAGTAGTATTGTTAAAAGGCTATGTGAATAATAGATATTTATTATCTACATTCTGTTCATCTTAAGACGTCAATGTTTCTATATGAAGTGCAAATTTTCGCATTTTAGGTTTATTAACCCCCTTTTTTTATTGTAAATCGAGTAAAGCAGAATGGCGTTTACGCCATTTTCAAAATAAACAGCTCATATAGTCACGACGTATTGGGAAGATATTGGAAGACTTGCTGTGTGTGACTGAAAATGAATGTTCTGACCAAAGTCGGCATCAATATTTTCTCTGATAGTCAGGCTGCTATCAAGTCTCTGTAAATTATACTCCTTTATTCCAAAACTTTCTTCGACTGTCGCAGATATCCTAACGGTGTGGCTAAACATTTCAATATTCACCTGATATGTCTGCCGAGCCACAGGTAACTACAAAGAAGATAAATTTGCAAGTCTAGCAACTACCGTACACCTTTCAGGGGAACTGGAACATGTGGACATGCCTCTGGTAACCTGCAAGCTCTTCTAGGGAGAAAGTGACCTTATGTCAACAAATCAGTGGTGGTCACTAGTCAGGATCTGCATAAATATACAATACAGTCTATGTGGCCCTGCTTAAACTCCAAACGAAACAACGCACTGCTGACGTTATGTCTGTCACGACGGGCCACTGCCTGATGAAAAGGCACGCGGAGAGATTGAAGGTATTGGGTATTGACTTTTGCAGAAGCTGTGGAGATGAGGAGGAGGAGGTTGAACAGAACTGCTGTGCATGTGGCCCTGTTTCTATAGAAGGCGTCATTTTTTGAGGAGTTAGCTAACTTGGCTGATGTTAAAATCCGTTAACTTTTGAGCTTGTGTTTAGGCTAGGGATAAATGTTTTTTTACTTTATGTCTCTGTGGTAGCACACGGGAATGTAAAGCCTAAGTGAGTCTGTTTACAGCCTGCCACTCTTAACCTAACCTATCCATTTATAGTAATAATGGTTTGATACAGTCTCTAAATCTTTATTCTGCCTTGTTTGTAAAATCATGTTGGAGGGTAGTAATCAGTCGCCCCCGCCCGACTTTATTCTGCCCACCGAAACCAGTAGGTTTTCGGTGGGAAACTACCGTTTATCTGTTATATGTGAGAACATTACTATCAAATGTGAAATATCATAATAACATTTAGCACAGCTTGCTGTAGGGAATTCAAATCTTTTTCTGGTGTTTAAAACTATTTCTGTGTTCAATTTTACAACAAAAAGGTCTCTGCTGTTCACTGGAACAAAGTTCAATTCTTGTTATGACGATTGGAATCATTGTTTATTATCACATGTTATCAGTATTACAGTAGGCACATGTTGAACATGCCGGAGTTCTTATCAGCAATATAGATAATTCGATATGTTAGTTAAAACACTGTACGTGCCGGCGATAATCTCTATCAAATGTATCTATATAAACTTTCAAGAGAACACATTCACATCAATACAATTTTCGGTTAAACGAGGACCCTAACTTTTCATTGTAACAACGAAATTTGTTCATTACGGCAAAGCAATTTTGTATATCAGTCACAGAAGATTAGTCTTCAAACTTACTCTGTTACAGCCTTGGCATATGGGAATTCCGGATGTTCCTGGGCATTGACCTTCACACCCATTGCAGTTTCGGCAATTATATCCAAAGCCGTCAAACAGATCTGGGGGAACATATTAATTACAGTCTTACCATCAGCCTTCTTCATCAGACGCTTGACCATAACACGGCTTTGTTGATCGAATATTTCCACAAATTCTTCGAGAATTTTAAAATGGAATGTCGGTGTAATGATTTTACGTCGCGCAAACCATTTGGGTCCAGAACTCAAGAGTAGACCCTGACCCAGCCAACTATCCAACAGAGAGTAGATGCTATTCTTGGTAATGAGCTGTTGACTCTTGAGGATATCCTCAAAATATTTGGCATCTTGAATGAAGAGCACACAGTCGTTGGCCATCCAGAGACGAAAGCATTTGCCATACTTTTGACTCAATTTCTTAAGTAAGGCAAAAATGGCTGTAAAGCAAAGCAGGGGGAGGGGGTGAAATACGAATCCAGTACACGCAATGAGAGAATGACTTACTTTCGGCATTATTATTGACAAACAGCAAAACATTTCCTACTATAGGTAGAGGAGTCGGTCCGGGTATGCCCCCACTCTGTAGCATTTGCTGCCTACGACGTTTGAGTAGTGTATCCACAACAATGAGGAGAGTCAAAAGACCCCATAGTAACTCGACGTACATTTCGATGTGAATTCCCGGAATTCCGCACTCTCTTAAAACGAATCACCACGACGGAAGAACTTCTACAACTAAATTTGATTGTGGCCAGACGGTTCAATATATGTCGCCCGATATTCTTATCTCTCTTAGACGCGCAATGTTGATATGTAAACGCTTGTAGGTTGACACCGATAAGGGCACACGACTGACACCTGCTATTGGACTCGACTACATCCAAAATGTCCAATGCAGCCGAGCCAAGCCAACCGAAACTATCTGCGATATATGTAATCCAAAAGCAGCGCACAGTGTTTCATTTCAAATGGTAAATGGAAAACTAAACACTTGATCTTTAAGTGGATGTTAAAAGCAAAAAAATGAAACTATTTATAATTGTATTGTTATTAAAACTAAAAAATGTATTGACACAATACGACTTACTTTAATTTTAAGTGCTTAGTTGAACATTGGACCGAATTTAATACCTTTTCATAAAAAAAAAATATTTAAGCGGTTATTTTTTCAATGTATGGCTCTAAAAAAAGCAAAAAAAACATTTTAGTCAAGTAAACCGACCATCATATCTACAATTTATATTTTTTCATAAAATCTCTAACAAATAAATTAAAAAAAGCAAAAAAGTTTCAGTTGAGTAAACAAACTAAGGTATATCCATACTTTGTGAGTAACTTAGTATGGAAACACTATGCAACAAATTTTTTTTGTGCCCGAGAAATAAAAACTTTTTTTTGTGGGGGTTGAGGTATAATTTGTTAATAAAACCAAAACAAAATAAAATTATGTTCAAGTTTTTTATACCCTCACTTTAGTGAAACGAGGGTATACGAGTATTTCATTCGCTGCTGGCCAAAAGTGTAGCACTTCGAAGGAGTGACCTAAGACCCCAAGTAAGAGCATGTTTGGCCTATATCCGTTTTGGGTCATTTTAAGACGAATTAATAAGACCGTCCGTCCGTCTGTTTGCTTGTACGTACAATAACCCATGAGAGGAGTAACAGATTGACATTAAATTTGGTATATAGTAATTATTTTCTATCTCAAGCTATGTTCGAAGATGGGTCATATTGGTCCACTCCTTCTAGTACCTCCCCCACCAGGGACATAGGCATAAGCTATTCACAAATTTCAAAATCACTAAAAAAAAAAAATAAAACACGAAAAATATTTGGAAGGCAGTTCAAAAGAAAAAACAATACAAAAGCGCAAAAAATGGTAATAGTAAAAGTAATAACAACTAAAAATAAGAAAAGTGCATGTTTCACGATTTTTTGATTGGTGCTAGCCAGAAATTAGCTGAAATAAGTATATGGATTGATTATTGGAAGCAGAAGAATGATCAGCCATCAAATGCATTAGATGCTATTTCAGTTTGTGTTCTCGACGTTAAGAAGAATAAAAGCTTATCTCCGGAACAGAATGGAGGGAGAAAGGCTACGAGTATCTTATCTGGCTTTGATGTCTTTATACAAAGATGAAGTCAAAATCGATGAAATAATTGATATATTTCTTTCAAAAATTCGAAGATTACATTTTTAACTCTTACGTATTTTATTATAAAAAGTTTTAATGATCTCGTACTAAAGTACATATTTATATTTAGGAATAATATTCGAATAAAAAACTAAGGAACTTAACTTCCCTTACCTACACAATAAAGGCAATTTTTTAATTGTTTATCTTTGTTATGGAAAAAAAGGTTGGCCCCCGAACCAAAATCCTGCATACGTCCCTGTTCCCCACAAGGGTGTAACGTGACGGTTTTTACTCATAAAAATCTTCGTTCATAATTTCTTTATTTTTTACGAGCCACCCTACTATACAGAATTTACCTCACAGTTAAGGGCCACCCATTTACAACGTCGCAGACGAACATGCATTCATACCACATTACAGTCAACGAGTCAACATACATATATGCATACACTTCCAATGCAGTACGATTTTCAGTACAGTGCATATTCATTTATGTCATACCTGGTATAATTCTCGTTCACTTTGTATAGTGGACCATATATGTGTTTCACCTTTTGCCATCATTCGGGAGTGAGCCATCATCCCGATCGTGAGCAAATTACAATACGAAGTAACGCGCCGCGAACGGCCAGCTCGACTTCGGAAGTCTTGTAGCTGGAAATTTGTAACGCCTTCGGGCAAATACATTGGTATCACAGAGACCTCGGTCTACTGTTCAAATCACAGAGACTTCGGTCTATTGTTCAAACCACAGAGACTTCGGTCTATTGTTCAAACCACAGAAACTTCTGTCTACTGTTCAACCCACAGAGGCTTCGGCTTACTGTTCCACCACAGAGACTTCGGCTTGCGGTTCAAACCACAGAGACTTCGGTCTACTGTTCAACCCACAGAGACTTCGGCTTACTGTTCAAACCACAGTGAATTCGGTCTACTATTCAAATCACAGAGACTTCGGTCTTCTGTTCAACCCGTAGTTAGTCCAGTAGTATGTTATTAGATAAATAGTTTATAAGAAGAAGAAAACGCCGCCGATCCCGAGAAAGCCGAATGCAGCAGCAAATCCCGAACCAACCAGATTGCCGATCGTACTAGGTCCCGATGCTGAACCGTTTGCCGCAGATACATTAATCCGAGTCCTTAACCGAAACCCGAACCGACCTGCTTACCGATCGTACTAGGACCCGATGCTGAACCGTTCGCTGCGTATATCCCACGTCGAGGACCTAACCGAATCCCGAAACCACCCGCTTGCCGAGCGCACCGAATACCGACGCTGAATAATTTTCAGCACATACATTCAAGCCGAGGGCTCAATTAATTCCGGACTGATCTGGTTGCCGAGCATCCGGGATACCAACGCGAAAGCAGTTGCTGCAGATACTTCTATTAACGCTTTGCCGATTCGACATGTCTTCGTAATCAGCTGCATTCAAGTAGCAGGAGTCGAAGCGAATAGCACCCGGTTAACTTGAAATCGCTATTAATTAAAGTTTCCGATCAACTTAAATCGATTATATGTACAGTTCCCGATTAACTAAAATTTGTTGTCAAAACTATATCCATCCAAGTAGATTATAACTTAGATTACAACAATAAACAACTGAATTGTATTATTAGCCCCAAAGAGGGAGAACTACTTGTGTTATTATTTCGTAAGGTTGCCTTTTTAATAACATCAAAATCTTCTGAAATTCCACGCATAGTACTACTTTATTAGTCGATATTACCTTGCAAAGAATGGGAGGAGTTGCAGCACCCATTTTGGTACATCCAACACAAAGGTACCATTTTTTTACAAAAAAAGTGAATACTTTATATCGTGAACACCAATGCATTTGTAAACTTCTTATAGTGCTGTTAAAAATGGGAGTACCTCATATTCCGAACTGCCTTACACAATACTTTTTTCTGTTCCAAAAACTGGAAATGCCAGAATACCTCAATGCCATACCAGAAATCACATGCCAGAATTGTTTCGCTGCTAGGGTTCTGTTACTTTGATTTGGACACAAATAAACACACAAATAAAGATCAATTTTTAAAATTGTTTGATTAAACTAAGCAACACAAAAAAAAATTTTTTTGTGTCCGAGACCTAAATTTTATTTTGCATACTATTTTATGAAATGGAAACAATTTTTTTTAAGGGAAAAATCATTTTTTTTCGAGACCAATTTTTTTTTTTATATTGAGGCAAAACATTTTTTTTTTAATTTTTTTTCTAAAATTCCTATTTTCATGGAAGTAATCTTTAGTATATTTTTATACCCTACACCACACTGTGGTACAGGGTATTATAACTTTGTGCATTTGTTTGTAACACCCAAAAGGCGAAGAAATAGACCCATCGTTTATTATACCGATCGACTTAGAATCACTTTCTGAGTTGATTTAGCTATGTCCGTCTGTCCGTCTGTGCATGTATTCTTGTAATCAGGTGCATGTATTCTTAGTACAGGTCGCAATTATGGTCCGATCTCGACGAAACTTTAAACATATCTTTTTTTGACCCAAGGACGATCCCTATTGAATTTGGTTAAAATAGGTTCAGATTTAGATATAGCCCCCACATGTAAGCGCCGTAAAAAGTGTATTTTTAATCCGATCAGTATGAAGTTTGGCTAAAAGAAGTTTCCTATTATATGAATGAACACTTTTATTAATTTGGAAGAAATCGGTCCAGATTTAGATATATCCCCCATATATATGTTAGGAATACTGCCGAATTCGGAGAAAATCGGTTCATATTTAGATATAGCCCCCATATATTACCACCGATTTGACATGTAAGCGCTGTAGAGACTGTATTTTATATCCGATCAGTACGAAATTCTACAGAAAGATGTCTTTTTACATGAATGAGTATGCAGGGAAAATCGGTTCAGATTAATATATAACCTCCATATAAATGTTCCTCCTGATTTGGTATCAAAGCGCTATAGAAGTTGTACTTTACTTCCGATCATTAATATTTTCCGGAAAGTTGTTTCTCAATTTAGGAACGAATATTGCTTAATTTAGCGATTATCGGCTCAGAATTAGATAATATGTTCCTGCCTACTTACCAATTATTCCAAATTATTATCGCAATGACCTTTATCGCATTGTTAGGGAGGTATAGGGTATTATATAGTCGGCCCCGCCCGACTTTCTGCCTTTCCTTACTGGTTTAAGTATAAGTTCGATGAAGCCGGGATACCAAATATTTAAATTAAAGGAAATTATGAGAACTAGAACTTGGCTGAGAACATCACTTTCACGTAAAAATAAAGTTTAGTACCTGTCGTAAACAATTAGAAAAAATGTATTTTTTATCAGAAACAAAAATAGTTTTTTACTGGCACAGAAAAGCTATAAAAAATAGAAAAAAAATCGCAAAAATTACTTGTTCTATTTTTTGAAAGGTATCATTCTAAAGAGGAAAGCAATGCCTATTTGTAAAAATTCTATGAATAAATGTATAAATTATAATTATAATAATAATGACTACCCATATTGTAAAAAGTAGAGAAAATAAAAAAAACTATTTTTATTTTTTTTTTATTTTGGCAATTTTGTTTGGGAGGTAACGCTAATTTTTGTAATGTACTATGGGTACTATAAAAACATTACACTGTATACAATTTTAAATATTTGTATGTGCTGGTATCGAAGTTTTGTATGGGAGGTACCAAAAAGGGGCGTGGAAATAACGTCAATTTTGCACGGGACTATACGTACTCTAAAGGCATTACACTCCACAAATTTTAAGTATTTGTATGGACTGGAATCAAAGTTATAAGCAGTTAACTTTTTTGTGCAAACTGGTCCATTTGTATGGGAGGTACCAAAAGGGGCGTTGTCACTTCTCCGATTTTTCTCAAAGTGATAGCGACCAAGAATCTAATACTATGTGTGGAATTGTGAAAGATCTTCGTTGTATGTAGTATGATAAGAGTTATGAGATAATCAATAGTTCACTTAATTTTGAGCCTTCATGGGGAGGTACTCAAAGGAGTGGACCAACATGGTCCATCATTGACCTTAGCCTGAGGTAAAAAACAATATGGACGTATACAGAATTTAAAATCAATCGGATATATCTGTCAAAAGTTATCGTACGCACCAACCAGGCAGACAGACGCTCAGGCTGACGGACATTGCTAAAATGACTTAAAATGGCCCAAAACGGATTTCCTCCAAATATTCTTGGGGTCTCTTAGGATTTGCGATTTTTTTAAATTTGTATCCCCTCACCTTAGGGTGGAGGAGTCGGTTTACCCGATTTGCTACGATCCAAAAGTGTAACACATCGAAAGAGTGACCTAAAACCCCAAGTATGTTTGGTGGAAATTCGATTTGGGTCATTTTAAGTCATTTGAGCAATGTCAGTACGTCTGTCAGTCTGTACCTGCTGCCTAGTGCGCACGATAAATCTCGAAAGGATTAACCGAGTGACTTCAAATATGTTATGCGGTAATATGTTTCTCTACTTCCGGCTAAGTTCGAAGATGGGCCCTGTTGGTCCACTCCTTCTAGTACCACCCCCACAAAGGGTTAACATTTAGCGAAATATTGATTATTTAATAACTTCTATACTACTTACTGGAAACTTCTGAAATTCCACACACAGTATTAGTTTATTACTCGCTAACATCCTGAGATAAATGGGTGAAGTTGCCACGCCCCTTTTGGTAGCTCCCACACAAATGGACCATTTTGCTCCAAAAGTTAACTGCATATAACGTTAATACCAGTGCATACAAATACTTGAAGTTTTGTGCAGTGTATTGTTTTATATCTATTGGCACGCGCGTTTTGGTACCTCCCACACAAGTGGGCCATTTTGCACCAAAAGTTAACTGGTTATAACTTTAATATCAATGGCCCAAATTAATTAATTTGTCCATTAGCTTTGCAAAATATCCAAATTCGCACATACACATAATATGTCTACTATTTTGAATACATTGTTAACTATACACAAAGAATTTAATGTCTTGTCATAATGAGTTGTTTTTTCGGTTTTTGAATTTGTTCTAATCATTCACGTAAACGTTGATACGTAGGCTATAAACGGCAATATGCTGATAAAAGTATATAAATATTAGGCTATACCGAATATAAATGTTTTTAGTAGGCTTATCATTACGCACTGATATGTTTATCTGGTTTGGGCCATTTTAATTCAAATGAACAATGTCCGTCTGTCTGTCTGTCTGTATGCTGCGCACGATAAATCTCGATAGGATTAACCGATTGACTTCAAATTTGGTATGTGGTAATATTATTTCTATCTCCGGCTAAGTTCGATGATGGGCCATATTGGTCCACTCCTTCTAGTACCTCCCCCACAAAGGGTTAAAATGTAGTGAAATATTGATTCTTTAATTACTTCTCTACTATTTAGTCGAACTTCCACACATAGTATTAGTCTATTAGTCGCAATCACCTCGAGAAAAATGGGCGAAGTTGCAATGCCCCTTTTGGTACCTCCCACACATATGCATCATTTTGCACCAAAAGTTAACAGGTGATAACATTTATACCAGTTCACAAAAACACTTAAATTGTTGTCCAGTGTAATGCTTTTATAGAACCTACAGTCCAGTGAAAAATGGGCGAAGTTGCCACGCCCCTTTTGCTACCTCCCACACAAAAGGACCATTTTGCACCAAGAGTTAACAGCTTATAACTTTAATACCGGTACGTACGTTAAAGTTATTAAATGCAATTTAAATTGATGACAATTTAATTAAAAAAAAGTAAATAAATTTTACGAATATACTCGTATTTTTGGACTCAAGGTGAGGTGAAATGTCGGTTTAGCCGACTGAACTTCTTTCTTGTTTTCATTTTTTTTTTTTGACAAAAAGAATAAAAGTTTTTTTTTTATTAAGTAAGAAAGTTCAGTCGGGAACACCGACTTACGAATCCCTTCACCTTCAGTCCCAAGAATTATTCCTAGATGAACTTATCTTTTTGATTTAATTAAATTATTATCAATTTAAATTGCAATTATATAATCTATTTTTGTGGGAGGTATCAAAAGGGGCATTCCGATGACGTCCATTTTTCATTGGACTGTAGGTACTATAAAAACATTACACACTGAAAAAAAAATTTTCATAAAATTAAAGAAATGCTCCAAAGGTGTCATTAGTTTTTAAAATAAGTACATTTTGTACTTAAAATATAGATAATTTCAATAATATTAAGTAATTTACTTAATTTTAAGTAAATTTTCTTAATTTTAAGTACAGGGTGGGCCTAAAGAAACCAAGGTGTGTAAAAGTTTAATAACTTTTTCGTTTATTAATTTTTTTTTATTTTTTCTTCGAGATTATATAATATTCAAAAGGCACATTTTTTTACATTAAGTATGAAAAATAATGTCTCTTAAATGACCATCGTTTTCAGCTTCGCACTGATGGGCTCTTTTTATTTTCCATAACACCTTTCAAAACTTGTGGCTGTAGCGTTCGAATTTCTGCAACAATGTTTGCCTTGAGTTCAAGGATTGTCTCTGGCTTGTTCACATACACTCGCTCCTTCAAATAACCCCAAAGAAAATAGTCGGGTGCTGTCAAATCTCAATCTCCATCAAAATGTCGACGATATGCTCTTTGCGTTAAAATAATTGATCTCTGGTTTAAATAATAAAATTCTATTGTTCTGGTTCTCTGTTCAATTGTGAACCTCTCCATTATAAATTCTCCAAGTGTTGTCTATATAATCTGAAAGAAAAAATAAAAAAAAAATTAATAAACGAAAAAGTTATTAAACTTTTACACCCCTTGGTTTCTTTAGGCCCACCCTGTACAAAATGTACTTATTTTGAAGACTAAGGACGTACGAAGTATGTGTATGCACTGGTTTAAACGTTATACCGCTATAACGGGGAGGGGCAATTTCGCCCATTTTTCTTGAGGTGTAAGCGAATAATAAACTAATGCTATATGTGCAATTTCAGAAGATTAGAGTAAATCGTATAGAAGTTGTTAAAGAGGTACTAGATGGAGTGGACCAATATGGCTCATCTTCCCAGTAAGGAAAGGCAGAATGTCGGGCGGGGCCGACTATATAATACCCTACACCTCCCTTACAATGCGATGAGGGTCATTGCTATAATAATTTGGAATAATTGGTAAATTGTTAGGTACATATACCTAATTCTGAACCGATAATCGCTAAATTAACCAATATTCGTTCTTAAATTGAGAAACATCTTTCTGGAAAATTTTAAATGATCGGAAGTACAGTACAACTTCCATAGCGCTTGATACCAAATCAGGAGGAACATATATAATCGGGGGTAACATATATATGGGGGCTATATCTAAATCTGAACCGATTTCCTCCGTATTTGGCAGTATTCCTTCGAGTAATAAGAAACCTCTTTCTGCCGAATTTCGCACTGATCGGATATAAAATACAGTTACTACAGCGCTTACATGACAAATCGGGGGTAACATATACATGGGGGCTATATCGAAATCTGAACCGATTTTCTCCGAATTTGGCACTGATCGTATATAAAATAACATTTTTACAGCGCTTACCTGTCAAATCGGGGGAAAAGTATATATTAGGCCGGGTCGATTTGTGGGGAGGCAAAAAAAGTCGCCACTGCTCAGTGGAAATCGTATTCTAGGGATCAAAATAAGAAACTTTGCCGAAGGAACCATACCTCTAAAACGAATTCTGATGTCCCGGAATTTGGGTCGAACTTTTGGGTAGGGGCAAATTTTGAAAAATCCCACTTTGACCCATTTAGAGTGCTCCAATCGAGTCCAAATGTATGACCGACCCCCACAAACTTTGGAGGCCCGACCCACCCATGCCAGTAGCACACCCCCTGGAAGCCCCTGGGGGTTCCATACATTTGGACTCGATTGGAGCACTCTAAATGGGTCAAAGTGGAATTTTTTCCGGGACATCAGAATTCGTTTTAGAGGTATGTTCCTTCGGCAAAGTTTCTTATTTTGATCCCTAGAATACGATTTTCACTGAGCACTTCACTGAGTGGGGGTCGGTCATACATTTGGACTCGATTGGTGCACTCTAAATCTGGGCGATTTTTAAATCGACCCACCCTAGTATATATATATGGGGACTATGTCTAAATCTGACAGTGTACATTCATATAATAAGAAACCTATTTCTGCCGAATTTCATACTGATCGGATATAAAATAAAGTTTTTACATCGCTTACATGTCAAATCGGGCGTAACATATATGGGGGTTACATTTAAATCTGAATCGATTTTAACCAAATTCAATAGGGATCGTCCTTGGGCCAAAAAAAAGATATGTGTATAGTATCATCGAGATCGGACCATAACTGCGACCAGTTCTTTGATTACAAGAATACATGCACAGACAGACCGACGGACATAGCTAAATCAACTCAGAAAGTGATTCTAAGTCGATCGGTATAATAAACGGTGGGTCTATTACTTCTCCTTTTGGATAGTACAAACAAATGCACAAAGTTATAATACCCTGTGCCACAGTGTGGTGTAGGGTATAAATATTACCGCATACCAAATTTGAAGTCAATCGGTTAATCCTTTCGACAGACACACAGAGAGACAGAGAGACGGACGGACATTGCTCAAAATACTTAACATGACCCAAAACTGATACTTGGGGTCTTAGGTCACTGCTTCGATGTGTTACACTTTTGGCTCGTAGCAAATTATATATATATCCTCCTCTCTAAGGTGAGGGGATAATAAAATTGGTTCAATGTAAAATATAATATTTAATAATTTATGTTTTCTATTAATGTTTATAACTTTTTATCAATTACTATTTTTATGGATGACTATTTTTTGACCCTGAAGATTTGTGTTATGGGTTATATCTGCGTATCTGAAATATTGAATAATGCAAAAAACTTCAATGCCAAAAATTATGTCGAAATTGGCCCATAATGTCGAAACAATCTATATATAAGGGTCCGTTGTCTAACGTTTTTTTTCAACTAGTGCTTATTTCGTGAATTGTAACACTTAGCTCATGTCTGATTTGACAGATAATTAGTTTTATCCTTCCGCTGAACGAATATGGTTGTGTATACGCTTGAACAACGCTGGGAGCGCTCGACTTACAGAAGATTCCGATTTGGCAAAAAAATCATCTTTTCAGATGAAGCTCATTTTGATCTTGGCGGGTATGTTAACAAGCAAAATTGTCGCATTTGGGGCACAGAAACCCGCACGCATACATTGAAAAGCCGATACACCCAAAACGAGTCACTGTTTGGTGCGGATTTTGGTCCAGAGGCATAATTGGGCCATTTTTCTTCGAAAATTAGCAAGGAGTGGCCGTTACAGTCGCGATCGTTATCGGGTCATGTTGAACGAATTTTTGTTCACAAAAATTGAAGAGGGGGATATTGGCAACATTTGGTTTCAACAGGACGGCGCTACGTGCCACACAGCCGAAGCTACACTCGATGTTTTGCGCGATGTTTTCAAAAAAAAAAATTATTTGGCGGACCCTTTATAATAAGTAACATATTTCAGTCGGGTAAACCGACTTAGTTATACCCTCACTTTGAGCAAGTAAATATCCACTGGTATATGTACTAATATTATGACCTACCTAATTTTGGTATGTACACGCTGAAAAAAAATCGCTTCTGTAGTATATTATCCCAAACATATTCGGCTTGAAACATATATATCTTTAGGATACACTCTAAACATATAATATTTGGTACACACAAAAATTATATATTTGGGGAGATGTTGTTCTAAACAAATCTTTGTTTACATCCCAATGTGTTTATTTTGGACTATTTTTTCCGAAACAAATATTTATTTTCATTTAAGTTAATTTTTTCAAAAATTTTAACGTCTTAAATATAAAAAATAATAATTGAAATCATATACAGCCTGTTTCTCTATGTCGAACGAAAGCGATGCGAACGAAAAACAGCTGATTTTAGACCTACTACAAGGTATCAGAACGACAAAGCGAATGCAAACTTACCGGCTAATGCCAGTTTGTAGGTCTAACGTCAGCTGTTTTTCGTTCGCATCGTTGTCGTTCCACATACAGAAACAGGCTGATAATCTTGAATCGAAATATATACTTGGAGGATTGACAACCAATGATGGCTTGGAATACTCAGAAATTTTAAATGATTGGTTTAAAACATAATATTGGACTTTAAATTACAACACTGCTGAAATACAACTCTACAAGATTTACTTGGCAATGCACATATTTCAACCCTGGATATTTTCCTACTCTTTGTTTCATGCTTTCATGAACTTTTACTTTTTACTTTTGATTTACTCTCAATAAAACACTTGAACTGTGAAGACTTTTGTTTCCTTAAAACTGAAAGGCATATTAATAAAAGGTTTGCGCTCGAACACATAAGATATTGCTGCATTTGGTATCATAAATGGGAGGTTCAAACCAAAAAAAAAAAACAAAAAAATTTAAATTCGAAAAATTCAACAAATGTTTCGAAAAACTTTTTTAAATAAAATATATTTGGAGAAATTCCTAATCAATAATTTTATTTGTATTCAAATACATATTTTATTTGAGAAATTTTGTTTGCAAATATTATATGTTGTAACATATTAATATACGAGTTCCAAATATATTTTATTGATTTTTAAATAAAATTTATTTGCTCAGAAATATAAAATATTTAAAAATTAGTGTTCCAAATATATTTTCTTTCTATTCAAACATATCAAAAAAGGCGATTTTGCCCCGTGTATTAGCTCATTTTGTATGGAAGGTACTAAAACGGGTGTGGTGATAACTCCTATTATATAGATAACAGAGAGATAGAAAAACTATTACCACATACCAAATTTCAAGTCAATCGACATACAGACAGACAGACTAATGGGACATTGCTCAAATGACCTAAAATGACCCAACGACCTCATCTGTAGGGTGAGGTGCTAAAAAAAAATATTTTGTTCATTAGCTTCGTATTTAAATTGGCCAAATATCCAAATTCGCTTATACGGTTATACATATTTTTGCTATTAATTAGAAGATTATTAATCATACACGAAGTATTTACTGTCTTGTCATCATGAGTTGAATTTTTGCAGTTCTTAGATTTGTTCTAATCACTCACGTAAACTTTAGTACCTATGCTTCATACGACAATTTGCCGATAAAAGTACATATTAGGGTACGCCGAAAAGAATTATTAAGTAGGTTTATCAGTTCACACTGAAAAAGCTAATGACGGGTATAGTCATTTTTCTAAGCATACCTTGTTGCGAGCTACTCTCCTTTTAAAAAAGTTAGATAGAAAAACACCATATCTTTAATTATCCCTTCACCATAGAGAGGAGGGTATATATCATTTGCAACGAGCCAATAGTTTAACACATCGAATGAGTGACCTCAGAACCCAAGTATGTTTGGTGGAAATTCGAGTTGGCTCATTTTATGTCATTTGAGCAATGTCCGTCCGTCCCTCTGCCCAAGCTTGTATGCCGGCTTCAAGAGAGATCTGTGCACAGACAAAGAAGGTATTCTATTGATTCCTCCCCCTCTTCGCCACCACATCATTATGCAAGACCTTTAATCTCTCTGCGTGCCGTCCAATAAGACAGTGACCTGTCATGACTCTGCGTTTTGACTCTAAACTGGGCCACATCAGCCTGGAATGTATGTAGTTCCTGACTAGTGACCACCTATCATTTGTTGCAGTAAGTGCACTATCTCTCAAGAGAAGCTTACAGGTTGCTAGAGGCATGCCTACATGTTCCAGGTCCCCTGGAGAGTGTAAGGTAGTTCCTAGTCTTGCAAGTTCATCTGCCTTGCAGTTCCCTGGTATATCCCTGTGGGCCGACACCCATATCAGGTAAATATTGAACTGTTCAGCCATCTCGTTAAGAGATCTGTGACAGCCGATGGCAGTTTTTGAATTCAGGAATATAGTTTCCAGGGACTGGATAGCAGCCTGACTATCAAATATTTATACCGACTTTGGTCAGCACATTAATTTTCAGCTCTTCCGCTATCTCTTTAATAGCTAAGATTTCTGCCTGGTACACACTACGGTGATCAGGTAGTCTTTTTGCAAGTGATAGCTGAAGATTCTCAGAAAAGACACCAAAGCCCACTTGGTTATCGAGATTGGAACCGTTCGTATATAAGTTAATAAATCTCCTCTGTTCTGGGATACATACAAAACCGTAAGGGAAAATCAAATTTGGGCCGGGCTGGGACTATATGATACCCTTACTCTCATAACTGTCGATAAAAGTAACCGACTGGCTTCAAATTTTGAATGTTGATATTTATACCCTCACTTTAGTAATAGGAGGACCTAAGACCCTAAGTGTGTTCGGCAAATATCCGTTTTGCGTCATTTTCAATCGAATGAGCAATGCCTGCCCGTCCGTCCGTCTGTCTGATGGTTGGTGCGCACGATAACTCTCGAAAGGTGTAACCGATTGACTTCAAATTTTGTATTTGGTAATACATTTTGCTATCTCAGGCTAAGTTCGAAGATGGACCATTTTCGCTCACACCCTTTAGTATCTCCCCCACAATGTGTTAACATGTAGTGCAAAATTGATTATTTAATAACTTCTATTCTACTTATTTGAATTTTCTGAAATTCTACACATAGTATTAGTTTGTTATACACTATCACCTCGAGAACGTGCAATGCCCCTTTTGGTAGTTCCCATACAAATGGATCATTTTGCAACAAAATTGCTTATAGCTTTAATATCACTTCATAAAAATACTTGAATTTTTGTACAGTACAGTGCTTTTATAGTACCTATTTTGCACCAAAAGTCCAGGGGAAATGGGCGTTATTGCCCCGCATCTTTTGGTACCCCCAAACAAATTTAACATTTTGGACAAAAAGTACACGGCTTATAAGTTTGATCCCAGTAAAATATTTGACATTTTGTGCATTGTATTGCTTTTATAGTAAAACGATTTATGAAACCTGAATATGTGGTATTTTTAGCGCTTAAAATAGCATTTTTGAGAGCTACATCTACACGGGGACTACAACAAAATAAAATTTGATTTTTTATACATTTTATTGGGATGAATTCTTGCCAAAATAGAATATAAATTGCAAAGTTTCAGCTAAATTTCATAGAAAATGTGGTGTTTATGGCTTAAATAAGCCTTTTTGGGAGCGACATCTGTAGGTGGACTATAACAAAATATGAACTGATTTCAAAAAATTTTACTGCGATGAATTCTTGTCTTAATTAAATACAAACTGCAAAGTTTCAGTAAAATACTTAGAGAATATGGTATTTATGGCTTAAATGCATATATTTTGGAGCGACCTCTATAGGGTGACTATAACAAAATATGAACCGATTTGTAAAATTTTTGCTGCGATGAATTCTTGTCAAAATATAATAGAAACTGCAAAGTTATCGTTAAATTGCTTTAAAAATGTGGTACCTATGGCTCAAAACCCGTATTTCGGAACTACCTCTATAGGGAAGCAATATCGAAGCAAACATTGACCGATATGACCCATTTACAATCCCAAACAAACTACAACTACAAGAAGTAGTTTTACTAAATTTGATCAAAATACCTCCATTACTCGTATTACGGATTGTAGACTTTTTACAACAGAGGGACATGGCTAAATATTCTTAGAATTTTACGACGATAAGGAATGTATATCGATGACTTATATCCAAAAGTGGCTATATTAAAAAAACAATTTTTCAGGTGAGCAAAAAAAATTTTGAATTTTATTATTTCGCGATAATTTTTATATGATATGAATTATGTATACGAACGTGTATAATACGAGTATATACATTGAAATTCTTAATTCACATCATATTTAATTTTTCGCGAAATAATAAAATTCAGGGACACACAAAAAACCAAACAAGAAGTGTGGGGATGTATTAAGGTTGAGAAATACTGTCTGCAATGTTTTGGAGATATGGGACTTTGAAGTCAGTTCTCAATTATTTCATATTGAGCTGCTCTCATATTGTGCCAATTATTGACAGGGTATTTTGTCCAAGGTGCCGATGAGGTTGCTTGGTAGCTTCCGAAACGATATCGTCCACCAACCAGTGACCACCTTAATACATTTCACACATTTCTTATTCTTCTTTTTTAAAGAAGGTTTGTTTTTCTGTTTAACAGAAAACAAAAACAACGATCTCGAACTCAATAGTCAAAAACAAAACTATGAAAAATTCAACAGTTTTTTTGCTCTCCTGAAAAATTGGGTTGTTTGATATATATACTTTATGGTGTCTCAGATCAATATTTAGAGGTGTTACAAACGGAGTGACAAAATTAATATACACCTCATCCTATGTTGGAGGGTATCAAAATCAGTTTTTCCTACTTTGTCTAACGACTGTTAATAAACCACTGTTTCTACGTGAAAGGGATATTTCCAGTAATTGTAGCTCACAATTTCCTTAAATTTTATGCGTATCCCAGTATAAAAAAACTTTACCATAAAAAATTCTTGTTTTCGATTTTATGAAAAAGTATGCCTCAATCTACACAAAAAACAAATTCTTAGGTTTCGGGCATAAAAACAAATTCCTTGTTGCATAGTGTAATCAATATTTCATTCTTGATGCAAGATCGAAGACAGATGGCGATTTCGTTTCTGGAAAAATATTACGCAGTTTTCGCGAAAAGGGCAAAGAAAATGCTTCACCTTTTCCAGAATCGTAATCGCCATTAGATGGACGGACAGATAGATATGACTTGCTCGAATTAGTTAGCGATTCTGAGCCGCTCGATGATAGTTCCAGTTTTTGCAGATATATGTGCACAAAAATATCTGCTCGAAAAATATATGTTCCTCAAGTGGGGTATGATATGTAAGTCATATTGTGATACTCATTTTACAACAAATTTCTTTCTTTCTTAGCTTTGATCAATTATCCCATTTCACCACATACAAATAATTTGGTCATTATTTGGAAGCTGTCATCTACAGTGTGGCCATTTGCTTATTATAATAAGGTTTAGACTGATTTATCACTTTTACGATTTTATCATAACTAAACACAAATAAGATGTACCATATTACGCCTTGTGAGTGGCGTAATATGGTACATCGGGTGGGAGATGCCAGAAGGTTGAAGAATAAATTTTTCACTCTTTGTCAGTCTATAGTCATTGGAAATTTTGTCCAAAATATGAAAAAATTTAGATGATTGCTTCAGACGTTAGGAGTATGTTGTGTTCGAATGAATCTGTCAATTTGTATGGGGATCAAGACACTTAAGGTTATGAGCCATTCAAATTTAGTAGGATGTGACCATTTTTGTGGGATGCTAGGCAATAATGACCATTTCCGGACTGTAACTAGATACTAAAATAGCATTAAATTGCACACAATTTGAAATATTTTTATGCATTAGTATTAAAGTTGTTAGCAGTTAACTTTTTGTAAAATATGGTCCAATTGTGTGGGATGTACCAAAAAAGACTCCCATTTTTCTCAAGGGGATAGCGACAAATAAACTATGTGTAGACGTTATTAGATAATCAATATTTCCCTAAATTGTAACCCTTTTTGAGGGAAGTACTGCAAAGGAGTGAACTAATATGCCCATCTTCGGACATAGATTGAGATAGAAAAAACAGGTACGGAAGTTCAGTCGTGTAAACCGACTTAAGAATTCCATCACATTCTGTCTCAAAAAATTTTCGTAAATTTTATTTTTTTTATTGTTTTATTTAAATTATTATCAATTTAAATTGCATTTATTAAACCAGTAAGGAAAGGCTAAAGTCGGGCAGGGCCGACTATATAATACCCTACACCACTCTCGTAATATTGAATAACTCTGAAATATAAATTTTGTTATTCATGTATAAATTGTTTACATAAATTTACTTTTGGGACATTTTATACTTAAATAATACCTGTACCACAGGGTGGTGTAGGGTATAAAAACGATTGGATGTAAAATACAGCTTCTACAGGACAAAGTGCCAAATCGGATGAAACATATATATGGGAGCTATAGCTAAATCTTAACCGATTTTCTTCAAATTCGACAATGTTAGTCCATGGATCAAGAAATTCTACCATTCTAAATATCAAAACGATTGGATGTAAACTACAGCATCTATAGGACTAAAGGGTCAAATCGGACGAAAGATATGTATGGGAGCTATATCTAAATATTAACCGATTTTCTTCAAATTCGGCAATGTTGGTTCTTGGATCAAGAAACTCTACTATTCTAAATTTCAAAACGATTGGATGTAAAATACAGCTTCTATATAACTAAAGGGCCAAATCGGACGAAACATATATATGGGAGCCATAGCTAAATCTTAACCGATTTTCTTCAAATTCGGCAATGTTAGTCCATGGATCAAGAAATTCTACCATTCTAAATATCAAAACGATTGGATGTAAACCACAGCATCTATAGGACTAAAGGGTCAAATCGGACGAAAGATATGTATGGGAGCTATATCTAAATATTAACCGATTTACTTCAAATTGGGCAATGTTTGTTCTTGGATCAAGAAACTCTACCATTCTAAATTTCAAAACGATTGGATGTAAAATACAGCTTCTATAGGACTAAAGGGCCAAATCGGACGAAAGATATATATGGGAGCTATATCTAAATCTGAACCGATTTCTACCAAATTTCTGTGAAATACTCTAAACTGCAAAATTTCAGAACGATAGGAGTGAAATTGCGACCTGTAGTCGACGAACAACTTTACATGGACATACGGACGGACGGACAGACATGGTTAAATCGACTCAGCTAGTGATTCTTAGTAGATCGGTAGACTTTAAGGTGGGTCTAGCTGTGTTATTTTCAGGTGTTACAAACATCTGCCGTGAAACAAACTTATAATACCCTGTACCACAGTGTGGTGTAGGGTATACAAATATGCACTGGTATTATAGTTATAAAAAGTCACCTTTGGGTGAAAAATGGGTGGGACATGCCAATAACGCCCACTCTTCTCTGTACTCTAGGTACTATAAAAGTATTACACTGCACAAAACTTGAAGAATTTGTATGCACTGGTATAAAAGTTATATACTGTTAACATCTGGAGCAAAATATCCCCTTTTGTGTGAGAGGTACCAAAAGGGGCGTGACAACTTCGCCCATTTCTCTTGAGGTATTAGCAACGAATAAACTAATACTATATGTGGAATTTCAGAAGATCCGAGTAAGTAGTATAGTAGTAATTAAAGAATATATAAGAATATTTCACTAAATATTAACCCTTTTTGGGGGAGGTACTAGAAGGAGTGGACCAATATAACCCATCTTCGAACATAGCCGGAGATAGAGAAAAATATTACAGCATTTCAAATTTTAAGACAATCGATTAATCACTTCGAGAGTTATCGTGCGCGGATAGACAGATGGACGTACATTGTCCAAATGACTTAAAATGACCCACATCGAATTTCCGCCAAACATACTTGGAGTCTTAGGTCACTCCTTTGATGTGTTACACTTTTGGCTACTAGCAAATGATATATACCATCCTCTCTAAGGTGAGGGAATAAAAATTACTACATACCAAATTTGAAGTCAATCGGTTAGTCTTGTCGAAAGTTATCGTGCGCAACAGCCAGACAGACGGACATTGCTCAAATTTCCTAAAACGAATTTCCGGTACATGGGGTCTTAAGCCACTGCTTCGATGTGTTACACTTTTAGCTCGTAGCAAATGATATACTCGTATATACCCTCCTCCTTTAAAGTGAGGGTATGATTGATTTCAGTGTTCGGCTTATGATTCAAACAAATTCTATCACTTTTTTTTCAGTCACGTTGAAGTTTTAGGGAGAATGCTCGAAGAGTTCAGTAGTATCATTCAGTATCAAAAAATCTCACTATTCACATTTCAACGAATATTGCGAAAGTTTACTTTTTTTGTCGGATTGGAGGACAAAGTTTTCAAATATCCAACTCCCAGGTATATAATTTGGCTATTTTTAAAAAAATATTCATATATTAGCACTTCGTGGTCACAATGATTTGCTGTTTTGTAGTGATACAAACGTAACCCTTATATTTTGATAAGTCGAAAAAGTGTTTATTAGGTTGCACCGAAATGAAAATGATAAAAAGGTGAGCATAGTGGAATTTCTTGATATTTACTTCTTCTCAAATTCTCAAATTTCCAGAATGTCAATTGAGTGAATTTCAAAAACCGATGTTTTCTGATCGGATGAAACTTTCACCAAATTTAGTCCTATTGGATAGTAATTATGACAAAAAATTTAAACGTGATAGGTTAAAGACAATCCGATTTGGAAAGTTATGCTATATAAGCATATCTACTATACTAAAATCGGCACTCCAAATTCCTTTTCCAGTTCAACATGCAACATCTTAACACATATAAAAATAGTAAAGATTTTAATACTTGAGCTTTGCGATTGGGGAAAATGTGGCTTACTTTCGAAATTTGAGTAATTTTTTTAAAATCTTTTCTTAAAATCCACAAATTCCGCGCCCCTTAAGATAGTTTACGATGTATGTGGAAAATCTGAATAATCTGAAAAGCGGAGTCGAGCCAAAAACCAATCGACTCCGACTCCCGGAGTCGAATTTTTAAATCATTCGACCCTGACTCCGACTCCAGCTCCGACTCCGGCAGTTAAATAACATAAATTTCAGAAATTATACTTAGACTTGAGTATGTGTTGTTGAAAATACGATATAGCTTTGTTAAAAAAACACACACAAAAAAGTAGGTATTCAATACCAGTAATTAAATTTAAATTGTATTATTTATTTATCGACGCTTGACTTGCAATTTGCAACTAATATGACAATTCTAATATGAATTGTCATGACAATCCAAGATTTATTTTAACAAATTCTGTTTAGATTAAGATTGACAAGGTATTTATCTCATACACGGGGCAAAATCGCCTTGTTTGAATCGAAAGAAAATATACTTGGAACAGAAATTTTTAAATATTATATATATATTTTCGAGCAAATAAATTTTATTTGAAAATCAATAAAATATATTTAGAACCCGTATGTTAATATATTAGAAATATATATATTTGCGAACTATTTTTCTCAAATAAAATATGTGTTTAAATACAAATAAAATTATTGTTTATGAATATTTCCAAATATATTTTATTAAAAAAAAGATTTTCAAAACTTTGCTGAATTTTTCGAATTATACTTTTAATTTTTTCCTAGTTTTCGAATTATGCATTCCTATTAAAAATTGCATACTTACATTAATTTCTATTTGAAACCACTTATTTTTATAACTATTCCAAGTCATTATTTTCAATTATAAATAAATTTTACTAACATTAAAAATTTCTAAAAATCAAATAGATCTTTGTTTGGGAAATAACATATCCAAAAAAATATTATGATGTAAACATAGTTTTGTTTAGAACAACATCCTCCCAAACATATAATATTTGTTTGTGTCAAATATTATATATTTTGATACACCCTAAAAATATTTATGTTTCAAGCAGAATATGTTTGGGATAATATACTACAGAGCCGATTTTTTTTTCAGCGTGTATTTATATTTACAATATCTGAGTGTATTCTGCTCTAACAAGGCGTTGTACGGTGTCATATAATTGGCTTCGCCCGGCCTTTCCTTACTTGTTTTGTACTCGCTTACACGGGGCAAAATCGCCTTTTTTGATATGTTTGATTCGAAAGGAAATATATTTGTAACACAAATTTTTAAATATAATATTTAATTCTGAGCAAATAAATTTAATTTGAAAATCAATAAAATATATTTGGAACGCATATATTAATATATTACAACAAAATATGTTTGCAAACTAAATTTCTCAAATAAAATATGTGTCTACATACAAATAAAACTATTGTTTAGGAATTTATCCAAATATTTTTTATTAAAAAAAAAAATTTCAAAACTTTTGCTGATTAATATTACAATACCATATGCAGCCTTAACTTCTGTTTAAATCAATCATTTCAAATTTTTGAGTTGGTTAGTATTCCTAGTCATCGTTTCTTTTCAATCCTCCAAGTATTTTATTTTGATTCAAGATTACACGTTTCAACTATTATTATGTTTACGAACATTAAAAATTTATAAAAAATAACTTTGAATTAGTAAAAAATTTAACACAATTAAAGTATTTTCTGAATTCCGCCGCTTATGTCATTTTTAAATATAAGGAATAACACGAAACAAAGGAAAAATTTAAACTAAAATTCGAAAAAGTCGGCAAAGTTTAAAAATAATTTTTAAATAAAATATATTTGGAAATCTTCTTAAACAATAACTTGGTTTGTGTGTAAACAAATATTTTATTTGTGAAAGTTTTTTTTTTCTCTCTCTTTATTTATCTGCAATATGTCCGAAGACAATAAGCAAATTTGTTCATTAATTACAAAATGACAGGAGTTAGAAGTTCCAGCGAACTACGTAACTATTAAATTAACATAAGTTTAGTGACATTACAGTACATAATATAATTATATAATCAAATAACGGATTTATATATGCTCTATGATATGACATTTCTATTTTATGGAAAAATTAAAATGAAGATTCTGTTTTTATTCGACCTTTTTTATTGAATATCCAATTCATGTAAATAATAGTCAAGCTCGAGGTCTAGTGTTTTTGGTTTAATAAATATTTTTATTATTCATATTTGTATCCGATATTTCGCAATTTCTTTGAATTGCATCATATATTGCATGGTAGCAATATTTACCATCGACGAGAGTAGTGATACTACGCTAGCTTTAAGAATATTTGTGTGTTGTTGTTGTACATGCATAACATCCCTGATGATGCAATTCAAAGAAATTGCGAAATATCGGATACAAATATGAATAATAAAAATATTTATTAAACCAAAAACACTAGACCTCGAGCTTGACTATTATTTACATGAATTGGATAGAAAAATTAAAATTTTATATGATTTATGTTCTATGCGACATTTGTTCGTCTACACGCCGAACAAATGTCGCTTCTGTAGTATATTGTCCCAAACATATTCGGCATGAAACGTATATATGTTTAGGGTACATTCTAAACAAATAATATTTAGTACACACAAAGTTTATATATTTAGGAAGATGTTGTTCTAAACAAATCTTTGTTTACTCCCAATTTGTTATTTTTTTTGACTATTATTTCCGAAACAAATAAAAAATTTGCATTTTCAGAAAATACCTAAATTGTGTTAAAAAATTTTAATGTTCGTAAAAATAATAAATAATAATTGAAATCCTATAATCATGGATCAAAATAAATTTTTCGTTGGATTGACAACTAATGATGGCTTTGAATACTCAAAAATTTGAAATGATTGATTTGAAACAGAAGTCGATGCTGCATATGGTATCATAACTGGGAGGTACAATTAGGAACCAAGAAAAAATTAAAAATTAAATTCGAAAAAGTCAGCAAAAGATTTGAAAATCTTTTTTAAATAAAATATATATGGAGAAATTCCTAACCAATAATTTTATTTGTATTTAAACACATACTTTATTTGAGAAATTGAGTTTGCAAATATATTTTATTGTAATATATTAATATATGCGTTCCAAGAATATTTTATTGATTTTCAAATAAAATTTACTTGCTCAGAAATATATAATATTTAAAAATTTGTGTTCCAAATATATTTTCTTTCGATTCGAACATATCAAAAAAGGCGATTTTGCCCCGTGTAGTATGTGTTTACGTTTCAGTCTCCTAATTTCATTGCTATCATCAAGCAGCGCCATGGCTAATGGATTCGGGTGATCGCTCAAGCGCCGTATGTAATTTTCGCTGTATCTTCGGATTTCTTCTTTGACAGTTGGCAATCTTAAATCATTTAGAATAGATGAATTTCGAACAAACCACGGGGCATTCACAATTAATCGAAATCTTACTGATTGGTATCGTTCAAATATTGCAATATTTGAGTTGCATGCAGTGCCCCAGAGCTGAATACCATACGTCCACACAGGTTTGAGAATGCATTTATATATTCTTAATTTATTCTCAACATTTAATTGAGATTTAGGACCAAGGAGCCAGTATAATCTGCTAGTTTTCTCTTTTAATATTTTTCTCTTCGATTTTATATGCGATGCCCAGGTCAGACGACGATCGAGTGTGATTCCTAAATAGTTGGCAGTAGCTTGTGGTGGAATTGTTTCTCAATTTATAGTTACGGGTGGATAGTTACCGCGTCTAGTTGCAAATGTCACATGACTCGATATGGTTGAATTCTCCTTTATGTTCCACTTGTTCATCCACAGTTCAAGAGAATTAAGTTCAGTCTGAACAAAATTTGAAGCTTCCTCAGCTGATGTGTTTATCGATAATATTGCCGTATCGTCGGCGTATGTAGCAATTATACAATCGTTAGAAGTTGGCATATCAGACGTATATAACGTGTATAAAGTTGGACCAAGAACACTGCCCTGGGGAACACCAGCATTCATCTCAAATAGACGTTGACTTTTACATAATAAAATCTTTCAGAAATATAGCTTTTGAAAAAGTAAAAGTAAGGTGCAGGTAAAATTTTTTTGATTTTATACAGCAACCCTTACTGCCAAGCACGATCGAAAGCTTGTTGAATGTCTAAGAAGACAGCTGAGCAGTACTGTTTCCTTTCAAGACATTCTGTTATTGTGTGGACAACCCTATGTACTTGCTCAGGAGTTCCATGTTTATGTGTGAAACCGAACTGGTGGTCCGGTATAATCTTATTGGATTCCAGGACGGGTAAAAGACGTTTTAAAAGTAATCTTTCGAAGATTTTTGAAAATAGAGGAAGGAGGCTTATTGGCCTATATGAATTTAGCTGATCTTCTGGTTTCTTTGGTTTGGGAATCATAATGATCTCTGCACATTTCAATTGTGAAGGGTAGTGGTTTAACCTCAGTATTGAATTGTAATTCAATGCGAGAAAAATCCTCGATTTTTGGGTTAATTTTTTAGCGACATTAGCATCAATCATATCATAACCAGGTGACTTTTTGTTGTTTAGAAGCTTTATTTCACAAAGAACTTCGTTTGGAGAGATATGCTTAATAGGAAAGTCCATCTGGCATGGGACATTAGGAAAATTGAGAATATCTGATTCATCAGCATCACTGTTCAACTTAATAGCCTGGAAAGTATCATACAAATGCAATGCGAATGAATCCGACGTCTCTTTATCGGATTTACACCAAGAACCTCCTTGCTTTTTGATTCTCGTTTTTCTTTTTGTTGGTCGCTTTAAATATTTAGTAGATTTCCAAAGTAGATGTTCATCGTATTTTAAATTATTTATGCGATCAAGAAATTCAGCAGTTGATTCATTTTTATATTCATGTAGAAGTTTCTTTAAATCCTTACATGCTTTGTTGAACAATCTTTTATCGGTTGCATTTCTATTTAAATGCCAAACCCTTCTAAGTCTTCTCTTTTCTAATATGAACTGCTTAATCTCCGCTGATACGTTTATGTTATTATTTGAAGGCTTACATACTTTTGGGAGGTGTTGATAAAGCTGCAGCCTCGTGTATGGTTTTTGTGAACATTTCAACAGCATTATCCAGTTCGTATTCACTTTTTAGTTTTATATTTAAATTTATTTTGCTATTAAGAATATTGTGAAATAACTTGATATTGGTTTTCGGTGTAAGTATGGTAGTGTAATTGATTTTCATTAAGACTGATGTACAGTAATTTAAAATGATAGGGGTATGATCTGAGCTTAGTTCCTGGCAATCTCTAATTTCCATACGATTACTTGGAATTCCACTATACACGACAAAATCTAATAGGTCCGGAATTTTGAGTTGGTCTGACGGCCAGTATGTAGGGGTTCCCGTGGACAAAACAGAGTAGTTTTTCAATGGCCGTGTTATCTCACGTCGTAGCGATGTCAATTGGCCGCCAAGATCATGTGATTTGACACCGTTGGACTTCTTTTCTTGGGGTTATTTGAAAGAAAAGGTGTACGTCGATAAGCCAGCAACAATTCAAGAGCTAAAGGATGAGATAATTCGACACATTAACGGCATAGAACTTCAATTATGCCTCAGCGTCATCGAAAATTTGGACCATCGGATGGAGGTGTGCCGCAGAGGTTGCGGCGGCCATTAGGCCGTTATTTTGTTCCATACACAATTGAACCATACCAATATTATCATAATAAAAAGAAATTACAATAATTTCCTAAATAATTTGTGTTTTATTCAAAGTCAACATCGGCCCTTAAAATTTAGAATGCACACACCGAAAGTAGCAAACTTTGAAGTCCTGCAACTTCCCCCCTATATACAGTAGGTGGCCCAAATATAAAACTAAACTTCTCTAATACTTCATCTATAAGCATCCCGAATTTTGCCGCAATGGGATGTCTGGTTAAGATACAGACAGATTATTTCCATTTTTTATACCCTCACTTTAGTATGACGAGGGTATATATCATTTGCTACGGAAAAAAGTGTAACACATCGAAGGAGTGATCTAAGACCCCAAGTATGTTCGGAGGAAACCCGTTTTGGGTCATTTTAAGTCGAATGAGCAATGTCCGTTCGTCCGTCTGTCTGCTGGCTGGTGCGCACGATAACTCTCGAAAGGAGTAACCGATTGACTTCAAATTTGGTATGTGGTAATATTTTTTTCTATCTCCGGCTAAGTTCGAAGATGGGCCATATTGGTCCACTCCTTCTAGTACCTCCCCCACAAAGGCTTAAAATGTTGTGAAAATTTGAATCTTTAATAACTGCTATACTACTTATTCGAATCTTCTGAAATTCCACACATAGTATTAGCTTATTAGTCGCAATCAACTCGAGGAAAATGGGCGAAGTTGCCACGTCCCTTTTGGTACCTCCCACACAAATGCACCGTTTTGCACCAAAAGTTAACAGCTTATAACATTAATAACAGTGTATAAGAAACTTGAAATTTTGTACAGTATTATGCTTTTATATTGCCTACAGTCAAGGGAAAAATTGGCGTTGTTGCCACGCCCTTTTTGGTACCTCCCACACAAAGGTACCTGTTTGCACCAAAAGTTTACAGCTTATAACATTAAAACCAGTGTATAAAAATACTTGAAATTTTGTACAGTGTAATGTTTTTATAGTGTCTATATCCCTGTGACAAATGGGCGTTATCGCCACGCCCCTTTTTGTACCTCCCACACAAAATGCCCAAATCATACCACAATTTAATATCTCATAACGTTTTTACCAGTGCACATAAATGCTTATAATTCGGCACAGTGCAATGAATTTAAAGTATCTAATGTTCAGCGAAAAATAGGTGTCTTTGATAAACCCCTTCTGGTACCTCCCACACAAATTGACAGAATAATTCGAGTAATATTCAATATTACATTACTCACAAAGTGAGGGTATACCTTAGTAGGTTTACCCGACTGAAACTTTCTTACTTGTTAATTCCTCCCATAGCGCGATGTTCGTTTGTAAATCTATTCATGATAGAATTGCAAACTGAACATTTTTGATCTTGACACAAGTCACAAATTACGCATGAACTGGCAAACACTTAATAATGAAAACCCAAATATCAAAAAAATCACCCTTTACTTCTTTATCAGTCACAAAAACAATATTGTGATAAAAAAAACACTTCAAGAACGTTTAGCAGAAGTCCTCCTTAAATCTTATAAAAAACCATTTAATATCCAGCTATTTATTTATTCTGTCCGTCTGTTTGTCGACATGGCCCCATAGTACCTCATTTCCGGCCTCCCCAAAAAGGTGTCAAAGTGAAGATCGTTTTAACGCGATGCCATGTACAAGTCGATTGTTTACATGACACGCACGTACAACTATACCAAAAAGGGGCAACCGACCGGCCAACGTTGCATCCCAGCGAGAATCGAGTGGTACATCAACTTTGATGGATGCATTTTGAACATTTGGAAAAAAAACAGACCACTGACATCGCATCCCAAACAATTTGTGGTCCTATGTTTGTTTATCAATTACGGAGAGACAGAGAAGAGTAAATTACTACATTTTCAGTCAAACGAAAGAACAAACAGACAACAGTAAAAACATTAGCCATCTGAAGAGGGAGTACAAACAAATACAAGAGTAAAACGTTGCGCAGACGCACTACACTCGAACTCTTTCCACTTTCCAACTGTTTGTTTAGATAGAACCAAGACCAAGAAGTCAAGAAACTCCAACAACCCCGTCTGCAAACGTGGAGCATGTAAAAACATAAACATCAGAAGATACGATGGCAATGGATATGAATATTTATGCTAAAGATGTCTTAAAAAAAGGTGACTAACATCTTAAACGAGTAATTCTTCTTCAGCAGAGACAACAATAAACGCATTTACCCTCCCCCCCAATCCAACAACCAACTTTATTGACCTTCAGCAGACATATAAATAACCAAGTCACCCGAAGACAGACGACTCCCTCCATCCATTCGTCTGTCCATCCCACCATTCATTCATTGATATCAACTCATGCAGCAGAGTTTCTGTGAATTACAACTTTTAGAGCTGAAAGGGGCAGAGTATTGATTACAATTTAATACTCCATAAACGCCCTAAAAATCTATATTAAATAAACTTGATGATACCGATATGGCGTTCTCTGTTTCGTTTTTGTTTTTTATCTTCTTTTTTTAGATTCCAGTTTTCGTTAATGTTGTCAACATTAACTTAAGTTAATGTTGACAACATCTCATTGTTTAAACAATCTTTGCATGTGTTATAATTCATGCAGCAAAATAGGTTAGGCATTTTAGGCTTAAAAGTGTTTTGATGCACTCTCGAAAGGGAAACTTAAAATAATAAGAATTGATTTAATAAAATCTGGTATTTAATAAATGTCTTCAGCTATAGTGCCAGATTGCCAAGGCAGATGTGTATTGTCATATTATTAAAATTGCACTTTTTGTGGCACACTTTTGGGGTTTTTAGCGTAGTCATAACTAAGCCATGTGATATTAAAGGAAAGCTCTTAACGCAAGGAAGTGTCGAATAATATTCTGATATATTTTTTGGCAGATTTGGATTTACAAAAATTTTAATTTCAACCAGCATGTAATAATTACACTACATTTGATTTGTGTTAGGGTTTTAGTATTCTAGTTTAGTTTTTGATATGTTTGAATTGAAATACAATTTGTTAGAATGCAACATTTTTAAATAATACATATATATTTTGGTACAAATAAGTTTTATTTAAAAATCAATAAAACTTATTTGGATCGCATATATTAATATATTACAACAAAATATTTTTGCGAACTAATTTGCTGAAATAACATCAGTTGTTACATACACACAAAATTATTGTTTCGGATTATCTTCATATTTGAAAAAAAAATGTCATAACGTTTCAGACTTTATTGAATGTCACATTTAATGAAATGAAAAAATGAAAATTAATTCGATTACACTAGGCAACAAAATTTTTGTCAAAGGGCCGTGCATAACATTTTCTATGGAGCACTAAATACGAAAAAATATTAAAAACAAATTTTATGGATATTTTGACAGAACAAATTGACAGATTCATTCGAAAACTATTTCCCCATAACATATGTATTAATCATCAAAATATTTGTTTCTACTCACAAAGTGAAGGTATATATCTTAGTCGATTTACTCGACATAAATTTTCTTACTTGTGTTCACCGTATAAACTGTAGAAGTCTTACAGTTGATATTCGGGAAACTGAAATGACAGTCGTATCAACTATGTAAGGAGATGTTAGCCAAATAAACCTTCTCTTCTTCGATTGTCAAACACACAGTAGCTCCTCACCACTTCGACGAGATCTTTGGTGTCACGAAATCATCTCCCTAATCATAGTGTTTAACACTCAGTAAAATAATGCGATATATGGTACCTACAACATGTGTTAAGAACACATCACACGTTTACTTAGACTTTCAGACTTCATGAAGCAAACAACAGCAACAATGACGGCGACGTGTGCTGCGAATGTCGCACGTCTGAGGCGATGGTCGATGCCATTGATGCCTATGATTAACTTTGTCATTAGAGTTGTTGGAGTTATTTGTTTTCGTATAAAAGCTGCAGTATCCTATTTTAGTAGGGCACAGTGGGTTTAATTTCTTGTCAAGTGAGTAAAAGTTTTTTGAAACCGATGTCTTCTGATCGGTATGAAACTTGCACCAAGTTTGGTCCTGTCCTATTGGATAATAGTTATGGCGCACAATTTCAACCAGATCGGTAAAGTACTGTCCGAGTTGGAGGGTTGCTCAAAGTGTATTTGATAGCTTTATCTTCAACCTTTTTTAAAAATTAACATCCAGGCAGTTTCCCTAGAGCGTGTAAGGTAGTTCGTAGCAAGTTCATATCTTTTGTAGTTCTCTCCTATGTCCCTGTTGCCTGGAATCTATATCACTTTAATATTGAACTGTTCAGCCATCTCGTTAAGTGACCTGCGACAGTCGAGGTCAGTTTTTGAATTCAGGAATAAGTATCCAGGGACTTGATAGCTGACTAGCTATCAGCGAAAATATTGATACCGACATTGGTCAGAACATTATTTTCAGCCATTCCGCTACCTCTCTAATAGCTAACATATCTGCCTTGTTAACACAAAAGTGATCTGGTAGTCATTTAGCAATGGATAGCTCTAGTTTCTCACAAAAGACACCGAAGCCCGCTTGGTTGTTTAGTTTGGAACCGTCTGTGTAGAAGTTCACGAATCTCTTATGTCCTGGGTTAAGAACATTCCATGCTGAGCTATCAGTGTGAATACTTTCTGTGAAAAAGAGGTTCAGAAATAATGTAATCAACAATGGCCGGACATTATGTCTAAAATGACAATATGTCCTTAGTTATTTCCTGACCCTAGTGACAGTTCCCTGAGTCTCATTGCAGTACATGCGGCATTTTGCATTGCTATAATAATCTAGAGGCTTTAAATGTATATAATGTCTCAACTGGTGTAGTTCTCAAGACACCAGTGATACATATAGTACCATTGTCTGAACATTGTTTAGTATCGCCCTGTAGGTTGATTTCTGCAGAGCCGTTCACCGGACGACAATGCAGTACTGCATTATCGGTCTGACTACTGCCGTATACAATCATAAAACTATACGCTGGTACAAACACCAGCGTTTTCCTACTACCCTTTTACATGTTTATAGCGCTACCACAGCCTTCTTTGCTCTTTCCAGGGTGTTGGGTTTGCATTTCCGCTTCCTGTCTAGTAAAGTACCTGAGTGGTTAGCGGTTTCAGAGTTTACCCTAAGTCAGCTGAAATTTGTCTCTTATTCAGAAGGTTCTGAATAAACCTACGTACACTGCTATCATTCGCCTGGATTGCTAGGGCTGTAATAATAGCGGCTTCATTTATGTTATTGAAGGCCCTATATTCTATATCTATGAAAGCTACCATAGTATATTCTTTAACAGAGAGAGATCCTTCAATAAAGCTGACTAGATCATGCTGCTCGGTTTCGGCGCAATTGTCCTTGCTGTAGGCGTGCTGTGGATTGGACAGTAACCTGTGATCAATTTTTGTCCTAAGTAAAAGGTTTAGGTTTGGGTGGCTGCCAGCTCACATAAACCAATGTATGTAGGACCCTATTAATACCACGGTATCTGATGCCCCTCATCGAAACCAACCTGTTTGGTAAACAAAGTTATCAATAGTTTAAATATCGGTACCGGAAAGATCTGTAAGACTTCCTTGAAAATGTGGTAAATACGCGCGCATAACAGTATTGTCTATCTCATGACAATACCCTTAGAGATAGAGTCTTACGGTTTGGACCACCTTCAAGAGAATTCTTTGGAGAAGAAATTGGTGCAGCCAGATTTTATTTAGCTGTTATCGTGTAGCGCACGGTGGGCTTACAAAAGCGACATTGTGGAAATTAATGTAAAAACCATAATATCGTACCAACTTCGGTGATCTTGATTTTAAATTAATGCTGACAAAATTTAGTTCAAAATCTATTTGGGTTACTTGATTGTGTGTTGCTGCGTTTTAAATATATACCCCATTGAAGATGAAAAATATTTTAGTCAAAATTGCGTTAAAACTCTACAAAACCGGCAATGTTTTTGAAATGAAAACCAAAACAACTTAAATAAGATAAAATCGTAATCTGCAATATTTTTGAAAGCTGAATTTTTCCAATAATGGACTTATACAATGGGTCGTCGACTGTTAATACAAGAAAAGTTAAATTAAAAACAAAAAATAATCGGTCTACCCTAATATACATTAACTGCAGAAGAGTTAACCTATATTTATATGGATTTTGTAGAAGAAGTAGACTATAAAAATGACACATATAATCTTAATAATATTAATAAGATCGCTATTTTTGATTGTAGGACACTACAAACTTGCAGCCGGACTTGTATCGGACGTATTTATTATCCGATTTTACCGAAATTTAGCAAAAAGTTATTTTTTGGGACCAAGAAAATCGGTCTATGTGTTTCGGGAAAGTCGGTTTATAGATAGATGTAGCTCCCACACATATTTTCTATATTTAAAGTAAAAAACACACATATGTAAATTACAAAAATCTGCCATAATCGCAAAAAGTCGCAGATAAACTAGGTATAGTTGGATTCATAACTAAGTCACCTACCTTCTCTATGTCATATGGTAGCGATCCCACGTGATCCAAAAAAGTTGTATTATATTTACTGTGGATAACAGTTGGATTCATAACTATGTCACCTACCTTCTCTATGTCATATGGTAGAGATCCCACGTGATCCAAAAAAGTTGTATTATATTTACTGTGGACAATTTAAAAAAATCTAAAAAAACTGTGTTTTTACTTCGAAATATCTCTTCATTTAAAGACGTTAGAAATACATCTTATACACAAAAATTAAGATGAATATAACCTAATTATATGTTACAAAGTCCGGTCGAATTTCACCAACAAACGCGAATTCTACAAGCATTGTAGTATATACATTTTATAATCGCAATGTTATTTGCATTTATTAGTAATAAAGACAAACTTTGAATGGTCATAACTCGAAATCGCCTGGACATATTTTCATAAAATTTAAAGGTATTTTCATTAAATGTTATCCACAGTAAAACAGCATTCCCAAAAAACTGATTTTTGGTAGTTGCTTTCAAAGTCCTATGCGCGCATATTTCATCATATTTTCCCATCGTGCGTCGTTTACTTAAGAGGGACAGTAGAAAAGCTGTTGGTCAATGCTTTTCAGTTCCTCCTCATCACCACAGCTCCTGCAGAAGTCATTGGACACAATGCCAAGCCTTCTGTCGTGTTCGCCGATCAGGAAGTGTCCCGTCAGAACTGACACTAACATAGACAGTTTTTTCCTCTCCAGTGTGAGGAGACAACTTCTCTGTCTGTATCTTGGACAGATTTGTCTGGCTACCCCACAGGTGCCGATTTGTGGCAATCTTTCATTGGACTGCCTGATAGCCCCTTGCCTAAGGCGAGGTAAATATATGTATATTACTCCCTCCGGCGTTTTAAGGAGAAATGACGATAGACTAATCGGCTGGAAACCCTTAGCTCCTGTACGGGACGGCTTTCCCGCTTTTGGAATGAAAACAACCTTGGTTTCTCCCCATTTAGTTGGAATATATATTCGCGGGCGAGACATTGGGCCTGTTTCTGTAACTTATTTTCGCTCGTCTACGGCGAACGATCAAAATCACTCAGCTATTACGTGAATTCTATAAAACGAAGGTTAGAAATATTTTAGGTACGAGCTTTTTACGTGATTTCCTATAGACACAACGAATTATAAACTGCTGTGACTTATAGATTTCTCGGAATAATTGAGTGATTTTTTGATCGTGTGCCGTAGACGAACGAAAATAAGTTACAGAAACAGGCCCATTGTCTGGTTCTGAAGACTTACAAGGTTTTATGAAAAGTTAGCCCAAAGAATTCTATATTCGGTTGCTCGCTGGTGACCTCTGATGGCTGCACTTCAAAGAAATCCCCTATTGAAGTATTCAATGCTTTTCCAGTGTTCTCCGAAAATAGTGTATCCAGGAGCACCGCCACCGATTCCTCACTGGACGTAGTTCACCAACTGGACGTAGTTCTTGATGGTAACCAATAGTACAAGGTGTTGGAGCCAAAATTGTCCGTACCCGTAAGGCTTCGGATGAACTTTCAATGTCTCTGCAGAAATCTATCCTGGATTTATGTTGAGCCTTTCTCAACTCTTTTTCGTAGTGCTTGAGTTTTTCCTTATATGAGTCCCAGTCCTGTGGGGCTCTTCTGGCCTTTCTCTTATTAAAGAGCTTCTTGAAACACTTCCTCTGCATAACAAATTGAGAAGACCACCAATGCGGTATATACAGTACTCACAAAGAAATGTTCTTACTTATTTCGTTGATGCAATGAATATTTATTTATTTATATGAATTGCAATACAAAGTAGATTTATATTCTAATTTTACGGTCCAGGGAGAAGCCGGGTGACAAAGACCATGTTGCTTGTTAATTTTTGTTGCGACAGACCAGAGCCTCTGGTGGGAATCGAACCCACGACCCCCAAACAATAAATTTGTTTCTTTATAAGTAGTAAAACCTTTTACATTAACTTAAAGCCGGTAAAACAAAAGGTCTTTAATATTATTTTCAGAGTAAATAACGGCTGATCCAAGTAGAGATACTTTTTTCAATAGCCTTTTTTGACAGATCACGTGTGAGTCGTGTCATGCTGTCATGTTATTTTTGTTAAGTATTGTTTGGCATTTCATCACGGAAAGACTTACGCCTGAACAACGTTTACGCGTGTCATTCGCCATTTACTAGTCGAAATGTTCGAACGAGTCATCGAAAATTGGACTCAACGGATGTACCATCTGAGACGTAGCCGCGTCCAACATTTGATAGACATAATCTTCAAAAAATAAATGCCAAAGAATATTCTTTCAAATGGTAATAAACATTCCCCGTTCAATTTGAATTTTCTGTGTTTTTTTCTTTAAAAAAGTAGGGAACCTCGAAATGGATCACGCTATACAAGTGAAATTTTGCAAACTTATGTTTGGCAAAACCTTTTCATTGAAATTTGCCATCCGTGTAAAATCTGCAGTTCTATACTTAGTTGTAAATGCTCCCACTGTGCACATACTGGTCAAACAAAAAATAAATTATAGTTAACTTTTTTCGAAACAAAATTTATTTACATGATTACTTACATCCGCTTATACAAATATACAAATGAATACTCGTATATGTACATATATTTTTTTACATCTGTACAGATGTTCGAATTTTTCGGATGGATGGATGGGTGTATGTCGTCTGGTTTAAGGTCAATTTACACATGCGTGGTTATCGTGGTAACCAATCTGTCACACAATCGAGGGATACCCTACCCAATCACCAGTCCCGCTGAACCCAAGCTTGTTCAGCCAGTCAGTCCGTAAGCGCTTAGCAAAAGTGACAACGTGAATTGGGCCCTAGAAATGTTATTGAACTTTTATTTATAGACGTAATGCGATGTGATGCGATCGATGTTCCCAAATGAATACGACAGAGTATGTATCGAACAGAGGTACTTACCTACCATTTGAATATTCATATTTGTACGAATATTTGAGTATGGCTTTTCGATGACATTTATTTACACCGATTTGATGTTACAGTTGTTGTTTGTATTCTATTCTTTGAAAAGAATATTATTATTTGTTATGTTATTGGATGTCTGATATGACATGAAATGTAAGCTTTTTTCGTGACCATAATTAGTTACATGAATGTCCGTCCGTCCATGTGTTCATGACTACGAGAACTCTCTTACAGGCGAACGTTCGATGTCTTGTAAATGTCAACGAAAAAAATGTTTTCCAATTGATGTGGTCAAGGTTCCCTCGCTCCCCGGCCCCAAGGAATAACAAGCGTTGGCCATGATAGACCCGCATTCAAACTTTATTACGGCAACATTCCGACAGACGAACTGACAGAATCTTAGACACGTATCTACATCAATTGATATTGAGTGGATACATCACTTTAAATCATTGTAATTTTTTGGAAATTGTTGTGAATTGATTTAATTGATTTCTATTTCCAGAAATTCATGTAGTAAAAAAATCAAGAACACGAATGAATTGTGTGATGAAGATTACATACGGTTTCTAGTGTCTTGAATTATTCGTGAGACTCAAAGTGATGTCATGCCAGAAATATAATTTGTTTAAATCAACTTTAACACCGATTCCATGAGTCGTCATCTATGGAGTAGACGATTTCTAGAATCTTCTACTTTAGATTATATGACTCCACGAGGTGTCTATTGTAGAGTAGATGATATCTGTAGTCGTGTACTGCAGAGTACATGAATTCATTAGCCGTGTATTGTAGAGTAGATTACTCCATGAGTCGTCTGCTATAGGGCAGATGACTCCATAAGTCGTGTACTGTAAAGTCGTAGTTGGATCTGCAAGTCAGAGTAGTAAAGAGTAGATGGATCTACAAGTCATCTGCTATAGAGAAGATGACTCCATGGGTCGTCTACTATAGAGTAGACCTCCGTGAGTCGTCTGCTATAGATTAGATGATTCCATGAGTCGTCTGCTATGGATTAGACGACTTCTAGAATCTTTTAATTTAGATTATATGACTCCACCAGGTGTCTATTGTAGAGTAGATGACCTCTGTAGTCGTGTACTGTAGAGTAGATGAATTCGTAAGCCGTGTATTGTAGAATAGATTATTCTATGAGTCGTCTGCTATAGAGCGTGTACTGTAAAGTAGATGACTCCGTAAATCGTGTTCTTTAGAGTATATTACTCCGTGAGTCGTCTGCTATGGTGTATATGATTCCACGAGGCGTCTATTGTAGTGTAGATGAATCCGTTATTCTGTTAGTCGTGTACTGTAGAGTAGAATACTCGGTGAGTCGTCTACTATAGAGTTGATGACTCCGCGGGTCGTCTACTATGGAGTTGATGACTCCACGAATCATCTGCTATAAAGTCATGGACAATTTGACATTTCTGATGCGCTCCACCCAGCAAAGTCGCGGCGGACATTTGCTGGATACTATATTCAATACATAATGACATCGATAGACCTTTCAAACGAAACTAATAAAGCTCGATGACATTTCTCAGACATTTTGTGATCTGTAATGATAAGAAGCAGAATCTTAAGATTCCTACACTCATAGAAAATATACACCAAACGTGGTCAAATTGAGCACATACGGGGATGAAAGTACAACTCAAAGCTACCATATTAAGAAATATACAATACTAGGGACCTTCAAGCAATATAAATCCAGCCACAATAGTTACGGCACCCCTGGCCTTAGGTTTAGCGTGGCAGCCAGTTTTTCCAAAAGCTCAAGTGTTGACAGGTTTTAACATCGGCATTATTTCATAACATCACAAAGAAATGAGCCCCAATTGTAGCCTGGCATATTTTAGAGAGAACGGGACACAGACGGTGTTCTATTGATTCATCCAACTCTACGTCACCGCAGGTTCTGCAAAAGTCAGTACGCAAGAACTTAAATGGAATGTATGCAGTTCCTGACTAGTGACCATCTATCATTAGTTGCCATAGGGGTATTATCTCCCAAGAAGACCTTGCAGGTCGCTAGAGGCATTCCACAAACATTCCAGTCTACCTGGAGCATGTGAGTCAATCATTAGCCTTGTCAGTCCATATGATTTGCAGTTCCATGGTTTATCCCTGTGATACGACACCGAAATCAAGTGAATCTTGAACTGTTTAGCCATCTTGTTAAGATATAAACTATAGTCGATGGCAGTTATTAAATTCTGTCCTAACCATGAGAGAAAATAATAATACCGACTTTTCTCAGCCATTGTGATACCCAAAATAGCACATTAGGTTTTTCGATGGATAGAACTATTTCTTTAGGAAAGACTCCAAAACACACGAAGTAGTTGAGTTTGGAACCGTCTGTGTAGAAGTTCACGAATCTCCTTTGTTCTAGAATGCGACCATAGGATACATCTTATCAAAACGTTTGTCAGTTATAATGTAATCAACAATGCCTGGTTAGGTAGGCATTGTGTATAGCAACCTTGGGGTTGTTAACTGCTTATATATACGAAACTTCATTCATTATACTGATTAAGAGATGCATTTCAGTTAGCTTAGGGTCACCGGACCTTCATTGATTTTTCAGCAGAGGCACGGCTCAGGTGGGGGCGTTTTGCATCCTATGTTATGGAATCTCAACCACAAACCGTATTCTGATTTCTCTGGAGAATATGAGTGCTGAGTTTAAATTTCGATTAGAAGGAGGTTTCTAGGTAATTTTAAAGACATCCTACAACAGGCTCTTCAGAACACAGCTGCATTTAATCCCGATAATGGTATGTATGACCCCGACAAGGAGGGAACAAGTTTTTTTTTTAAAAGGGTATTTAAATTCCCTTATCTGAAAGCTTTAACTTCTTTGGTATTTTACTAGACTGGAAGCTATACTTCACAACCAACATTCCGGAAATAGTTAAGACTGTTGAGGTAGCCCTATATACCCGTCAAAGCGGAAAAGGGCTGGGGTCTTAGCCATCGTACAGTTTACGAGGTTGCATACGACAGTAGTTAAGTTGAAGATTCGAAACATCGCACCAGTTTTGGCTACAGAACTACAGGGTCATATCATTACACCAAAAAGCGGTTTAAATATACAGGACTTGGAAGTACCTTATATTCTTCAGTTTATGTGAAATATGTGTGCATGATCTCCAGTATCGACATATACTGTTACACCAAATGTTATACAACATTTAGGAAAATGTCACTCTGGTCTTGAAATGGCTACGGACGTAGTGTCATTGTAGACACAATTCCTGACCTTACTGGCATTGTTGACTACGATATGATTGATCCACTTTTTGGCAAGAAATAAGTTTACCTGATAGATCAGAATCGAATGATCGTATCTCAGGACAAAGGAATTTCGTTAACTTATATACAGACGGTTCCAAAATCAACTACCAAGTGGGATTTGGTGTCTATTCTGAGGAACATGAGCTTTTACTTAACAAACAGACTGCCTAATCACTGCATTGTTTACAAGGTAGAAATCGAATATATTACGAGTAAACAGGTAACGGGATGGCTTCAAATTACTGTTCTGATCAAAGTCGGTATCAATATTTTCTCTGATAGTCACGTTGCTATCAAGTCCCTGGAAACTATATTCCTTAATTAAAAAACTTCCCACGACTGTCTCAGATCTCAAAACGAGATGGCTGAAGAGTTCAATATACGTAGGGACATACCAGGCAAAAGCAAGCATGTGAACCTGCTAGAATGGGAGCTACCTTAAACGCTCGAGAGGAACTATAATGTATGGGCATGCCTCTAGCGACCTACAATCTCTGCTTGAGAGATAGCTTCCTCACGGCAATAAATGACAGGTGGTCACTAATCAGAAACATCGTACGTTTCAGCTTGATTTTGGCGACGTTTCACTTATCGTGTCTGTCCTGACGGGTAACTACATACCTTCTTGGACGGAACGCAGAGATATTGAAAGTTTTTTGATTGAGGATGTTTGCAGATAGCTGATAGATCTGGTCACATTTCTGGATACCGGTGATTTGTGAACTTATACACAGACGGTGCTAAACTTAAAAATCAAGTTGGATCACTGTTGTGTTTTCCAGCAGGAAACATTAGCTATTATGAATCTAGCAGAATGACGGAGAATTAATGATCTGACCAAAGTCGGTATATATTTTTCTCTGCTAGACTAGTATAAAGTACCTGGAAACTATCTTCCTGAATTCAAGAAATTCGACAGCCGTAGATCTTTTATCGGGATGGCTGAACAGTTCTGTATTTACATACCTGATTTGGTTACCGGGCCACCGTGACGTACCAAGGCAGTACAAAACAGATGAACTTTGAAGACTATGAACTATCTTACAGAATCCAGGGAAAATGGAATGTATGTATGAATGAACCTTTCCGATTGAGGCACTGAATGTTAAACTACATTTAATGCAGGTAGATATTATAGCAAGGCAATATGCCGCTGCTACAGCTAGAGACGTAGCATCATTCTAGGCACAACGCTGGGCCTGATAGATCCTAACGTATTTATCGCATTCCCGGGACATAGCAGATTTGTGAATTTATATAAAGACGGTTCAAATTCTAGTAAATGAAGCTCCAGTTCATTAGAAAAAAGGATAATATCGTTGCGAAAAGATTGTCCGATTATTGTAGTATTTGCAAGGTAACGGGCGTTTTTTGTAGACGCGTGTTTTTCCATCTTGCAGTACTTTTTTCGGAGCTGGTCTTTTTGACAGCTGTCACTTGATTTATGCTTAGTTTTGTTTGCCATTTCATAATAAATAGACTTACCGGGAACAACGTTTGCAAATCCTGCAAACTAATTACCAATTACTGCGACCAATATTCGGTCGACATAATCGCCCAGCAGAGTCGATAATTCGAGCAACCATGGATCTGGTTCGCACCACGTTTTGCTTTTGTGGATAATGCGCATCCTCAGAGACGTCGAGCAGTCCGAAGGCGCTATTGCTGCTGTGGAGCAGAGTATCGAAGACGACCCCGAATGAGTCCACCCGCCATCGCTCGCAACTATTTTAGCTGTGCCCATCCATTTTATGGAAGATTTTGCTAAAGGATCTTTGTTTGCGGGTTTACAAAATCCAACTCGTGAAAGAATTGAAGCCGAACGACCAAAAAGCGCGTCGCACGTTCGGAGAATGGGTCCAAAACGAGATGGCCACTGATCCCGATTTTTCACAAGAAAATTTTGTTTAGCGATGAAGCTCACTTTTGGATGAATGAGTACGTTAATAAACAAAAATGTCGCATTTAGAGTAATGATAATCCAAAAGGCTTTGTTCAGACACCGTTACATCTACAAAAAGTCCCTGTTGGTGTGCTCTATGGGCAGAGGAAATCATTGGTCCATATTTCTTCAAAAATGAAGTCGGCCCAAATGTTACAGTCAATGGGGAACGCTATAGAGCCATGATTAATGACCTTTGGTTCCATCAAGATGGTGCTACATGCCATACAGCCAACGAAACAATTTATTTATTGAAGGAAATTGTTGGTGAGCACATTATCTCGCGTCGTTGGCCTGTGGCGTGGCCTCCAAGATCGTGAGATTTAACTCCGCTGGACTATTTTTTATCATTGTCACGCCTTGGAAGAGGATATTCAGCGCGTTATTGTTGACAAACAGCCCCAAATCCTGCAAAAAGTGGATGAAAATTGTGCCTATCGGCGGGAATTTATCCGAGCCAGCCGCGGCGGCCACTTGCCTGAAATCATTTTTAAAACATAATGGCACACCCATATCTTTACAATAAAACTAAATTCTTGGCCAAAGCATTAAATTACGATTATATGCGTTTTATTATATCTTCAAAACCGCATGTCGGAATCTCTGTTTTCTCGACGGCTCCACCAAAAATGGTTCGGCGGCGGGGGCTTATCGGCAGGACATTGGCTTGCGATTTATTGTGAAATATAAAATACGTATACAAAGTTATTGTACAACTTGGTTGGATCTTAAAAAACAATTTTAAGTACATTGGTAAAAATATATATATTGGTATATTGGTTCTGGCGCGAAAAATAATAACGTTGCTGATTTTAGGGTGAGACAATTAGAACGGCGGCTATTTTAAGAAAATTTTAGCCGACCTAACGGCGTCGACGTGGCTTGACGAAACATGTTCTCCTGCGGTGACTTATCGGCTAAAACCTGGCTGGCTTCGTTCTCTGCTTTATGAACTATCCCCGACTCGCAGATGTCTTATCGAGATGGCTGAACAGTTCAACATTCACCGGAATTGGGTGCCGGGCTACATGAAAATTCAATGCAGTTGATCTGGTCCTGCAAGTTCAACTGCATTGAAGTTTCATTGAACCGCCAATCCAGGGGAACTGAAATATGTGGACAGAGCCCTGTAAGCTCTTCGTTAGACAACCCGATGATTATTACTCCGGAACTGTGTATAGTCCAATTTGATGTGACTCTGCCTAAACTTCAGTCTCTTCTTATCGTGTTTGTCATGACGGGTAACTGTCTTCTTTGACGACATGCAGAGACACTAAAGAAGTTGTGAAATTACTTTTGTAAAAGCTGTGGTGACGAAGAGTTTGAGGAATCAATAGAAGACCTTCTGTGTATGTGACTCGTTCTCTCTAGTAGGTGGCAGGCTATTCTGCACTTTCTTTTTCCTGGGGATTTAACAAACTTGCCTGATGTTAACATCCGTCAAAGCAGATGAACTTGCAGGTAATGTAAAGTTTACATTCATCCTACGAAGCTTTCATATATCAGTGTATGAGATTTGAAAGAGAGTAGTGTGCTGATCCCAGAAAGAAGACTGCGAGCTTTAAGGCATTCTGCTTAAAAAAATTGTGCTAGGGCACCATATAGTTAGCCTATCTTGACTTGTTTACAACAACTAATATTTATTGCTGCACAGTGTAATTGCAGTTATTTTAACAATTGCACTTATAGAACATGATAATATAGAAAATGTATCATTAAATTGACAACTTCGTTGCGGACATCAGGGCAGAAAAAAACAAATATGTAAAGATACATTTAGAGGTGGTGCAGCTGGAACATTTTTAATGACTTTTCCTTTAGGACAGACACTACAATGTACATTTATGTACACTTGTAAAATGTCCATAATTATTTTCGGGTTTTTACTTGGTTTGCCAAACAAGTGAAAGTGAAGTAGTCGCCCAAGACAAAGTGGTGACAACGAAACACAACCCAAACCATACAAACATAATGAATGAATCTTGGGGAATCGTGGCTGGCCTCACACATACTCTCTCCTATGTTGGTGAAAGAAGACAATATTATTATAGCTCGTGCTTTTTAAGCACTTTTTTGTAGCGCTGTTCCACATGACCCCTGCTTAAATGAAATGTACGTCATCACGTTATCGTCATTAAAGGATGGATGGAGCTTCGATCCATACACTCGTCCGTCTGTCTGCAGATTTGTCTCTTGCTCTTCGTTTCCAGGGCTATGTTCGTTATGTCGCTCCTACCGCTTATAATGACCAATAAAACTCAAGTCAAGAAAACACAACAACACCAAGTAGAAGTTGAAGAAACAAAACGTCCAACTGACCGACAACTGCGAATTGGAAGGCTGTTTCAAAGTGTAGCTAATTTAAGTGCTTTTTTTCGGGTACCCGCATGAAGCGGTCGGTTCGTCCGTCCGTCCATAAATGGCCAGCAGAAAGCTGCTCACGAGCAGTGGCTGCAACAACAACGCCATCATCGTCACTCCACCGCTGCCACAGTTAATAACCCGGCTAAAATGATAACGAAACACGAAAATTGGAAACTAAACAAAATTGTCAAAATTACAGGCATCTCTGATATAATTAAGTCAAAATTGCATGTTGACGTTCATATTTGGAGAGGAAATGTTAAGTATACCGGGACGAAAATAACACAACACCACACCCATTCCAACCACAGCTTTTTTTCGTCCAAGTAAATGCCTGTCTTTTTGCATTTGGTAACGCGTCAAGCAAAATCGCCAAGAAAAGCAAAACTTTTGGTGATTTTGTTTGTAAAATGGCAAGTTGGGCTTTACAAATTATAAGGGTTATTAATAACTTGCCATTTTGAAGCCCCGATATGTGGTGACAAGAATTCAAATTTCACTTACACTGGTGTCGATTTAAATAGCACTGCATTCGAAATGCGATAAAACCACTACTTAAACAGTTTGTACTTATGAATTACCTATCACGTATAAGTATGAACATCTATCTCTAGTATAGAGGACGACCACAGTGGTCGACTCTATTATAGAGGAAGACCACAGAGATCGACTCTAGTATAGAGGAAGACCTCAGAGGTCGACTCTAGTATAGAGGAAGACCTCAGAGGTCGACTCTAGTATAGAGGAAGACCTCAGAGGTCGACTCTAGTATAGAGGAAGACCTCAGAGGTCGACTCTAGTATAGAGGAAGACTCCAGAGAACGACTCTAGTATAGAGGAAGACTCCAGAGAACGACTCTAGTATAGAGGAAGGCCACAGTGGTCGACTCTAGTTTAGAGGAAGACCTCAGAGGTCGACTCTAGTATAGATGAAAAGCTCAGAGTTCGACTCTAGTATAGAGGAAGACCTCAGAGGTCGACTCTAGTATAGAGGAAGACCACAGTGGTCGACTCTAGTATAGAGGAAGACCTCAGAGGTCGACTCTAGTATAGAGGAAGACCACAGTGTTCGACTCTAGTATAGAGGAAGACCTCAGAGGTCGACTCTAGTATAGAGGAAGACCTCAGAGGTCGACTCTAGTATAGAGGAAGACCACAGTGGTCGACTCTAGTATAGAGGAAGACCTCAGAGGTCGACTCTAGTATAGATGAAAAGCTCAGAGTTCGACTCTAGTATAGAGGAAGACCTCAGAGGTCGGCTCTAGTATAGAGGAAGACCACAGTGGTCGACTCTAGTATAGAGGAAGACCTCAGAGGTCGACTCTAGTATAGAGGAAGACCTCAGAGGTCGACTCTAGTATAGAGGAAGACCACAGTGGTCGACTCTAGTATAGAGGAAGACCTCAGAGGTCGACTCTAGTATAGAGGAAGACCTCAGAGGTCGACTCTAGTATAGAGGAAGACCTCAGAGGTCGACTCTAGTATAGAGGAAGACCTTAGAGGTCGACTCTAGTATAGAGGAAGACCTTAGAGGTCGACTCTAGTATAGAGGAAGACCTTAGAGGTCGACTCTAATATAGAGGAAGACCTCAGAGGTCGACTCTAATATAGAGGAAGACCTCAGAGGCCGACTCTATTTTTGAAGATGACCTCAGAGGTCGACGCTAGTATAGAAAAAGACCTAAGAGATCAACTATAGTATAGAGGAAGACCACAGTGGTCGACTCTAGTATAGAGGAAGACCACAGTGGTCGACTCTAGTATAGAGGAAGACCACAGTGGTCGACTCTAGTATAGAGGAATACCACAGTGGTCGACTCTAGTATAGAGGAAGACCACAGTGGTCGACTCTAGTATAGAGGAAGACCACAGTGGTCGACTCTAGTATAGAGTAAGACCACAGTGGTCGACTCTAGTATAGAGTAAGACCACAGTGGTCGACTCTAGTATAGAGTAAGACCACAGTGGTCGACTCTAGTATAGAGTAAGACCACAGTGGTCGACTCTAGTATAGAGTAAGACCACAGTGGTCGACTCTAGTATAGAGGAAGACCACAGAGATCGACTCTAGTATAGAGGAAGACTTCAGAGGTCGACTCTAGTATAGACGAAGACTCCAGAGAACGACTCTTGTATAGAGGAAGACTTCAGAGGTCGACCCTAGTATAGGGAAAGACCTCAGAGGTAGACTCTAGTATATAGGAAGACCTCCGAGGTCATTTCTAGTACACTCTAGTATAGAAGAAGACCTCGAGGTCGACTCTATTATAGAGAAAGAGCTCAGAGGTTGACTCTAGTACAGAGGAAGACCTCAGAGGTCGACTCTAGTATAGAGGAAGACCTCAGAGGTCGACTCTAGTATAGAGGAAAACCTCAGACGTCGACTCTAGTATAGAGGAAGACCTCAGACGTCGACTCTAGTATAGAGGAAGACCTCAGAGGTCGACTCTGGTATAGAGAAAGACCACAGTGGTCGACTCTGGTATAGAGAAAGACCACAGTGGTCGACTCTGGTATAGAGAAAGACCACAGTGGTCGACTCTGGTATAGAGAAAGACCACAGTGGTCGACTCTAGTGTTGAGGAAGACCTCAGAGGTTCACTCTAGTATAGAGGAAGACCTCAGAGGTCGACTCTAGTATATAGGAAGACCTCCGAGGTCATTTCTAGTATACTCTAGTATAGAAGAAGACCTCGAGGTCGACTCTATAATAGAGAAAGAGCTCAGAGGTCGACTCTATAATAGAGAAAGACCTCAGAGGTCGACTCTAGTATAGAGGAAGACCTCAGACGTCGACTCTAGTATAGAGGAAGACCTCAGACGTCGACTCTAGTATAGAGGAAGACCTCAGAGGTCTACTCTAGTATAGAGGAAAACCTCAGAGGTCGACTCTGGTATAGAGAAAGACCACAGTGGTCGACTCTTGTATAGAGGAAGACCTTAGAGGTCGACTCTTGTATAGAGGAAGACATTAGAGGTCGACTCTAGTATAGAGGAAGAGCTCAGAGGTCGACTCTAGTATAGAGGAAGTCCTCCGAGGGTGACTCAAGTATAGAGGAAGACCTCAGATATCTCGGTTCCTGTACAAGATAACTGTCAGTTGCAAAAAAAACCTTTTGTAGACCTCAGAATCGGACGAAAAATACGAAAGTCACACGCGCTTAAACATTTACCCGAGGTTGCCAACTTTGAGGCCTAGCAGATCCGCCCTGTATACCACAGGGAGCCCAAACTCAAAACTTAACTTCTCTAATACCACTTCTACAAACATGTCAAGTTTAGTCGCAATCGGTTGTCTTGTTAAGAAACGCAGAACTATTTCCTTTTCCTCCCACTGTGAGCCGGTTTTTTTAACCTTTTCATTACTTTTATTTTTTTGATAATTGAAAATATTGATGATTTATTGAATTTATCAAACCCCAAAGAAAATTTATAATTAACGTATTTTTCGCATACATAATTCCATGAATAGATTAGCGTAGGTGAGTGACATTAGCTAATCTCAGTAATTTAATTCGTTGTAATCTAAAATTGTACCCGTGTTTAGAACAAGTTTCACACAAATTTCCGTCGTTTTCGTTGTAAAACGATACATGTTTTTATACCGCCATATTTTGTGTTCGGTTCAGTGTTAACAACACTATTAATGCTGTGACCGTGTAACCAGTTCAGGAGTTATTTATATTTCAACATCGCAGAATGGTCGTTCACTTAACTAACATTTAGAATTCATCTTCATCGCCACCAGATTTTGTTAATTAACATATCATCGATGTAACGCTTTAAGAAACGGCTAATCGGCACTCCATTGAAGCGATAGTGCATTTTCAAGAAAGAAAAAACCAAAATCATTGACGCCTTATGGCGTTTTTTGGTAGCAACTAATGCTTGATTTGATATAATTACATGAGTAGGAAGATTGTCTCTAAAAAACTTGTTGTTTGCTGTTTTTTCTCTTATTATAGGTGTCTAAAATGATTTTTAGAATGGTTTCGATAACACAAATTAAGCCGATTTATTGCAGAATTTTATGAAAACTCTGAAACAACGTTGAATAATAAATAAACCCACAACATTGCTAATTATTTTTTTGTCCAAAATTTAAGAACAATCTTCTATATGCTTTCAACAAAGAAGTTTTATTTTCAATTTGATTTGTGTTGTAATATTCAGTTCGCTATTGTTGATTTGTAAAACTGTAGGCGATAAGAAGAAGCTGTGATTTAAAGACCACTGTGCTGCTTTGTAGCCTTCCCTAACAAATATGTACAACATTTTTAGTTGTATTTTGGGTATCGTTAGGTTTAAGTTAATGCTGGGTTAGGTAAACGTAACCGATTAACGAAAAAAAACGAAACGTAAGCGGACGGCTGAATCTGCTGAAATACGTGCATTTGCAAAGAAAATCAGTTAAATAATGAAAAAAAAATTGCGAAAATTTGGATAATTTATGATGAATAAGTAACAAAATGATAAATTAATATCAAATAAATATAAAAAAATATTTGTTGTGAATGTCTGAGTCATATAGCACGTTTTTGAAGTTTTGGGAAATTGCTCCAGCGGGCAACGTTACGGTGGCGCTAAAGTTAAATTACAGTTAAGTTTACCTAACCCGGCCTTTAGAGTGGTAGCCTGTTTTACCAGCACACATAGACCAAATAAAGTCCTTAGTGTTACCACGGGCTCAATTGTTCCACATCAAAATAGCCTGTTTGTTGTACAAAGTTATTAATAGTACGCACATCGCTACCGGAAAGATCTGCCAAACCTACTAGAAAGGCCGATACCAATATATCCAGACATCGTTCATCCAAGACGTGATATCAGCAAAGCAGGTGATCAATGCTCTCCACTTCTTTCTCATCTCCATAGCTGTCGTGTTCGCCGATCAGGCAGTGTCCCGTTAGAACTGACAGAAACGTAGGAGGAAAAGACTCTTTTCAAGTGATCTTTTCAGTTCGTCTTTGGATTTGTCTAGCTACCCTACATGTAGGGTTGCCAGACGGTCGGGATTCGTCGGGATTTTCCCGACTTTTCGCATATTTACAGAGTCCCGATTATTGAAGTAATTTAGGGGGAAATCCCGACTTTTTTCCATTTACTCTCTACACTATGAAAAATAAAAGCGCAGTAAAAAAATAATATAGAAAGTACAAGAAAATGCTATTTTCATATGTACTTGTTATGTACATTTGTAATTTTTCCGTCACTAATCTTTCATCTTTCAAGAAATGTAAATTTTGAACGAATTCAGCAACTTATCTAAAAGAATAGCTATTAACGTGGGCGAATTTGGTAGAAATTTCAAAAGTTATACAAATTTTAGATGCAGTGTCCTATGACATGTTGTGCATCGACTACTGCAATCTTCGAGCTATTTGTAAAGAATTGCCACGGATATTTATACCCTTGTTTCATGGCAGATGTTTGTCAGACATAGAAATGCTACAGCTAGACCCACCTTGAAGTATACCGATCGACTAAAAATCAGATTTAGTTATGTATAGCTCATTAGTTATAAAAAATGGTAGAGTTTTTTATCCAGAGAACAACTTTGCTCAATTTGACGAAAACCGGTACAGATTTAGATTTATATCCCATATATATGTTTCGTCCTAATTGGCCCTTAAGCCCTATAGAAGCTACACGGGGCAAAATCGGCCTTTTTGATATGTTTGAATCGAAACAAAATATATTTGGAACACCAATTTTTAAATATTTTATATTTCTTTGCAAATTTGAAAATCAATATAATATATTTGGAACGCATATATTATTATTTTTCAACAAATAATATTTACAAACTAATTTCTCAAATAAAATATGTGTTTAAGTACAAATAAAATTATTATTAAGAAAAAAAATATTTCCAAAACTTTTGCTGCCATTTTCGAATTTCAGTTTTAATTTCTTCTTGGTTTCGAATTATACCTCCCAGTTATGATACCATATGCAGCAATAACTCCTTTTTAAATCAATCATTTCAAATTTCTGAGTATTCCAAGCCATCATTAGTTGTCCATCCTCTAAGTACTTTATATTGATCTTAGATTTTACGATTTCAATTATTATTTTTACGAACATTAAACATTTCTAAAAATTTTAATTTGAATTACTGAAAAATTTAAAACAATTTATGAATTTTATGAATACTTAATGCAAATAAATATTTATTTCGGAAATAACAGTCACATTGGGATGCAAACAAATATTTCTTTAGAATAACATCTTCCCAAATACACAATTTTTGTGTGTACCAAATATTATATGTTTAGAGTGTACCATAAACATATATATATGTTTCAAGCTGAATATATTTGGGACAATATACTACAGAAGCGATTTTTTTCAGCGTGTCTAGTTTACATCCAACCGTTTTAAAGTAAAAGCGAATTTCGTGAAGAATAACACAAAGAAAGTATTTGTGGCAAACATAATATTGACCTATAGTGTATATAAGTTTTTAATATTCTTATGTTAGACTTTTATTGAAACTGTAATGAGTTTTTTTAAAATGCCAAAACCAATAAAATATTATCTTTTTATTTGTCCCGACAAATCCCGCTTTTAAGTCTCGGTTATCCCGACTTTTCGAATACGGTGTCTGGCAACCCTACCTACATGTGCCAATTTATGTCCGTTTTTCATTGGCTGCTTGCTCCTTGCCTAAATCAAAACTTGCATATGAACAGCATATACAGGGTGGTCCATATTAAACACACGATATTAATTATAAATAAAACAAAAAGTTTTCAGAGAATTATTATAATATACATATTTTATTATGATAGAAGGATCTATGACAATTATGAGCGAAACAAAATATCGGTCAAATGCTCAACACGTGTGACTCACAATAATCACCGTGCATTAAGGTTGGACCACCCTTTTAATATAAATATATAATTTTCCATCACTACTATACAGACAATATATGCAAATTCTACGAGAATTTGTAATGTCGTTCTTTTCCTAGAAAGTTCCGCTGCTTTGTAGTTGACCGGGATAACCCTATGCCCAGGTTCTTATATGCGGTGTATTCTAAACCAACCGAGGGCTGGTTGTGAATTTAGACATGTGGCCTCTAAAGAATTTATGGCAGTCTTGCAGCTGTCCGAGTAAATGACACCGCGTTTGCTGGTCACTATACGAGTATTGCGAGTAATTCATTTGCGACTTCCTACTTATATTTGTCCATTATATTGGCTTGACAGACACTACAGGTTATTTTTATTTTCAGTGTACTCCGCAGCCAACCTCCTGCTATTCTGTGAACAAATTCTTCTCTGGCACGTATCTTAGTGGTAATGTTCCTCTCGAAGGGGTACACCGTTTGTATAGCGTGACCCTTTCGAGGTTCCCTACTTTTTTAAAGAAAAAAACACACACGGCTACGTCTCAGATGGTCCATCCGTTGAGTCCAATTTTCGATGACACGTTCGAGCATTTCGACTGGTAACTGGTGAATGACACGCGTGATGTTTTGCTCCAAGACCTGAATCGAAGCGGGTTTGTCCGCGTAAACTTTAGACTTTACATATCCCCACAGGAAAAAGTCTAACGGTTTGATATCACACGATCTTGGTGGCCAATCGACCGGCCCAAAACGTGAAATTATCTGCTCACCGAAGTGTTCACTCAATAAATCCATTGATTGATACGATGTGTGGGAAGTGGCACCGTCTTGTTGAAACCAAATATCGCCGAGATCACGAGCGTCAATTTCAGGCATCAAATAGTCGGTTATCATGGCACGATAACGGTCGCCATTGACGGTTACGTTCTCACCTGCATCATGTTTTAAGGAATATGGACCGATGATTCCACCGGCCCACAAACCACACCAAACCGTTGTTTTTTCTGAATGAAGTGGCAGCTCTTGAATCTCTACAGGTTGCTCTTCGTCCCAAATGCGGCAATTTTGCTTGTTTACATACCCATTAAGCCAGAAATGGGCCTCATCGCTGAACAGAATTATCAAAATAACGACTCACTCGTGATCTGTCGAAAAAGGGTATTGAAAAAAGTATCACTACTTGGATCACCCGTTATATAGTCCACTCGGTCGGTTACCATAGCATTACATTGTGATATCCTCATGTTGTCACATTGATACAGTTCAATTATAATGCCGCTCTGGATGCAACTTCTCTCATCATTGATTTTATCCGGCAGTAGATGACGTAGGACTTGCAGAGGTTCAGTCCTTATAGCCCTTTAAGTTCCGAGTTTGAATATGCAGGAAGTTTTCCGTAACTTTGATAATTTGTTGGTAATGGATCGTTTTGTCAATTGCAGTCCACCAAACCACAATGCCGCACAACAGTATTTGGCGAACTACTGCTATATATGTTTATCCAATGGAGGATTTTTGAGGAAAGAGGCCCCAATGCGGACCTACATCTTGCCTGCAGGAATATAAGACGCCGTTGGCTCTCCGTACATGTGCCAGTATATTAAGTCTGAATGGCAATTTCCTATCTAGAATTATTCCAAGATATTTAGCTCTTCCAGAAAAGACTAGGATGTCTCTGACGTCGCTGGGGAATTTGCCAGTTACTGCGATTGTCACGTGGCCGCATATGCAGCAGAATCTAGCCACAACGATCTTTATATCTAACAGGATTCCATTCATCGCTAATTTCCAATTTAGTGAAGATAGTACTCCTCCTTGTGGGGTCTTTCAGCTTACAAACATTGTTAGGGTTATGGATCCAAGACTTGCTTTTATGTGTCTTCTGTTAAGCAGGCTTTGAAGTATTCTTATCAAGCTAATGTTCAGCCTTATATGTGAGAACGTCTTAACCGCATCAGAGTGAATGTGGTTACCATATCAAATTCCTTGAAATGTAGGGACAATTCGGTAGTGCCCACAGTTCGTGCAAGGCAGATTCTGTCGACTTTATCTTGGTGTAATGATGTTGGTTCTGCGATAGCAGTTTTTTATCCTATTGAAATAATCTAAAGGTCTTTCCAGGCCTTTTAATTGGAAAGGGGGACAGGTTTATTGGCCTGAAGTCCTTTGGCCTAGTGTGTAATATCATTCCCGCTTTGGGTATGAATACCACTTTGGTATCCATCCAGCGATTAGAGAATATATGAGAGCCTGATACAGCCTTCATAAATTTTGACTATCTTTACAACAGAGATAATCGGACTCCTATAGATGAAGTGACCTAAGATGTTTTTTGTTTTTACGAAGTGGCAGAAACATGTTTATAAAGGACCTTTCAAATGCTTGCCCTTCGTTCTCCTTTAAGATCCACGGTAGACAATTTCTGCTATTCATATCCAAATTTCGGCATTCTAGGTTTATTAGTTCGTTTTTTTAGATGCTACTGTTATGCTCCAGCCGTAGCTTAAGTGACTTTAAATTCCTGGAGCCCATATCCGCCAATCATAATAGATTTAAGGTAACTCCCTCGATGTGTTCGATTCTTTTGTAGTAAATGATATAACGGGTTTTCCAACAAGTGGTGTTATTTTGAATCACCCGGTATTTCGGTAGCAGTCACTTTTGAAGCTTTTATTCTTTGACACTTGACAAGTAGAAACTACGCCATATACGATCATCGAACGATACAAAATGATCAAAAAACGATCGAACAAAAAAACGATACGAACGATAAAAAGTCATCTTGACTGATGAGGCCCATTTCCTCCTCGGTGGCTACGTCAACAAGCAAAATTGTCGCATCTGGGGCTCGGAAGACCCAAGAGTGCCACACAAGCAACGAAACCATTGCTCTGTTACGGGAAAAGTTTCCGGAAAATGTTTGGACGCAAATGGGGTTTGCAACCGAAAATGATACACTGGATGTATACATCGATCATCAGACCGATACTCACTTACGGATCAGTTGTATGGTGGAAATCGGTAATGAAGAAATCACATCTCTCTCACCTAGCCAAAGTGCAAAGACTAATTTGCGTCGGGATAACGGGCGCCCTCAGATCTGCTCCACAAATGGCATTGGAGGCGATGCTGAACCTTCAACCAATCGATATATACATAAAGTGTACCGCAGCAAAAGTGACCCTTCGGCTAAGGGAATCAGGAATAGCCATCAATACCACACAAGGACACGGCTCAATCCTGGAAGACATGGGTATAATAGACAAAATCAATAGGACAACGGACTACTTGACACCACGAACAATTCAAGATAGAAACTTTAAAGTAACTTTTCCTAGCCGTGAAGATTGGGCATCAAATAGCGTTATAGAGGACGATGAGATCTCAATTTTCACGGACGGATCGAAAATGGAGACGGGCACGGGTTCGGGAGTATTTTCCGACACCCTCAATCTCAGAATATCCACCAGACTCCCAGATGAATGCACGGTCTTCCAGGCAGAGATCTATGCCATTAACATTGCCGCGAATCAGATTTTGGAACGGGATACTTCTCCGAAAAAATTCAAGATCTACGTCGACAGCATGGCAGCTCTCAAGGCCTTGAGCTCCAGAAATATTAACTCACGCTGCACAATGGACTGCTTTATAGCCCTAAACCATATTCAGACGCACGAAATCACGCTCTGCTGGGTGCCAGGACATAGCAACATACAGGGCAACGAATTAGCAGACGAATGTGCCAGGATAGGATCAGGTGCGCGAAACGAAACCGCGACTCTGGACGTGCAAATTCCGTTCGTGGAACTTAAAAACGAAATCGACGAACGCGGAGCAACACTAACCAGATCGAGGTGGGACACAGTACAAAACTGCAGGACTGCACGAACCCTTTGGCCATCCATTGATGTGAACCGTTCCAAAGAATTACTGTCCTTCAGGAAGACCAAACTTAGCATCCTCACAGGAGTCATCACAGGGCACTGCGTGATAGGCAATATGGCTGCACGCATGAAGACTTCTGTAGAAGTTGCTTAGATGAAGAAGAGGAGGAGTCAGTACAGCACCTGCTATGTTCATGCAAAGGACTGCAAGAGTACCGTTTGGCCTTTTTAGGGCACAGGCTCTTCGTAAACCTAGACGATCTAGCAGATGCACCGCTCAAATCCCTTCTCAAATTCATCAGTAAAGCCACGAGGACAAACGAGAACAACTAGATCTTCTTCTTCCCCTTCCTAAATCGCCCCTCCCTCTTCCGAAACCTTTTCTCCATCTTCCTAATCTGTCAACCTCCAATTATTTCTTCTATCCTTCCTTTCTACCTAATGGGAAACACAATGGACCGAACTGTCGGCCCCGAGTGAACTCGTCAGTTGTATTCTGACGGGCGTCCCTTTCAACCTAACCTAACCTTCCGGACCGTGTTATCTCTAGAAGAGGTGTTCACAATTGGCCACCGAGATCTTGTGATTTAACACCTTGCCACTTCTTCCTTTGGGGCCACGTGAAAGATAAGGTCTACGCCAACAGCCCAGCGTCGATTCAAGACCTCAAAGACAGAATTCGTGAGGCTATCGAGGACATAGGGCAGCCACTTTGAGATTTGGTTATGGAAAATTTCATGAAAAGGCTATGGTCCTGTAAGCGTGGTCGTGGTGGCCATTTGGTTGATGTTGTTTTTCGGCATAACTTCCTCTTTATTATGAAATAAACATCATTTATTTCAAAAAATTGAATTTTTCTTTCAATACCAAAATAACACCTCTTGTTGGAAAACCCTTTATAAGTATACTCGTACATGGAAAAAAACTCCCTTAAACAGAGCAAAATGTAAATAAAATCCTTTTTTTTTGTGAAAATATTTTATATTTAAGTACCGAAAAAATGTTTGAATATCTATTTTATCTCTAGGGTATTAATTTCCTATAATATGAGGCTGTTAATATTCCTCTTATATGAGGACACCAGTGCGTAGATTTTTCCTAAGATTGTCACAGATATAGTTTTTTTTGTTGGCATTTTATACAACCTGTTCGAAAGGAAATATCAAAAATATATATTGATGAAATGTGACCAAGTTTGACCAACGGCGATCTTATCCTTAGGAGCAATTGCAATTAGCGAAGGACTTATCCTTCCCCAAAAATAGATCTGTAACATTTGTTTTTTTCTCCTGTCTTGAACCCTACACATCTCTAAAACGTACGAATATCCATAATTTCATTTCTGCTTCTAAACATTATAAAGGACAATATAAAAAGTGTACAATTGGAATCTCTGTCTTCCGTCTGCCGGCAAAATGCCCAAAATACTTCATTGACTTACGCCCGGAAATGACATAAAGGAAATGTAATACAAGTTGCTGTGGGAAAACTAAGGTTAGCCATTATATCGACACTTTAAAAAGCCAAAACACAAACAAGTTGTATTTTCTAGATTTGCCTTAAATCTTTTGAAATAAAAAATCGCCCTAATTTTGCACAGGTGAACAACGAAAAAATATGTTTCTTTTTCTACGCAATCTTATCATTCATTCCTTCAGTCATTTACCTTTTCCCTACTGCTATTGTCAAAGAGAAAAAATGTAGAGGACTCCTTCACTGTCAAGCAACAACAACATAAAACGAAAAGAATCGAAACGATGTGATTCCAAAGGATACCATAGATACATTTATAGGTTGAAAGCAAAAAAAAGCATCCTTTGGTAAACAATACACACAACGGCAGCAACAAAAACAAAGGACATGAGAAAAACAACAACAGCAATAATAACAGAAAAGACGAAGAAGTAAAAGGTATCATCTATCAACTTTTACCACAATCAAACCACCCTTAAATAAAACTACCAGTGTTTTGGCATACATACCCAAAGAAACACACGCACACGAACACTGAATATCCTTATGACTAGCTGTATGTGTGTCTGAATATGTAGGGGTAGATGTATGCTTTATCAAGGAAGACTACTACTCTACTCTACAAGAACAATGTTGTTAAAGGGAAACGTTTATTTGTTGTAGGACTAGTGAAGCCTACACAATCATATCGGGGCAATTCATAGCTGATACTCACTTTACACATCCATCCACGCAGTCACACAAATATCCACTCACCGCTATAGTGCTGCAAAAACACGTCCTTCCTCAAGCACTCAGACACGTCGATATGATACATTCATCCGTACGGTGCGTACTCTGTATTGAATATTTGTACATTAGGGCGTACCTCTTTATGTTTTATGTATGTTTGCCACAAATCCAATTTGAGATATTTGAAGTTATTCGAAGGAAAGACAAAATTCTGTCGCATCCTACTATTTGACAACCTACCCCACCGTATCAGAGCAGAATTAGAAGAAATATTGTCAGTTTTTTTTAGCGCTTAATGATATAGGTAGGGCTATATCCAGTTGGACCGATTTTCTTGAAATAAAATAACACCCGTTTTTGGTTCACTAAATTTATATGTTATTTAAATTTTATAAAGATATGTTGAAAAATGCGGATTTTATAGCGCTTAGATGCAAAATCGGGATATATATACGGGTGATCCAAGTAGATATACTTTTTTCAATAGCTTTTTTTTTTGACAGGTCACGTGTGAGTCGTGTCATGCTATTTTAGTTTATTATAGTTTGGCATTTCATCATGGAAAGACTTACGCCTGAACAACGTTTAAAATTGGTTAAATTTATTACGAACCAGTAAGGAAAGTCTAAAGTCGGGCGGTGCCGACTATATAATACCCTACACCACTCTCGTAATATTGAATAACTCTGATATATAAATTTTGTAATTCATGTATAAATTGTTTACATAAATTTACTTTTGGGACAGTTTATACTTAAATAATACCCTGGGTATAAAAATGATTGGATTTAAAGAGCCAAATCGGATGAAACATATATATGGGAGCTATAGCTAAATCTTTACCGATTTTCTTCAAATTCGGCAATGTTGGTTCATGGATCAAGAAACTCTACCATTCTAAATTTCAAAACGATTGGATGTAAAATACAGTTTTTATAGGACTAAATGGCCAAATCGGACGAAACATATATATGGGAGCTATAGCTAAATCTTAACCGATTTTCTTCAAACTCGGTAGTGTTGGTTCATGGATCAAGAAACTCTACCATTCTAATTTCAAAACGATCGGATGTAAAATACAGCTTCTATACGACTAAAGGGCCAAATCGGACGAAACATATATATGGGAGCTATAGCTAAATCTTAACCGATTTTCTTCAAATTCGGCAATGTTGATTCATGGATCAAGAAACTCTACCATTCTAAATTTCAAAACGATTGGATGTAAAATACAGCTTCTATAGGACTAAAGGGCCAAATCGGACGAAATATATATATGGGAGCTATATCTAAATCTGAACCGATTTCAACCAAATTCAATAGCGATCTTAACAGCCGCGAAATACTCTAAACTGCAAAATTTCAGAACGATCGGATTGAAATTGCGACCTGTAGTCGACGAACAACTTTACATGGACAGACGGACAGACATCGTTAAATCGACTCAGCTAGTGATTCTGAGTCGATCGGTATACTTTAAGGTGGTCTAGCTGTCTTATTTGCAGGTGTTACAAACATCTGCCGTGAAACAAACTTATAATACCCTGTACCACAGTGTGGTGTAGGGTATAAAAATCAGGTTCTGTGAGGAATGTGTTTCGTGCACTTCGCTCAACTTATGGTCAACATAATCAGCCTACTGAGCGTACTATTCGCAACACCATCACACATCTTGAGACCCAGCATTCATTATATTCGACCGAATAGACCACGTCCAGTAGGCAGCAAAGAAAATGTAGCGGCTGAGAGTGTACACGAAGACCGTGGAGAGTCGATTCGGCACCGTTCGTAGCAACTCGGACTGAAATATGGAACGACTTGGCGCATTTTAAGTCGAGATCTTAAATTGAAAGCATACAAAATATAGCTTGTGCAAGAAGTGAAGCCGCCCGACCTTCCCAAGCGACATCGCTTCGCTCTATGGGCTCTTGAAAAGTTCCAAGAAGATCCGACGTTTTTGAGCCAAAGTGGCTGCCCTATGTCCTGGATAGCCTCACGAATTCTATCTTTGAGGTCTTGAATCGACGCTGGGCTGTTGGCGTAGACCTTATCTTTCACGTGGCCCCAAAGGAAGAAGTCGCAAGGTGGTAAATCACAAGATCTCGGTGGACAATTGTGATCACCTCTTTGGGAGATAACACGGTCCGGAAATTTTTCCCGTAACAGAGCAATGGTTTCGTTGCTTGTGTGGCACGTAGCGCCGTCTTGTTGAAAGTAAACGTTGTCCAGATGAATACCATCCAACTCCGACCATAAAAAATCATTAATCATCTCTCGATAGCGCCATCCATGTTGATCCAACCTCATTTTCGAAAAAGTAAGGTCCAATGACCCCGCCGGACCATAAACCGCACCAAACAGTCACACGTTGAGGATGTAGAGGCTTCTCAACAATAACTCTTGGGATTTCCGAGCCCCAGATGCGACAATTTTGCTTGTTGACGTAGCCACCGAGGTGAGGTGGAAATGGGCCTCATCAGTCAAGATGATTTTTCGATTATTTTCGATTTTTCGAATTTTATTAATTTCAATGCTTTGTTGAATCGTGTATCGTTCCATTTTTAGTAATGGCATAGTTTCTATTTGTCAAATGTCAAAGAATAAAAACTTCAAAAGTGTCAGCTACCGAAATACCGGGTGATTAAAAATAACACCTCTTGTTGGAAAACCCTGTATTTTCTGGTATTAAGCTTTTTGTACAAACTGGTACCTTTGTGTGTGAGGTACAAAAAGGAGCGCCGCAACTTATTCTCAAGATGAAACAGATAAACTATTATTAAGTGTGGAATTACAGAAAATTTGGATGAGTAGTATAGAAGTTTGCAAACAGAAACCATTATGCAGGTTACTCTGAACAAATTGGCCCGATGGGCCAGAAGTAGTGGTTTTAGTTTTAACACAAACATGACAGAATTGGTTCTCTTCACTAGGAAGTGGAAGGTTCCACTTGTAGTCCACTCAGCTAAATGGAAATACTGGAGTCTTTTCTGAATGTGCAATATTCTTAGGTACAATCCTAGGCAAGAAATTGCCCTTCAGCGCAATGGTAACCGATCGAGTGGACTACATACCGACGGTATACACCAATGAAGGAATTCGTCAAGTAGCTGAGTCGCAACAAAGTGTTCAACACTGGCATTGTCATTTACTCGGACAGAAAGGATGCCATCAATTATCTGAGCCACATCCCTACATTTTAAAAGAACCCAAAGAATGAGAAAAATTTATCCACCGTTCCCTCATCTCTCCCCGAAACTACCAAATTCCATTTCTCATTATTCGCAAAGTGAGGGAATTCTTTAGTCGGTTCACTCGAATAAAATGTTCATTCTGTTTATACCTGACACCACCTTACATTTCATATCTGCGCGCTATAGAAGTCGTACTTTACTTCCGGGCATTATCAGCTGTATGTCCAGTAGTCGTTTACTCAAAGCGGGACAGTCGCATATCACGTGCTCAATGCTCTCCATCTCCTCCTCATCTCCACAGCTTCTGCAGAAGTCATTGGATTTGTCTAGCTACCCTACAGATGCCAATTTCTGTCCATCTTTCATTGGACTGCCTGATTGCCTCTTGCCTAAGCCAAAGCTTGTACGTGGATAGTGGCGCACCAATACATGCAAATTCTTTGAGAACTTATAATGTCATCCTTTTCCTAGCAAGTTCATTGGGTCGGGGAACTTCCCCGGGATATCCTTATGCCCAGGCATCCATAAAAGGTGTATGTTAAACTACTCAGCCATCTCGTTAAGAGATCTGCGGCAGTCGAGGGCTGTTTGTGAATTTAGGGATTTTGCCTCCAGAGAATTCATCCTAGTAAAGAGAACCAATTCTGTTTTGTTTGGGTTTACGCCCAAACCGCTGCTTCTGGCCTAATTGGCTAATTTGTTCAGAGCCACCTGTAGGATATCTCTGAGGACGTTTACGAATTTGCCACTCACTTTGCAGCCACAACGTTCTAGATCTAGCAGGATTTCATTCACCGCTAGGTTCCAAATTAGTGGAGACAGTACTCCTCCGTGTGGGGTCCCTCTGTTTACAAACCTTGTTAGAGTTGTGGACCCAAGACATGCTGTTATGCGTCTTCTGTTGAGCAGACTTTGAATTAGTCTAATCAAACTAGAGTTAACTTTTAGGTGAGACAGTGCCGCAATTACTGCATCTGAGTGAATGTTGTTAAAAGCCCCTTCTATGTCAAGAAATGCCACCATGGTGAATTCCTTGAAATGCAGGGACGATTCGATAGTGCTCACAAGTTCGTGCAGAGCTGGAGTGATGCCGTCTGGCCCAGGTGACTTGAAGGGCTCAAAGCTGTTAATAGCCCAGCTTATGCTGGATCTCTCAGTCAACAAGCTAGCGACGCTAGCAGTTCACTCGCACTCTTAATGGTCTTGCTGATCCTCGGGTTCTGTTGGGGTGTTCCCCGGGAAATGTGTGTCGAGTAGTACTTTAGGCGACTGCTCGCTGTTTTTTGTCCAGTTATTTACCTCATCCTGCAAATAACCCACTGTGCAGGGTAAAGCGGATAGTATCTTCCGCAGCCTTGTGGCGTCGAGGACCTTTTCCACTTCGCCACAGAAGGTATACCAAGAGCGTCTTTGCGTCTTCCCAAGCTCCTTCTTACATATCTTGAGTTGCTCTTTATAGGCATCCCAATCATTAGCGACCCCAGGAGATTTCGCCCTGTTGAATAGTTTGTTGCAGATCTTTTTCCAAGCCGTTAGCTCAGAAGTCCACCATTGAGGTTTAGTGTTACCCTTGTACCTTGTTTTTGGACAGGCTTCTTCAAGGGAACCATTGAATGATGTGGTGATATGCTCGACCTGATTATCCAGGCCGGCTTTGTCATTCGGTTCATACAGAGGTTTAGAGATTAGGACTTTTTTGAAATTCTTCTCATACAGGAGCCACATTGTTTTCCTCACATTTCTGTGAACGGCACGCGCTTTTTCAGCTTTGAACTCTATATTATGGTGATCTGCGAATTAGTAGTCGTCCAGTTCATCCCACCCAAAAAAATTTGTCTGACAGCCGTTCAATGGCAAACGTTACGTTGAGCACTTCTTATCTGTCTTATATTGTTAAGGTCGGCTTATTGCCTATGATACAATAGTTAGAATAAAGTCACGATGCGAATCACCCCTACTGTTTATATCCGTACTACACCAGATAGTATGATGAGCTTTCGTGTCTGTGCCAATAATCAGCTAGAGCTCGTCAGACGTTACTTCTTCTACTACTTCCCTGAAGACATTTGTCGGTACTACAGCTTCATAAGGAAAGTAACTGGAGACTACTCAAAATATCCGATTCCAGACTAGCAGCCGTTTGGTCTTTACCACTTAGATTATTCTGGAGAAATATACTTAGATCTTCCCTGGCCAAAATGCAGGTTCTTGAATTGTCTTCTCAGTTGGCCATTAGCAGTTTAATGTTGGGTGTCCTGATACCGCACACCCTGCCTCCCACTGTGTAGGGCTCCTGTATCAGGTCGATGTCTACTGCATCTGTGGACAGTAAAGAGCCTCTGAGGTAGCTTTTGCGTGATGGAGGTTAATCTGTAGAATTCTTATCAAGAGTGGTAAACGACAGATTAACATCAACCCCGATGGTGTTGGTGTTATCGAACTCTTCATCCGTATCATCGAGGAGCATGTCCCCGCCAGATGCGTCAAAGAGTCCGTAGACTCCCCTCAGCCCCTCAGTGTCCCAAGTAGTGCTTTCGTCCTCAGAGTAGGACGTTACGGATCTTCTGTTAGAGTTGGAGGCACCAGAAATAATGGGCATGAGTGCCTGCGCACTTCCAAAAAGAAGTGTATCAACCACGGTGGACGACTCGCCTTCAGCAGTGGGAGCTATATCCCGCTTGTATAACTTCAAGACTATAGTCTCGAAACCATATGCATGGTTGCATTTGTACCTTGTAAATATATGGGACGTTGATTCATGAAAGAAAAATACTAATCCGCCCTATTGTACATCAACGAATGTAAGTATGTAAGTACGTTGTGTTTGCTTGGTGAGTTTTTTGTTTTTGTTTCGTTCAAGTTCTTCTTATTGATGATATATTTTTGTCGGTTTTTGTTTGGCTTCCTTATTTACAGTGTACACGTTTGGTGTCAATAGAACTTCGTCGGTCTGAACGTTTGTTGGTCCGTCCGTCCGTCTGTTCGTCTGTCCCCAAGTGTGTAAATGCGAGTATGTTGTTGTTTGGTGGAGCTGCGAGCATAAGTGTATGTATGTGTGTCTGGAGTGTGAGTCGCTGTATGTGTGTCGCTTGTAATATTTACTTTATCACATGAAGTAAACATAATTTCATTGCTGTCTGGTTTGTTGATGTTTTTCTTCGTTTGTTTGCATTTCTCTTGGCAAGACGAGAATCACACTGTGAGAGAGAAAGCTGTATTGAGCAAGAGTGAGGGAGTGGGTGAAAGAGACGTTATGTTTAATAGAGAGAGAGAGTTATTTATAAGGGGTGAATAGAAATTAGGGCCTTTAAGTGTGTGGGGCCACTTTGTGGCCTATACTATGAAACAATAATAGTTCCAATAGCTATACATTAGGGCGGGTTGATTTTTTTTTTGTAAATCGTATAGCAAAAACCTAAACTACACAAAATTCTAATACAATTCTCCGAAGAAACCATGTATCTAAAATAAAATCCTAATCCGCGCCTCTCGACTTGAAAATTTATATGCCAGCCTTTTCCAAAAAAAATAAATGTTACACAAAATTGCTTTTTCCAAAAAGAAATCGAATTTTCTGAATAAAATTGTTAAGTAAGGTAGTTCTTTTGCACTTTATATCTTTTCTAAACTCAAAATTATTTTTCATTAAAAAAATTATTCACCCAAGTAAAAAAGTTTGTATATAATTTAATATTTAATATTTTTATAAGGAACATAGATAAAAATCCACTCAAAAAATTGTTTTCAGTATATATAAAATAACCTTCTTTTGTTTCGATAAACAATTCTTATTTTATAATGCAAATAAAAACGTGAAACGTGTTCTAACTATTTTTTATATAGAACGCAAATCAGAGGGGTTCAACTGCTTTTTTGATAATTAAATATTTTAGTCAGTCTCAAGACAAAACCTTACTATAACAAGTAAGAAAGTTTCAGTCGGGTAAACCGACTAAGGTATACCCTCACTTTGTGAGTACTGTAATATGAAATACACTAATGAATCTGCCAGTTTGTATGGCAGGTACAAGAGGGGGTTTAACAAATACTCCTATTTTTCGCTAAACATTAAACTTCAAATATATTGCACTGTATCGAATTGTAAGCGTTTATATGCAGAACAGTATATTAAAGTTATGATCTATTAAATTTTGGTATGATTTGGCCATTTTGTGTTGGAGGTACTAAAAGGAGCTCGTTGATATCGCCTATTTTCCATAGGGCTATATGTACTTTAAAAATATTGTACTGTTCAACATTTTGTTGTATTTTTGTGCATTGGCACCCACGCTTTAAGCTCCTACCTTTTGGTATAAAACGGTACATTTGTGTGGTAGGTACTAAAAGGGGCGTAGCAATAACCCCCGTTTTTCACTGGACTGTAGGCACTATTAAAGCATTACACTGTACAAAATTTCAAGTATTTTTGTGCACTGGTATTAAAGTTATAAGCTGTTAAATGTTTGTGCAAAATGGTCGATTTTGTGTGGGACGTACCAAAAGAGGCGTGGCAACTTCGCCCGTTTTTCACTAGATTGTAGGTACTATGAAACCATTACACTGTACAAAATTTCAAGTCTTTTTATGCATAGCTATTCAAGTTATGTGTAGAATTTCAGAGGATTCAAATAAGTAGTATAGAAGTTATTAAATAATCAATATTTCAATTAATATTAAAACTTTGTGGAGAAGGTACTAGAAGGAGTGGACCAATATGGCCCATCTTCGAACTTAGCAGGAGACAGAAAAAAATATTATCACATACCAAATTTGAAGTCAATCGATTACTCCTTTGGAGAGTTATCGTGTGCACCAGCCAGCAGACAGACATACGACCGACGGACAGTGCTCATTCGACTTAAAACGACCTAATACGGGTATCCGCCAAACATACTTAGGGTCTTATGTCATTCCTTCGATGTGTTACACTTTTGGCCCGTAGCAAATTATATATACCCTCGTATCACTAAAGTGGAGGTATAATAAAATATAATATATTTCAAAAAAAGAAAATAATTTTAGTGAAAGAAGAGGAAAACAGTTTTCAAGTCGAGAGGCGCGGATTAGGGTTTGATTTTAGACCCATGGTTTCTTCGGAGAATTTTCTTAGAATTTAATGTAGATTAAGTTTTTGCTATACGATTTTTATTTTTTTTTTCATCCATCAACCCGCCCTACTATACATACATATACTTTATAATGCATTTGGTCCCATCCCAGGAAACAATTTCTTCCGAAGTCGGTCAGAAACTCTGCAAGATGTCAATTTCAGTTAGACATCGTTCAGAAAACCGTGGGGCTGTTGACAAGAACTCGGAAAGATTTGTCTTGGGAAATTCGTTCGAGTTCTGAACAAAAATCTGTGGGAAATTCTGAAGCATTTTTCGACAAGTCTTATGGTGTTTTCTTTTCTAGAAAAAGTTGTTGCCACGTCAGAGAGCAGCATTTTAATAGTGTCGCCTACACCTTCATGTACCGCTGCATTTTTTATGGTTAGAATCGAAAACAAAAATGCAAAAAACTAGCCTTTTAGATCACTAAAAAAACTAAAAACAAAGAATACCCCACGGCGCCGTCTAAATAAAGCATCCGTCCAAACATCATTAGAAAAAAGCACGCACGTACATACACGGGTATTTAGGCTCTTCGCTTGACGCTGAAAAATCATCTGTTTGGTAAGGCAGTGTCCACCCCTTCGATTAAAGACAGGGCTGAAAAGTTGCATTATTGCACCGTCCAAGTGAGACATTTTTTACAAAAGAAAACAAAAAAGGCATTTTTGCGGCGAAAGGCAGAAATAATGTAGCATTTTTTTGGGCAAAAGAAAACGCCTTTAATGAAGTCGGCCTTAAGTCTAACAAAACTGTCGAAATGGTCCGACTTGTCCGACCGTTTTATGACTATCTGTCCGATTTATCGTATCAATTTCAAAAGGAAGTCAAACATCCGAAAATGGTCCGATTTGTCCGACCGGTTTCTGACCATTTGTCTGATTTGAAGGACGAATTTCGGAGGGAAGTCGGATCAAACATCCGAAAATAGTCCGAATTCTCCGACATTTTTCTGATTATTTCTTCGATTTGTCGGACTAATGATCCGATTTTTCTGTAGAATAAAAAAATGGTTTTTAAATAATTTAAAAATTTGTTTTTACCCGAAAAAACGGTATCCATTGCCTCAAAAATGCTCACAAAGTCATAATCATGATTATGTATAAGTACCTGTTAGTAAAATATTGAAAAAAAGTATACGTATAAAACAGAACATTATAGAACAGAACATAACATTTTTGCGATTGTTAAGGCACTGGATGCACTTTTTTAGGGTAAGATGATTCCGCATTTTTTTCTCCGATACAATATCTACAACTTTACCGAGAAAATAATATAGAAAAAGTGCTAAAAATCCACCAAATTGTATGGCCATGAGCAAAATAAATCCTATGGCCATTAAATTATTTATTAGGCCAACATGACTAAACGAATGATGCAGAATTTCTTATTTTTGGGGCTACTTTGACGTCCAATTCTCAGAATTGAGTCCCAAATCAATGAGCTGCAAAATGTTGTACTGTGTAATATAATATAATATCATTTATATGACTACCACGAATGGCTTGAAATGTTTGGCACAATTTTGCCTTCCTAAGAAAGAAAGTTACATCTCCATCACAACAAAAACCTAACCTAAAGGCGTGGATGTTAAAAAACGTAAAAGCTAAATATGTATCTCAGAACTACTAAAATGGAGATGTGAATTTATTTCTTAGGAGGGCAGTATTTGTATTTGACATTCTCTTTCAGGCCGAAGTCAAACTGATTCCCAATGAAAATAACCTCTAAAAATTAGATTTTTTTATAAAATTGTCAATATTTTTTATTTATTTACTTATTTATTTATATGAATTATAATACTAAGTAAATTTATATTCTAATTTATGGTCCAGAGAAATGCCGGGTTACAAAGACCATGTGGCTCGATTTTACAGCGACAGACCAATGCCTCTGGTGGGAATCGAACTCACGACCCCGAAACTCATGGACGATCACGCTACCTACTCACCTACTGGAGTGGCCGTCAATATTTGTATCTTTTCTCCTATATTGAACATTAGACAGTAAAGCGTGAGACATTTTTTTATCAAACATCAAACATTTACATCATCATCAAACATTTTACAAAAAATTCCAATATGCAGGTAATGTATCATGTTTTTAATTTTTACTTAATTTTTAAATAAATCGGAAATAATTACCACAAATTTGGTCAGGCTTTATCGTTGCATTGATAGTTATAAAATGGTTGATCACTAGATTTAATTTTAAGAACATAAAATATTTATTTCGTTGTTGATCTCAAATGGTTTAAAGCAAATTGATTGTCATAAAAATTATCCTAAACACATTAGTAAACCTCAAAACCAACTATTTTTTTGATAATTTCAAATTTCTTTAAATTTATTATTACATAGAAAATGTTATTAAAGTTAAGATGTAACTTAGATCGCATAGTGAACATTTTAATCAAGTCTTCAGCCTGTCTTGCAGGCAGTAACAAACCGGGAATGCAAAAAAAAAGTTCGTACATTGCTGATGTTCAAGATAATACTCGTATCCAACTGGGAAATTTGTAAAATCCATAAAGATGGTACCCTATGAACAGTTTCTGAATATAGAATACAAAGAACTCTTCGACATTTATGATGTTCTCCTTCAAGGCAGGTAGTTAATCAGCTACGAGGAGACATATTTAAGATGACGGGCTTAACACTTTCTTGTGTGGGTCAGAAAAAATAATTAAGAATTCTAGTATATTCGTCTCAACCGAACGTTATAGAGTATTGGGAATAGATTATTGGAAATTGTTTAGAAGTCTAGGACTTGAATAAATATATTTAAGAGTAACCTAGGTTTTGCAGAATTTTAGTATAAATTACACAAACTGCAAATTGTTAGACAAATTGAGTGGGAAATCTGTTATTTATGCGATAAAGTAGCAAATTATAAGGCGACCTATATTTGATTTCTTTTTCAAAACATGTCCTATCTGTATGGAAAATTTTCGTTATGAAGAATTTATGTGCACATGCAAAATTAAAATGTAAAAATTCAGCTTAACTGGCTGGAAGATGAGAAATTTATGGTCTAAAATTAGCATCTTCTAGAGTGACTTCTATAGGTGTAGCAAAACATTAATCGATATGGCTAATTTACAATTCCAAAATTACCTGAAACAATAAGAAAAATAGCTGCCAAATTTGATCCACATAGCTACGGGCTGTAGCCTGATTTCAGCAGACAAGGCCAAATCGTCTTTTAGGATAATCAAAAGTATGTTTATGTATATGTATAGAAATGATAACTAGATTCTTCTTTTATGGTCGGAAGCATCACAAACATTTGTCAATGAAATTATCTATATTTCTTATAATCTACCTGATCTTCACAGCGATAGAAGTGATCCGCATTATTCACTGTGCCCTGAAAAATGGATATACGGATTTCACATATGCTACAGGTAGAAAATGTCATTGTACTAAAAGTAACGTGAACATCCTTTTTCAATGAATCTTCCTTCGATTTCACAATAAGTCTATTTCTTGACAGTGGCACAATGCGGCATGAGTTTTTTGCAGGAAGTGCAATTGTATTTACGATATATTCTTCAAATAAAATTCTTCAGGTTTTAAACAATTTTTTTATTTGAAAGTTTATAAATCTGTATTAAAATCTAATTAGCCAAAGGACATAAAAAGTCATTGACTACTAAAGTATGTAATTTATTGTAATAAGATAATATGTAACAATGACGGACAATCAATATCCAAAGGTAAAATTTTTTGATTTTCTTAAAATATCGATAAAATTAAAATTTTAGATTATTGCAACAAAATCATAAAAAAATCCAAAGCAGACAATATTTTCCAGTTTTATTGTAAAGTAAATTGTTTACGAAGTTAGTCATATCCGAACATCTATGGATAAATCAATAAGTTATAGTCATTTAAGCAAATCTTCTCCATCCATTGAAATTTTAAATTTCTCTCCTAAAAAAGCATTTGAAGCAAATATAAAATGTTTCAGCCGAATGGCAGTACTACTAAGTAGATAATATATTATCCCGTTTTAAATTTATGGACAATTCTACAAAAGCAAACGGTCACATTGATTTTGAAATTAGAAAAAACTTTTAATATTTTCTATAAGAGGTTTAATTTTGACATTTAAAACCAGTAAGGAAAGGATAACAATGAAGTATCAATGTATACTTCAACTAAAAATTGTTTACACAATTTACATTTGGTACGTTACTGCCTCTCTAGCCAAATCGGACGAAACATATATATGGGAGCTATATTTATATATAGCTGAAACACTACCATGCTAAAATTTTGAAAACGATTGAATGTAAACGACAGCTTTTATAAGGCTAAAGGGTCAGATCTGACGAATCATATATATGGAAGCTATATTTAAATCTGAACCGATTTTCTTCAGATTAAGCAATGTTCGTCCGTAGATCAAGAAACTCTACCGTGCTGAATTTCAAAACAATTGCACAGTATTTTACACTGCTTCTATATGGGAGTTATATCTAAATTTGAACCAATTTCAACAAATTTCCATACGGCATGATCGGAAATTCCAAATGTCAGCATGATCGGAGTGAAATTGCTACCTGTACTCAACGAACAAAATAGGATGGACAGACATGGTTAAATCGACTCAGCTAGTTATTCTGAGTCGATCGGTGTACCTTATGTTTCTACATCTGCCATGAAACAAACATTTAATACACTGTAGCATTTTATTAATGTAATTTAAAGCCAGTAGGCAAATTAAAGGTAAATCACAAAATTCTTCAAAAATAACTGGTTTACGCTATTAATTTGACTGTAGGTTTGATACTTAAAGTTTCTACTACAGGTAATCATGGGATATTTATTTGGCTGCCATTAATTACACATCTTAACAAAAAAATGTTTTTTGTTGCATCGACCCAGTGTTTAGCTTCCGATTTTGATATATGTATCAGATTCTGATATCATTTGATATATGTATCAGATAATACACTTCTCAGCCTAAAAGTTGGTTTCTGTGAATTGATTCTAGTTCTCGCGACAAACAGTGACAGTCAAAAATAGAAAGGCTGAACCACAAATTTTACCACAACTCGAGAATCATTTATCCGGATTGGTTCAGGAAAGCTTTAAAGAATCTAAAATTAAGTAGACTTTAACTTCTTCTAATGTTATTATTTCATCGGTTTCGAGGATATCCTGCAAATAATCCTGCTTATGAGAAAATTTTAATAATTTTTTTAAAAAAGCGTTATAAAAACATCGAAAAATTCGCAATTATTATTTTTTTGTCATTTTATCGTAAAGACTGATCAGTCATGAACACTCAAATGAGACAATTCCGCAGTAAAATCGCAAGAAATTGCTGGCGCGAAAAAAAAACATAAAAAATATAATAAAATCGCCAAAAATTAGTTTGTTTCATTTTTTGAAAACTAGCATCCTAACGAAGAAACAATTGCTATTTGCAAAAATTACTTGGATAAATGTATAAATTATGACCATACGGTAAAAATAGGGAAATTAAAAAAAAAGTTTTTCAATATTTTTATTTTGGCATTTTTCGTTGATTGGTTTGCTTTTTAGACTATTTCAATTCAAATTTTATAAAATTATATAAACAATTGTGTTGAATCGTCATACCACATTTAGATTTCTATAAATAATAAAATAACAAAATAACCATCAATGTAAAATTAAAAAGTTCTAAAAAACAAACTTATTAACGTAGAATGCTAAAATTTGGATATGAATAGCAGAACAGTAAGATCCGCAAATTATATTTTTTTCAAATTTTTCTACCGTGGATCTTAAAGGATAATGAAGGACTAAAATTTGCAAGGCCATTTTGGCTACTTTTTAGTTCCACTTTCTAAGAACGTCTTACTAGGACTTTCAGAAAAATAACAAAAAAAATTTAAATAATTATATCCTAAAAAAAATTTATGTCGTTTTAGACGCGAACTCGACCACTTTCTAGTTCTACTTTCTAAGAACGTCTTACTAGGACTTTCAGAAAAATAACAAAAAATTTTAAATAATTATATCCTAAAAAAATTTTATGTCGTTTTAGACGCGCACTCGACCAGAAAATAAAAAAACTGAGTACACAGTTTTGTTTTGTTTCTAGTCATCTTTCAATTTTGTCGCATCGTGTAATAATAAGCAAATAAAATTCAAATAGGCGTGGTTTTCTTCGTTATTTATTTTTAGTGATTTTTTTAAAGACCAATATTTTCTAATTGTTTTAAAGACAGTCTAAAATAAGTAAGAAAGTTTCAATCGGGTAAACCGACTGAGGTATACCCTTACTTTGTGAGTAATGTATAATTGAAAATTACAGGAATTATTCTGTCAATTTGTGTGGGAGGTACCAGAAGGGGTTTAACAAATACACCTATTTTTCGCTGAACTGTGGATACTTTAAATACATTGCACTGTGCCGAACTATAAGCATTTATGTGCCCTTGTATATTAACATTGTGAAATATTAAATTGTGCTATGATTTGGCCTTTTTGTGTGGGAGATACAAAAAGGGGCGTGGTGATAACGCCCAGTTTTCACAGGACTATAGGCACTATAAAAGCATTACACTGTACAATTTTAACATAGAATATGCACCAGTCTCTCACAAATCACAAAACTGTTATTGGTTTTTTGGGGACTCAATTTTTGTAAAATTTATGGAAGAAGTAATAAAGCATATCTGGCAATTTTTTAAATATTGCTTCTATTTCTGCAAAACACTGCCTGTGATTCTTTACAAAGGGAATTTAAAATCATATGTGCAGAACATAAATAGCCAGACCTGCCTTAGTATTTTCCAAGAGTGGTTAAAAAACGATTTGGTTCCCTGGAAGGTAAAAATAATATTTCCATCATACGGTTAGTTGCAGAAAGATGACTATTGTTCTTAAAAAATATTATATTCAGACAAATCGCGCCCAGCGAATTTTTCACTCTTCGAAGCACTTCTGCTACTAGCTTATTGGAATGGTCATGAATACTTATAGGCATGCGTCCTTTATCTCCTAAATCGTAGCAAATTTCCGTTCTTTGAAGTTCAACAATAGGTCTTATTTATTTGGGAACACGAAAAAGTCACAGACGGTCATGTTGTCACCAGTTATGACCCCGTGAGATCAATAGCAAAAAAAATCATATCTGTCAACACCAAACTAAGATACTCGAAACGACTGATAATGTTATCATAGCAATATAACAAAATAAAAAACGTATAACCTGATACAAAATATTTATTTAATAAAAACGTTTTTGAACCTTCCTGAACATTTAGATTTTTTTGATATAGCCGATTATTCCAAGCAACCGCAGATATATTTGTGCGATACTTTATCACGACTATTTACAAAGTATTTTTAAGATACCAAAAGAAAATATTTTCTTTTATATGTCTATGATAATTTTAGATCACCCACAATTTGCCACTAAATTGCATTTTGAGGCCCCATATCGACTACTGTTCGTTCACAGGCGCCGCCAATGCTTCCCGCAGCTGTGATAAGAAATCAATAAACAAAAACCTGTTAAAATGAGAGTAAATCAAAGAGATGCACGACTCACTACTCTCTTTGCCGCACAAGAAAACCGGAAAATGCATACTCAATACACTCTCCAGAGAGTCAACAACGAGAGAGTGCATGTGTGTGGTGCACATCACAATTGGTGGTGGTGGTTGTTGTTTGTATTTGGATACTGTCAATTAACACAAGAGGAAGAAGAAGCAGCAGTGATAGATGAACGACGAGAAGTAAACAAACATTTTTAGGAATCAGTTTTTGGCGGTACACCGAACGTAACACATCGCAGAGAGCGCGGTACGGTCGTTTGTTATAAGGAACAAAAATATAAAACGGATTTACGAGAATACAACGAAATATTTGGAACAAACTTGTGTTACTTTAGCAAAAGAAAATTTACGTAAAAATGACAAATTAATGGAAAAATTGAAAAATATACATCAAATAACAAATTTATAAAAAAAAAACAAAAATGCAGTGAAATTAAAAAAGTTAATTGGAGTTAGGGACCAATTTAATTTATTTATTTTAAGAATTATTATTTTTTGTTTTGTGAGAGTTAAAAAAAAAACAAAACAGTTTTTACTTTATCCATATACCAACAACCAACCATCAAAGGCAAAAATAGAAAACAAAATTAGAAGCAAAATGTTTACTACACCAAAAAAACAAAAACAACAACATTTATCAAATATGGATGCTAAGGAAAATAACCCTCATCGTCCCACCCCTAATTCACCAGCAGCAACATCCACCATCACGGCCTCGTTGACGGGGACACCCAGGACAACATCGACGACGACGACTACGATTCTATTTGAGAACGATAGGCCAAATAGCAAATTAACCGGAACATATCTGACGGTACCGGAAATTGTGATTAGCGGCAGCACCCATAGCCTAAATCGCAGCCGTTGTGAGCTGCCACAGCCTCAGCTGCCCATGATGGCCGCCTCCACTAGAGCCAACAATGAGGATATGGCTGTGGAGAGCACGGCTCTTTTGGAAACTTCCACATCCGCTGGCGTTAATGGCTCTGCCGAACACCCCGGCGGCGATGAGCCTGAGCCTCATCATATGCTGGCCGATGAATTCGAACAATTCATCTTGAATCGCACCACTTCGGAAAGCAACATTTTGGAGTCTAGCATTTATAGTGAATTACAATTTCCACCCTCTTTGCATGGCAGCAGCATCATGAGCGGTTTTGCGGGCAATGGAGGCTATGTGAGCAGTAGTGGCGGGCCCATTACCCCACAAGTGGCAGGACCACAAACACCCGCATCGGGCACCACTGCGGCCAGTGGAGGCGGTGTCGGCCGTCCTACGAAACGTACCAAACGCAAACATAAAACCAAAGCAAAATGTACTGCTACCGCGGCTACATTGGCCGCAGCGGCGGCCGCCAGCCAAAGGTCCTCCCCCACCGGTCATTATCCGCCGCGTTATACGGCCATTTTTATGGATCCCAACGGTAGCCACCATCAGTATGGCAATGTCATGGCAGCACATCATCACAGTGGCAGCGCTGCCAATGCATTGGGACAAATTGCAAGTGCGGCAGCGTCATCGCCATTCCTGAATGCACCTGTTGCCGCTGGTGATAATGCCGCAGCGGCGGCAGCCTATATGCAACAGTTCCAGTATTTCCAGCAAAGACCCATGGTCACGACCATGACGCCACTGGCGGGCTCTGGGCATCGCAGACATCATAGGTGAGTGTTTGGAAAATAATTACATATATGTATGTCAATACTGGGATTTTTCTCCAAAAAAACAAGATAGGGAAGAGAATTATTAATTTTTTTGGCAAAAGAAAAAAATGTCAAATGGAATTTAACTGACAAACAGGAGCGGGATTTTGGCATAGAACAAACGGTTTCAGCTCTGGAATCTGAAAATTGCCAAACCAATTTTCAAGCTTAAAATATAGTCAATTTACTAAATATTAGGGACTCATTTAAAAATATTAATATCAGTTTCAACATTTTTAGTATGAAATGTACTTATTTCAAATATTAGGACGTCTTTGTCTTAAATATTTCAATTACGGACAGTTTCCACTCTCTGTATATTCAAAAAAATCATCATTGCTGAAACTTTGCATGAATTAGATGCAATCGATTAAGTCAGAGACGAAAAAAGCTATTTTGTGCTGGAACTTTGCATGGCTCGGTTGCAGTTGATGCAACACGAGCAGAACTTCTAAGCTGTGCTCTCTCGCTTTTTCTCTTTTGCACTTTAGCACTTTTTGCAGTGCCTAAGTGCAGATACAAATCATAAGTAATGGAGAGCTGTGCTCTAAATCATAACATTCATCTTAAAAAATATCATAACATTTCTCCCAAATGCTTAATATAAAGTAACTGTACTTAATATTAAGGACTCGTTTAAAAATATTAAGAACATTTTCTTCATTTTTAATATGAAATGTCGTTTTTTCAATTATTTTTTTAAAATAAATTTTTACCATTTCGATAAATTTTTCTTTTGTTGTTATAAATGCCTCAAATTAAAATTGGCCTTCCCTTGACCCTTTAGACATTTTTATAGAATTTTGAAAAATATCTCTTATGAACTCCACTCTATGCGAAACTATTACCAATGGCTGGTGGAAAATCCTCCTCATTTTATCCTAACTAACTTAGCTGACACCATGATCATTCATGACCTTTTGTCCCCTTCAAAAAAAAAAACGAAAAACGCTAAAAGATTACCCAGCCTTACTTTTGCTTTAACGAGCATTTTTTTCTTAGCTTTTAGATAGTTTAGCTTAAGAAGAAAAAGTAAAAATAATAAAAATAAAAACAAAAATCGTTACCAAAAAAGAAATCTCTACAGGCCAATCAAGCAATTTAGGTTTAACCTCTTTAAATGTAATTACATGTACTTAAGGTGGTGGTCTTTGTAAGATAGACGGACGTACAGACAGACAGACAGCCAGTCAGGCAGGCAATCATTTTGAACCAAGTAATTTAAAGAAATTACTTTCAAAATCTTATGAAATCATATTTAACCTATTTTAAATGAAAAAATGTATTTCTTGTAAAACAAAAAAAGAGTAGCAATGAAAACGGGCACGAGACCATTAAATTAAGTTTTATTTTTTTTTTTGAAAATCTGGTCTGCAGTAATTATCTCTAGACTCTCCAGATGAATCTGATGTAATAAAACCAAAAAATAATTGTTAATTTCGGTTTACGAGTGCGGCAGCAACTTCTTGGTGGGTCTGGCAGTCTGTCCGTCCATCTGTCTTAATACCGGAAACCCCAAATAATGTTTGCCAAGTTTAACTCTGATTTGGATATCGCGTTTTAATCTAGCGTATTTAACTCTTGTAATTACGAAATATTGTAAAATGAGAGTGATTTTTTAATTAATATTACAAAAAGTCACGAAAGGTGTTACTTTAGGAAACCAAGGTAAAATATGTACTATGGGCTTTTAACACATTTATTTATGACGAAAAATGTATGTGTGTATTTTTAATGTAAAAATAATTAACACTACAGTGTCATTTGGGGGAAAAATATAGCAAGCAATAATTTGATGTAACATAAATTGCAGCAGTTTTACAGCCAAAGAAAAACTTTTCGACCGCTAAGTCCATTTAAATCCAAAAAACAGTTTACAGTAGACCTACGACCTTGACTCCCATGAGCAATATTTTAGCTCTCGTTAATAGCTATCTTTTTGCCATTAATCGATTCCCGATCCGGTTACTTGCCACACAGCAAATGAAACAATTGAATTGTTGCGAAAAAAGTTTGGAGATTCGATTATTTCAAGAAATTGTGACATTGAATGGCGTCCAAGAAGTTGTGATTTAACACCATTAGACTATTACTTGTGGGTTTATTTGGGGTCATTGGCCTGTCGAAATAAACCAGACTCTCTTCAAGCTTAACAATTCAATATTGAACGTGCCATTCATGACATACGACTTGATTTAGTGGAAAAAGTGCTCGAAAATTGGGTTCATCGAATTCGTTCCTGCAGAAGAAGTCGTGGAGGCCATTTGAATGACGTTTTATTTAGAACTTAATTGTATCGATTATACTTCATATTAAATAAAAAACTTTTCACTCTTATTGGAAAACCCTATATTATACCCACAAAAGGAAGAGGCAGGTCGAGAAAGAATAACTTAAGTCGTCTTTCAAGTAAAAGAAGTATATTACACCAAAAGAAATATATTAAAAGTAAGTTTGCAAGAACAGCAGATTTTCTGCTGGTGAATGGAGAAAATATCGATTGTTATTATTATTGACAACATCTGCATTTAATTCCTCAATTTTGACAGACCTTTTTTTAATATACCATGACCAGTCGAAGAAACCAAAAGACAAGAGTAGTTGCCGTCTATGACAAAGTAAAAAGCAGTATTACCCACAAAGAAATATGTTTGTAGTTATATAAAAAGAAGTTTTGCTAGAACAGAAGACTTTCTGCTGATAAAGGGAGAAAACATAGAAACATCTGCTTTTTTCCTCAATTTGAAGGACCTTTTCTATTATATCCAAAAAAGTCGACAAATCAAAAAAACTACATTTGTCATCTATGAAAAAGTTAACAGCAGTTTCAGACCCAAATAAATGTTTAAGTAGATATATGTTTGCTGGCAGATTTACTGCAGAAATGTAGAAAACACACAGACTTTTGACTAATCATCTATCTAATTCGTTCTACTTTCTGGGTTTTTCTTATTTGATCCAAAAAGGCCGACAAGTCGAAAAAACACGACTTTTGTCGTCTTTTGAAAAAGTAATTCGTTCTACTTTCTGGGTTTTTCTTATTTGACCCAAAAAGGCCGACAAGTCGAAAAAACACGACTTTTGTCGTCTTTTGAAAAAGTAAAAAAGCAGAACCATAGATCTTCTGCTGAATGGAGGAAGTTTTTCCACTAATCGAGTGCTTTCGTCTTTTTTGTAAAGATATAAACTTAGCATTTCTTGGATTTTATGAACCTTTCCCATGTGACTCAATACGTTTCCCAAAATGCGACAATATGCAAAAATTAGAGGAGCGACTTTTGTCGTCCATAAACATGTTGATGTTCAGTAGAATAAATAATAGTCTATTTTGTACAAAATACTTTCTTAAGTAGCTATCTGTTATTCAGAATCTACTACAATAGCAGGAGATTGCAGACAGGTTGGTTTCTGTAGTTCTGTAGTTCTGCAAGTTTTTCCACTAATAGAATGCTTTCGTGTATTTTGTAAAGATATTAATTACGAATTTCTTAGATTTTATGAACCTTTTCCATCTGACTCAAAAAATGCGACAATACGCAAAAATTAGAGGAGCGACTTTTGTCGTTCATAAAATTTTTTATTTTCAGTAGAATAAATTTAATTTATAAGTTTTTTATACAAAATACTTTCTTAAGTGTTTGTTATTCAGAATCTACTGCAATAGCAGGTGATTGCAGACAGGTTGGCTTCAGCAGCAGATAAGGTTCGCTATAGAATAAATGGTATACTTATACGAGTATATAGTTTATTTTACATATACATATACTTATAAAATTCTTTCTTGAGCCAATATATATTTAATGGCAAATAACAAATTTTTCGGAAAGTGTTTGTATTCAGAATTCAGAACTGTATTAGCAGAAAATTGCAGACAGTTCGGCTACTACAGCTGACAGGGTTTGCTATTGGTAGCAAACTTAATTCTCTGAGTGTAATGCAACTTAAAGCAAACATTTAGTTTTCCAAAGACTTTTTAAATTTTTTTTTGTTACTTTTTCTATATTTTTTGTTCAAATGGCGTCTTTGGTCATTTATGAGAAAGTAAAAAGGGCAAATCGTCATCAGAAACGAAAAAGGGCGTAACAACAAGAAAAATGGAAATTCAGTTTTTGATAGATTTCGGTACACTGTATCGAAATACACATCCTGGCAAATTTTTAGCGACCTACTACAAAAATGGCGAATTTATTAACGAAATTCAAAAAGGCTTAACAACAAATTATTTATTTTTTCATAGTTAAAATTTCCTGTTTCATATGCATCATTATGTTGAGGTATTATCCTGAAAACCCCGTATTTCTACCGACAACATTTTTCATTTTATTTAGTTTTCTGCTTCTCCTGTGAAATTTTCAAATATGATGATATCCCCTTATTCGTTTCTGATACCGAAATAGTAAACGGTTAATATGTATACCCTAATTTTCAGAATAAAGAAGGTAGAATAAAGGATGTACATAGTGTATTTTATACAAAAAACATTCTTGAGGTAGTAGACAATAAAAATTTGCAGAATTTACAGCTATGTGTTTGATGTTCAGAAGCTACTGAAATAGCAATTAATATCAGACTACTACAGGCTACTTATTATTCAGAGAGTTAAACTTATTTCTCAGAGCTTAATGCCGCGTTGAGTAAAAATTTCGTTTTCTAAAGAATTTTCAAAATTTGTTTACTCTTTTTTTCTTCAAATGTCGTCTTTGATCACCTATGAAAAAGTAAAAAGGGTAAATAGAAAACGGTTAAGGTATCTATACCTTGATTTTCAGTAGAATATAGATTATTTTAAATAAAATACTTTCTTGAGACAGTAGATATTTAAAATTGCAAACTTTTCAACAATGTGTTTGCTATTTTGAATCTACTACAAAAGCAGGAAACAGCAAACAGGTAGTCTACCGCTGCAGATAATGTTTGCTGTTAATAGCAGGCTTATTTCTCTGACTGTAACATAACTTAAAGTGACAATTTATGTTTTCTAAAGTCCTTTTCCAATTTTTTCTTTACTCTTTTATGTTTTTTGTTCGAATTGTCCTTTGTTTCCCTAACAAAAAACCCCCTCCAAAGGAAATCCTAAACAAAACTAAAAGAAAACAAAAAATATACATAATAAAAATAATAATAATAATAAGTTGACAGTGGCATATTTAATGAATGTAATTGGCATGCTCCAAAGACCCCTCGAAACCAGAAGAAAACAATCCCAACAACAATAACATCAGCAACAAAAAAAAAAACAATATAGTAATAATGATACTATGAAAAAAATCCGAAAAACTCTGCCTTTGTTAAGTTTTGTTTCGAATATTTTTTTGTTTTGTTTTCAACATTTGCCAGTCCCTTTTTGGGATGTCTAAACGTTCATAAGATTACCATATTGACATTCACACACACGCACACTCATACACATGTCTAGCTCAGTGGAGTGGAGTCGAGGAATATAAGGGCCCCCAAAAAACAAGGCTAGAGTGAGGGCGAAGGGGAAGGGTAACCGGGCCGGGGACTGGCCGGACTCTGACGATGACAAAGAATGTCCATTATAATATTTGAAATTGTACGAGAGAGAAAAAAATCGTATGCAAGAAGAAACTACTGGCAAACAAAATGCTTTGGGGATGGAGAACAAGCAGCCAGCGTCCACTTTACAACAATAGGAGTCCACCTCCCCACAATATATGGATGATGGGGCCAGGGCAGCCACTCATGCAACATCAAAAGCACTTATTGCCACACAAAACACAAGACAAACGGCTGGATGGACAGACGGACGGACATAGACCCGGACGGACAATTTCAAATTTAAGCGTCAAACAACAATGCCAATGATACGTTTAGTTCTTGTTTTTATTATATGATACGATACCCCTCTAGCCTACATAATAATAAGATGAAATGAAAGGAAAAGACAGCCAGACGGACGGACGGACACATATCCACAAAAAACACCATTCATTTCCAAACAAATAGTGTCGACTCCAAGTTGTGGTTATAATATGTATGAAAATACCCTCAAATAAAAAAATAAAAAATACCAAAAAAAAACAACAATACAAAAAAACATGTCACGCATGCAGCCAAACCAACTAACAATTGGTAGTAGCACATATCACAAAAGAAAAATGCTGAAGAGGCATCACCATCATCGTCATGATCATGTTGTCTGTCCCTCCACAAAGGCCATCAATCCGTCTGTCTCCCCATCCCCATTGGATATATGCGTAAGACTTATCCAACGAATATACATTCGTTTAAGACACTTAAGAAAATCCAAGTACCAAAAAACAACATAAGCCTCTCTGCAACAACTCCAGGGCAGATACAGAGCCATACATAGCAGACCCACAATGGAAACCAAAAACCAACAGCTTCAGCTTTTCTGAGGCTTCCAAAAACAATGTACAATATGGATGGGGTTATTACTCGTATATTAAAATCAGATCAAGAGACAGTAGCCCGAAAACAAACAGAAAAACAGACAGACCGACCGACCAACAGACCAACCGAAAAAACTCAAGCACATCATACTCAGAACACTCAGGCCAATACAGGAAACGACGGAGGGCTGGAGAAGGCAGGCAACAATACTTCGGAAGTCAAGTGAGCTAATAAAAGAAAATTCAAAAATATTAACTGAATGCTAAGACAATGGTAAATTTTGCGTTCTTTCTGGAATTTCACTCAAAAATAAGATTGGCAGGAAATGATTCACTCATAGTTCACATATGCAAAGGGTTCCACACAAAACTTAAACTTATTTTCAAAACTGAAATCAAACAGTAAAATTTTTTTATAATTACATACAAATATTAAAAAAATATTGGAGCGCTCCAGTTTTGTGGGTCGTGGGTTCGATTCCCACCAGAGGCTCTGGTCTGTCGCTGCAAAAACTTGCCACATGGTCTTTGTAACCCGCCCTTCCCCCGGAACCGTAAAATTAGAATATAAATTTACTTTGTATTGTAATTCATATAAATAAATACAAAATATTCAATAGAAAAATAGTAATTTACTGAATATTTCAGAATTTCACTCAAGCAACAAAGTTGGGCACTCATTGAAAACGTCTCAGCTTTTAAGCTAATCTTAACTTGCAAATAAGCTTTCTTGTCTGCTTTATTTAAGGAAAATTGCATCAAAATTTTAAAAATAATATTCATTGGATAAAAAAATTCTGTACTGAAATATCTAGAATTCCACTCAATAGAGACTCAGCTTTTAAGCTAATCTCATCATGGAAACAAGCTTTCTTGTCTGCCTTATTTAAGGATAATTGTATCAAAATTTCAAATGAAATTCATCGCATCGCAAAAATTGAAATATTTAGAATTTCACTCAATTACAAAATCTTTCTACTCAACCGTCTGACTCATCTTTAAAACTTGTTTAACTTTCGAAATAAAAAAATAATAATTTAAATAATATATTTAGGTAGAGAAAATCGTTCCCAACAATTTTTGGAATTTCACTCAAACGTTAAACTTTTATACTCCATAGCTTTAAGCTTATTTCAAGCTGGAAAACATTATATCTCTGCCTTTGCAAAATTTACCGTAATTACATTCAGATACTGATGGGATTTTTATATTAAACATATTTCATTTTCACTCAATGCCTTCCACCATTTCACTCAAGCAATGAGGGCACAAATTTTTTACTTAAGGTATTAACAAATTTTACTCAAGTTTTTTAATCGTAATTTTTTTTTTATGTTTACTATCATCTGAAAATGATTGAGTGGAAATTATTTACAGAATTTATATACAAAATTATTGCTCTAATATTGAACTTAATGATAGTTGTGAAATTAAATAGTATTTTTCCTTGTGTTTTTGAGTTAAAAACTCAAGTAAAATTTCCAAAAATACCTACAAAAATTTATTTCACTCAAATTATGTTTTTTTTCGGGACAAATTGTTTTAAAGTAAAGAACTCAAGCTTTCTAGTCTGCCTTCTTTAAGGATAATTGTATTAAAAATTTAAATAAAATTCAGCGCATATAAAAATAATTAAAGTATTTAGAATTTCACTCAATTACAAAATCTTTCTACTTCACCGTCTAACTCAACATTAAAACTGTGTTTAACTTTCGTAATAAAAAATAATAATTTTAATAAAATAATTAGCTAGAGAAAACCCTTCCCAAAATTTTTTGGAAATTCACTCAAAACTGAAGCTTTTGTACTCAATAGCTTTAAGATTTTTTCAAGCTGGAAAACAATATATCTCTATATTTATATTTTTTCTTGTGTTTTTTAAAAATGCCTACAAAATATGATTTTACTCAATTTACTCAAAAATATTGAACTCATTGATAGTTCTAATGAAATTTTTTTTTCTTGTATTTGGGCTAAAAAATTGAATTGAAATTTCCAAAAATGCCTACAAAAATTGATTTTACTCAAATTACAGGTTTTTCGGACAAATAGGTTTTATTTTTTAATAAAACATATCAAATTTTCGCGTTAAGTTTTCACGAGCAAAATTTTCTGCTAAACTTTTGAAAATTTTTATGTTTACCATCATCTGAAACTAATTGGGTGGATTCAAAAAATATGAGTAAAGTATGTAAATTCATAAAGGAACTTTTTATTGAAATATTGACTTCAATGATATTAACTTTTGCTCGGCATTATTTTAGTGAAATTTACAAAAAATGACTACAAAAAATTACTACCTCAAGTTATATATTTGTTCATAAAATTATTTTGATTCGAGTGAATTTTTTCACGCAAAATTGAGTGAAATTACCCTAAAAATTCAGTAGAATTTTTTCCTTTTTTATAGGAAATCGCAAAAAATGTGTGTGAAATTTACAAAAATACCTACAACAAATAATTGCACTAAAATTATACAATATTTTTTCATAAAATTATTTTGTAAAAAATGATTAAGATTTTTTCAAACAAAATTGAGAGTTATTGATTGCCATAAAAATTTAGTAGATTGCGATTTGTTTCAAGCTAAATTGAGTGATATTGCCCTAAAATCACTGCTCATGATATTGCTCATAATTAAAAAATTCAGTAGAATTTTTCCTTATTTTATAGGAAATTCAAAACGACAATTTATACTCCAAATAATTGAATATTTTATGCTATAAAGTTCCTAATTACCACTTTAGAATTAAATTCTTATAATTATTGCACCTCTCTCTTTTTGGTTTTTTTGAAAAACCACTAACCCTAATGAAGCTTATTATAAAACAGACCCTTAAAACCCAAAAGAAGCTCTTATTAAGCATTTCATCCATTCTTCGTTTTCAAGTACTTCTTGTAGTGCAAAATATTTGATTTTATTTAAAGATTTCCGGAAATTCTTTTTATTGTTCTTTATTTCATTCTAAAACTTCCAGGGCCATTAAAAAGCCTCCGAAAGAACAAATAAAAAGACTTCAATGAAAATAATTTCACTTTTTTTTTTTGTAAAGAAGCAAAAAGTTCGTTGTTGGCTTTATAAACTTATTTAGATTTGTGGATGGCGGCTTCTTTTTTTTTTGCTTCCAACAACATATGGTTGTCATTACAAGAAGCAGTCGGATTCCCTAAAGTTGTGAGCTAATTTTAAATTTTCTTCCGAAATCAGGTCATTTCTAAATACTTATGAATAGAGTTTTGTTTTTGTTTTATGAAAAATAAAATAGAAGGGCGGCAACATGTGTCCGTTTGGGGTTTATAATTTGTAGTTCCCCCGTTTTTTGTTGGGCCGATTTTTTCTCGTGCGACACTTGTCACATTTTATTGGCCCAAAAATTAATTATTAAGAATTTATCATTCCGTTCATTTCAAAGAATATAATGTGGTTTCGTTATGAGTTGGGAAAAAAGCTTTTCTGGGATTTTAAAAAGATTACAGAAAAAATCAAATGTTCAAATAAAAAAGGAAAAAAAATATTTGCTTTATTTATTATTTCGGGTAGAAACGATTAAAAATGCATAAATATTATGAGAATTACAAAGAAAACCCTGAAAATGCGATCATATCATTAACTTAAAAGCCTTCATCAGTTTAATGAGAATTATATGTTTGTTAGAATTAAGAAAATACACTGAAGATGCAATGATATCATATACCTAAACGAAGTCAATTCTTAAATGAGAATTATATGCTTGTTAGAATTAAGAAAACACACAGAAGGTACTAAGAAATCATATATATATATACTTAAACTCCTTAATCGTGTCAATGAGAATTACATGCTGGTTAAAAATTAAACACAACTACATCGAATATTCTTGCATTGCATTTATTTAATCAGCTTTATCGCCTGAATGAGAATTATACGCCTGTTATAACGTAATTACAAAAATATTGAAAATCATTAGATTATAGTAATTAGACCGAAAACATGACAGAGCTTTCATTTCATTTATTTAATCGGCTTCTTCGCATGAATGAGAATTACACGCCTGTTATAACCCGATTAGAAGAACATTGAGCATTAGATTACAGTATTTAGACCGAAATACCGCAGCTAAGCAGGATTACTAATTTTCAATTAAACCTTTTTAGTTTTTGAGTGATTTTTTCTTATTTACACCTTCTTAAACCCATTTAAAGGTAAGATTGGAAATCGAAAACATGTTTTACCTTAAAACCTATGGAAAACAAAATTCTTATGCTTCATTAAATTTTCTCTAGACCTTGTTATATATGGAAAAGATGCTCATTAGTGCCATACACATACCTATATATATTTTTTCTTTTGATATTGACTGATAATTAACACTTTATTGTCATTCATAAATCTCGATACTTTATGACGCCTTGGTTTAATTAGATCTTTGGTCTTAGTGACGCCAACGAAACTCGGCTGGACATTAGAAAAATAAACAATTCACAAAACGTTTGGCTGAATTAAGTAGGCGCTATATCTACTTCGTTCGTTTTCATTTTTTCATGGTCTGTTCTTTTTTCACTTATTTCAAATAGAAAAAATAAACATTTAAAAAATCGTTCTTATTTTCTTTTTTCATACATATGTATATTTTCTTTACTACTTCGCAATGCGATGCTAATTGTATAAACAAATGATTGTTAGAGTAAATATTGAAAACTAGAGCCTCAACCAAATAATTATCAAGGGTTATGATAAGAAAGAAGAATAAAACAAACAATTTTCTCTGGAGGAAGAAAACTGAAAACTTGAAAAAATGAAAACAAGAAGCAACCACCATATCTATTTGTACGGGAAATTTTAAGTAAATATCTGAGTTTTTTATTTATTTATTTATTTCCATGCTTGTTTTGTTGTTGAAAATAGGAAAATTATCGCACCATTAGTTTGGGAGGGAAAGCAAAAAAAAATAATTATAAAAAAATATATATAGAGGTAATAGACTACTTGCCTGATTTATGATTAACAGAACGAAACCCATTGATTTAAACTTATATGATTTATCGTACAAAGACAAAATCATTATATTTATGATGAGTTTTATAACTCAGATGCAGAAGAAAATTAAAAAAAAAGAAAAGAGAAATAAATTATTGTTAATGGAATTAGAAAATGCCGATATAATAAAAGGAAACGTTAACAAAGTTTTTGTTTTTTGATATTTCTTTGGAAAACTCATTTTGTAGAACTCTTTTGGAGTTCCAAGGAGACTTAGAAAAACTCTTTTGTAACGGGGACGTTATGCGCTACAAACTATGTTCTCATTATATCGATTTGGCAACATTTTGAATTTTGGAGACCTTTGGAGACTTTTTTCTTTTTGCTCTAGCGGCTTAAGGTTACGTCGGACAGGGATTTTTTGACCATGACGGATAGGTCTTAAGGAGCACTACAAAGTTGCCAAAGGTACCATGGAAATAAGTCCACTCAGGACGGAACTAAGGCCTTCTGAAGCATAAGTACGAAAAACACACACTTCTAAAATTAGATTTTTTCTTTTTTGGTTGGTTTCTTTTGGTTCTAGCGGTCATATGCCAAGTCTTAGAGAGGCTAGATAAATTGTATTATTCTTGAGGACGTTGTGCGTTACGAATTATGTGCGCTTCATGCTGATCGGGCGTCATTTTGATTTATGGAGACTTTTGGAGAATTTTTTAGTTTTGTTCTAGTGGCTTAACGTTACATCGGACAGGGATTTTTTTGACCATGACGGATAGGTCTTAAAGAGCGCCACAAAGCTGCCAAAGGTACCATGGAAATAAGTCCACTCAGGACGGAACTAAGGCCTTATGAAGAAAAAGTACGAAAAACGAGAAATTGATTCCTTTTTTCGGGATTCGTTTGGATCTAGAGAGCCATATGCGACTTCGTAGAAAGACATGATAAAATGTGTTTTAATGGGAAGGTTGTGCGCAACAAGCTATATTCGCGTCGTTTGGATAGGAAGCTATTTAGAAAATTGCAGACTTTGTAGACTTTTTACTTATTGCCCTAGCTGCTAAACTCCACGTCGGACATGTACCATTTTGACCATGTCGGTTAGGTCTTAAGGAGCGCTAAAAATCTGGCGAAGTGATGATGAAACTAGGGCCTTCGGAAGAAATGTACAAAAAAACGCACACTTCTTTTATTTGATTTTATCGTTTCTTTTGGTTCTACCGGTATATATGCGACTTCGTAGAAAGACAAGATAAACTGTGTTTTAAAGGTGACGTTGTGCGCTACAAACTACGTGCGCTTTGTGTCGATCGGGCGCCATTTTAAATTTTGGAGACTTTTCGTGATTTTTATTTTGGCTCTAGTGGCTTAACGGCACATCGGACAGTGTCCATTTTGACCATGACGAATAGGCCTTAAGGAATGCTACAAAGTTTCCCTAGCGCCCATTGACCTAGGTCCACTAAGAATGAAACAAGAACTTTTTGAAGCAAATGTACGAAAAACGCGAAGTTCTTTTTTCGGGACTCGTTTGGCTCTAGCGGCCATATGCGACTTCGTAGAAAGACAAGATAAACTGTGTTTTAAAGGGGACGTTGTACGCTGCAACCTATGTTCGCGTCTGTTTGATCGGTCGCCATTTTGAATATAGGAGACTTTTGTAGACTTTTTTCTTTCTGCCCTAGCGGCTTAACTTCACATCGGACAGGGACCATTTTCACCATGTCGGATAGGTCTTAAGGAAGGCTACAATGTTGCCCTAGTGGCCATGGACCTAGGTCCACACAAAATGGAACAAGGGGCTTCTGAAGTAAAAGTACATAAAACGAGCCATTGATTGTTTTCGTTTTTTTGGATTTGTATTGCTCTAGCGGCCATATGCGACTTTGTAGAAAGACAAGATATGCGACTTTGTAGAAAGACATGGGGGCCGTTGTACGCTACAAACTAGGCTCGCGTCTTTTTGAGCGGTCGTCATTTTAAATATTGGAGACTTTTGTAGAATTTTTTCTTTTTGCTCTAGCTACTAAATTTCAAATCGGACAGGGACAATTTTAACCATGTCGGATAGGTCTTAACGAGCGCTACAAAGATGCCAAATACTATTTAAGGTCTTTGAAAGCAAAATTAAGAAAAACACACTTTTTGACTTTACTTACCTGGACCATTTCGAAAAGATTTGCAGTCATATTTTTATAACAGAAATTTTTAATTGCAAATGCTGACAAAAAGTATAGGTGATATTTGAATAGCTCTGCGCAAATTTTTGTGGTACGCTTTTCTGGTCTTAAATTTCATAAAATTATAATTCAATACATATAAATAAGAAGCTCCTTTTTCAAAGATGTGCACAATAATATTTTGAAGAAAAAATTATTACATTTTTAGTTAAAAAAAATTTTAACCCAATAAAAAGCGTTTTACTACAATTATTCTGTGCCAATTTTTTGTGGTGCACTTTTGGTATCTTAAATATTCAAAAATGTGTAGCGAAGAAACTATTTTTCCAAAGATATGCAGAATAGTACCTTTTATAACAAAAGAAAAATATAGCATTTTTTCCAGGACAATTGGCAACTCACAATTTATTATGATGAATATAAAATATAAATTTTTATATTTTCTTTTCAGAATTGTCTCTTTTAAGAAAAACCAATTAATTAAGCTGATTTGTTCATTAATGGTTACAATATTTTCTTATCAAAATTATCATAATATCTTTGAAATCCCATAACAATTATTATTCCAACGATTTATGTTTAACACTCGATACATTTTCCATATCATTAGTTCTGTTGTTTTTTTTTTACGAAGCCGCTAATTAAGAGTCTTTAGCATAATCATAACCGATTTCAGAGATTTAGATATTCAGAGAAAAAAAAAAGAAACAATGACAAAAGACCTCAAGAAATACTAATAACTTAATTAGAATATGGAAATATTTTTTTTTTTGGTTTACAAAAATTTTTTCATAATATGTTTTTTTTTGTTGGCTTCATTAAATGCCGGTCATTTAGTTGGTCTTGGCTGCTTGAAAGCCTCAAAAAAGACAAGAATTCTTTAGATTTTTTGTTGTAGTCCACTTAAAAGGTTCCTTTTGCGGTGCGTTGTTATCGGACACCATCATGGCACCTTCTAAATACTTTAAATTTATGGGCCGACCGGCGGCTAGTCAAGTCCGACTGTCCGTCCATCTATGCAGCCATGCGTTCAAAAATTTCTGTCTGTCCGTTCAGCCATGCGTTCAAAAATGTCCGTCCATCTGTCAGTCTTTCTGTCCGTCCATCCGTCTCTTTTCTCTTCTCTGTGCATTTGATGATTGAAGTATGTCCCCCTTCAATATCAGTTTTCATTTAGAATATCTTTGATTTTTTGTTGCCCTCCTCCTACTCCTCTGCCCCACCCCCACCCCCTTTCCCTTTAAGACTATCGTTTTCTTATGTTTTCGGTCTATTTAGTAAAACAACAAAATTCAAGGGACAGTTGCTGGGTTTCAATCTTTTTCTCATTCGTTTTTCATTCTAACATTTTAAAAATTTTGTGATTGTTTTCTTTCCGATTTGAACATGAGTTTTCAAATTTCTGTCGTCGCCGCCACCGTCATCGTCATTGTGGTCGCTGCCTCTGCTGCTGCTATTGATGTCGTGTTACTGATGGGGTCTTAAGTAGTTTTCAAGGCGGTTCCCTGCTTTTGATGTTGTTCAATGAAAGATTTTTTGTTAAAAAAAAAAAATAAAGAAAAAAAACATGTGTGAAGTGAAAAGGGTTTTTCGGTTTCTAAATTTTTTAACATGTGACATGAATTTGATTTTTTTCCATACAAAAAACCACAAATAAAAAATCCATGAAACCTCAAAATGTCCAACATATTCTTTATATAGCCTCCGACACTTCATTAAAATGAAATCGAAAAAACAAGTACAGACCCTGGCATCTACAGTTAATTAACCCACAGCCGTTTTGCCATCGTCATTTTAATTTTTTCCATTTCATTGCTATCCTCCAACCGCCCAAACCCATTTGAATGTGTTACGTTACATTGTGGCTTATGTCCAGACTGTAGCTAATTTAATTAAAAGCGTATATAAAACAATTAGTTACTTGGCTAAAGCTCCTCAGCCCCAACCACCCTTTCAACCCTTTAAACCGGTTCTAAGGATACAACAGTCATTAGCCTTTCACAGGAGCTAATTAAAAATAAACACAGTTGGTGTGAATATATACATATTTCCAGCTTACCCTTATTTTGCAGGAGAAAATAAACTTTAAACTACTTTCCTGTTCAACAACTTTCACCTATTCCACTTTTAAATTTATTTCAAACCCGAGTCCCTTGACACGACCTAATAAATCAGTCATGTGTATCGTATCAACTTTAATCCCTTGACTCTTTCCTGTAAATACATAAATTTCCAGACACATCATACCATTCATAGAGAGAATTTCATTTTTATGAATTAATTCCTAATGCAAGTAAAACTCATTCATTTCTTAAAGCCTTTCTTTAAGGATGTCTTCACCAAATTCCTGACATTTGAATATTGCCCTTAAAAAAAAAGGAATTATCAACCTTTTCTTTGTATCCAAAGTGATTGATCCTGGTTTATACAAAATGAAAGTTGTAAACAAGACAATGGTTTTATTTAACATAAAACTGACATAAAAAGGATATAAGTTTTTTTTACAAAATATCCTTCACAAAATTCCCATTACACCCCAAATCACAAGTCAACTATATACAATTGAAGAAAACCTCGCATATGATAAAAACATATTTAAATTGGCCGTCATAAAAAGATATCACCTTCAATCTTCAAAAAACAACCCTTGATTTACTGAGTTGGACAAACCTTCTTTACCTTTTCCTAAATATTTTTCGTTTTTGATTTATTTACTCCAAGAAAACCCCCTTCATTCTTTGCCTAACTTTCCAACAGCAAATGTCTATGAGAAAACAATGGCTTCTAATCCTTTTGTTTGTCACCCCTTTATATAATAACCAATTTGTTAAAAATAGACAGACCCTAATTAAGCCGAAAAATGTCTAATTATGTCTACTCAACCTTTCCACTATTTTTTGTTGTATTATTAAACAATATTTTTAGAATTTGTGAAATGAAAGTTATGTATAGACCAAAAAAAATCTACAATTAAAAATCCCTTTTCTGTCATTCACTTTCACTCTTTCCTATTTGTACTTCAAACGTTCAACACTTAAATGAGAATTATTGACTCACAGCAAAATACCAAAGACAGTGAAGGAACAATAAAAGCTTTTTCTAGGCTCGAAAATGTTTCGAACATGGTTGAAACCAGAAAAAATATACGCTATAAAACTTCGGGGTTACATTGATGAACTTAAAGGCGAAAGCTAAATAAACTTTAGTATAAATCAATGATCTGTTATTTACATAACCGAAAATGTTCTAAAATAAAAAAATTTATATATCGTTCACATTCACATGCTTCTATTTGAACTACATATGTGCCGGGATGAAACGAGAATCAGTTACTCACACTGAAGCCCAAAAGACCGTGAACCACATAAAAAGCTTTTTCTTGGTTCAGAAATATTTTGAAACTAAATGAATTTTCACTAGAAAGCTCCGAAACAATTTTATTAACTTAAAGACGAAAGCTTCAACTAAATAATATATAAAAATATTAATAGAGAATTATTGTTGGCAGCTTTTCCTCACACAACATTGTCTAGATCACAGTTCAAGCTTCAACCAAATAATATATAAAAATATTAATAAAGCTTTAATAGAGAATTATTGTTGGCAACTTTTCCTCACACAGCATTGTCTAGATCACAGTTTAAAATGCATTTGAATGCTTAAGTGAAACGTTGAGTTACTAAAAATAAAAGCTTTTAATATAAACCAGAATAGATATTCACTAGAAAGCTGTGGGTTAACATTGATAAACCTAAAGGCAAAAGCTTCATACAATCTAGACAAACATTAGAACTTTACAATAAATTAGTGGTCAGTTATTCACATAAACGATTTTTTTTTTAAATAAAATAATCCTTATAAAACTCACATTCACTCACAGTCCCGGGGGGAAACGAGAATCAGCTACTCACACTGAAGCCCAAAAGAGCGAACTCAACATAAAAGCTTTTTCTTGGTTCAGAAATATATAAAACATATTTTAAACCTGACAATATATTCACTAGAAAGCTCTGAACAGATTTGATTCAATTAAAGACGAAAGCTTCAACCGCATAATATATAAAACCATTAATAAAGCTTTTAAGCTTTATGAGATAATTATTGGTGGCAGCTGTTGCTGATACAACATTGTCTAGATCATAGTTTAAAATAAATTTTAAAGCTTTGAATTTAAAGCTTTTCCTGATACAACATTATCTAGATCACAGTTTAAAATTAATTTTAAAGCTGTAGTGAAACATTGAGTTGCTAAAAGCTTTTAATAAGAAATATGTGATAAGGCTTTCATCTTAGTAATGAAGTCCTCATCATTTGTAGTCGTCAAATTTTTAAAGCATTTATGAGAATTTTTTGCTTGACGTAAGTCTCGGAAAGTATAAAGCGAAAGCTTTTATTAATAAATTATCTTTATCCAGAAAAGCAAAGAATAAAACAAACAAAAAAATATTCACACAAAAGCTCTAGGATCATGTATTGAGGTTCCAAATAACAAAAATGTAAATAAATTGAATTTATCACTAATATCTTTATTTTTAGGATATTAGTGATAAAGCTTTTATCTTAGTTATTAAAACCCTGTCCGCTTTTGTGAATATCAAGTTTTTGATGAATATTTAATGGACAAAGAAGGCTTCTATTCGAATTTTGCTTTAAATCTGACTTCTCACAAAAGCTCTAGTCAAATTTAAGCTTTTATTTTTAAGATATTGGTGGCAAAGCTTTTATTTTAGCTTTTAAAATTCAGTCCCCTGTATGAATATCAAATTTATGAACAAATAAAGCTTAAATTTGACAAATAAAGCTTCCATTTGACCATTCTTTAAATGTGACTTCTCACAAAAGCTCTAGTCAAATATTTAGATTTTAATGACAAAAATATCTATTAATCCGAAGAAAAAAATGTTTATCACTAGGATATTCTCCTGGCTTTAGGCCATCTTTTCCTCTATTATGTTTTATAAAATGGTCTAAAGCCAGGAGAATACCCTAGTGTCAAATCTATAGCGATTTAAAGATCGAAATAAAAACAAACGAAAATATTGAAACTTTTAGACTTTCTGGATATCAAGAAGCATTGGGCAAATTTTTGATATTTATATACGAAAGCTCTTTTTGTCAACTTTCTTATATTTACAGAAAAAATATTCACAAAAAATCGAATAAAATATTAATATTTCAAACAACAAAAGTTCTAATAAAACTAAAAGCGGAAAATATATTTACAAAAAAAATCTCTAATGAAATATTATTTAAACTACAAAAGTTCTGAATAAACAAGTTTAAAATACAGCTGCATTTGTTATTCTTTAAAATAAATTTGTTTGTTTTGTATTTGTCTTTAAATCGTCATTGATTTTTATCTAGGATATTCTCCTGGCTTCAGAGACAAAGACGTTCTAAAGCAAGGAGGAAATAAATTTCTGACAAAGCAGTGTCTTCATTCATTTTAATATATTTTGCAGATGGTTTTAAATAAAGCTTTAATTCAAATTTTTTTCTAATAAAGTTTAGAGCAGAATTAAACTATTTTTGAAGATGCGATTTATGTACTCCAAGATAAACAAGATAAAAAGCTTTGATCAGAGTCTTTAAACATTAAGAAAAGTGTTTTTGTATTAGTTTTTTAATCAAGCTCGAGGTCTGATTGAAAAACAAATACAAAAACACGTAAGATAAAAGGTCGAATAACAAAATGAAAATTTCTTAAGAATAGTTCTATTAAATTTCGCCTTAAAGCTCCGAAAACACGGAACGACTACGAAATGTTTTATATGGAAAGAAGACACTTTTAGAGTTTACTCCTTTTTGTCAGTTTCTAGTGAATGGAATAAAAGGGTTTTTATAAAACCCTTTTTAAGCAAATAATTTCAATCTCTAAAAAAATTGGAACTTTTTAAGTTTCAGGTGAATAAAAATCTTTATGTCCGTAGACTTCCAACTGATTTATAACAATGGAGCCTTAGTGAATCGTTTTTTAGCTTAGAGCTTGCACGCTATTCTTAAACAAATATTTATTCACACAAACTATTTATGTTTGAGGTGAATATAAAGCTTTATTTTAGAAGACTTATCCAAACAATTTTAATCTATGCTAAGCTTACTTCCAACTCATGTATAACAATTAAGCTTTAATGAACTCTCTTCTGAGTTTATAGCTTTTAAAGCTTGCACACTATTTTTAAACAAACATCGATACCTCCATTCTAAAACGTGTTATGTCGACTTAGCACGTTTTTAGGGAGATTGTATTTTTAGTTTCTAAATACTCCAAATTATATTCATCCAAAATTTGGTATTTATCCGTCAACCCAATAAAAAGTTATTCACGAAATAGTACAGGTCATTCTTCTTCCATCAAAAAGGAAATCCACACAAATTTAAAAAATTCTTCAAACTTTGATCGCCTCTCCTGAAAAACTCCCTTTTGCTTGTTTAGAATGGTGGTAACGATATATAAACTTTAAAAGTTTGAGGTGAATAAAAAGCTTTTTTCTCTTTGTAGACCTCTCCGCTTAATTTTAATCTATAGCTCTCTATAGCTTACCTCAAACTCATTTGTAACAATTGAGCTTTAATGAGTCCTCCTCCCTTCCTTTCAAAAAATCTAACTCATTATGTTTCCTCCTTTTATTTAACGTTATCCCATATCCCTTGTCATGATCCTGTTCAAGCGAGCCTACTTTGGGAAACGCGATAACAGCTTAAAGTAAAAAAAAGAACAAAAAAAAAGATTTATGCTTATGTTTCAAATGAACTTAAACCTTTTTCTGGTCCCAATGCGAAGAGATAAAAAGCTCCTGCTCCATTGTCTGCCTTCCTTCCCCGCCTGGCCCTTTTCCCACCATACGACAACCAGGAAAGAAGCCTATCTATGAAATGTCTGAATGTCAACCACATAAAAATATGCGCATTTTTTCCATTTGGTTTGTTGGTTGTTAAGTTTTGGTAAATCTACTTAAATATATTGAATTACCATTTCAGTTGTGTGTGTTACATGAGGAATATTATAGACATAAGTATGTGCATCTGTAACCACAAACTTCACACTTTGTGAGTTTCCTTTTCTGGTGTTATCAGAACTGGAGCAGAAAACAAAAGAGATATGGATGAAGGGACAGACGGACGGAAATATGGCAAAATTCCACATTTGAGGCCCACCACCCTTTTCCATGGGTTGGAGTATCTTCTGGGATGGAGTCTCTTAGTCACATGACATCTGTTCAACTTTTTTTTTCATCTTCAAAACCCCCGAGGAAACAAGCCTAAACGTATGATGATGCTACTAGGTCTTTAAAAACGATTTTCAATTTCCTTTTTCTTCGTTTAAGGACAATTTTCAATTTAACCCCCATTTTGGAAAGAGAGCTGAAAGTTAAGGGTGAGGATACATCTCTAAGTGAGGAGAGAACATTTAACACACCCCAAAAAAACGCTTTTAATTTTGAAACTAATACCATTTAAATTGCATTTTCTTGAAAAAATAAATATTGTGCCACAAATTACAAATAAGAACAAAGAGCTGCAGGCAACGGGGGGGTTTCCGGCATTATCAGTAATAAATAAATCTTCAAAGAATTTGTTTTTTCATTTTCATTTTCTCTAATGAAAAATCTTCAAACAATTTTCAAAAGAACTTTTTAATTACATTTCGAAATCACCCACAACGACCTCTTAGAGAACCCAAAAAAACCTTTGTGGCGGCTTTCCTCACTCGCAGATGACCTACTGTGAAACCCTTTTGTGAAAGAAAATTTGATTTCTTTTGTACTATAGATGATTTGTTTCTAAACACTTCAAATAACAAATGAATCAAATACGAGTACTACACCCCTGAAGTTCTGATGGAAAATTTTCTATAAAATAAAACGGAAAAGTAAGATTTTTCAAAAATCATATATCACCACTTTTCCTCTATGATAAATGATTCTTTTAATGTCGGCTTATTTGGCCTTCCTAAAATCTTCTTTCTGGTCTCATCTTTCCTTCATCGAGTCCCCCAAAAGACCAGTAGTTTTGTTAATCACAAAATTAATAGTGTTAAATACTGCCGTAATAAAAATCTAAAGCCCCTCAATGAAAATTCTTTTAAGTGTCAGAAAAACTATTGTAACGGTCTTTTCTTTTTGAAATAGCATAAGCTTAAAATATTTAAGCCGCTTATGAAATTGAGAGTCATAAAATGCAACGCTACTTTACCGGGACTTTTCATTTCTTTTTTACTTGTTTTTTTTTTAAATTATTATGCATTTCTGTCCATAAAATCCTAAACTTCTTTGTTTTTGTCATAGACAAATTTATTGGTTTTTAATTTTACTGCATTTTTCTAAAAGAGAGCACAAAAAAGCTTTCTTTTATAAGCAGCTTAAAAAGTTTACGAGTCTGCTTTTGTTATAAATTAAAGTATTTTCCCGGGGGTCATTAATAGACTTAACTAATTTGTTGGAAGAATAGATATTAAAAATGAAAATTAGTGTCATTTAATGTTTTAAGGTAAAGCATTTAGTTTTTTGTTTTTACAAATTATTAGATTTTATGAATAGTTTTTCTCATACATGATATTCAAAATATGAAATTTAATCCGCTAAAATTCATAAAGATATTTTGTGATTTGTTGGACATATAAAAATTTTAATATTCAGTAACTAATGAAAATTTTAAATTGGTATTAAGGTAACTTTTACTACAGTAGTTACTAAAATATTTTATGGATAGCTTTTCTCATAAATGATATTCAAAATATGAAATATAATCCTCTAAACCTAATTTGTGATTTGTTAGACATATAAAAAAATTAACAGTACTTTAATTAACTTATGAAGTTTTTATATTGATATTTATGTACATTTTACTACAGTATTTACTCTATAATGAATAGACAGCGGAATATATGTAATTGCATATTTTTATTGGGTGGTTGTACGGCAAAACCGATAACACACAAATTTGTTTCGTCAAAAAATAATTAAACGTACACCCACTTATTTTTGCATATTTTATGCATATGTACGATATATGCAAATATGCAACGGCAATTTGGAGAAAATTACAAATTTTTGAAGCATAATTTTATATAAGGACAAGAACTATCCTCGCACCAAATTTCAAGATTAAATCTTGTCTGTTACGCCCTTTCAGAATTAAGGTAACCATGTACAGATTTCAGGCCACAAACTCTGACATATTAAAATAAAAAAAAAAATTTAAATATATTTTAGAAAAATAATTGACGGTGCAAATTGGAACAAAAGCAAATGATTGAATTTGCAGCGAATTTAAAACATAAATGTGTTTGCATATTTTTTGCATATGCACGATTTATGCAAATATGTAGTTTGCATAAAATATGCAAAAATAAATAGGTGTATATTTAATAATTTTTTGGCGAAAAAAATTTGTGTGTTATCAGTTTTGCCGTACAACGATGCAATAAAAATATGCAATTGCATATATTCCGCTGTCAACAAATAATGAAATATTCACAAAAAGCTCAGACTACCTATACACAAGCGTATATAGCACTATGCAACAAAATTTTCGTCAAAAGGCTGTGCATAGCATTTTCTGGTGTAATAAGGTGTCCCAAACACTAAAAAATATTTTAAAAAAATTTATGGCCAAATTTTTTTTTTTAATTTTCTTTAAAATTCCCATTTTCTTGCCTTTAATATTTGGACCATATTTTCTGAAGTACAAGCTCGATAAAGGCGGGATATGATTTAAATTAAAAGAAATTAAGAGGACTACAAATGTTAATAATGAGTTTAGTTAGAAAAAATAATATTTGTTTTACAAATTTTTTTTTTGTTGCCTTGAAAAAAGCTTAAAATATAGACAAAAAATTGTGTTAAAATATTTGAAAGTTAGCATCTTAACGTTGAAAACAATGCCTAGTTAAAGAAAGTCTATTCATAAATGTAGAAATTAGAGCACTTTTGTTAGAAATAAAATAATTTCAACATAATCCGGTTTTTATACCCCTTTATTGTGAACGAGGGTACACATCAGGCGATAAAGGCGGGATATAATCTAAATTAAACAAGTTAAGAGGACTACAAATGTTAATAATGAGTTTAGTTAGAAAAACAATTAGAAAAGGGATATTTTTTTTACAATTTTTTTTTGTTGCCTTGAACAAAAGCTTAAAAAAAGACAAAAAATTTCAAAAAAAATTGTCTATTTAAAGAAAATATATTCATAAACTTTTGTTGGAAATAAAATAATTTCAACATAATCCGTTTTTTAAACCCCCGATATTGTGAACGAGTGTACATATAATTTGCTGCGGGCCAACAGTATAACACATCAAAGGAGTGACCTAAGCCCCAAGAATATTTGGCGGAAATCCGTTGTGGGTCATTTTAAGTCATTTGAGCAATGTCCGTCCGTCAGCCTGCCCGTCTGTCTGTCTGGCTGGTGCGCACGATAACTTTCGACAGCATTAACCGACTGCCTCCAAATTTGTTACGTGTTAATATTTTCTTATATCTCAGGCTAAGATCAAAGATGGACAGCTTTGGTCCGCTCCTTCGAATACCTCCCCCAATGAAGAGTAAAAATTGAATGAAATATTGATTATCTCATAACTTTTATACTACTACCCAGAATCTTTCGCAATATCACAAGTAGCATTAGGTTTTTGGTCGCTATCATCTGGAGAAAAATGGGCGAAGTTGCCACGCCCCTTTTGGTACCTCCCATACAAATGGACCATTTTGCAAAAAAATTTAAAGGCTTATAGCTTTTATTTCAGTCCAGACAAATACTTAAAATTTTGCGGAGTGTAATGCCTTTACAGTACCTATAGTATATTAAAAAATGGGCATTAGTGCCATGCCCCTTTTTGGTACCTCCCATACAAATGGGCAATTTTGCACAAAAAGTCAACGGCTTATAACTCGATTCCTGATCATACAAACACATGACATTTTGTACAGTGTAATGCCTTTTCAGTGTCTATAGTCCGGTGAAAAATGGGCGTTATTACCACCCCCTTTTTGGTACCTCCCATACAAAATTGCCAAAATATGAAAAATAATTTTTTGGTATTTTCCTATTTTTACAATATGGTTCATAATTTATACATTTATCCATAGACTTTTTGCAAATAGGCATTATTTTCTTCGTTAGAATGCACACTTTCAAAAATGGAACAAACCCATTTTTTGCGAATTTTTTATGGCATTTTTCGATGAGCAAGAAACGATTTTTTTAAACAATTTTTTTCTAATTTTTGGAACAGAATGGAACAGCGACCTTATAATTTTGAAAGGGCATGTTGAGTAGATAATTTGTTTAGAATAAACTTATGGTCCAGCTGGCCTAAGTTTTTTTTACAGTGGGTCAAGGTTTTAATTTTTTGGTCAAATAGAGCATTATACTAAATGAAAAAAGTGATGTAAGTTAATGTCTGAGAGATTTTTCATTGTCAGAGTTATATAGTGGAATTTTATGAGGATCATTTTTGTGGAAGATCTTAACCCTCTAGCTCCCCTCTTAATGGGTCAATTTGGCCCTTTTATCGAAAAAATCAAAAAAAGTCCTTTTAAAAAGGACATTTAAGGATTAAAATATTGTATGAAAATTGTTGCCGGAAAATTTCAGTGGGGGTCGCCAAGGACACCAACGTTGTAATTATAGCTCTTTACGTTTAATTAGCAAAATTACATGCCAACTAATACAAAAATATACTATAATGTAAATTTAAAGCCGTGATATCTGTGGAATTATTGGAGCAGAAGAGCGGCTCTATAATTCTGAAAGGGCATGTTGAGTAGATTATTTTTGTATAATAAACTTATGGTCCAGCTGATCTAAGTTTTTTTGTTTTCAAGTTTTCATTTTTTGGTCGAAGGGAGTATTACACTAAATAAAAAAAAGCTGTAAGTTAATGTCTGCGAGATTTTTTATTATCAGAGTTACATAGTGGAATTTATTGAGGATCATTTTCGTGGAAGATCTTAACCCTCTAGCTCCCCTCTTAATTGGTCAATTTGGCCCTTTTTTCGAAAAATCAAAAAAAGTCCTTTTAAAAAGGACATTTAATTAATTCCGGCTTTATCGAGCTTATGGCATTTTAGGAAACAATTTCTTTTCTTTAAAGTCTTTTAATGATCTCGTTGAAATAACTACTACTATCCAATAGGACTAATCTTGGTGTAAGATTCATAACGATCAGAAGACATCGCTTTTAAAAATTTACTCACTTGACATATTAATCCCCCATATAAATATAACCTTAAAGGTTTAAAGAGCTTTTTATGTTACTCCCACTGAAATACTTGAATTAGAATTTAAATAAATATTGTTGTAAACAATTGCCATTGAAAAATTATCGCTTAACTTAGTTTAAATTCATTGAGCTTTTCACTGTCAAGTCCATAAAAATTCAATTTTATTACCCATTGTCTGCCATTCAAATTACGTACTTATTTTATGACAAAAAATTCTATTGGGGTCATCAAAATATTTCCCACAATAGACGGAGAAAAAACAAAGTCAAATGGTTTCCATAAAATGTCGGTATTCTATGCCTTACAAAAATTTCCTATGAGAATAATACATTTATAGTATGACAAAATTGAAAATAATTCATCACACACATCAAAAGTGTCATTAAATTCAAATAAATACCAGAACGACAACACCTGCATAATTTTACCATATTTGTAGATGAAAGCCAAACCGGCAATAGAGGAAAAGCAGAAATCAATTTAAATATATAAAAATTTTCAGTTTGAAAAAAAAACAATAATAATAACAATAATAATAAAGAAATCCGTTATGCACCGGCACTCTAAAAATACCGAAACACTTCATAAAACTTTACTAATATTTCCTCTAAGCGCAATAAATGTTGGGGGGTCGGTAGGTAAAGTCTACTAAATAAGTCTTCGATGGTATGGTATTAATGACAATTATACTTAATTAGTTGTTAGGGAATAAAATGAAGCGTGTAATGTACCTACCAGGATTAGTAAATAATTCCATTTGAAATTATCAATTTTTTACAGCCATGAGACTAAATCTCAAGATTAAATCATTCAATAGTCGAGAGTAGGACTACGGGAGTTTTTAAATAAACTAGCAAAACAGTCGGCTGGGTGGGTTCCGTCCTTTCTCTTCTATTTTCAGTTCAACATCACAACAATATTCAAACTCCCTATTTTTTTATTAAAACTTTACTATTAAAGGGTGATTACGTCGTCAACAACAAAATATATAGCCCAAGATTAACGACAAAGGAAATTAAAAAAAACATTATTGGTTGAAAACCGGCCAAACGAAAATGCTACTTCTAGTTGGTGTTGAAGAGCTTCGCCTCGTTACCCTCCCAATCCTATGTTCTAATGGCGACTATTCAAATCTTAGAACCCCTAAATGCAACCTTTATTATCCGTCTAGTTCATAGTTCGAGTCGTCGCTGTAGAGAAACTCATAGAAAGTAGTTAGCACAACATTATAAGTAAATTCAATTCAATTTATTGTATTAAGCGAACTTTAGTAAAACATCAGTAAGTATTAGACTGATACCAAAATAAAATAAAAAAAACATTAAGTCTATCATAATTTCCTTCAATAAGACCATTATTAAATTAAAAATTCCTAAGCAATCAACATATTAATATACTATACATATCTAGAAATATCTAATCTAAAAATAATATATTGACTCGTATGGAACGATAAATCGAATATGCCCTCAACTTTGTATGGAACACTATAAATTGATAAGTGTTTCTAAACATATTAAATGTAAATATTCATATCAGTCGACATGTATATCGTCGATATGTTTGTAGCTATGCACGTAATAACTAGGTATGATATTTCACAATGCAAAGATGCAGATTCACAAAGAAAAAAAAAACCAAAAGAAAAGAAAACAATATGCAAAGAATGAATTGAGCGAGTATTAGAGTCTTAATGAGAGAACATTCTTTGCATTGCACATTACTCTTATATATTATGACATGTTATCACTCTTAAACATTAGTATAGACAGGTTTATAAGAGAACTTACCACCACATAACGATGAAGATTGATCAATTTCCAGCGTCGTTGGTCGAGTGTGATGTTGCAAATCTAAGGGAAAATTTTGGTTGTATATAAGGTTAAGTTTGATATAAAAACAATTATTCTGCCATATCATACCTTACAAGTTGCATATCTTAATTTGGCTTTAAGGGTAACTACACCCATGCAAAATTTTCAATTCGAACGAAAAAATTTGGAGAATTGTGAATAATTAAGTTATACGACTATATTTTAAAACTGGAAGCTTTGCTTGTAATAAAAGGTTATATTTAAGTGAAAGATATTACTCGAAATTATTGGGTATGCTTCCCTTCATTTACTGGGATAGAGACACTTATAACCTCGTGTTATTATCTAGTACATACATATTCACTCATGTACTTTTATTAAACCATTACTTGACAATATGTTAACCACTTTTGTGGAGAACTTTCTTTGAATTTGAAATTGTTAGAAATTTTTGTTATTTTTTTTGTTTTTGTTTTTTGAAACACAACACTTAACTTTTCACATCTCTCAAAATTTTTCCTATGAACTAATGATTTCTTACTGACTGAATTGTATATTAATTTGAATAAGTTGTATAGCATTTCTTATCGTTTTCCTGGAGATTCTTCCTTATGGTTCTTCCTCGTTATTTAATGTTTCTTATTATAATAGTAGATGAAGGTATTTCTCCGCTATGCTCTGGTTTCTTCGATCGAGTATGGTGATGGTACCGTATGAAGTACTCGAAGACGAATCGAAATGAGTGATTGCGCCGCAATCGATCTAATTAGACATACGTCTGCTGCTTGTTGTTGTTTTCTGCTGCGGTTTTTTCTTTACTTCGTAACCCAGCGTACCCTGTGTATGGTATTTGAACTGAATGCCCTCCAAAAATAAGTCTGTTCATCCTTCACAGAACTGGGACATACGGCCTGCCTTTTTTTTTTAAATGACTAAAATTTGTGATGGGATAATTTTAGGTGACGAAGTAATGTTTGCCAATGCAACTTATTCAGAATCCCGTATGAAGTACTTTTTTTGTACGTAGTCTGATTGGTTTGGGATTCATACAGTGAATCCCAATTTGTGCTGGGATGTCCGATGCAAGCTGATCCAGACAAGTAAGGGACGAGATTTCTACTTCTATTTGCAAACAAAATTACTTGTTTAACAAATGAGTGATTACTTTTGCCCTCAGGGCAGAAGTAAAAGTAGTTTGGGGTGGCGACACGAAATACTCTGCCTTGTGATGCAATTTCGTAGACACTATCTTGGAGTAGACTTTGCTCGAAGTTTATCCCAATGTATGCGTGGATGATCGTATATTCTAAATTTTAAAACACTGCTATTAGAGTACGAGGAATTGGAAGTACACAATTTACCTTGGTAAGTATTTCGAGGGATGAATTTTTACATAAGAGAAAAACTTTTGCAGACTTTTAAAAATTCGAAGATATTTTGGGGACTTATCGATCTTCACTAGATGATGGATGGTTGGTAAAGGAAGTTCCTTTCGACCTATAAAAAACAGGAAACTTCGCTTTGATTGTGAAGATAGCTGCAGTGTGACTATGTTGTCATAACCATATGTGCTGATCTACACCTGTTTATGCTAACGTATGACCGTTTCAAGTCAACTAAATACTCCAGAAGAAAAAAAGTCGCATGCTAGGAACTTTATTTCTATTATGAATTAATCGAACGATTTAACGCAAAACTTATAGCAAGTCCATTACAAAACCAAATAATTCTTGTTCTTTGAGCTGAAGAATTAGTGGGAAGAAGGACTTACTTCCGAATATCCTTCGCATGGAAGGTACCAACGAGTTTCCCGTTTTCGTCTTCTAACACGTAATAATGGTTACCAATCTTTTGTACGACTTTCGCCTTCACAAATATAGGTGCTAACTTAGCATTAAAGTTCTTCTCCATACTGCTCTGTGCGAAATTACGACGAAAAACTTGGTCACCTATACTAAACGTCGACATCCGTGTCCGAAGGTTGTATGTTTGTCTGTTTTTATCGTATGCCTCCTTTATATGCCTTCTTAAATCTTGGCGTATGTTTTGAAGATGGTCATCTCGTGGAAGGGAAGCAGTAGGTTCGTCTAACATTCGTATATTCCGCAGCAAGGTATATGAAGACCCGTGGGTAATCATATTAAACCCAAAAACTGCTCGATATGGAGAGATATGTAGTGATTGATGCAAAGAATTCCGCAGTGCACAACAGATACTGCTAAGGTTTTCATCCCACATTTTGTGATCCTTCTTGAGATACGCCCTTATCCCAGCAATTAATGATCTGTTGACCCTCTCGGAGGCGTTGGATTGTGGAGAGTAGTAGGCAGTGTAGGTGTGTGTGATCCCATATTTTGTCAGGAAGACATTAAATTCATTCGCCTTAAACTGACTGCCATTATCGCTAACTACTACCTCCGGCACTCCATACACATGAAATATCTGGCTCTCCAAGAAAGTTTGGATCATCTTAGCTGTAAATTTCTTTAGGGGGCATACCCAGTGAAATTTAGTAAGATGGTCTAACACGATCAACAACCCTATGAAACCATTCTTACTACGCGGGTAGGGACCTAAAATATCTACGTATAAGCGTTGGAATGGACGGATGGATGAGTTCTGCTTTCCCATAGGGGGTTTCAGAATGAAGTTTGGAGCTTTTGTGGTTTTGCAGATCTCACAATTCCTTATGTACTCTCTCACATCACGTACCATTCGCGGCCAATAGAAATGTCGTCGTAGTAGCTCTAAAGTTTTGCAAATACCACCATGAGAAGCCAGAGGTGCGTCATGTGCTCTGGTGAGTACTTGTTGTCTAAGATTATGTGGTATCCAAAGCTTCCAAGCTTGTTGCTCCTGAAGATCATCTCCAGAGTAGTGCTCTGTACGGATGTAAACAAAATCGTCGACAACTTTTATGTCAGGATATTTGTTACTGTTACTACTAATCTTTGTCTTCAATTCCTGGTAATCATTATCTTTAAAATGAGGAGAGTCTAGTTCAATTTCAGGCGCTATAGCCTCTAGAGATGCAATTTCAATGTCAGGAATTCTGGATAGTGCGTCCGGAACAACGTTATCCTTCCCTTTCCGGTGACTAACAGTGAATTTATACGCCTGAAGCTGTAAAGCCCATCTGGCAAGTCTACCGGAAAGGTTAGGTTGACGCATTAGCCATACCAGACTAGCGTGGTCGGTTATGACTTCGAATTCCTGCATCTCTAGATAGCACCTGAACCGCTTGATAGCTTCGAGTGCGGCTAAACACTCTCGCTCAGTAACGCTATAATTTCTCTGAGCCGAATTAAGTTTGCGACTCATATAAGCTATAGGTTTTTCTTGATTATCTTCGTCCATTTGTACTAGGACAGCGCCGATGCCATAGTCACTGGCGTCACAATGGAGGAAGAATTTTTTATCAAAATCCGGGTTAATGAGTATGGGTGCAGTCGTGAGAAGTGACTTAATTTTCTCAAAGGATAATTGAGCATCTTTGGTCCATAGGAATTTTTTCTTGGTGGAAACTACCTCAGTCATGGGGAAAACAACTGTAGCAAAATTATCTATAAATCGGCGGTACCAACCTGCTAAACCTAAGAATCCGCGGACCTGCTTAAGGTTTTTGGGTACCGGCCAATTGTTAATTGCACTTACTTTTTCCATATCAGTCGTTATTCCACCTTCCCCTATCACATAACCGAGGTAGTTCACCTTGGTAACACAAAATTGGCTTTTTGTAATATTTAGGGTTAAATTGGCCTTTCTAAATTGAGAGGCAATCCTAATCAAGACCTCAATATGTGTTTCAAAATCTTCGGCCACTATGATCAGGTCGTCGAGATACCCAAACACGCAGTGACGCAGATCCGGCGGTATTATCTGATCCATGAGCCGGCACATGGTCTGCGGGGCGCTGCACAGACCGAAGGGCATCACGACGAACTGATATAGAGGCCTGCCGGGCACTGTGAATGCTGTTAGTGGCCTTGAAGACTTATCTAGCGCTATCTGCCAATAAGCATCTTTTAAGTCCAATTTTGTGATCAAATTAGCTTTAGGTAACCTTGAAAATATCCCTTCAATTGACGGAAGTGGATATGCATCCTTTTTGGTTACACTATTTAACTTTCTTGCATCCAAACACATACGTATCTTGTTAGGCTTCACCACGAGTCTCATGGGAGAACTCCATGGTGAAGAGGATGGTTCTATAACCCCAAGAGAGAGCATTCTGTCGATTTCTTTAAACATTAGTTTCTCAATCGCCGGAGAAACTGGATAATGTCTTTGTTTTATGGGTGAAGCTTCACCCACATCAATTTTATGTTCAATGAGGCCCGTTCGCCCTAGACCTTGCTTCTCAAAATTCGGGAATAGCGAAATCACCGTTTCTAATTGGTTTTTTTGATGTTCAGAAAGAGGGTAGAATATGTCATCTGAGGTACTATCAGCTAGAGAAGCGTCAGTTTTTTCTGTGAAATCACAAATTTTAGGAAGAATGTTGGATGAATTGTCCTTAGTTACCATATCAACTGAGCCAATGATATTCCCAAATAATCGAAATGATTTGCAAAAATCAACCCCTAATATTACTCTCTGAGAAATAGACGGAATTATAAAGAATTTCATTTTAAGAGACTGTGTTTTGAATGTAACTTCTACATCAATCCAGCCCGAAACAATTTGTGGATTACCGTCAGCTGTCTGAACAAAGGATTTACACTTAGTGTAATTCGGAAATTCTTTAAAATCTGTACAGGCCAAATCAGCACCTAGACAGCTAATGTTAGCTCCGGTGTCCAGCAATCCATATTCAACGAAATTCAAAAAGGAAATTTTAGCGTAGTATCTCATATCATTGGGGTTGGAGATGATAGCCGAAACCAGAAATTTCTTTGAAAGTTTTCTCAATTTATAATATCTACGAAGGCGTAGAGTAGACCTTTTAGGTTTTGGACTTGATTGCTTTGCAACCGTATCTACATTAAAAATTTGAGTTCGTCTCTTTATATAATTTTGCAGACGTAGATGATAAGGTAAGCGAGGAAATAATTCATTAGATCTCGTAATACAAGTATCGTGATTTTTAGGGTTTCTCTGAAGAATAGTGGTATATTCTATGCTTAAAGAATCCGTGGTAGATTTGCTTTGCAAGTCGACAGTAGATTCAGAAGGTTTTTTTGGGTGTTTGAGCTGTAAGGTTATGGCTGCTCCGGTGGTGGAACAACCGTTTTGTAGTTTTTTGACATGTTCGGTGAAGAGTTTTTACATTTTAAACAATTTGGCTTATATATTTCCTTTGTACCGCACCCGTAGCAAAAAACCTGACGGTCATGTAAACAATCCTGCCAATGGTGGCCCTTTCCGTCACAATTCCAACATTGTGCATTGTAATAAGGTCCTTGTATAGCATTAACTGAATTGTCGGCTACTATATCACGTTCAAAATTGTCTGAAATTTCATTAGGTCCGATTTCAGCGACTTGCCTACGTGCAACAAAATTGTTATTATTACGAATTCCCATGTTCCGTCGAACGTGTTCATCGTTAAGGAAATTCTCACGCTTGTGAACCAATTCTCGCAGATGAGAAACAGAACGAATTTGAATATATAAAAGTTCTTGTCTAATTTCTGGGCGTAGATTCCTCGTTAAGGTCTCTACTATTTCTGCCTCCGCCATGGGAGTATCCAGTCGATCAATTATCATTGAAATGGCATCGAAAAAGAGATCAAAAGTTTCTCCAGACTTTTGTTTTCTATTCCGGATTTCTTCTCTTAAGTCCGAGGAAGTTTTAAAGTCGGCATATTGTGAGCGTATTGCACGACAGAAGTCTTCCCATTGTATAGCTGGAACTTGCTTTCGGTACCGCCACAACCAATCCCGAGCTCTTCCCGAAAGTAATATTTGTAAATTCTTACAAATTACTGAGAAATCTCCTTCAAAAGTATCTATAGTAAGAGCCTTTAATCTATATAAAAATTCATCTACGTTCAGGCCATTTTGGGAACCATCGAAACGTAGATTCCATCCTTGAATTATGGAAGAAATTTTGTCGACAGTGTAGGGTAAACGAAAGGATGAAGAAGCATTTGATGGATTATTTCGACTCGGATCTACCGTTGCATGAACGGGCGAAAACTGATTTTGAATATTGAAATTACCCATAGGACCTTGATTCATATTCACATCTATTGCAGGCCTATTGCGCACGTTGTGATCAAGAATAGAACCTGGGTTCCTATTTGGCTGGACTCCAGATTGGGGTACCAGATTCAAGGAATTTAGCATGCAAGCCATACTTGCTTCAATCATGCGGTTAATGTGGTCGTAATCTATTGCAGGTCGATTATTCTTATGTGTCTGTTGGCTATCATTATTTCTACCCAAATTATGTTCATTCGTAGACCTAGTACGAGACTCAGCTCCATTGTTAACTGTCTCTTGCGTTTGATTTAAAGAATTTTGTCCGTCTTGAAATAATGAACGAGTATAACTCCTAGTGTTATAGGCCTTAGCTCCACGAGGTTTTCCTCGTAGGTTCGATTTCGAAAGGGGAGCATTTGGAGGGTCTATCTCGACCGAGTTCATATTTGGAGACTCAATACTGTGAGCAGTATTGTAAGGAAATACGTATCTCTGTAGTTCAGATAGTTGGCAAGACCTCTTACACACTGGGCACTGAGAACTAGTGCCAAGGCTCGTCTCAATACAAATCCGATGGAAAATGTGAGAACACTCCTGGATAATCAGACACTGTTGATCCTCCAATAAGACTTCGGAACATATTGAGCAAATTTTTGCGGGGTCTATACCTGACGCAGTAGGTAAAGTTGATAATGGTCTAGTGGGAGTTCTATCTAGCGACATGTTATTACAAATATATAGTAATTTTTCAAATGTAACCAATGATTAACTATCACTTGATATCGCTATTAAAAAGTTTTTATTGAAGCCGGTAAATGAAATAACATTTAAATTTAACAGGGAATGTGTTTAAGGGCAAAACCAAAATATAAATTTATCGAAATAGTGGGATAATCAACACTATGTGTAATATTAGGTACAGTATATAAATTTTCGAGTTCTCTAAACGACGACTGAAAAAGAAAAAAGGGGATATAATGACCAAAACAACCAATATGTTAAACAAATCACGTCTATGGAACTATTAGGAAGTATAAAAACATACATCCTTTGAACAAACCAGCGAAATCTTAATTCTGTCCTTTCGATTTTCTACCAGATATGGACAGGGATTTGCAGATAGCAAAATCTCTGTTATCCTTTTGATCTGCTAGCGCTTGATACCACAGTGTAAATGATGTAAAAATCTATTCCTCCTAACAGGTTTAATATGGTATATATATAACTAGAGTTTGGTCTGAATATCACAGAAAAAAATGTTAAGGGACTTAGTGGTTAGTTTATTCGAACTTAGGTCTCTCAAATAACTAAAAAATCCAAAAAAGTATTATCATTTATTCTACTGATTCCATCCCTCATCCTAGTTCTATACACAATATTATTATGAATTTGAAATCTACAATATACCAAATAAAATTTTAGAGCCGAAAAGGTCTTTGACATCCTATTCGTGCCCCACGTTGGGCGCCAATTATTGTAATGTACCTACCAGGATTAGTAAATAATTCCATTTGAAATTATCAATTTTTTACAGCCATGAGACTAAATCTCAAGATTAAATCATTCAATAGTCGAGAGTAGGACTACGGGAGTTTTTAAATAAACTAGCAAAACAGTCGGCTGGGTGGGTTCCGTCCTTTCTCTTCTATTTTCAGTTCAACATCACAACAATATTCAAACTCCCTATTTTTTTATTAAAACTTTACTATTAAAGGGTGATTACGTCGTCAACAACAAAATATATAGCCCAAGATTAACGACAAAGGAAATTAAAAAAAACATTATTGGTTGAAAACCGGCCAAACGAAAATGCTACTTCTAGTTGGTGTTGAAGAGCTTCGCCTCGTTACCCTCCCAATCCTATGTTCTAATGGCGACTATTCAAATCTTAGAACCCCTAAATGCAACCTTTATTATCCGTCTAGTTCATAGTTCGAGTCGTCGCTGTAGAGAAACTCATAGAAAGTAGTTAGCACAACATTATAAGTAAATTCAATTCAATTTATTGTATTAAGCGAACTTTAGTAAAACATCAGTAAGTATTAGACTGATACCAAAATAAAATAAAAAAAACATTAAGTCTATCATAATTTCCTTCAATAAGACCATTATTAAATTAAAAATTCCTAAGCAATCAACATATTAATATACTATACATATCTAGAAATATCTAATCTAAAAATAATATATTGACTCGTATGGAACGATAAATCGAATATGCCCTCAACTTTGTATGGAACACTATAAATTGATAAGTGTTTCTAAACATATTAAATGTAAATATTCATATCAGTCGACATGTATATCGTCGATATGTTTGTAGCTATGCACGTAATAACTAGGTATGATATTTCACAATGCAAAGATGCAGATTCACAAAGAAAAAAAAAACCAAAAGAAAAGAAAACAATATGCAAAGAATGAATTGAGCGAGTATTAGAGTCTTAATGAGAGAACATTCTTTGCATTGCACATTACTCTTATATATTATGACATGTTATCACTCTTAAACATTAGTATAGACAGGTTTATAAGAGAACTTACCACCACATAACGATGAAGATTGATCAATTTCCAGCGTCGTTGGTCGAGTGTGATGTTGCAAATCTAAGGGAAAATTTTGGTTGTATATAAGGTTAAGTTTGATATAAAAACAATTATTCTGCCATATCATACCTTACAAGTTGCATATCTTAATTTGGCTTTAAGGGTAACTACACCCATGCAAAATTTTCAATTCGAACGAAAAAATTTGGAGAATTGTGAATAATTAAGTTATACGACTATATTTTAAAACTGGAAGCTTTGCTTGTAATAAAAGGTTATATTTAAGTGAAAGATATTACTCGAAATTATTGGGTATGCTTCCCTTCATTTACTGGGATAGAGACACTTATAACCTCGTGTTATTATCTAGTACATACATATTCACTCATGTACTTTTATTAAACCATTACTTGACAATATGTTAACCACTTTTGTGGAGAACTTTCTTTGAATTTGAAATTGTTAGAAATTTTTGTTATTTTTTTTGTTTTTGTTTTTTGAAACACAACACTTAACTTTTCACATCTCTCAAAATTTTTCCTATGAACTAATGATTTCTTACTGACTGAATTGTATATTAATTTGAATAAGTTGTATAGCATTTCTTATCGTTTTCCTGGAGATTCTTCCTTATGGTTCTTCCTCGTTATTTAATGTTTCTTATTATAATAGTAGATGAAGGTATTTCTCCGCTATGCTCTGGTTTCTTCGATCGAGTATGGTGATGGTACCGTATGAAGTACTCGAAGACGAATCGAAATGAGTGATTGCGCCGCAATCGATCTAATTAGACATACGTCTGCTGCTTGTTGTTGTTTTCTGCTGCGGTTTTTTCTTTACTTCGTAACCCAGCGTACCCTGTGTATGGTATTTGAACTGAATGCCCTCCAAAAATAAGTCTGTTCATCCTTCACAGAACTGGGACATACGGCCTGCCTTTTTTTTTTAAATGACTAAAATTTGTGATGGGATAATTTTAGGTGACGAAGTAATGTTTGCCAATGCAACTTATTCAGAATCCCGTATGAAGTACTTTTTTTGTACGTAGTCTGATTGGTTTGGGATTCATACAGTGAATCCCAATTTGTGCTGGGATGTCCGATGCAAGCTGATCCAGACAAGTAAGGGACGAGATTTCTACTTCTATTTGCAAACAAAATTACTTGTTTAACAAATGAGTGATTACTTTTGCCCTCAGGGCAGAAGTAAAAGTAGTTTGGGGTGGCGACACGAAATACTCTGCCTTGTGATGCAATTTCGTAGACACTATCTTGGAGTAGACTTTGCTCGAAGTTTATCCCAATGTATGCGTGGATGATCGTATATTCTAAATTTTAAAACACTGCTATTAGAGTACGAGGAATTGGAAGTACACAATTTACCTTGGTAAGTATTTCGAGGGATGAATTTTTACATAAGAGAAAAACTTTTGCAGACTTTTAAAAATTCGAAGATATTTTGGGGACTTATCGATCTTCACTAGATGATGGATGGTTGGTAAAGGAAGTTCCTTTCGACCTATAAAAAACAGGAAACTTCGCTTTGATTGTGAAGATAGCTGCAGTGTGACTATGTTGTCATAACCATATGTGCTGATCTACACCTGTTTATGCTAACGTATGACCGTTTCAAGTCAACTAAATACTCCAGAAGAAAAAAAGTCGCATGCTAGGAACTTTATTTCTATTATGAATTAATCGAACGATTTAACGCAAAACTTATAGCAAGTCCATTACAAGCGAAGTAAGAAAAACTCAACGCTTCAATGCTACTTTTGCTTTGCAAACAAGAAGTTAGATAAATGTGTAATTAACCATATCATTAAATGGTAAATTGAAGTCAAACTTCAATATATGTACGAATGAATAGTTAGTCACAAATACCGGGTAATTATGCCTGGGATCACGTCTTCTGCTTTGCAGGCAATTTAGGAAGCCGCGCTCACTTTAAAGTTTTCAACAAGCGCCCAACGCAAAGCTCTCAAAGAGTGTGTGTCTAACGGCTTTTTTGTCTTTGAGGCGGTGGGATGTGTAGAAGAGTCCAATAATTATCACCGACCGAGCCACTTCACTTGAACTGAAATGGAAACCTGCAGACAGGAAATGGCGGTTTGTATTAACAAAAGAAAGAATTATTTTACATGTAATTAAAGTATACATCTGAATGAAGTAGGAAACAACATGTAAATGTGTGTGGCATCATGGTGGCTAAGGTTTTTTTTGTATACATTGTTATTTTTCCTTGAATAAGAATCATCATCATTTGAATAGACCGACAGACAGATAGACGGACACCTTCCGATTCAAATTATGCCTCCAAAAAATGTCGGATATTCTATTGATTTCTTAGGCAAAGGCAAAATCAAATTTGAATTTACCTAGAATTATTTTGAATTGTAAATAATTGACTTTAATAGTTATTTAAACAACGAAATTTCCGGTGTTAAATTAGAAAACAAAGAATATTTAAAAAAAAATTTTTTGGATAAAGGAAATTTGCGGTTTTTAGTGATATGAAGTACCGACTCCCACGTTGGACGCCATTTAACGGGTTGCTTACTTTAGAAAAAACATGCAGTGATTCTCAAAGATAAAAGCTTTCAATTAGGCCTTCCACAATTGTAATGCTTTTTGAAACAGAGAGTTTTTTATTCGAAAATAAAAGCTTATCCGACTGCCACGTTAGGCGCCATTTAACGGGTTTTTTCATTAGAAAAACTTGCAATGTTTATCAAAGTCAAAAGCTTTTAATTATTCATTATAAATCTCCACATTGTAGCCCCTGCACAATTGTAAAGCTCTTTAAAATAAAGAGTTTTCAAAACTAAGAAATGAAAACTTTATCAAAGTCAAAAGCTTTTACTTATTGATTATAAATCTAAATATTGTAGCCCCTTCGCAATTTTAAAAGGCTCTTTAAAATAAAGAGTTTTCAAAACATGGAACTGAAAGCTTTTCAGTATTACTCTCTGTCGTTGAAAAAAAAACCTTTTTTCTGAAGCGTTGCTAGAGCTTTAAATAACGCTCTCCAAACAATTATAAAATATAAATAACTTATTTACACTAAATACTATTTAAATGTTTGTTTTTTCACATAACGGATGTATATAATAAACTAAATTCTATTAAGGGTTTCAATTTCCGTTGGGCGCCATTTAACTGTTGACTTCCGTTAAAACAAAATTTTTATAAATTTATAATATAACGCAAGCTTTAAAACTTGGTTCCGCTTTGCTTTCTATATAAATCAGAAAGCTTGTTTTAATTAAAAAAGCTTTTAATTATTGTTATTGTTCATTGATTTTTGGGAGATATAAGAGTTTTATATAAAAATCTAAGAAAATTGTAAATAAATTTTTTTTTATAATTTGTTTTAGTTTGAAGCCTTTGAAATTTAAAGTTACCAGAACTTACAAATAATACTTTCTAAAGCTTTTGTGCGGCCAGACGATTCAAACATATATTTTATACGGAACTTAAAGAAAATTGTTGAATTTTTGTTTTGATTTTTTTAATTTGATAGAATTTAAAATATGTTAGTTAAAAATAATTAATTACAATTTCATTGCAGATACCAAAAAAAATATTTTTTAGAAATTATGAGTTGCGAAGCTCACCTTGGGCGCCATTTGACCGTTTGCTTTTATTAAAAATGTTTTAATGATTCTCAAACTAAAAAGCTTCAAATCATTTAAAGCTTTTGTGTGTTGAGAAAAATTCAATCTGTAAAATTTATGATATTGAGAGCTTTTTCATAATTTGGAAAATTTCTTTAATGTGAAAACCAACTTCTTTACATTTTCACTCCACTTTTTTGTTTTGTTTTTTTTTTAAATTGATAGAATTTAAAAAAATTTTAATTAAAAATCATTAATTACAAAATAATGAAATTGCTGATATTAAAAAAATATTTTTTTAGAAATTAGGAGTTGCGAAGTTCACGCTGGGAGCCACTTAACCATTTGCTTTTATTAAAAAAAATTTAATGATTCTCAAACTAAAAAGCTTAAAATTATTGACCAGTTTATTTTACTCATTTAAAGCTTTTGTATGTTGAGAAAAATTCAAATTGTAAAATCTATGATCTTCAGAGCTTTTTCATAATTTGGAAGATTTCTTTAATGTGAAAACCTACTTCTTTACATTTTCACTCCACTTTTTATACCCTACACCACACTGTGGTACAGGGTATTATGACTTTGTGCATTTGTTTGTAACACCTTAAAGGAGAAGAGATAGACCCATTGTTTATTATACCGATCGACTCAGAATCACTTTCTGAGTCGATTTAACCATGTCCGTCTGTCTGTCCGTCTGTCTGTCTGTCCATGTGTTCTTGTAATCAAAGTGCAGGTCGTATTTATGGTCCGATTGTGATGAAATTTAGCATAGTGCTCTTTTTTGGCCCAAGGACGATCCCTATTGAAATTGGTTAAAATCGGTTCAGATTTGGATATAGTCCCCATATATATGTTCCACCCGATTTGACATGTAAGCGCTGTAGAAACCACATTTTACATCCGATCTTTATGAAATTCGGCAGAGATAGTTTTATTATTACGTGAATGAACACTACCAAATTCGGAGAAAATCCGTTTAGATTTAGATATAGCCCCCATATATATGTTTCACCCGATTTGACATGTAAGCGCTGTAGGAACTGTATTTTAAATCAGATCAGTACGAAATTTGGCAGAGAGAGTTATCTTATTACATGAAAAAACACTGGGAAATTCGGGGAAAATCGGTTCAGAGTTAGATATAGCCCCCATATATATGTTCCACCCGATATAACATTTAAGCGCTGTAGAAATCGTGTTTTATATCCGATCAGTACGAAATTTAACAGAGAGAGTTTTCTTATTACACGTATGAACACTGCCAAATTCGGGGAAAATCGGTTCAGATTTAAACATAGTCCCAATATATATGTTACACCCGATTTGACATGTAAGCACTGTAGAAACCGTGTTTTATATCCGATCAGTATGAAAATCGGCAGAGAGAGTTTGCTTATTTCATGTATGAACACTGCCAAATTCTTATCGCAATGCCCATTTTCGCATTGGTAGGTAGGTGTAGGGTATTATATAGTCGGCCCCGCCCGACTTTCTGTCTTTCCTTACTGGTTAATTATGAGGCTTAATTTAACTACAAAAATCTTGAGCTTTCCAATAACGGTTTATACAAGTTCTTACCAAAGCAAGAGCTTTTTAATTAGAAAGGTTTATTGTCAAAATAGCTTTCGAAAATACTTAAATGGCATACGAATACCGTAAATGGCATACGAAAATACTTCTCGGTCGCATACAAACAAGCGTGAATTTATGTTTTCTGCCATCTTGTGAAAAACTTAAAATTATGTTTATTTTGCTCCTTTAAAGCTTTTGTGTGTTGAGGAAAATACAAAACTGTCAGTTGCCTTTACCCTATACTGTAAAATCTATGACCTTGAGAGTTTTTTCATAATTTTCGCTCCACTTTGTATTAAGAGCCTTAATTTGAAAAACAAAATCTAAAGCTTTCTAATAACAGTTTATAAAAGAAGAGCAAGTGCTTTTAAATATTTTAAAACTATTACAAAAGTTACTAACAAATTTTTTTGTTAGTATCTTTTATAAACTTTTATTAGAAAGCTATAGATTTTTAAATTAAGACTCTTAATTAGAAAGTGGAGAGAAAATTATGAAAAAGCTCTCAAGATCATATATTTTTCATTATAGGGCAAATGCTACTGAGAATTGCCACCCAATTTCCCCCATTTCGGGAAAGGCTTGCGCAAAAGAGCTTCGATTGCCTTTCAGATTTGACTAATTTTGGTAAAAGCTTTTTTATTTATTTATATGCATTACAATAAAAAGTAAATTTATGGTTTAATTTTACGGTTCAGGAAAAAGTCGGGTTGCTAAGATCCTGTGGCTAGATTTTTGCATCGATTTTTTTCTGATGGGAATCGAACCCACGACCCCCCAAATTCATTGGCGAGCACGCTACCTATTCTTTTATCGGGGCGCTCAAAAGCATTTTAATCTAACCAAATATTTTGAAATAGACCTAATCTGGTATTTTCTTAAGAATCTAATAACATTTTAAGAGTTTTGTTTTAATGTAATTTGATTGATAGAATTTTAAATTGATTGGAACAGTTTGCAAGACTTCAATACAATACCAAAGACCAATAGAAGCTATAGACACCCTAAGCAGTTACCCAAGTTTTTCACATGAAAGCAGAAGACATGAAGTTCTCCGTCGATTTTATGTGACCATGAAGTGTTTTCGAACGCCATCTACGGGAGCTTTCAACTAGTCAACTAAGATAAAGTGTCTATACCTTCAGTTGTCTATAATTTTCTTAAAGAACTACAGATGTCACGCATGAAAGTCGGTATACTCATTTTTGTGGTACACTTTTCGTATATTCATAAAATATAAATGGTAATAAATTATACATCAAGGAAAGGCTCTTTTTCCTAAGATATGCAGAATTACATCTACGTTAAACTTTAGTTTAGGAAATATTTCAAGAATTTAAATCATAAAAAATCACTACAGATTTTTGTGATAGTCTATTCACTTTTGAAAGCTCTTAATTGGTAAAGAACTATCCATCATTAGAAAATATGTTTTTCTTTCCAAACATATGCAGAGTATTACTACATAAATATTTCCAGAAACTTCTCAATACATGTCATGTATTAAGTTGTTGTGCAAGTAAAAAGCTGCAGGAGAACTTTTCCAAAGTTCTTAAAAAAAAGTCAACCCAATGAGAATTACATACTGTGCTTTTCATACACCTTGACATTGATTGATAGAATTTGAAATTGATTAGGACATTCTCCAAAACCACAAGTCAACACTTGTTTAAAAGAAGATACAAAAAATGGGAAGAAACTCATAAATATTGACACGTGAGTTTTGAGTTATTATTATTTTTATGTATATGGTTTTTTTCTATTTGGAAATTTTTTGATAGATGATCATCATCATCAAAGTTTTTTCTATATTTGAAGGTGTCGGCAAAATCCCTCATATAAATCCCAATATATGTATGTATTTGAGTGTGTGTGAACGTACCTTAGACCCCAAAAAGTGCTGTGAAATTATGTTACGATTTAGAGAAATTTCTTTAGGGGATATATCACCAGTACATGTGGGGAGGAACAAATGATTTCGAATGCACCATGAATACTCGTAAAGGAAAAAAATTACAACAATGCAATGTTGTGCTGCATGTCTGCTCTGTTGTTGTTAAGTATTTTTAGAAGATGTTGTGCTAGGTTTTTTTTGTTGGGAGGGGGAGGGGAAGACATGACTTGACTTTGTAGATACTTTACACATTGTAGCACTTCTACTACTATGACTACTACTGCTTGGGGATTCTCCTCTCCACCACTCCAACACACGATGTCAAACTGTGCAATTCAATGAAGGCAATAAACACCAGGTTTTCTGGAGCGTCCATAAAAATCAAAGCTCATAAATTAGCCGAAAGCATTTCATGTCGAGAGATACTACGTATGCTGGAAGAGAGGGAGGCAGGGAGGTAGGGTGCATGTACAGCTGACACAACCAGACAGACAGACATACTTTGGAAGAAATGGGCTGGTTTTCTAGTTATTTTGTAAAATGTAAAGACCGCTTTCTTTCAATGATAGCAGAGATAGATTTTCTGCGTGATTTTACGAAACACACATTTTCAATGTCCAAAAAAGAAACGGAGACTGAAAATGATGGATGTATGAGAAAATGCCCCTTTGTAAACGAGGGACATGTGTTAAGGTAAAGACAATTGCAATGGAATCATATAGAAAGTGGATTTAAATATGAAAGATACATAACATAAATGAAATGTAAGATTCTCTGAAGCTTTTGCCTTGAAATCACTCTAATTGTTTAATTGAGAAAGCTTTTTATGCAAAGCTTTTGAATTGCTCTCAAAATAAAGACGACATCACTTGATTGCGAGTTTTGTGGTACACTTTTAGAAACATTAAAGCCTTTAAATGCTAATAAATTATATATCACTGTAAAGCTTTTTTCCTCTAGATGTGCAGAATCATATTAAGAGCGGACTTTCCATTGTGATTTTTTTTCCATAACGTACTTTTTTTCAAAAAGGAGGTTCTCTAATGTTTGTGGTACACTTTTCGCACCTTTAGTACATTTTAAATGAAATTGTTTACATTTTTCAGTACAGATCTCTTCTCAAAGATGAGCAGAATCATATTTATACTAGTTTTTGAAAAGAAATCACTCTAATTGTTTAATTGAGAAAGATTTTTATGCAAAGCTTTTGCATTGCTCTCAAAATAGAGACGTCATCTGTTGATTACACGTTTTGTGGTACACTTTTAGAAACATTAAAGCCTTTAAATGCTAATAAGTTATATATCACTTTAAAGCTTTTTTCCTCTAGATGTGCAGAATTACATTAATATTGAACTTTCCACTGTGAATTTTTTCCATAATTTACTTTTATTAAAAAAGGAGCTACTCTAATGTGGTACACTTTTCGCACCTTTAGTACATTTTAAATGAAATTGTTTACATTCTTCAGTAAAGCTCTCTTCTCAAGGATGTGCAGAATCATATTTGTTTGTGTAGAATCGTATTTATAAAAGTCTTTAAAAAATGTGCTACACTGATTCTTTGTTAGACTTTTTGAATGGTATAGTTTATCAAATGTATATTACTTCAAAGCTCAAGGATGTGCAGAAACATATTTATACTAGATTTTGAAATGAAAATCTATCGTGAACTTGAAAGCTTGTAAGTTATATATGACTTTAAAGCTTTTTAGTGTAGAATCTTATTTATAAAAGACTTTAAAGGAAATTATTTCCAGAATTTCAATTAAAAAAGCGCTACACTGATTTATTGTTGCAGTTTTTGGATGTCAGTGTTTAAAAAATTGATACTACTTTAAAGCTCTTGAAAGCTAATAAGTTATATATGACATTAAACCTTTTTTGTGCAGATTCTCATTTATAAAAGACTATGAAAAGTTAAATATTTTTAAAATTTAAATAATAAAAGGATACTCTGATTTTGAATTTTCAATAGTTCATAGAGAGAGAAAATCAATGATACGATAAAGAAAATGTCCGTCAATATATAAAAATAAACTAAATTAGGAACAAAAATCAAAGACAATTGAAGGTTTTAGACACTTTAAGCTTTAGAAAATACTTCTTGGCCACACTCAAATGATCTGCCACCTTGTGAAAAGCTTGGGCAAATGGTTTATTGTGTCAACACCTTCAATTGTCTTTGGGTGCAATTGTTCTCGACAAGAAAAAGCTCATACAGCACATGTTTTTTTGCAAGCTTAGAGCTTTTGGTGACATTGTTCTGTGAAAATTTAATAGTATTTTCTTCTGTGCCAAAAAAAAAAATGCTAAAAACCCCATTTTGTTTTCGTTTGTGAAAAAAATGCTGCGAGAAAATGATGAGAGAGTTTCGTATTCCTTTGAAAAATTGTTTTTTATTGATAGTTAATAGATTTGTAAGCTTTTCCCGGCTTAGAAGTCGATAGTTATTGAATACTTTGGCTTTGTAGAATGTCATAAGCTTTCTAATGACTCATTTATTCTGAGAATATGTCAGAGAGAAATAAAAATTAATGAAAATGGACAAAAGCTTTTGTTTCTTATTGATAGTTAACAGATTTTATTTCGACCTGGATCTCTGTCTCCCGCTTAAAAATTGTATAAGTCGTTGTTGAAAGCTTTGACTTCTGAGAGTGACATATGCTTTCTATTGATAGTTAATAGATTTGTAAGCTTTTCCGGCTTAAAAGTCGATAGTTGTTGAAAGCTTTGGCTTCGGAGAATGCCGTAAGCTTTCTAATGACTCATTTTTTCTGAGAAAATGTCAGAGAGAAATAAAAATGAATGAAAATGGACAAAAACTTTTGTTTCTTATTGATTGTTAACAGATTTTGTTTCGCTATGGACCTCTTTCTCCCGCTTAAAAATTTTTTGGAAAGCTTTTATAAATCGCTGTTGAATGCTTTGACTTCTGAGAGTGACATAAGCTTTCTAATGACTCATTTTCTCTCACAAAAAGACGTTTTTTGGCTCTTACTTATTGACAGTACTGGGAAGCCATTAAAGTCTATTTAATTGAACACAGTCTTTTTCTTTTTGTGAAAAGCTTGGGCTAAATGGCTTATGGTGTCTATACCTTTAACGGTATTTGTTTTAACTTTAACCCAAAATGAGAAAGATGTATTGATATTTTACTTATATCTATTCGATTCATCGCTTTTAATGAACTCTATAAAAACATTAACATATTTATACCCTACACCACACTGTGGTACAGGGTATTATGACTTTGTGCATTTGTTTGTAACACCTAAAAGGAGAAGAGATAGACCCATTGTTTATTATACCGATCGACTCAGAATCACTTTCTGAGTCGATTTAACCATGTCCGTCTGTCTGTCCGTCTGTCTGTCTGTCCATGTATTCTTGTAATCAAAGTGCAGGTCGTATTTATGGTCCGATTGTGATGAAATTTAGCATAGTGCTCTTTTTTGGCCCAAGGACGATCCCTATTGAAATTGGTTAAAATCGGTTCAGATTTGGATATAGTCCCCATATATATGTTCCACCCGATTTGACATGTAAGCGCTGTAGAAACCACATTTTACATCCGATCTTTATGAAATTCGGCAGAGATAGTTTTATTATTACGTGAATGAACACTACCAAATTCGGAGAAAATCCGTTTAGATTTAGATATAGCCCCCATATATATGTTTCACCCGATTTGACATGTAAGCGCTGTAGGAACTGTATTTTAAATCAGATCAGTACGAAATTTGGCAGAGAGAGTTATCTTATTACATGAAAAAACACTGGGAAATTCGGGGAAAATCGGTTCAGAGTTAGATATAGCCCCCATATATATGTTCCACCCGATATAACATTTAAGCGCTGTAGAAATCGTGTTTTATATCCGATCAGTACGAAATTTAACAGAGATAGTTTTCTTATTACACTTATGAACACTGCCAAATTCGGGGAAAATCGGTTCAGATTTAAACATAGTCCCAATATATATGTTACACCCGATTTGACATGTAAGCACTGTAGAAACCGTGTTTTATATCCGATCAGTACGAAAATCGGCAGAGAGAGTTTGCTTATTACATGTATGAACACTGCCAAATTCTTATCGCAATGCCCATTTTCGCATTGGTAAGTAGGTGTAGGGTATTATATAGTCGGCCCCGCCCGACTTTCTGTCTTTCCTTACTGGTTTTCTTTTATCATTTGTTATGAAGCTTACCTGATAAAAGCTTTGTTTTGTTTTCCTAATATGAAGTTGTTGTCTCTTACCCATTGAGAATTCCAAGAAGATATTAAATTCTACTTCTATTGAACACTAAACATCAAATGCATTCATTAGTTTAAGTACAGTTGTTTTTTATAAGCTAAAAACCTCCAAAATTTGTATTTAAACTTCTCAAGTTTCAGTTTTATTCTCCTGTCTAAAGCCGGATGACAAATTCTAAGTAAATTTCGTTTAAGCGCTTTTAATGAAAGCTGTAAAAAAAATATTAAATTAACCTTTTATTGTCACTCTAATGAAATGAAATTAATCTTTGGAATTAAGATAAAATCAAAAGAAAAAGGAACAGCCTGTCATTAAATTAATTTGGGAAGAAAAATAAGGCAAATGACAAAATTCCCTATTTTTTTGTCTAGAATGATGGCTAATGCTTTCGTTGCTGTTACTCCCTAATTGTCTCTGCGTGTTTTTTGGGCATGGAGTGAGGAAAGATTTAACATTTAAAATTAAATGCCCAATTAATTGAATTGATGAAATCTAAAACATTTTGTCTTTCTAGAGATTAAAAGCTATTGAGTACACTTTTTTTATAGGTTTTTAATCTCATCTAAAATGATTGGGACACCGAGGAAAAAAATAAAGTTGTCATAAAAAGTTAAAAAGCTTTTAAAAGTAATTTCTCAACATGGACAAAAATGTCGTCGTGGCTCTTGAGGTCTTGCCTTTTTTCGCCCCCTAAGGTTAGCCTGAGATTAGTCGATTAGTCAATGGCCGGCCAAACCTATAATGAAATATAATAAATTCAAATTTTGTTTTGATTTGGTGTTTTTTTTTTGCTCTCTCGTTAGTTTGAAAATTCTAATCGATTTTGTGTAGGTTGTTCGGGAGGAATGCATTTGTAATCAATTAGTTAAAAATACAAAAACATTTATTTAAACTATAGACAGATGCCGAGATGAAATTCTAATAGGGAGCACAGGAAGTCAAAAGCAAATGCGCACAGTGCTATCAAACGAACACGTTTTCCAAAAACACAGCAGAACAATAATTGGAACAAAATCTTTTTCCCAAAACCAACAGAATGCAGCTGCTGTGGCTGCTGCACTCGACGAATAATTAACGACCTTAACACATTTTTATTTTTGGATTTTTGTTTTTATTTTTCTTGGCGAGTATTGGAGTGATATTGCGTGATATTTTCCCAGTGTTCTGATGATGATGATTCTTGGGAATAGATGGATGTACATATTTTCTTTTCGAGGGGAATGAATGATGTTTGGGAAGTTAGACTGTAAATTTTCGATTTGTCAAGTTGTTAAAATAAAAATTGTCTCGTTTTATAAAGCACCTCATAAATTTATACGATTTTTTTTGGTGGCATTTCGTATAGTCTGCCAAACCCACATATGAAGACATTTGGGTTGAGCTCTCCCTCTCTCTGTCACACACTAGCGCTTGAAGAATCTAAATCAAATTTGAAATCTTTGTGCGTGATGTTTTCTGGTTTTCAAATGGGTTTTGACACGCGTCCTGATCGCATAATTGTCAGAGAGTAATAAAAATTACCGAAAGAGATCTCTATTAAAGAGCTTTTCATATAAAGCTACTGCACTAGGGAATTAATACAAAATAAATGTAGACCTTTATAGTAATAAAAAGTTATAAGAAAATCAGATGTCACATACAATTTGTGTGGCTTGTTCCAAAAGGTTGTGAATAAGAAACTGTAAAAACTATGAGGTCAATTCTAAAGATTTTTAGTCGCATTTTTTTCTAGAGATCCATCGTTAAAAGTCATCCAAATCTAGCAAACGTAGTTATCTTCCTAGTATCTTTAAAATTTCCGCTGTAATATTAAGTATGGAAATAATTCTCATTGCTTTTGTAGAACTTATTTATCAAAAGCTTGTATCGCTTGTATAAAAGCTACACTCAATAGAATACATTTTAGCAGAGATTTTGTGTGGACAAAGAAGGGAATAAATCAAAAGCTCTCTTTATTCTCAAAGATAAAAGCTTCCACAGTAAATTAGCTGAACTTAAAAAGTTCAACATACAAATGAGCTGTTTTCAAGAAAACAGCTAATACGATTTTTTTAGCAAACATTTCGTTTTTAGTATCTTTAAAATTTTCGCTGTAATATTTACTATAGAATTGATTCTCATTGCTTTTGTAGAACTTATTTATCAAAATCTTAGCAAAAAGATTTGGTATCGCTTGTATAAAAGCTAGAAACAATTTTGCAGAGATTTTGTGTGGACAAAGAAGGGAATAAATCAGAAGCTCTCTTTATTCTCAAAGATAAAAACTTCAACAATAAATACGCTGATGACTTAAAAAGTTCAACATACAAATGAGCTTTATTCAAGAAAACAGCTAATATGATTTTTCTAGCAAACGTATCTTTTCTAGTATCTTTAAAATGTCCACTGTAATATTTAGTATGGAAATAATTCTCATTGCTTTTGTAGAACTTATATCAAAAGCATAGAAAAAAGCTTGCATCGCTTGTATAAAAGCTACCCTCAATAGAAAAAAATGTAGCAGAGATTTTTGTGGACAAAGAAAGGAGTGAATCAGTAGCTCTCATTCTTAAAGATAAAAGCTTCAACAATAAATGAGCTAATGACTAAAAAAGTTCAACATATAAATGAGCTTATATAATTTAAAGATAGGTTAGAAGAAATTTAATGAGATTTTGTGGGGTAGAACTAAGTAATCATTAAAGACGTTGGCATTGATTTGACGACAAAGACAAAAAATGCTAAAATAATGCCGTTGTTTAATTAAATTTGATATAAATTAATTAGTATTAAATAAAATAACAAGTCCTTATCTTACTATTTAACTATCATTGGTTACAAATCAATGTCATCGTTTTTATTATTAGAACACTTTTTTTAAATGCAGAGCAATATGCTGAGATTCTCAAGAAAAAAGATAGTAATTTTCGGGGATAATTTCAAGAATAAAAATTTAAAGACAGTTTGTAACAGAAGTACAGAAAAAAACTTTTTTTTCTTGATCGCAAAAAGTTTTTTATGTTCCGAATAAATGTAAGAAACAGTTTATTTTAAAGTCTATAGAAAGTATAACACCAAAGCACTCCGTAGATGGTAGTCTAAAGTACTTCTCATTCGCATACAAAGAAAGCACAGAGATTATGTTTCCTCCATTTGAATAAGTACACGAAAAGAAAAAATTCGTTTCTGCGAATCGAAATATTAGACAACTACAATTATCGTTTACGACGACTGAAATTCTTTTGGTCATCAAACAATTACGCGAAATTTGTTTCTGTCACAACAAACGAAATTTCAGTTCCGGCAAACGGGAATTGCAGTTGTCTAATATTACGTTTCGCAGAAACGAATTTTTTCTTTGCGTGTACTCTTTCAAATGGTGGGAACATAAGCTCTGTGCTTTCTTTGTATGCGAATGAGAAGTACTTTAGACTGCCATCTACGGAGTGCTTTGGTGTTATTTTGACAATTAGTTCTGAGGAGTTTTCTATACTATCTATAGACTTTAAAATAAACTGTTTCTTAAATTTATTCGGAACATAAAAAAACTTTTTGCGATCAAGAAAAAAATATCTTAATAAGTTTTTTTTCTGTACTGCTGTTACAAACTGTCTTTAATTTTTTATTCTTGAAATTATGAGGCATTTATTAAAATATTAATATTATTTATGTTTTTGTTGTATAAGATGATTTACTAATGATTTATTTTTTTTTCTTTTTTCAGGTATGTTTTATTAAAACAATTAATATTACTGTAAACAGGTATTTATACCAAATGTCCAAAATGTTAAAATTTTTCTTATAAAAATGTCCAGTGCAATGCTTTTATGCCATCAAAAATAGCTTTAGTGTTGTAATACCTAACCAAACATTATTAAATATGATCCGTTAAATATGATCCGTTAAAAAGAGCTTTCCATTGATACATATATCCCTTCTTAACATTTAACGATAATAATTATAATTTTTAAAATTGTAGTTCTATTTTACTTAACCTGATTCGTATTCAATGATGGAAGTTGTACAATTATTACGTTTATTTTAATTCCATTTTCTTTTTCTTTTTAAAAGCTAGCTTGACTAAGCTTGACTTTATTTCGAAAAAAGCTTTTTGCTTCCAAAGCTAACAATATAAAGCTATAGATAATAGACTTTATTCCTAAAAAAAGCTTTTTACTTATAAAGCTAACAATATAAAGCTTTAGAGAGTATTGATTAAAAGCTAACTACATGCAAACTTAGATTTTATTTCGTACTTTCTGTTACGGCTTTCAAAGTATATGCATCTTTGATATAACTTAATAATTCTCATAAGGTTTGTGAAAAGTTTTACAAAATATCAGACTTTTCACTACATTTTGAGTTGAATACTATGAAAGCTTTTTATCTCCCAAATCTAATAATATAAAGGTTAAAGCAAAAAAGCTAAGTTCAATAAATCTTTGTCTAAATTTCTAACATTGCAGAGCGATTTTCAAAGTATTTGTTGAATATTTAAATATTACTTATACATATTAAAATTCCCATTAGGTTTGTAATACATTGTACAAATCATCAAACTTCCGGAGAGTCTAACGTTTACCTGAGGACTGGTCACCAAATTGAGCTATAAAATGTATTTTCACACTACTTTTACATAGTTTCCAAATTTTATCAGTTTTATTTGTATTTTTAATATCCCAAATATCCTGTGAAAATCCCTCTAATCTTCCAAGCTAATAAAAAAAAATATTAACACTTGTTTCTTTGGTAAATTTTATGACATTTTTCCGTTGTTGCACGAAAAATTCTCAACAAAAATGTTCATCATGAAGCATAATAAAAGTTAATTTTAACATTTACAATTCTTAATGCATTCGACATTATGGTGTAGTATGCTGGTTCTATGAATGCTTCAAAAATAATTAAAATGCAACTCATGTTAGACACAGACAGACAGATGGAGAGACAGACACTCACTTATTCGATTTGTAGAACATTTGATGCGAGAAAATGGGTCATGTTCATAAAAACCGAACATTTCAAATAAAAGTGATGAAAAGCGCCTTTATGTTTTTTTTTTGGGAGAAAATGTATTTTTTTTGGATTGACAGAAAACATGAACTCTTTTCGCCCCCGCTTTAAACAAAAGGGGGAAATGGATATTGAAGTTGTTCCTCTTAACCTCCGGTCTGCCCCCCACCCTTTTGAAAATGTTAAAATATCCAGCGGGGTTAGAAACATTTAATTTTTTTAAAGCAAACGAAATAGAAAATGTTTCAAGCTATATAGAACTATTAGTTGTATTCAATCAAAGTGTCGGCCATTCGGTGTTATGGGTTTGGTTTTTTAAGTTTTTCTTTTTTATATTAGGTACTTAGATTCATGACTACACTGAGAAACATTTTACTTATAGTAAATACATTAATTTAGAGCCATAAGCAATCAAGCACTAAAACTTTCAATTCAATTGGATATATTCGTAATAAAATGCACAATAATAATAGCTAATTAAAATTCTTTAATTGAATTTTTCACCTCAATTAAAAATTCAAATAATTTGGAATTTCCCTAATAGCATTCAATAGTTGAATAGATTCATTTTCATTTTCTGTTTAAATATGAAAGACAGCAGCAAATTTGTATTTATATTATTAAATTAATTTTTTTTGTCATTATCATATATAACAATACATTCCTGCACATCTAAGGGAGCAGATCTTTTCATATATATGTCTCTTATTCGCATTTAAGTGCAGTAAATACCTGATAAATGTACCACAAAATTCTGTGCAGAACTTTTTAGCCACAAAAAACAAATAAGTATTTTTTGGATGTACGCACTAACCAAGCTAAGCTTTAAATATTATTCTGCACATCTACAGAACATCACCTTTCCATTGATATACACTTTTTCACCATTGGCATTCACTAAGGACCCCAAAAGTGTACCACAAAACATAATTCAGCATTTTAATTCTGCAAAAAAATCAATCAATTAATTTTCTAGATATTATAACAGCCCACAATAAAATACATAAATATTTTTCTACACATCTATGGAAAAAAAGCTTTCCATTGATATATGCCTTAATAACATTTACATGAGCGATTGAACCGAAAAGTGTACGACAAAATGCAATGTAGACAAACAAAAATAATTCCGTCAACAAACAAAAATAACTTTCTGGGTATAATAGCTAACCAAATTACGCTACGACGATGATTCTGCACATCTGTAGGAAAGTAGCTTTCTATTCATGTATCACTTATTTACATTTACATGCTCTAAAGATCCGAAAAGTGTACCACAAAATGCAGTGAAGAGCTTTTACTTCGTCAACAAACAAAAATAACTTTCTGGGAATAATAAATAACAAAACTACGCTACAAATGTGATTCTGCACGTCTGTAGGAATAGGCCATTCCATTTATATGTCACTAATTGATATTAGTATACACCAAAAAATCGAAAAGCGTACCACAAAATTTAGTTTATAATTTTAATTCTGCAAAGAAAATCTTTATTTTCTAGATATAATAACAAACCACAATAAATTAAAAAAAAATATTTTTCTGCACATCTATGGATTAAGAACTGATTTATGCCTTATTAACATTTCATGTCCTAAAGACCCCAAAAGTGTACCACAAAATGCAATGTAAAATGCAAAAATAATTCTGCCAACAAACAACTAACCAAACTACATTATAATTATGATTCTGCACATCTGTAGGAAAATAGTTTTCCATTCATATATCACTTATTAATTTTTACGTGGACTAAATACCCTAAAAGTGTACCACAAAATGCAGTTTAGTGATTTAATATCTTCAAAAATATTGTTATTTTTCTGAGTATAAAAAACAAACTATACAAGTCATAAATATTATTTTGCACATCTATGGGAAATAAGCTTTCTGTTAAAGTATAACTTGTTACAATTCCCCGCCAATAAATACCTCAAAAATGTACCACAAAAATTAATATTTTTAACTGAAAGTATAACATTTTACTCGAAGCCTTTAATATTTTTTTTTCCGGTGTATCATTTTGGGGGAAAACAAATTATAGGCTATTAAAAAATGCCCGCAGCTGTGTTTTCCATTTCCACGTTCTCCCATTCTTTACTTTCGGTTCTGTTTCCATTCTAAGACCATTAACTGTGGAAATTGAGGCATTGTTGTTGATTTCCAATAAACATTTCTTTCACACTTTTGCCTTTTTTTGTCCGTCGGTCGCTGGGTCGTTTAGACTGTCAATGGATGGCCCAAGGCTGCTCTTGGTCGTTTGTGTTTACACTTAGTTCGCTGCACTGAGGTTTTTGTAAGGCTTTCCTTCGGAGTTTTCTAGTTTACTTTCCGTTTAGGTATTCCATTCCTTCGTCGCCTTTTTGAGCAACAATAACTTCAGAGAATGGCTTCATATTGTTTTGAGTATTTGTTTTTGCTTTTTTTATTATTTATTTTTTTATGATTTATATACAATACCATTTTTTTATTGTGGCTTGTTATTAATTTTCTCTCAGGGTGTTAATAAAGTCTTTAATTTATGGCTGGACAAATTTTTATTTTTATATTTATTTTTCTTCTTTTTTTTCTTTCACCCGTTTGTCTTGAGGTCTTAATCTAAAGTATAAGTTAAAAAAATAATAAAAACGTTAAAACTATAAATGTTCACACCTTTCCTTTAAAAAAGGAAATATTAAATATCAACGAGTTGTATTTTTATGTCATCACCTGGTATCAGGTTTTTATTGCTTCGCTCCATAAGACGCTCTCATGTGAATGAAGAAAAGCGCGTGGAAAAAAATTAACATTTCCCATTGAATTCCTACAGCATTGGCGTTACAGTTTACACTTCTTCCATCTCCTATGGTTGGCTGATGACAATGATATTGTCTGCGTGGGATTCGTGAAGACGTCTGCGCTCTAATTTCTGGGAAATTCAATATTTGAAATCCGTACCAAAGTAACTGAAAAGTGGCTCTGATGATATGATATGTTGTATGTCTTCTTTTTTATTTTCAGAGAAGTAAAAAATAAAAAACATCTAAACAAAAACTGTCAGAATAATAGAAGGGTAGAATACTAATTGTAGTTGGTTCTAATTTGAGACTGTTTCAATGATTTTTTTTCCAGTATTTACAATTTTTTAAATACTTTAATAGATTCCTCAAAATTTAAAATAAAATTTAGGATTTTTTGCAAGTCTAAAGATTAAAGATCTTTATTTTTAATATTTTAAAAATCAATCGATTTTTCTGATATTTTAATAATAACAATAGTTTTTTTGGTATTTACGAGTAAAATATAACTGCTATATATATAAATAAAAACTTTCTGCACAACTTGGAAAGAAGAGCTTTCAGTAGATATAATGTATTCTCAACATTTTGTGCATTAAGGATACTAAAAGTGTTCCTCAGAAGTCTACGTTGGGTTATTATTACAACGATTAACAATTTACATGAAGTTCATTGAGCATTTTAAATTTTTACAATATACAATAAATATGATTCTGCACATCTTTAGCGGAAGAGCTTTCTGTTGATATAACAAATTACCAATATTTTGTAAACTTAAGATGCTTAAAGTGTACCACAAAAATCTGTGTAGGGATTTTATTAGTACGAGTTTTTTTTTTTTTTGAGGGGTATTATATAAGAACTATATTATAAAATTATTATAATTCGGCACTTATTTGAAAGTAAAGATTTCAATAGATACAATGCATTCTCAACATTTTCTGTACTGTAATATACTAAAAGTGTACCACAAAAGTCTGTGAATGGCATTTATTATAAAGATGAACAATTTACATGGAGTTTTTTGGGTATTTTAAATTGCATATATATATATATTAAATATTATTCTGCACATCTTTGGGCGACGAGCCTTTTAATGATATATTGCATTGCCAGCATTTCTTACTATAAAAACTCTAAAAGTGTACCACAAATATCTGTGTAGGGCTTTATTAAAATTTCATATCGATTTATTGGAAATTAATTTTTTATACCGTTGACCTTCTGTATATTTTTATGTGTTTGTTACCGGTTTATCTTTATTTATTTTTTTATCTTCATTTATTTATTTATTCTTTTTGGATCCACAATATTCCTCTTGATAAATTACATATTTAAAATAGTTGCTGCATTAAAGCAATTGTAGAAAAATCCTTTCCACATTCTAACCCATTTAACATGTGGCAATTATTTCCTGTAGTCCTTTAAACAACTCAAGCATTCATGTTTCTATTTTCGTTAGAATTAAATACAAAGTAGGATTTGCAAGAATGCAAGTACACAATACACCTCTCTGTCGATATGTATGTATATTTATATGGAGCAAATATTTGTATACTGCTACCTGCCGGCCGGCTTTTGTTAGTTCAGCCAAGCAACCATCCATCCATTTATACATTCGGGAAGCCGAAATCTATGCCATGCTTTGTTTCTCCAAAGGTTCGCTGTACCAGAAAAAACAACATTCTTCTTATATCTAAAGATCTTTTCACAATGATATGTGGAAAAAAGAGGAGACCTGGCGACAAGCAGGAGACACAGACAAAATCCTTTGCAGGTAGATGGCAACAGGAGTGAACAGCAGAAACAAAAATGGAACACAAGAGAAAACCTTTTTAAATATTTTACATAATTTTTAACATTTTTGTTGTTCTCCACTGCAGCCGCTGCTGCTGTTTTGTTATCTCAGATAAGACACACACACACGCACAGGCTCATATAAAGGATAAGCAAAGATGTTTGATGCATCCTCGTCATTCACTGACATTCACAATGGGGTGTGCTGCTGCACAACAGGATATTTTCCTTTAATACGCACACTGAATCCAACAAACACACACACATGTGCACATGCACATGTATAAAAGAAAGTCCTGTACAATAGACAAATGCTGTACCTCGCTTGAGTGTTGTATGGTGGGTGTTTTACTTAAGGAATGTTTTCTGTGTGTTTTTTTAAAAGACCTGACATGCCGCACCTGCCGTTGATGCTGCTGCTGTTCCTTTGTCCTCCTTTTCCTCCGGTGTATTTACTTACCCATCCAGAGTATTTACTCATTTGGGATGAAAAATAAAAGAATCAATTGCATTATGTTCCTCCTGAATTTCAGAATTTCTCATTATTTATTTTTCGTTGCATGTTCAGATTTCAAATCTATATTTTTCTTGTTTTGGGTCATTTATCATGATTTTGTTTGAGAATCAAACAGATGGCAGATGTTTTATGATTTTCTCTGTCTTTTCTTCTATGGCATCCATTGTGAAGATTTTCAATGCTGGTGATTTTTGTCTTTATGATTTCAGCTTTTTTTCTTGTCTGTCCTTACTAGAGATTTTTATGGTTGCATTTTTTTGGGGGAGGAAAAGATAAGTGTTTTCTTTTTTCCAAAAAAAAAAGAAAATAGATTTTGAAAGAAGTACAAAAGGTGGTCTTAGAAAGAAAGCATTGAAATTATTCTTGAGGTGAATTTTGTATAAACAATTTCCAAAACATCTGTTATTTTTTACATTTTGCCAAAGAAAGTCATGGGTGTTTTAGTAAAGATGACCTTTAATTGTTTTGAGAATTTTAAAGTAGCAAAGGATGAAAGGATACAATTTATTGTTGACCACTTCAAAGGAGAACAAAGAAATCGTAGTAAAGAAATTAACTGAAACATTTGTGCTTAATGAAAATATATACCACATAAGAAAAAAGGTAATTGCCTATATTCTTTTGAAGAGACCAAATTATTTTAATTTTAGTTTAGACCATTCCCAGAAAGACAGAGAAAAATTAGCCAACAAAAGTCTATCTCTCCCGAAAAAAATCCGAGCAAAATATATACTAAATATAAATCTGCACATCTTTGAAAGCATAGCTTTCTATAACACATTAGCGATATTTTGAAAACTACTGTCACTGAAAGTGTACCACAAAATTATATGCATGACTTTAATTAGAACAATCAATATGGATTTTTTTAAGTATGTATTAATAACTACAATATACCTACATAATTGATATGATTCTGCACACCTTTGAAAGTAAAGCTTTCAATTGATATAATGTATTTCCATAATTTACTGCACTAAAGATTCTAAAAGTGTACCACAAAAATCAAACTACTAGAATATATTCTAAATATAATTCTGCACATCTTTGAAAGGAGAGCTTTCTATTGACTTAACACATTGGCTATATTTTGGAGATAGAAGTCGCTGAAAGCGTACCACAAAATTATCTGCTGGGTTTTTATTTACAGCCTGTATAATTGATATGATTCTGCACACCTTTGTAGGTAAAGCTTTCAAATGATATAATATATTTCCATAATTTCCTGCATTAAAGATCCTAAAAGTGTACCACAAAAATCAAATTACTAGAATGTATTCTAAATATAATTCTGCACATCTTTGAAAGTAGAGCTTTCTATTGACATTGGCAACATTTTGGAAACGAAAGTAGCTAAAAGTGTACCACAAAATTATCTGCGGGGTTTTATTTACAACGATCAATATGGATTTTTTGGGAATTATAGATTAACTACAATACGAGTATATAATTAATATGATTCCGCACACCCTTGAAAGTAGAGCTTTTATTAGGTATAATGTATTATAACCATTTCCAGCAATAAAGACACTAAAAATGTACCACAAAAATCTTTGTAGGACTACTACAATCACAAAATATTTTATTTGGTACATTTTAGCATTTAAATACCTGTAATTTATAATAAATATAATTCTGCATATCGTTGGAAGTAGAGATTTGTATTGGCGTTATACATTACCACCACTGATAGGTCTGACGGCAATCCCTATACACATTAATTAAAATATTTTTTTAAATTTAATATTTAATATTTTCATATATTTTTCTACAATCCCTAATAAATATTTTCTTTGTATGTCTCTATTTTTAGATCATTATTTGAGGCTACTACCACCACCACAAATGCCATTGGTATTGATAATCCTTTGAGCGGTCTCTCGAGTGCTTCCTCACCCTCGGTGCCGTCTGGCGGCATTTCTCCACCTCTGCGTTTAAGCTTTCGCAAATGGTTTTCGCGACCCTCTCTGCCCTTTGTCATTGGCATCTTGGCGCTGGGCGGTGTAGCTTGCACCCTGGGAGGCATTGTTTTGGGATCAACTGGTCTCATTGAACATTCAACACAATACCTAAGCGCTGCTCTCTTGATGATTGGAATTGGTGTCTCATTGCTGGTCATCTCGGGAGCTATATGGCGTCTTAGTTTACCCGATGATGTGGATGAATGCCCGTGTTATCGTCATATGGAAATGTGTCGCAACTGTAATAGTCCCTATTGTAATAGTCGCATAATGGCTGGTGGCTATTTATATCCAGAGTTCCAACATCGACCACCGCCACCATCGTATTTGACGTCGTTGAATGAATGTGCCGGCATGAGTTTGCTCTTCCATCCCACGGCGGCAACGCAGCAGGCTTCGCATTACAGTACCATCAGGGTGAATACACCACCGCCACTATACAGATCCACCAATTCATTGAGGTAAGTGTTAAATCCTAAAAATTCTAAAACCAGAAACAAATTATTTTCCCACCGAATTTTCCTAGTTGTCAGTACTTTTATATTTACATTTGTAATCAGTAGAACTGTAAAATAAATGAATCCAACCATCATACTATTGTAAGGACCAATTTATGTGCAGATTTATTTCAAATGGTAGTGTCAAAAACAAAAATTTCGTTGCCAAAATCAAATTGTTCTCTCGACTGAATTTTCCTAGTTGTCAGTTCTATTTTATTTGCATTTTTAAGTCCGTAATAGATGTTGCAGAAGTGTAAAATGATTAATTCAACCTGATTACAAGTGTTCGGACCAATTGGTGGGCCGATTTATTAAAAAAATGGTAGTGTCAACCACAAAAATTTGGTTGCCACAATCAACTGAATTTGCCTAGTTATCACTACTATTTTAGTCGAATTTGTATTCCTTAACATGTTTTAGAAAACTGTTAAATGATTACTTCAACCATATTACTGTTGCTCGCACCAACTTATATTCATAGCTATTAAAAGGTAGTGTCAACAACAATCGATTCGATTGCCACAACCATACTATTCTCTCAACTGTATATTGCGAGTTATCCCAACTATATTATTTGATTTCGTAATCACTAACAAATGATGTTCGGAGCTATTAAAAAAGATAGTAATGTCAACAACAAATAATCTATTGCCGAAACCAAACTGTTCTCTCTACTCCCAGAAAAAAATATAGCGTACAAAAAAAGCGCACAAAACAACAGGATTGTTGTGGCAACCGAATTGTTATTGTTGACAGTATCACTATTATAATTTCTCTGAACATCAACTGATCCGTACAACAGTAAGAAGGTTGGAGTAACCAATTTACAGTTCCACACGTCAATTATTGGATGCAACTGCCAAAAAGATAGTAGTGACCACTAGAAACATTCAGTTCAACATATTGTTAGTTGCCGCCACCATTTTATTTGTAGTCGCAAACAATAATTAATATGTAGTACTGTAAAATTGTTGCTACAATTCTTTTACAGTTCCACGGATAAATTGAAGATCACAAGTATAAATATAATGGTTCTATTTAAGAAAAATTCGGTTACCACAACTAAACTGTTCTCTTTGAGCTTATATGACATCCAAAACTAATAAATATTTTGCTTTTGTATTTTTAGTGTTTTTGGCTCCAACTCAACGCCGGCGTCCCATGGTCCAGTAACACAAACCGCAAGCTTAGTTCCTAATTTACCACCAGCCCTACCGCATCCAACCACAGCTGCACCAGTCCATAGCTCTGTTGGCATTGTGCCGGATCACAGTGTCATAACAATGAGTACCGTCATGGAGAATCTGCAAGCGCAGACACAGCCTCTAATTAAGGAATTCAATTATTTAGAGCTGGATTAATTTCCTCCACCAACAAGAACAAAAATGCAGAATCGGAAAAGACATTTCATCTCGAGCAAAACAACAAACAAACCAACCCAAAATGACTGATGTTTTTATTATGTCCTAAGATTAAAATGAATTATTTATTTTTTAAAAAACGAAAAAAACACACAGGAGTACACAAAAGTATTCGGAAAAAGAATTGAAAACATTTTTTTTTAATTTTTTATATAAATAAATTTAAGTTATTTTTTAAAACAAATTGTACAAATATAAATATATAAATAGAAAAGAAAAAAAAACAAGCCCAAACTTTAGCATATTTTAGAAAAAAACAAATCGCCAAAATCCCCTCAAACCTGCAAAACTCTAACACCTCATGAAACTCAACTCAAAACTCACGCAAGGAGACCAATTCCAAAGAGTTTTCCTCCCACACAAAACAGGAATCTCAATTATTGTCTACCACTAACTAAACTGTCCAATAAAAAAAACTATACAACTCAAAATAAACTAAGGACCATATTCATAAAAGTTCTGACAGTTCTATAAAACTAAATGTCTCTTATGAAAAAGGTCTCAAAAATATATTAATGTAACTAAATGTTAATTGTCAAACTAATTGAATTTTGTTATCGTTTTTTTAATTTCCATTCACAAAAAAAAAGAACAACAAATTTGTATACAGAATGTATTAATTATAATTAATAAAAAAAATTAAAAAGCAAATATTTTATTTTGTTTTATAAAATGTATATAAATAAAAAAAGAATATATTATTTAAAATGAAACCTCCCAACATGTTCAAAAATTATGCCTCGGTTTTTCGGTGAGCATAATTTTATCCTAATAGTAATTTTGTGTAGTTTAGATTCCTTTTTTTATTATTATTATTAAATAACTTTCCAAATGTTATGTTTAACGACCAACGAAAACAATTTTTGTATGCCAAATTAATTTTTAAATGAGTTTTAGTTTTTTTCCTTTGTCTTCTTAACAAAAACAAAAAATAATAAACCGAAAAGAAAGTGTTTATCTTTTGATGTCAAACGAAAACAAAAAAAAATAAATGTGTTTTTTTCATTGTAAACTACGAATATCGGGGGGTAGCAAGTAAAGAAGGTGCTTCAACAGAAGTCTGCCACTTCAAAAATGGTTGATGAAATCTCTGGTGAGAATAAATTAACGTCATTTGATGTTGATTCATCCTTCCGCCATAGATCTGCTTTGGCGGTCTCCAGATTCAATAGATACGATTAAGGACCTATATGGGATGTGTCCACCGAGAAATGATAAGAACCAACGAAATAATTGCCATGTGTTCTGTATCGGACACACTGCTATCAATTCGAAACCAGTTGCAATTGAGCCGGTTTCACTATCCTTGTATTAATTGTTTCACAGCTACACGACTTTGCCACGGGACTTGTTCTTCCGATGCTACTGGTGGTATGGCCACCGAGAACAATATACTCTCCGATCGAGAAGCTCCTTTTTGTACTGTTGGCCCTCGTTCTTAAGATCTCTTCTGATTCGCTTGTAAGAATGGTTACTACGACAGCATAGAAGCAGGTACATGTATCAGCCACACAGTTGCCAATTCGAGCCCAATAGGAATTAGAGTTGTGTAGTTCGTGAACGAACTAGTTCAATTGAACGGGTCACTATATTGAACTGAACGTACTAGTTCACACTACTCGTTCATTTCAGCTCAGTAGTTCACAATGTTTTTTCTTCAATCATGTCATTTCGTTTTCTCTTCTCAGCTGTTATGTGTTGTTTCCATTTTTATGTCATCATGAATGTATGATTCTACAAACGCCTTTGTATAAGTTTTTTCAACTCATTCCATTCATATTTCAATCAGATTCCTTTAATAGCGGCTGATTTGAACTGGTGATCTACTGAACGAAATGATCTGTTTAAGTAAAGTGAGCTAAAGAGCTGGAGTGCTAAAGTGAGCTGTTGAACTAAATGAACGAACTAGTTCACTCAATTGAACTGAACTAAAAAGAGCGATCACTTAAAAGAACTATAATTCCCAACTCTAATAGGAATTGAGCGGATACACCGTCCTGATATCAGCTGGCTAGAACTACATGAGTTTGCTGCGGCAGTCGTTATTCTTCCGAGGCTTCTAGTGAAGTATGGCCTCGGAGAACGACCTTCAACACATAAATGTTTATTGCTACTGCATTTTCGTCGGCATGATTATAGTTAAAACCTGTATGGTACGTTTCATGATGTTGAGGCCTTCTATTGTCCACGTGGGCCTCACTGTCTAAATCGTGAAGAGATCTTCTAACCTGACTGTGATGGAACCTTTCCATTGGTTGGCGGTTTAGATGGTTACTAAATAGCAGTATCCAACCAGATGTCAGTTCTAGCTATGTCTACCATGATTTTAGATGTGACAGAACTGTTTCAGCAGTTGTTCCTCCGACGATATTGATGAAAGTTAATCTCTGAGAAAGATACTCAACTGTTACCGGCTTCAGTAATTTTGTCAGCATGAATATCATTACTTTCTCGGATGGCAAAGATCTCTCTTGTCCCATAGAATCATTTGGAATTGAATTGGTTATACTACCATGATCTTAGAAGTGACAGAGTTGGCCGCGGCAGTCGTTCTTCTTTTGACGGTACTGGTGGAAGATAATCTCTGGAAAAAAATTTCGTCTGCATGAATGTTATTAAAGGGTGTTTTTTTTACAGCTTTGTTTTTCGAATAGAGATAAAACTGGCATTTTGTGGTCAAATCTGGCAACTCTAATGTCATTTATGTTCAGTTTGGTTTGCCATTTCATCATGAACAGGTTGACAAAAGAACAACGCTTGCAAATCTATTTCGAAAATAATGGTTCAGTTCGCGAAGTTTACCGCAAGCTCCGTCCATTTTATGGTCGACATAATCGTCCATCAGAGCAATTAATTCGGTTAACCATGGATCGTTTTCGCACTACGTTTACTCTATGTGATAATACGCATCCGCCGAGACGTCGAACAGTGCGCACCGAAGAAACAATTGCCGCTGTAGAGCAAAGTGTTGAAGAGGACCCGAATGAATCGATTCGCCACCGTGCACAGCAATTGGAGCTGTGGAGAGCTAATGGAGACGGGTATAGAGCCATGATAACCGACTATTTTGTTCCCGAATTGGATGGCATGAATGTGGATGAGTTGTGGTTCCAACAAGACGGCGCTACATGCCACACAGCGCACGTCACAATCGATTTATTGAAGGAAACATTCGATGAGCGCATAATTTCGCGGAATGGACCTGTCAATTGGCCACCAAGATCGTGTGATTTGACACCATTGGATTATTTTCTTTGGGGATATGTGAAGTCGCTCGTCTACGCCAACAAACCAGAAACGTTAGGGGAATTGGAAGCCAACATTCGTGGCGTTATTGCCGACATACGGCCCCATATGCTCGAAAAAGTGGTTGAAAATTGGACCTGTAGAATTGGCTTTATTCGAGCCAGCCGCGGCGGCCACATGCCCGAAATCATATTTAAACATTAATGGCACAAAATTATCCTTCCAATAAAGCCAAATTGATGGACCTTAAAACGATTTTCTTGTGTTTTATTTCAATTCGAAGTTCTATACCCCTAAAAAAACACGCGATATAACCTACCAGTTATGATCTCTGCAATAGAGGCTCTCTCCTGTACTGGACATCGCTTCAGAACTACACGAGTTGATTGTGGCAGTTGTGCTTCCGACGCTACTAGATGGTGTGCGAAAATGCTAGTATCCCAATAATTGCTAACTCCTGCTGCGTCTTCAACGAAGGGGATATCGTCAAGATATGCGTGATACGTTCTTTGCTCTGGAAGTTATTTCTTGTACAGCGTACCTAACGTTCTAGATCGCTCATCTGATGTCTTTGGGCAAGGCAGCCGATTGCTTCCAAAAATTTGTAAAAAGGTTTAAAATGTCCGAAGGATTGTTGGGATTTGTTGATCCGGGGGATATATCTGCTGTTGAGACGCTAGATTTATCAATAATGCTTTCCAAGTAGAAAAAGTGTTTACATCTTGTATTGGTCGTTGCCTTAAATATAATTATGGTTCAATGTTGGCATTGATCCTCCTTGTCGGTATAGTCGAGATCCAAGTAATACCTCTGCCCATATCTACGGCCTTTCTCATCAACAAGACAAGGGCCCAGTTGAAATGCAATGGAGATAATACACAACCCTACCATACTCCTGCATTCACCGATTTTTTTTTGCTCAATTGTTTCTCATGCTTTACTCTACATGAGGCATTTTTGTAGAGGGTTTTGATCAGATTCCTCCGCTTATTGGGGACTTCCCTGTATTCCAAATGGAGCAGTAGTTTAAGAAGTCAAAGGCGTTTAAGAAATCTATAAAGTCGAGATATAGAGGCGACCTAAACTTAACCGACTGTTGCACAATTATGGGTAGACATAATCGACACACAATTACCCATCATAGTAACCTGCTTGCTCCTTTTGGAGGATTGGGAGAATGGAAGTAGATATTCTCTTCAGAATTATCTGTGCGATAACTTCATTGATTATGCTTAGTATTGTTATGCCTTTCCAATTCTTGCGGTCTGTCAAGTCGCTTTTTTGTGAGTTTAATAATTACAACTACTGCAAGGAAGACCTTTGGCATAATAATTTCTCTTCTTGTTTTCCTTTTAGATTTTAGGAAGATACATATTTTTACCTACATTCAAGAGTGATATAACTCAAAATTTAAAATTTTTGAGTTTGAGGTATTCATTTAAATTTCTTTAATGAAGCAAAGTTACCTAAGTCAACTTAGCATGTTTTAGAATGAAGGTATCGATATAAGTATGTGTGTACCACAGCAAATCTTTCCTAGTTAGAAAAGGAAGACATTGCGAGAAATTCAACGTTTGACAGCGACATCTATTGTAAATAACTAAAACTATTTGATTTATATCCGGTTGATGTCGGTGCTATTATTAACATTAACCATGCGTGGTTCAACTGGTGTTAACATCATGTTGTACTTATTAGAAATTAAAAGATAAATTGTAGCGATATATCGCACATTCCCCGTTGCTGGTTTTCCTTAGTTCTGATTCACACGCGGCAATTTATTCCAAGCAAGTGTCAAAGTTTGTAGGATAGAGAAGGAAAGAGCGCTTTCTGCCTACAAAACGTTTACACTTGCTTGGAAAAAATTGCCTCGTGTGAAACAGGTCTTAAGGCTGCTACACACGGTGGTCAGATCTTATGCTATGTACACTAGAGTTGGGCACTTTAGGTCATTTAAGTGATCGCTCTTTTTAGTTCAGTTCAGTTGATTGAACTAGTTCGTTCATTTAGTTCAATAGTTCACTTCAGCTCTTTAGCTCACCGGCTCTTTAGCTTAACTCACCAGCTCACTTTACTTAAACAGCTCGTTAGTTCAGCAGTTGTTTCGTTCTGATCACCAGTTCAAATCAGCCGCTATTAAAGGAATCTGATTGGACTATGAAAGGAATGAAGTGAATATACAAACGCATTTGTATAGGAAGAATCCTACATTCATGATGACATAAAAATGGAAACAACACATAACAGCTGAGAAGAGAGAGCGAAATGAGAAGAGAGAACGAAATGACAAGCTTGAACTACTGAGCTGAAATGAACGAGTTGTGTGAACTAGTTCGTACCGTTCAGTAAAGTGACCCGTTCAATTGAACTAGTTCGTTCACGAACTACACAACTCTAATGTACACACGTTGTTAATATCTTACTATGCTATCAACTCTGTCAAAGTGCTGCCAATGTACTTATCTTTTATCTTTTATCTTTTATCTTTTATCTTTTATCTTTTATCTTTTATCTTTTATCTTTTATCTTTTATCTTTTATCTTTTATCTTTTATCTTTTATCTTTTATCTTTTATCTTTTATCTTTTATCTTTTATCTTTTATCTTTTATCTTTTATCTTTTATCTTTTATCTTTTATCTTTTATCTTTTATCTTTTATCTTTTATCTTTTATCTTTTATCTTTTATCTTTTATCTTTTATCTTTTATCTTTTATCTTTTATCTTTTATCTTTTATCTTTTATCTTTTATCTTTTATCTTTTATCTTTTATCTTTTATCTTTTATCTTTTATCTTTTATCTTTTATCTTTTATCTTTTATCTTTTATCTTTTATCTTTTATCTTTTATCTTTTATCTTTTATCTTTTATCTTTTATCTTTTATCTTTTATCTTTTATCTTTTATCTTTTATCTTTTATCTTTTACCTTTTATCTTTTATCTTTTATCTTTTATCTTTTATCTTTTATCTTTTATCTTTTACCTTTTATCTTTTATCTTTTATCTTTTATCTTTTATCTTTTATCTTTTATCTTTTATCTTTTATCTTTTATCTTTTATCTTTTATCTTTTGTCTTTTATCTTTTATCTTTTATCTTCTATCTATCAATCTATGGGTGCACCATATTAAACGCAGGATGTTAATAGTAAATAAAACAAAAAGTTTTCAGAGAATTATCTAAATATTTTTTATAATGATGAAGGATCTATAACAAATATGTGTGAAAGAAAATATCGCAAAATGCTCGCCACAGCTGACTCACAATTAACATCGTGCATTATGTTTGGACAACCCTTTATATAAAGCAGAATGTGTATTTGTTTGTTGGTTTATTTATTTGTTTGTTCGTACCGTATAGACGTCTAAACAGTTGGACCTATCTTCTTAAAATTTCACAGAATGTACATGTGTAGGTTGTGGTGAAAATATGGTAATTGGAATTTCGATATATTAAATGGACGTGGCGCCGTCCATATAAACCAAATTGTTTAATTGAGATATCTCGTACAATTTGTTAGGGGGGTTCTGTAATTTTGTGTATATATATCTGGTGGTAGCCAATGTGATTGGTCCAAAAATAGGCTGGATTGAATCAATAAGCGTGGCCCAGCCCATTTGAGACAAGTTTTGAAATTGAGATATCTTGAACAATTTGTTAGCGAGAGTGCTGTTATTTTATGTACACAGAAAGAAAAAATTGAGTAATCCGTACTTGAATCAAGCCGTAGCGGTGTCAAAAGTACGTCAAATACAGATTTTCTTAAACCAAGTACAAAATACTTGAATCAAGTACGTATTTTTAAGCCCTGAATTCTTAATCTTAGCGCTTATTAAGCCTGATTAGGCTTGATTTTAAGCCGAAAATTCTTATTTTAAGCATAAAGCGATTGATTTTAGAATTTTATCGGATTAATTTGAGTGCGAAACGGGCTTCAATGAAGAAATTTTTTATTGAATTAAACCTGCCCAATACTTGATTTAAGTCTGATAACACTTGATTTAAGCCTGATCAGTTCTTGATTTAATCCTAAACAATATTTGATTTAAGCCAGATCAGTTCTTGATTTAAGCCTGGTCATACTAGATTTATTGTGCTTTCGTTCGTTTTATACCTATATACCATTTATATTAATTATACCATTTTTGCCACTGTTTTGCAAATAATACAATTTTTTAAAATGGTATGTCAAAAAACAATGGCTTGAAAGCAAAAGTAAAAGTTTTGCTGCATTTATTCGATTTAAATATGAAACATATATGGAATAGCATCAACGAAACGCATAAGAATTATTAACAAGTTCAAAAAACTAAAATCAATAAAAATCACGCCGAGTAATGTATTTGCAAACACTGCTTGAACGAGAAACGAATTGGATATGGTCGCGCACAAATGTTTATACATATACATCTCGACAATTTATATGCATGTGTGTTTGATGTTGCGTCAGCCAAAATCAACCACTTGCATGAGAGTGGTTAAGAGCGTAATTTTATTATGCTCTATAATGGTTCTGTCTCTCAGAGATTAAAGTAAGCTTTTTTTCTTACTTTAAGCCATATTAGCCTTAATTTTCCTTTTCAAGAAATGTTTACTTGATGTCAAGCATTAATTGCTTACTGTAAGCCTTTCAGCGCTTGGTTTTTTCAATTTAAGCCGATTTATACTTGTTTTAAGAAAAACTTAGTACGAACGTACTTAAATTTTTAAGTACGATTTCGGCTTAAATTAAGAATTTTTTACTTGAATTTAGTATGGCATATTTCTTTCTGTGTATGTATATATAATTGGAGACATGCCCTTCCCGTCCTGTTTGGGACGAAATGGTTTATTATTCATTGATATTCAAAAATGCATACATTCTGATCTTTAAGAAATATCACCATTAAGATTGGACATAAGATACTTGTATATGGACTAAGATATGAACCCTTTAAACATACTTTGTGGTTAGTTAACAGAAGTGTCCATTATGAGAAAAATGATGTATTTCTTTCATTGAGTAGAACCGGTTGGTATTCAAAATCCAAACTCTGATTTCTAGTAAAAAAAATTGAATATATTTACACCTATATCAATGTCAAAAATCATCAAAATTGAAATTTTCTTTCGTGGTCTTGAAAAGATAAAGAAGTCCTTGCATATCGTTGTATATGTGAATCAAAAATAATAAATAATAAGATATGTCATCCCGGAGCGAGTAAGTTGTCAGTTACGAACGAATAGAAATTTCAACGAGTAGGACTTCAAAGAGTGAGGTTTTCCGCGGGTTTCGGACCGATTTTCCCAAATTTTTTGTAATTGTCACAATTAAAAAATTAATATTTATTGATTAGTGCAAAGAAAGTTCTAACTATGTTCGCGGAAAAGTGTTTTTTCGCGTGAGACATTTCATTCCTATTCGTTCGTAACTGATAGATTTTGACGTTTCTGGCTGACGGCACATCTGTATAATTTAAGGTCTGTGATGTGAATGGTTTGAATTTTAAATTCGTCGTGTTGTTTGTGTAATTTGCTCGAGTATGTAAGCGTTTTTGAGGATATGTCGATAGTTTTATTGGGAGGGCGTATCTGGCATTTGAGACTATTATGACTGTAAACGTTATGTTTATGTAAAAATAATATAATTTACATACACATGTGGAACTTACACTATTAAAAAGTTTTTTGACCCCTGTTTCAAATAGGTGAAGTAAGAATATCAACCTTACAGTGGTTACAGTGAAACCTGCCAATAGTGGACACCTACCGTCGGTCGACTAAAAGTGTTGAAATCACTTGACAATTTATTTGAATAAATGAAGTAATACGAACCCGGTGGTTTTTACAATATTAACTAGCGTTTCAGTAAAATATATATAAAATAGAGATGCCCTCAAATATAGCTTTAGAGAAATAAGAAGAAGATCCATTATAGTTCAATTTGCGAATATAGAATAAAAACGACATTCTCAAAGTGCATACTAAAACAAATATTGCGTAGTTTTAGTCATATTGGTATCAAATTCGTACATACCAATTTTCACGACCAAATCATAACATTTTGAAAAAAATTAAATTTTTTATAATTGGTTTTTTAGCATTTCTAGGCCTCACAATTTCCATTAATTTAAATGGTATCCTAGCTTTATCGCGGTTATAGATCGAAAAATATGGTCCAAATACTGCAGGTAACTTCCATTAAAATTGGACTCTTAGATCAAATTTTTTTAAAAAATTTTCATAAAATATTGCAGTTCCCCAGATGTGAGGTTTTTAGCACTGCCACTGATCTGTATAATCACATTTAATGTAAGGTAACGAATTTTTTAAGACTCTTGATACAGCGGCACTCTACACGGGGAAAGGTCGTATTTTTCAATATGTTTGAATTTATATTATAAGTATATACATACGAGTATACATATATATTTGATTTGAAATCAATAAAATTTCTTTGGAGAGCATATGTTAACTTTCGATAGAATTAATCGATTGACTTCAAATTTGGTACGAATCAATATTTTTTTCGATCTCAGGCTAAGGTCAAATGTGGACGAAGGAGTGGACCAACATAGTCCACTCCTTCGAGTACCTCCCCAACAAAGGGTGAACATTTAGTGAAATATTGATAATCTCGTAACTTCTATACTAACGGGTTTTCCAACAAGAGGTGTTATTTTGAATCACCCGGTATTTCGGTAGCTGTCACTTTTGAAGCTTTTATTCTTTGACATTTGACAAGTAGAAACTACGCCATTACTTAAAATGGAACGATACATGATCATCGAACGATACAAAACGATACGAACGACACAAAATCATCTTGACTGATGAGGCCCATTTCCACCTCGGTGGCTACGTAAACAAGCAAAATTGTCGCATCTGGGGCTCGGAAAACCCAAGAGTTATTGTTGAGAAGCCTCTGCATCCTCAACGTGTGACTGTTTGATGCGGTTTATGGTCCGGCGCACAGTGGGGTATTGGACCCCTAAAACGGAGATTAATTCAAGGAAGCCCCAAATGAACTTTTTATTAACGTTTTTCGAATAAATATGAACAAATTTAATGAAAACAATCAAACTTTCATGTATTTAAAATAATATGCATTTATTTTGCCTGTTTTGTTGAAAACCTTATTTATAGCCAAACCAAGAAAAAAATTCTTCATTCATATTTATAAACAATTTCTTGGAATTAATGTTTGTAACATCTGAAAAAAGTTGACATTGTTATATATATTTTTAAAAACCATATCAAATATAGGAATCCGATTTTCCATTAAAGTGTTATTTAGTTTAGTCACTGTCGTCGGAGTTGCAAGCCTCTAGTTCCTCAATATGTCCATCTCCAGTTTCATCATCACTATCATCAGATCGAACGGCACTTACTGAAATAGTTGGCGGAATAAGCAATTCTACTACCGATTTTGGTAGGGCTTGAATTTTTTTTTTTTTTGATAATTTAATTTTGCTGCTAATGATCGGATCGGAGCTCAGTAGAAACCTGTTTAAAATTTCTTCATTTGATTTCTCACGGCTACATTTACGTGAAAAGTGCTCCCTATAGCATTTAAAGTCCTTGTTTCTAGCTTCTTGGGCTTCCTCTGAAAGTTGTCCGATTGGTAGAAGTGCGTGAGATACAATTTCAGGGCCATGCATAAAAAAGCCTTAGCATTTTTAATAATACTGTAAAGAATACGCCGAGAAATGAATCTTTTTGAGTTTATTCCTAAAATATAAAGACAGTGATATTTCTTGCATCAATTACCAAATTAACGAGGAGGAACAACACATTCTATATATTAACACTTAACAAAAATATAAAGCACGTCATTGTCTTTGTTATTGTTCTAAATAAATATACCACCACGACCACTCACATCGAATTGTATTCAAATTAAATAGATGTAATAGTTAAGTAACACTACACACTTATTTTACATATATTATCTGTTATTTAAATTAAGTTATACAAAATTGGCTAAGAACACGAGCGCGAAGTCAAAATACACGTACCCTACACTTTAAATCAGTGTTCGGCGGCTGGTTAGGCCGAGCCCCGAACGCAATCGGGTTTTCACACGTACACAACACGAACAGCATAACAAAGAGCACAAAAGTAAGAAAAAATGTGTCAGTCGCTCATCAGCGTTCAACAAAGCAGGTTCATGTCGCTTTTTATCGGAAAGTTGGTACACTGAGAAATTATACATATTTCCAAAGCGGAGCAAATATTGAGCATCAAAATGTGCAATCGGCATATGACAAAATGTGACAATTACAATGCAATGCCATGAGAAATGCAGAAAAATAATGAACGCATATTTAAGTGTTACATATGGGAAAATATGGATCTCTATTGTAAATGTATTATGACCAAAAACACCTATAAAAATCTAATTTTGTAGATAGACATACATATATCAGTAAAAATATTTAGTATATGAAAATCAAAATAAAATGAGTATATGACCAACGAAATTTACATACGACTGATTTGCCGTAATCAAAAAAAAGTTGGACACTTTAGAATACGTGATGGTAATAACACTAGTTTATTTTTTTGTCGAAGGGAGGTATATAACATGTTCTAGTTTAATTTGGTATTCTAAGTTTTTTAAAAAAAGGTTTTTTGTACATTTCTTATTTCCACTTATCATGGAAATCACATTTATTGTTTGTACCTTATTTTTTGATGTACCCAACTAAAAAATTATAGCATATTTTCTGGAAATAAAGGGTCCGCCAAATAACTTTTTTTTTTGAAAATGCTATAAAAAAGAAAGTACGGAATATTTTCTCAAATTTCTTTTTTTATTTGAAAGTACAATCTTTCCGGTTAATAATGGAAAATAATTTCATTCAAATGGCTGCCTCGGCTGGCCATGCAGTAGCTTACACATTTGCGTTATTAAAACGTTCACACCAATTCACATTATACTTAGTCAGTAAAAAAATAATTTTCCACTCTCTATAACACAGCACATAATAACAAAGCCAACAATTTTGTTTAGTGCAAACACACCAATACAGACACAATTTTGGCACGTTCTCTTTACGCCGAACACTGCTTTAAATAAACCAAACAACACAATGAACAGAACACACATATTATTTTTGTGTAGAGTGCGTACTAATATTGCAATATACAAACATAAATAACAATAACAACAATATATGATGATGATAACGAAAGAGAAAACAAAACAAAATCTACTGCCACGGTCCTTCTCCCACTTTGGACGACATGAGTTTTTTTTTTCAAAATTTGTTAAAAATCGAATTGGCGCAAAAACGCGCAAGATGTTTTTGTTTATTATATTAGTTCAGTTCCTATGCTTTGAAAATATATTAATTTCAGAACACGAAGTTGTCCGGAACATTTTAAAACTCTCCATACTTCTCAAGAATGGCTAAAATTTAGACCTTTTTTCCATAAATGATTAAAAATATTTGTACAGGGTAAATGTCGATTTGCAGCTGATTTTTTTGTTCGAAATTACCTGAAGTTGAAGGATCCATAATAATATTTGGCTTTTGAATGGCAAAAATTGAAAAACTTGCACTTGAAAATATAAAAAATTCACTTTTTGCAAAAACGCGGAAAAATCGAAAAATATGACGAACTTTGAGACAACACAAAAATTGAATCAAGCAACATATCTGTTGTCACAAGGCATAACAGCATAACTCGAGTTATGCGCAAACTGAGTTATTAATGCAATAATGTTCCCCATCTTCGATTACATATTGTGACACATTCTGGTGATGATCCCTCGTTTAGTTAAATATATAAGGCAGCATATCCGACTGTGTCACTACATTACAAAAGCATTATTATATCGATTCAAACACTTAACATTTCTGTCCTGAAAAGTTTCAAAAACAGACATATGCTGTTATGCCTTGTGACCACAGATATGTTATCGATTCTTTTCGCTAATGATGGAGAATTTTGTCTACAATAATCGAGTATAAAACATTAATCGGAAATCTCAATTTTCATTTTTCAATTAATCTCCGTTTTGGTGGTCAAATACCCCAACGTGCGGCGGGGTCATTGGACCTTACTTTTTCGAAAATGAGGTTGGATCAACAGTTACGGTGAATGGATTGAGCTATCGAGAAATGATTAATGATTTTGTATGGTCGGACTTGGATGGTATTGATCTGGACAACGTTTACTTTCAACAAGACGGCGCTACGTGACGGGAAAAGTTTCCGGACCGTGTTATCTCTCGAAGAGGTGATCTCAATTGGCCACTGAGATCTTGTGATTTAACACCTTGCGACTTCTTCCTTTGGGGCCACGTGAAAGATAAGGTCTACGCCAACAGCCCAGCGTCGATTCAAGACCTCAAAGATAGAATTCGTGAGGCTATCGAGGACATAGGGCAGCCACTTAGCGATTTAGTTATGGAAAATTTCATGAAAAGGATATGGTCCTGTAAGCGTGGTCGTGGTGGCCATTTGTCTGATGTTGTTTTTCATTTTTAACGGCATACCTTCCTCTTTTTTATTATATAAACGACCGATCATTTATCTCAAAAATTTGCATTTTTCTTAGAATACCAAAATAACACCTTTTGTTGGAAAACCTTTACTATTCAGATTCTTTCACCATTCTACACATAGCATTAGTTTCTTGATCGCTATCATCTGGAGAAAAATAAGCGAAATTGCCACGCCCCTTTTGGTATCTCCCATATAAACGGACCATTTTGCACAAACAGTTAACGGCTTATAACATTGATTCCAGTCGGTGGAAATACTTGAAATTTTGTGAAGGCTAATGCTTTTATAGCACCTACATTCCCGTGAACCACACCCCTTTTGGTACCTCCCATACAAATGGTCCATTTTGCACAAATAATTAACGCCTTATAAATTTGATTCCAGAACATACAAATACCTAAAATTTTGTGGAGTCTAATTTCCCTATTTTTGCAATAATTTATTCATTAATCCATAGATATTTTGCAAACATGCATTGTTTCTTCGTTAGGATGATAGCTTTCAAGAAATGGAACGAACATTTTGTTGCGATTTTTTTTCTATTTTTATGGATTTTTTCGTGCCAGGATAAAAATGATTTTTTTGAAAAAAAAAATGATTTTTGTAGCATACTTTGAATATGCTACAAATAGTAAAGTTTCATAAAATTGTATTTTTAGAAAAAAAATAAAAAAAAACTTTACCATAAAAAAATTTTGTTTCGGCTTCATAAAATAGTATGCCTCAATCTATTACAATAAAAAGTTTTTAGGTCCGGGACACAAACAAAAAATTTTTTGTTGCGTATTATCTTAGCTCTGGGTATACGAGTATTGATCTGACGGACCCTAATAAAATACTACAGTTCGTAATAATAGAGCGAAATTGATCAAATTTGGCAGAAACATTTGGAATTGAACATAATCAGTATGGGTTAATGTTTTGATATAGCTGCCCTATTGAGGTCGAGTAAATTTAGCCAAAATAACTCAGTTAATTTAAATTTTTTGTAATTATTTGCCTTACGTATTTAATTCAAATATGTATATAACGTATTTAATTAAAATATGTAAGAGAACAATTATTTACGCTTACAAAAATCTTACAATTTTAATAGGTCAAGTGTAAGGCAATCAATATCTCGCCAGTAAAAAGTTGAAATTTAATATTAAATTCAATAATTCCCGCCATATAAGCTGTCAGACAGATAGACAGAGGAGGATGATGGAACAATTTATCACATACTTACTCGTATACATACGAGTATATACGCAGACAAACAGTTGAGAAAATAACTTAATAGACGAGTGTCAGAGTTAAAGGTGGAATGTCTCAGAGGGAATTTAAACTAATTGTAGGACTATAAGGATAGACACACAGACAACTCCACCATCAAGAAACCGCCTCACTCATTTAAAAAACCCCTCCATGGCAATTTGTGACCAAAAATATTATTCGAAAATATATCAACAACAACGCCCTCAATTTAAAATGTAAACCACCCATCCAAAACTTAAAACAAAATCCTATTAATGACTATATTTGACATACAAAATAATAAAAATCCCAAAAAAAAAATCGAAAGAAAGGATAGGGTTTATGAAGGACCTTTTAAATTGTTGTCGTATAAAAGCCTTTGTTGTCTGGAAAATGCACAATAGTTTCAAGTTGACGTTTGAGAAGATAGATAGTTTTTGTGAAAAAACCTCTTAAATTAAATGTCCGAAAAACTTTATAGAAATGTTGCAATCGGTTGTGTTGTATTCGGCGTCTTTGGTCTTATAGTCGGTGTCTCCTTTCCACATCTAATGGCAAAAATGATTAAAAAAGTAAATATTCAATAAAACAATTAAAAAAAAGAGACGATGCAATAAACTGAAAACAGATTTTTCGAAAAAAATAAAAATATCGGATTACAAAAAATTACCGATATTTTCAGCTCTACAAGATTTGTTCAATAGAAATGGTCATTTTGAAATGTCTCGGGCTACGTGTATTCGATTATCGCTCTTTTTTGTATGTTGGCACACTTGTCTCAAACCTATGTTCTAAGTTGAGTTTGTTTGTGAGAGACAACAGTTAGAAGTGTTACGGAGATTAGGAAAAAAGCATAAAAAAAGTGAATCAAAGATTTTGCATTAAATTTTATGTAAAAATGGAATTAAGTGCTCAAAAACACTTGAAATGTTGATGGTGACATATGGTGATTGTACTCAGAAAATAGTTTACAAGTGGTACAAGCTTTTCAAAGAAGTTCGAGAATGAAGACGCTCATCCTGGAAGATCCATCACATCAAAAACCAAAGAAAATGTTGAGAAAGTAAAGAACATATTTATCACTATTGGAGAAGTTGCAGATTACGTCGGAATATCGGTTGGCTCATGCCGTACAATTTTTTTTGGATATGAAGCTTGTGACAGGAAAGTTCGTTCCAAAATTGCTGAATTTTTAACAAAAAAACGTCGGATGTTCGTAATTTTTTGGTCGAAAAGAATGACGCAAACCCCGGATTCTGCAGATTTGGCCCCTACTTCTTTTTCTTGTTACCAAAATTTAAAAGACCAATGAAAAGACGGCGTTTTGCGACGATTGAGGAGATAAAAACTGAATCGCCGAACAAGCAAAACACTTCTAACCATATTTTGCTTTAAATCTTTACGAAATTGTATACATAAAGTTGTTTGCGCCGACAATAAACCCTGCCAAATGTTGTAGTAAAATTGGTTCAGTTTTATATATGGTCCCCATATATACAGGGTTGCCCATATTCGACGGACCCACGGACTCGTTGGGCCCATTCCAATCGACGAGGCTTGTCCGCAGGCAACAATCTTTGCGTCAATTGAATTTTGTACGGGAACAAATGCAAATCAACGCGAATAATCCGTTGTAAAGTGGACCGAGCCATGCCCAACTGCTGAGAACGGCGTTTTTGGGATGTTCTTGGGGACCTCTCAACACTGGCTCGTACGGCAGCGATATTCTCGGCCGATCGCCTTGGTCGACTTTTATTTGGCCTCTTCGGATTAGAAAGAGCCTCACCAGTCGAAAATTTTTCGTATAAACGCTTAATGGTGTTCTTAGAAGGCGCACTTATCAAATTTTTTAATATTTTAAAAGCACGTTGACTTGACTTCTTCTGTAGAATGTAAATTTCAACTATTTCAGAGCGCTCGCGTGGCGTGTATTGTTTCATGGTAAAAATCTGCTTGGACTGACGCTTCAAACGCGGTATGTCATTAAGCGATCTGACATCTCTGTCAAAAGTTATGGCGTTGCCAGATGGGTCCGTCGAATATGGGAGACCCTGTACATATATCCCAATTTTGCATTTAAAGCTATATAATCAGCACTATTTATTAGATATTTATAAAATTTTACATTTTTGAACGGAGAAAGGATGTTTAGATATAGCCCCGGTACAAATCATATCCCGATTTTGAATCTACTCAGTCAAACTACAAATAATACTGTACAACAGTGAAAAAAATACACATGCATGACAGTATAGGTTCGATTCTACTACCAAAGGGTAGTAACAGGTGGCGCAAAAGTAATCCTCCTATCAGAAAATGCTATAAATAGCGCAAAAGTAATCCTCCTATCAGAAAATGCTTTAAATTTTGCGATTGGCCCCTAATGTCAGTTCTGTTTTGACATTTGTGTAGTAAACACATGCGAAATACACGTTAATAAACAATGTTACGCTACACTGCTCCAGAACGCGGAATATTGCTGACTATTTATTTGACCAATAATCGGTCGGTGACTTTGGCACAAAACATCGAAAGGTTACTTTTGCGCCACCTTGTATAACCCTCATTCAGACTTGGTGATACCGCTTAACTATATATGGCAACAATGTAGCTAATAATATGCTGAACAAGGTTACTTAACATTTTATGCGAAAAAAATGTTTTTCCGTTTTTTTTTTTGAAAAAGTGAAGAAAAAATATTTTTTTTTTTTCACTTTTTTTAGCATAACTTTCAGTGACTCATAATTTTGCACAAACGATGTTTGGCAAACTGTAGTCAACGTAAATCTGAACAACTTTTGTTAACATATCAATACAATCTGAACGTTTCTAGGCACCCTAAATAGCTCAATAAACCACATTGTACCTCAAAAATTTTAGTTTTAGGGTGCCTAGACACTTTCAGATTGTGTTTATGTGTTCATAAAAGTTGTTCAGATTTACCTTGGATACAATGTTTCCAAATATTGTTAGTGAAAAATTACGAGTCCCTGAGAGTTATGCTAAAAAAGTGAAAATAATATTTTTTTCCATCACTTTTTTATAAAAAAATTACGAAAAAATGTTTTTCCCATAAAATGTTAAGAAACTTTATTCAGCATATTCTTAGCTACATTATTGCCAAATATAGTTAAGTGGTATCACCAAGTCTGAGTTAGTTGCTGGACAAAAGCTAATGACACATTTTTCGAGGGGCCCACTGATTTTCAGAAACTTTGGAGGCCCATTAAAAAAATGGTCACCAATTTCGCCAAACTACCCTTTGGTAGTACAATCGAACCTTTGCTGTCAAGTCCGTGTATTTTTCAAAAAGTGTTAATTTGTTGCATAGTGTAATTGAAATCTATCCCAACATTAGCCGACTTAACATAGAAAACACAACAAATTTGGGAACATTTTTCTTTATTTCTCAACATAATCACCTTTTAGCTCGATACACTTTTCTAGCGATTTTCAAAGCTTCGTTACCCTGTTTATAGTAAGAACTCTCTAGCTCCTGAAAATAGCCAGGAAACAAAAAATAATCCGAGGGAGCTAAATCTGGCGAAAAAGGTCAATATTGACTTGTAAAGCTTGAAGAGAGTCTGGTTTATTTCGAAAGACCAATGACTTCAAATATCCCTTACAAGAAATAGTGTAATGGTGTTAAATCACAACTGGAATCACAAATCACAACTTCTTGGAGGCCATTCATTATCACAATTTCTTGAAATAATCGAATCTCCAAACTTTTCTCGCAACAATTCAATTGTTTCATTTGCTGTGTGGCACGTAGCCACAATCGGTCAATGACAAAAATATAGCTCTTCACGAGAGCTCTGCTTTGCTCATGGGTGTCAAGGTCGTAGGTCGACTGGAAAGTGTTTTTTTTTTATTTTAAAAAAAAGTGGACAGCATAATTTTGAAATGTGAACGGAAAGTTTATTTTTGCTCTAGCTCCTTAACGGTACGTCGGATCGGGAATCGGTCAATGGCAGAAAGATAGCTCTTAACGAGAGCGAAGGTCGTAGATCGACTGGAAAGTGTTGTTTTGGATTTTAAAAAAATGGACTTAGCGCACGAAAAGTTGCAATTGGTGAAAGATTATTTTCATAATAAAACTGAGTAATTTGTAAACGTTGTTCTTGCGTATATCTCTCCATGATGAAATTGAAACACGACTGAATACAATGAAAAACTAATGACAGATCATAACATATTACAAATGGCCGAAACGTCACTTCAAATTAATATCATCCCTATTGGAAAAACCGTTATATTATTCGTCCGATTTGGCCCTTTAGTACTGTAGAAGCTGTATTTTACATACAATCCTTTTTGAAATGTAGAATTGTAGAGTTTCTTGATCCATGGACCAACATAGCCGAATTTGAAGAAAATCGGTTAAGATTTAGCTATAGCTCCCATATATATGTTTCGTCCGATTTGGCGCTTAAGCGCTATAGAAGCTGTATCTAACATCCAATTGTTTTGAAATTTAGCATGCCGAAAATCGGTTCAGATTTAGCAGAAAATCGGTTCAGATTTAGCTGTAGCTCCCATACATATGTTTCGTCCGATTTGGCTCTTTAGTCCTGTAGAAGCTGTATTTTACATCAAAGTGTTTTGAAATTTCTTATGGTAGAGTTTCTTGGTCCATGGATGAACGTTGCAAAAAAAAATCGAACGTTGAATTATACAAAATGTCCCAAAAGTAAATTTATTTAAACAATTTATACATGGATTACAAAATTTATATTTCAGTGTTATTCAATATTAAGAGAGTGGGAGTAGGATATTATATAGTCGGCCCTCCCGACTTTAGCCTTTCCTTAATGTTTTTTTTTAATATTGGTTGTACTGAGACCTTTTAAATGAAAGTATTATATTACATATCGGTAACCAATTTTTCCATGTTAACAAAATCACTGAGATCGTTTACTTTTGAATGCTCAAAAAAAAACTAAACAAGGTGGCAATGTGATAATTAAATCATGTGTTTTAGAAGGTTGAAACTTTTCACGAAAGTAATTTGTTTCAAACTACTACCGCCATCTACATGTCAGATCGGCTAATTTTGAGACCACAATCGTCAATTTAAATTATTTATAATATTTCTACTTATTCAGCTATGATAGGGTGGTTTAGGGTGTCATATAGTCGGCTCCGCCCGACTATGGCACTTCCTTACTGGTTCTTTGTTGATTTGTTTTTTTTCTATTTTCAGCAAATAAATTTAAAACCTGGTTCCGATACACGTCAGATGTGGGAAAAGTTTCCCATCTCGATTAAGTTTTCTATTTTTGTTTTCAATGTCACCAATCCAGATGATGTTCAGAATGGTGGCAAACCAAAGCTACAGCAAGTTGGTCCTTTTGTATTCGAGTAAGACATATTTTTCACCATCTTTTGATTCATATTTTCGAATTAATTTAAATTTCTTACAGAGAATGGAAGGATAAATATGACATCGAAGACATTGAAGAAGAAGATGCGGTGGAGTTCAATATGCGCAACACATATATATTTCGACCAGATTTGGGTTTGAGCGGAGAGGAAGTGGTAACATTTCCGCATCCATTGATACAGGTGGGTGGTATGATAATTAATCGAAATATGTTAATGTTGAAATAACAGAAGTGAGGTAATAATTTGTATTCGTTAGGAAGAACCTATGCCTCTTAGAGCTGCACGCTGAAAAAAAATCGCTTCTGTAGTATATTGTCCCAAACATATTCGGCTTGAAACATATATATGTTTAGGGTAGACTCTAAGCATGTAATATTTGGTACATACAAAAATTGTGTATTTGGGAAGATGTTGTTCTAAACAAATATTTGTTTACATCCCAATGTGACTGCTATTTGTGAAACAAATATTTATTTGCATTTAAATATTCATAAAATACATAAATTGTGTCAAATTTTTCAGTAATTCAAAGTTAAATTTTTAGAAATTTTTAATGTTCGTAAAAAAAATAATAAATGAAATCATATAATCTTGGGTTTATATAAAGTACTTCGAGAATTGACAACTAATGATGGCTTGGAATACTCAGAAATTTTAAATGATTAATTTAAAACAGAAGGTAATGCTGCATATGGTATCATAACTGGGAGGTACAATTCGAAATAAAGGAAAAATTGAAACTGATATTTGAAAAACTCAGCAAAAGTTTTGGAAATCTTTTTTAAATAAAATATATTTGGAAAAATTCCTAAATAATAATTTTATTTGTATTTAAACACATATTTTATTTGAGAAATTTAGTTTGCAAATATAATTTGTTGTAATATATTAATATATGCGTTCCAAATATATTTTATTGATTTTCAAATAAAATTTATTTGCTAAGAAATATAAAATATTTAAAAATTTGTGTTCCAAATATATTTTCTTTCGATTCAAACATATCAAAAAATGCGATTTTGCCCCGTGTGGATTTTTGACCACACAATCACAGCTAAACCTCACTGAATGATCGGAGTAGCATCCGTGAAATAACTATACGAGGAGCTGAGCTGTCAAGTAATTGTATTTGTTTCTTCGTTTTTAAAAACTTTGCATTCTATAATACATAATAGAGGCAAAATGGTCTGGAGCCAGGATAACGATCACAAATATTAAATCTACTGAGATCGGCGCACGAATTGTTACTAATAAAAATGCTGCATTAGTTTTGTGGTAGGAACATATACAATTTTAAGAAAAATAGGTTTTTGTTAGATTTTGCTACATACACGGGGCAAAATCGCCTTTTTTGATATGTTTGAATCGAAAGAAAATATATTTGGAACACAAATTTTTAAATGTTTTATATTTCTGAGTAAGTAAATTCTATTTGAAAATCAATAAAATTTACTTGGAACGCATATATTAATATATTACAACAAAATATATTTGCAAACTAATTTCCTCAAATAAAATATGTATTTATATACCAATAAAATCACTGTTTAGGAATATCTTCAAATATATATAATTTAAGAAAGATTTTCAAAACTTTGGTGAATTTTTCTAATTTAATTTTTAATTTTTCCTTCGTTTCGAATTATTTCTCACAGTCAAAAATAAAATTAATTTTAATTTTATTATATTCAATAACAACCGAGCCCATAGGCCGTATATGGATACAAATTACTCCTTAAGGTGTAATACATTACAATTTTTTTAATAAATTATCTTATATAACTAATTAAGCGAGGATTATTTTTTTACCCTCAAAAATTACAAAAAGTATAAAAATCTTAAAAATAGACAAACCTAACCTATTCAATTATGCAAGAAAGGGAATTATAAAGAAACATCAAAAGGAAAGGAATGGGAATAGAAATTGGAATTGAAACTAAGAAACATTAGCAGCATTGCATTCTGTTTTAAGGGAATCATTCTAAATTTATGGGTATTTCATGTCAGCATTTTTTTCAATCCTTCGAGTAAATTAATGTTATCAAAAATTATACGATTTCAATTAAAAATTTCTAAAAAATTATCATAAAATTACTGAAAAACTTAACACAGTTATGGTTCGATATTTTCGGAATACTTAAATTTAAATACATTTTTGTTTCGGAATTAAAATCCCAAATAAAAGGTATTAGGGTGAAAACAAGGATTTGTTTAGAACAACATCTTCCCAAATATATAATTTTTGTGTGTACCAAATATTATATATTAAGAGTATTCCATAAACATATATATGCTTCAAGCAGAATATGTTTGGGACAATATACTACAGAAGCGATTTCTTTCAGCGTGTAGCTATATCGTGGATAAATAATAACACCACACTTGTCCATCCGTCCGCCTGCAGATGTATCCTTGTAATAAAAGAGCAGGTGGCAATTATGAATTGTTTTAGACTTAGAAATTAGATTTAGAAATTTATTGAAATTGGTGAAAATCAGTTCAGATTTATATCTAGCGCCCATATATATTTTCCTCCGATTTGGAATATAAACCCTGTAAAAACCACATTTTAACCAATTTAAATGAAATGCAGTAAAATAAAATCTAAAGCAATTACTACAAAATTTTAAGAAAATCGGTTCAGATTTGTATATGTCCTCCATATATATGTTCCTTCTGATTCGGTATCTAAGCGCCATATAAGCAATATTTTACACCCGATCAATATGAAAATTGGCAGATGGAAGTCACTTCAGCCTTTACTAAATTTAGTGGAAGTCGGTTCTGATTTAGATATATCCCCCAATACACGTATGTTCCTTCAGATTTGACATAAAAGCGGTATAGAAACTGTATTTTACAATCAATTGCTCCAATAACACTGTGATACAAAATCGAACTTTCCGAATGGGAATGGGATGAGACCAATTGCAAATGAAAGTTGACATTATCCATAACAAAACCTTCAAGGGTTTTTTTCAGTTCAGTGCGAGATTTATTTTTACACGCCTTTGAAGTTGGTGATTTTGGAACGCGGTCTAACAAGAAAATATCATTGAAAATTTGATAAAATAATGCTTATTATACCCTTCACCATAGGGGGTATATTCATTTTGTCACTCCGTTTGTAACATCCTATAGCTCCTATATAACGGGTTTTACAACAAGAGGTGTTATTTTGTATTTCGGTAGCTGTCACTTTTGAAGCTTTTATTCTGTGACAAGTAGAAACTACGCCATTACTAAAAATGGAACGATACATTATTCAACAACGCATTGAAATTATTAAAATTCGAAAATTATCGAAAAATCATCTTGACTGATGAGGCCCATTTCCACCTCGGTGGCTACGTCAACAAGCAAAATTGTGGCATCTGGGGCTCGTAAAACCCAAGAGTTATTGTTGAGAAGCCTCTCCATCCTCAACGTGTGACTGTTTGGTGCGGTTTATGGTCCGGCGGGGTCATTGGATCTTACTTTTTCGAAAATGAGGTTGGATCAACGGTTACGGTGAATGCGTTATCGAGAGATGATTATTGATTTTTTATGGTCGGAGTTGGATGGTATTGATCTGGATAACGTTAACTTTCAACAAGACGGCGCTACGTGCCACTCAAGCAACGAAACCATTGCTCTGTTACGGGAAAAGTTTCCGGACCGTGTTATCTCTCGAAGAGGTGATCACAATTGGCACCGAGATCTTGTGATTTAACACCTTGTGACTTCTTCCTTTGGGGCCACGTGAAAGATAAGGTCTACGCCAACAACCAAGCGTCGATTCAAGACCTCAAAGATAGAATTCGTGAGGCTATCTAAGACATAGAAACTGTGAGGAAGAAGTGGAGCGCACTGAGAACTTGCTTTGTTAATATTCCGCATTTAGTCAACTACGTCTGGATATAGTGGGGTCGGCCTTCCAGGTTGGTTTCGATTAGGGGCTTCTGAGCTCGTTGTATCACTAGGGACCTACATTGGTGTATGTAAGCTGGCAAAGCTGTCTGCCACGTAAACCTAAATAAAGGGTTTTCCAACAAGAGGTGTTATTTTGGTATTAAAGAAAAATGCCATATTTTGAGATAAATGATCGGATGTTTATTTCATAATAAAGAGGAAGGTATTCCGTTAATAATGAAAAACAACATCAGCCAAATGGCCCACGACCACGCTTACAGAACCATATCCTTTTCATGAAATTTTCACAGCGATTTGGTTATTGAAAATTTCATGAAATACCTTCCTCCGATCATTTATCTCAAAATATGGCATTTTTCTTTAATACCAAAATAACACCTCTTGTTGGAAAACCCTTTATTTAGGTTTACGTGGCAGACAGCTTTGCCAGCTTACATACACCAATGTAGGTCCCTAGTGATACAACGAGCTCAGAAGCCCCTAATCGAAACCAACCTGGAAGGCCGACCCCACTATATCCAGACGTAGTTGACTAAATGCGGAATATTAACAAAGCAATCTCAGTGCGCTCCACTTCTTCCTCACAGTTTCTGCAGAAGTCATTGGAGTCAATAGCCAAGCTAATGGCGTGTTTGCCGATCAGACAGAGGCCCGACAGAACTGACACTAACATAGACAGTATTTTTCTCTTTAGTGCGAGGAAACATTTTGACCTTCTCAGTTTGCCAGATTTGTCTAGTTATCCTACAGGTGCCGATTTCTGCCCACCTTGTTAGGCAACAACAGGTAACACCTTTTTCGAGGGTCCCTCTGATTTTCAGAAACTTTGGAGGACCATAAAAAAGATTGGTCACCAATTTTGCCAAACCGAGTATAGGGTTATACTACCCTTTGGTAGTAGAAGCGAACCTATACTGTCAAGTCCGTGTATTTTTCGAAAAGTGTTCATTTGGTGCATAGAGTAATTGGTTGTTAATGAAACGTTTATCATATGCCGTCCACCAAAACCACAATGCCGTATAACAGTATTGGACGAACTACTTCTACACACAAAGAAAAATTTCGTTTCTGACAAACGAAATATTAGACAACTAAAATTCTCTTTTGCCGGAACTTAAATTTAGTTTGTTGTGACAAAACTTATTTTGCGTAAGCAATTGTTTGTTCTGACCAAAAGAATTTCACTCGTCGTAAACGAGAATTATAGTTGTCTAATATTTATTTTCGCAGAAACGAATTTTTTCTTTGTGTGTATATATATCCAATAGACGATTTAAGACCCTATAGCTTTCTTGATACGTTCCAGTACATAAGTCAGAATAAATTATACCTAGAAATTTTGCACTTTCAGAAAAGACTATCTCCGTTCCATTTATCCGAGGAGGGTCCACATGTGGGACCTTATACTTCCTAGTAAAGAGAACGTATACTCTTTGTGTTAACGTCCAAACTGCTGCCTCAGGCACATCTAGCCAATTAGTTCAGAGGCACCTTTACGATATCTCTGAGGACGCTGGAGAATTTGCCAGTTACTGCGATTGCCACATCGTTCGCATATGCCACGACCTTGCAGCCACAACTTTCTAGATCTAACAGGAATCCATTCACCCCTAGGGTTACTGGAAAAGGTACTCCTCCTTGTGGGGTCCCTCTGTTTACCAGTTGTTAGAGTTGTGGACCCTAGACTTGCTGTAATGCGTCGTCTATTGATAAGGGCTTTAAATTAGTCTAATCACGCTAAAGTTCACCCTTAGATGTGACAGCGCAGCAATTACCGCAACTGAGTGAATTTTGTTAGAAGCCTCTTCTATGTCAATACAGGAACGATTCGATAGTGTCCAAAAGTTCGTGCAGGGCAGATTCTGTAGACTTGCTTTTGTTTTTAGCCTATTGGTTCCCCGACACACACTTTGTATCCAGATTTTCTCTAATGAAAAAATCTAAACATCTTTCCAGACATTTCAAGAGCAATGGGGGATAGATTAATTGGCCTGAAGTCATTTGGCCTAGTGTGCGATATCTTTCCTGCTTTGGGTATGAATACCACTTTGGTATTTCTCCATCAATTGGGGATATATGGAGCCTAATACAGCATTCATAAATTTTCTCCAGCCTGGGGATAATGTACTTCAAAATTGTCTGCATTTCTGCTGGAGTAATGTCGTCTGGTCCACATGATTTATCAATCAACAACCTAGCGATGCTTGCAATCCACTTGCGGTCTTGTTGGTTCTGCCAGTTTCACCTGTCTCCATGGCGGGTAGTGAAATTCCCTTCTCTAAAACTGCATATACTTTTACTATTCAGGAAGTTTAACTTGAAATCCAAAATTAAGAAAAGATAACAGAAGGCTGTGGTAACGCAATATACCTATAAAAGTCCAATGGGAAAACGCTGGAGGCTTAACCCTCGTCTAGTTTATTGGTTGTATATGGCAGTAGTCAGACAACTAATGCTGTACGCTATTTTCGTTTGGTGGACGGCTCTGCAGTAATCCTTCTTCTGGGTGATACTAAACAAGGTTCCGCGAATGACTACTATATGTATCACTGGAGTGCTGAGAACGAAGAATGTTATTCTACATTTAATGCCGCTAGACATTATATCAATGCGATATGCCGCATGTACTGCTATTAGACTTAGGGAACTGTCAATATCGCCAGGAAATAGCTACGGCCATAGTGTCATTCTAGAAAGAATGCTTGACCTTCCGAGCATTCTTTATTACACTATGACTGAACTACTTTTGGACAAGAAGTATCCCACTCGTATACCTGATAGATCAGAATGGAATGGTCGTATCCCAGGACATAGGAGATTCGTTAATTTCCATACAGACGGTTTCAAAACAAGTGGGCTTTGGTGTCTTTTCTAAGGAGCTTGAGCTATCTATTGCAAAAAGATTGCCTGATCACTGTAGTGTTTATCAGGCAAAAATCTTAGCTGTTAAAGAGGTAGCTGAAAACTAATATTCTGACCAATATTAATATTTTCTCTGATAGTCAAGCTGCTATCAAGTCACTAGAAACTATATTCCTGAATTCAAATACAGTCCTCGATGGTCGCAGATCTCTTAAAGAGATGCCTGAACATTTCAATATACACCCGATATTCCGGTGCCGGGCCACAGGCACATTCAAGGGAACTGCAAAGCAGATGAACTTGCAAAAGAACTTGGAACTACCTGACACGCTCCAGAGGAACTGGAATATGTAGACATGTTTCTTGCAATCTATAAGCTCGTCTTGAAAGATAGTGCCCTTACGGCAACAAATGAGAGATGGTGACTAGTCAGAACTGCATACATTCCAAGCTGAAGTGGCCTTACCTAAACTCCAAACGCAACAACACACTGGTGTCGTTATCGAGATCGGACGTCTCACTTATAGGGTCTGTCATGACGGGACACTGCTTTATTGAACGGCACGCTGAGAGATTAAAGGTCTTGCAAAATGACTTTTGCAGAAGCACGAAGGGACGAAGTAGAGGAGGAATCAATAGAACACCTTCTATGAATGTTGTCTCTCTAGAAGGAGGCATGCAACATTAGGCTCTCATTTCTTTGGGGAGTTAACTAACATGCCTAACGTTGCAATCCGCCTAATCCTGAGCTTTTTTAAGCAATCAAATTGGTTCAACGGTATGGGCTAGGACTGTATAGTCTACATTAGGTTAGGGTGGCAGCCGGTTATGGCAGCTCACATAGACCAATGTAGATGCCTAGTGTTACCAGTATGATAACAGTTTGATAAACAAAGCTATCAATAGCACGAACAGCGGTACCGGAAAGATATGTCAGACTTCCTAGGAAGTCCGACCCGATAAATCCCTGCAAAAGTCATTGGACGCAATACCAAACTTTCTAGCGAATTCGACAACTGACACCAACGTAGACAGTCTTTTCATCTGCAGTGCGAGGAGATACTTTGACCTTCTCAGATCATAGCTACCCTAAAGGTGCCGATTTCTGTCCATCTTTCATTGTATAGTCTAAGTGAGTCTGTTTAACAGGCTACCACTCTTAACCTAACCTGGTCCTGCTGTTCCTCGAGTCCTATCGGTGAGGATCCAATGAAAAAAAATGTGTGTCGAGCTGTAGTTTCAGCAACTGCTCGCTGATTTTTATCCAGCGAATAGTATATTACGAAGCCTTGAGGCTTCGGAGACCTTTTCCGCTTCTCCAGACAAGGTGTACCATGAACTCCTTTGCCCTTTCCTCAGCTCCTTTCTATAGATTTTTGAGTTGATCTGTAAATCACTTTCTTTACGAAATTTATTCGAAAATAATTTTTTGCGGTGTATCGATAACCTTTCCTTCCACTTTTAGGTTATGGGCATTGCCATTAAACGTGATAAATTTCCCATGCTCAGCATGATTGCTGAGGGTTTGGAGGTCCTGTTCAAGCCAACAACTCCATTTTTAATAGCTCCAGTCTTGGATATATTCTTCAGAGGATTTAATATCGATTGTTCTGATGATAATTTTGCTGCCAAGGCTATTTGTCTCAATTTTCATACTGGAGCTGTAAAGGGCGCTGAGAAGGTGGATGACACACATTTTAAATTTTCCCTTATGGGAGGGGTAAGGGTTTGATAATTGTTTCTGATTTGTTAGTAATGCATTCCTCTGTCATTCCGTTCGAAGGGCAATCACACAGATGGCGGACGCTTCAAAGTTTCCCGGGGTATACGCGATTATAGTACCATAGGTCAAGTCTTGCAGTTCGATGAGGAGGATGAACTGAATGTATGGCCCGGAGATGAGTGCAATAAACTTCGAGGTACCGATTCGACAATATTTGCACCGCTCATGCAACCCAGTCAAGGTCTATGGTCATTTTCGCCGGATCTCTGTCGTTCGTTGGGACCACAATTCCAAAAGAAAGTCACCTACAATGGACTGCCGGCATATCGTTATGTTATGGATTTGGGAGATGTTAAGGTAAGACAATACATATAACACAATTAATAAAAAAAATGATAAAGACGTTTTCCAGAATGAACCAGAAAATCATTGCTTCTGCAAAGATTACCCGGATGATTGCCCCCGCAAGGGCACCATGCAGTTGTCGTTGTGCAATGAAACGCCCATGATTGCCTCATTGCCACATTTTCTGAATGCAGATGCAAAATTATTGGCCGATGTTGATGGTCTGGAACCGGATGAAAAGAAACATGGCATCTACATAGATTTTGAAATTGTAGGTTCCTTTACGAAATAAACTTAATGAGAGAGATGTTTGAGTAACTTTAGTTTTTAGATATCTGGAACACCCATGAATATAGCCAAACGTTTGCAATTCAATCTGGATGTGGAGGCAATAGAAGAAATTCCAGTAATGAGCAAATTGAAACCTTTGGCCATGCCTCTATTTTGGATTGAAGAAGCGGTGGCTTTAAATAATGATTTTACTGATCTGATAAAGGGCAAAGTATTCACGTGAGTTTGGGCACTAATTTCTTGATTTTGAAAATATTTATTTAACTAATTTTGAAATCTTCGGCAATTCTAGTACCAAAACCATTGTCAAAGTGTTTATGTGGAATGCCATTGTCATTGGAGTGTGTGGAGCTGCATTTTCCGGTCTAATGATATATCTTCGTCGTCAGGATGCAAAAAAAATATTCGATGTTAGGTCATAAGGAGTAATAAGAAAGGAAGGAAGGAATATCAGATAGAAGTGAAACAATTAAAATGTATTATTAAACCTAAATTTGTAAATTTAATCAGAAATGTATTTCCAAAATGTATCATTACAAAACGAAAAAAATGGAGGGGAAAATCATGAACATTAATTTTATAATAAAGATTCGGATAACAAATTAAAAATTAAAATAGCTCTAATTGGTGACCCAAGGTTCGATTTAGTTATCTCCATATTAGGTTAGGATGGCTGCTCGCATAGACCAATTGAATTCTGCCCCTCATCGAAACCAAACTCTTTGTACATAAATTTATCAAAATACTAATATCAGTACGATTGGCAAGATCTGTCAGTACTCCTAGAAAGGAGGAGGTGCGGGACCTTGGCAAAGAAAGTGCCCACTGCACTTCATTTAAGCCTCATCCCACAGCTTCTGCAAAAGACATTGGACTCAAACTTTGTCTAGCTATGCTACTGGTGCATATTTCTGTCCATATCTCTTTATAGAGATACATATGGACATTGGCGCTCCAATATATGCAAATTCTTCACGAATTTGAACTGCGTCCTTAGCCACAATATCAATCGGCAGTAGATGGAGTTGGACTTGAAGAGATAGTATTTACCCTAAGGAAATTAAAAAATTAGTGATGCTTATTTAACGAGACATTCCTATAATAAGTTTTGCTGAAGAAATTCACATTTTGGCTAATATAATTTATAACAAAATTTGGCCCTTTTCGTTGTACGGCGGATATTTGGCAAGATATTTCCATTTTAAGTATTGTTAAAGATATTCAAAATGTTGGCCTAAAAATAAGTGATAACAATTTTTTTTTCTTTTCGCTCTACGACGCTTATTTAGCGAGATATTTCCATTTTAAGTTTTGCAAAGAAATTTAAAACTTTGCAGGAAAAATAATTGATACGAAAATGCCGCTTATATAGCGAGATATTTCCATCTAAAGTTTTGCTAAAGAAATTCAAAATTTTGCCAGAAAAATAACTGATACCAAAATTTCGTTCTTTTCGCTCTACGCCGCATATATACCGAGATATTTCCATTTTAAGTTTTGCTAAAGAAATTCAAAATTTTGCCAGAAAGATAACTGATACTAAAATTTCGTTGTTTTCGCTCTACGAAGCTTATTTAGTGAGATATTTCCATTTTAAGTTTTGTTAAGGAAATTCAAAATTTTTTCAAAAAAAAAGTGGTACCAAACGTTCCTTCTTTTCGCTCTGCGACTCTTATTTAACGAGATATTTCTATTTTAAATTTTGTTAAGGAAATTCAAAATTTGGTCCAAAAATAGGTATTTTCAAGTATTCTTACTTTTGCTCTACGACGCTTATATAGCGAGATATTTCCATTTTAAGTTTTTCTAACGAAACTAAATTTTTTTTACAAAAAAGTGCTAGAGCGTCTTAGAGCGAAAAGAACGAAATTTTGGCAACACTTATTTTTCTGGCAAAATTTTTGGATATATCTCGCTAAATAAGCGTCGTAGAGTGAAAAGAAAGAATATTTGATACCACTTATTTTTGGACAAAATTTTTAATTTCTTCAGCAAAACTTAAAATGGCTATATCTCGCTAAATAAGCGTCGTCGAGTGAAAAGAACGAAATTTTGGTATCACTTATTTTTCTGAAATATCTCGCTAAATAAGCGCCGGAGAGCAAAAATAAAGAATATTCGATACCAATTATTTTTCGACAAAAGTTTGAATATCTAAAAATTCGCGATATTTTTTGAACATACCTCGTTTATACCTATTTTAAGTTTTTCTAAAAAAATTCGCTACAAATAAGTGATAACAATATGTATTTCTCCCCTTTTCGCTATACGACGAAATTTTTTGAACAAAAAAAAAATCTTAATATCCGTCGTTTTGGTCATTTTGAGGAGTAACTATCGGTCTGTTCTGTAGCAAGGTGATTTTTAAATCACCATCGACTTACAATCACTGTTGGAGTTCGAAATCCCCCTCCCAAAAAAGATGGTTCGAATTATGTTCGGGTGATTTCGAACTGTTATGTTACTGTTGATGTTAAGTCGCCGGTGATTTTAAAATCACCGTGATTACAAATCGCCGTGATTACAGAACAGACCCGTATAACTCACAATAAAAACTTTGAACTTCTATCTCAAACCAATAAAATTTCTTATCACCAAATTTTCTGAAAAATCTATCGTTGGAATGCGCGGCGCCGCGCCGTTGAGGAAAAATCAATATCGAATATTACAAATTCCGGTCCCAGCCTCAGCCTCAGGAATAAAAAGAAATAAAAATAAAAAAATAAATGAGAGATATGTATTTTGCAAACGTTTGGTTTTGGCGCCAAAAGTCATGGTACGGCATTAAAAAATGACGGTACGTCATTAAAAAATGACGGTACGGCATTAAAAAGTGACGGTGGGCAAAAGTCATGGTACGGCATTAAAAAGTGACGGTACGTCATTAAAAAATGACGGTACGTCATTAAAAAGTGACGGTGGGCAAAAGTCATGGTACGGCATTAAAAAGTGACGGTACGTCATTATTTAGAAATTGAAGTGGAAAATAATTCAGGAAGAGCTCCATCTATACGGTTAAATGTATCCTACTTGATAAAATGTTGTACGCCATCACCATGATTCTTGTCTTAGCTATCTGCAAAAATTTCAATTTGGAAAAAATGTGCATTTGACTCACCCTACAATATCACTTTCAGTTTTTTTGTCGTATTGCAGGGATGAAAAATTAAGTAGTTTAGTACTTCGTTCTGTAGTTCTGACATGGAAAAGTACCACAGTACCGGCACATTAGTACCAGTACTTTTTCAATAAGTCGGAGAAAAAAATTAACTTGGGCAATATTTTTTCTGCATAAGCTTATTTATTCGATTTGTATATACATATATAGTAATACAGTTCTCAGCCTAAAAAGTGGTTTCTTTGAATTGACTCTAGTTCTCGTGATATATCGATGCAAACATTTGGCATAACCAGAGAAAAATTTATAACAAATGGTTTTCGAGAGTTTTAAAAACATTATTATTTAATTGCATTCAAAAGGGAAGAAGCTTCAACTTTTGAAATTATGCATCGATTTTCTTTGGAATGGGAATGGGATCATTTTATTCATGATCAGAATAAAATGCTAAAAAGATAATTATTTTGAATTTTTCTCTATTTTGATGGCACTTTTATTTAAAAATTATTAAACTGTTCTAAAAAAAATATAACTTTTTTTGTTAGGTATGATCTAACAAACGGTAGCCTCCCACCCATCTGTGTGTGTGGTTATACGATTCTCTTCAGTACGATCGAACAGGGGAATGTTCTAAGTCGTTTAGACGAACAAGTCCCCATCAATGCGAGACAGTAAAATATACTTAATGATCCCCACTTCCTCCACAGCTTCTGCAGAAATCATTGGACTCAATTCTCATCCTTTTGGCATATTCGCCGATCAGGCAATGTCCCGTCAGAACTGACACTAACGTTGACAGTTTGTTCCTCTCAAGTGCGAGGAGATATTTTGACTTCATTGGGTCATATTTTCGCCAGACTTGTTTAGCTTAACAGCAGCCTGGTTGTCGGAGTGAATGACTACGGCAGTCTTCGTCAAGTGACTATGTGGCCACTTGGCGACTTCCCTTATTGATATTAATTCAGCTTGTTAGACAATGCAAATATCTGTTAGTCTATGAGCAATATCAAGCAACCAAAGCCAACCTTCTCATCATGCTTCGAGAATTCCTGGTATTCTTCCAATCAAGTTCTCTCCGGCAGGTATATTAGTGGCAAAGTTCCTATCCTCTTCCTGACCATAGTTCTTATACCTCTCCATTGATAAACAGTATAATCTTAATGCCGCTGCGGTTGCAACTTCTATAGCCACGATATCAATCGGCAGTCGAAGGAGTACGACTTGTAGAGACTCAGTTGTTGTAGTACTTAATGCTCCGTTTATGCATTCATTAGTCAAGGATCGCTTACAGTTGCTCTCCACCACACCACAACGCCGAACAACAGTTTGAAAGTACAATCCTTCCGGTTAATAATGGAAAATAATTTCATTCAAATGACTGCCTCGGCTGGCCATGCAGTAGCCTACACGATTGGTCCAATTTTTAAGCACATTATCGATTGTGTGCAGCTGTATTTCACCAATGGCTTCACGAATATTGTCCTTTAAAGCGTCAATTGTCTCTGGCTTGTCAGCGTAACACTTATCTTTGAGGGCATCCCACAAATAATAGTCCAACGGTGTAAAATCGCAGCTCCGAGGTGACCAAACGACAACAACTCTGCGGCTGATAATGCGATCTACCTGCGTGAAGATACCGACGTCGGTAACTTTCGATAACTTTCGATAACACGAAATAACAGGGTGACCAAAAGTTGCAACACATAATGTCAAATAACAAAATGTACGTGTGTATGTATGTACGTATCAGCTGTTTTTGGACGATTGACAGAAAATGTTACCGACGTCGGTCGGTGGATGACAGATGTGGAATTGTATTTTTTTAGAAAATGTGTAAAAGTAATATGCTTTTTTGAAAAAAGTGAATATATGGAATAAAAGAGGACATTGCACTGATCATTTTCGTGTACCATATGCCCCTGAAATATCTAATCACACCGTGTATATTGTAGATTTCTACTTTGTCCACTGGTGGTCAGGACACAAAACAAGTCCTGGAAACTAAACAGAGATACAATATACTCCTAATTTTTCAGAGCTATAAGGGAATACTATTACGAACATTTGTGTGTATTCAGAGTTTCCAAAATCAGTTTCTAACTTCCCGAAAATTCCAGATTTCGGTTTGACCACTGGTGGTCAGGACACAGAAGTCGTCCTGGGAACCAAACGGAGATACAATACACTCCTATTTTTTCAGAGCTATACGAGGATACTATTACGAATATTTTTGTGTCTTTAAAGTTTCCAGAATCAGTTTTTAACTTCCCGAAAATTCCAGATTTCGGTTTGACCACTGGTGGTCAGGACACAAAAGTCGTCCTGAAAACCAAACGGAGATACAATACACTCCTATTTTTTCTACACTACTAGAGGATACTATTACGAACATTTATGTGTACTCAGAGTTTCCAGAATCAGTTTCTAACTTCCCGAAAATTCCAGATTTCGGTTTGACCACTGGTGGTCAGGACACAAAAGACGTCCTGGAAACCAAACGGAGATACAATACACTCCTATTTTTTCATAGATATAAGAGGATACTATTACGAACATTTGTGTGTATTCAGAGTTTCCGGAATCAGTTTCTAACTTCCCGAAAATTCCAGATTTCGGTTTGACCACTGGTGGTCAGGACACAAAAGTCGTCCTGGAAACCAAACGGAGATACAATACACTCCTATTTTTTCATAGATATAAGAGGATACTATTACGAACATTTGTGTGTATTCAGAGTTTCCGGAATCAGTTTCTAACTTCCCGAAAATTCCAGATTTCGGTTTGACCACTGGTGGTCAGGACACAAAAGTCGTCCTGGAAACCAAACGGAGATACAATACACTCCTATTTTTTCATAGATATAAGAGGATACTATTACGAACATTTATGTGTATTTAGAGTTTCCAGAATCAGTTTCTAACTTCCCGAAAATTCCAGATTTCGGTTTGACCACTGGTGGTCAGGACACAAAAGTCGTCCTGGAAACCAAACGGAGATACATATTTTATTTCGGATGGCATATTTCGGAAATAACGGATGGCATATTTTCATATACCAAGTGTATCCAGTATCTGGAACCTGAAGGTTCCAGATTTCGATTTGGCCACTGGTGGTCAGGACACAAAAGTCGTCCTGGAAGCCTACTGGAAAAGGTATACACTCCTATTTTTATACCACTGAAAGAGGATACCAATATGAATATTTTCACATACCAAGTGTATCCGGAATCAGTTTTTAACTTCCTGAAAGTTCCAGATTTCGATTTGGCCACTGGTGGCCAGGACACAAAAGTCGTCCTGGAAGCTTATTGGAAAAGGTATACACTCCTATTTTTATACCACTGAAAGAGGATACCAATACGAATATTTTCACATACCAAGTGTATCCAGAATCAGTTTTTAACTTCCTGAAACTTCCAGATTTCGATTTGGCCACGGTCAGGACACAAAAGTCGTCCTGGAAGCCTATTGGAAAAGGTATACACTCCTATTTTTATACCACTGAAAGAGGATACCAATACGAATATTTTCATGTATCAAGTGTATCCAGAATCAGTTTTTAACTTCCTGATGGTTCCAGATTTCGATTTGGCCACTGGTGGTCGGGACACAAAAGTCGTCCTGGAAGCCTATTGGAAAAGGTATACACTCCTATTTTTATACCACTGAAAGAGGATACCAATACGAATATTTTCACATACCAAGTGTATCCAGAATCAGTTTTTAACTTCCTGAAAGTTCCAGATTTCGGTTTGGCCACTGGTGGTCAGGACACAAAAGTCGTCCTGGAAGCCTATTGGAAAAGGTATACACTCCTATTTTTATACCACCGAAAGAGGATACCAATACGAATATTTTCATGTATCGAGTGTATCCAGAATCAGTTTTTAACTTCCTGAAAGTTCCAGATTTCGATTTGGCCACTGGTGGTCAGAACACAAAAGTCGTCCTGGAAGCCTATTGGAAAAGGTATACACTCCTATTTTTATACCACTGAAAGAGGATACCAATACGAATATTTTCACATACCAAGTGTATCCAGAATCAGTCAGATAATCAATATTTCACTAAAAGTTAACACTTTGGTGGAGGAAGTACTAGAATGAGTGGACCCATCTTCGAAATTAGCCTGTGATAGAAAAAAAATTTAACAACATACCACATTTTAAGTCGCTCGGTTACTCCTTTCGTGCGCCAGCAGACAGCAGAGATTTTCTCTCGGATCACAAAATTTTCCTTATAAGTGGGAGGTACAAAAGAAGCCATGCCACTTCACCCATGGCAATTTCAGAAGATTCAGATATGAACATCTTTTATCTTCTGGGGTGTATCCAATGTCGTCGACGTACATCGGAAGGAAGTAGCGATCTCCACGCTGCTGTAGTTCTCTATATTAAAAAAGCGCTTCTTTTGGAAAATTTAACATTCTTTTGCGTTGCGATCCTCCTCTGTGATAAACAAACAACCGACAGCACTTAAAGCAGCACAGTCCAACGTTGTGTTGATCAACTTTTCTTCAAATCAATATTATTCACATCTCTTTGTAACTTTTCGCAACGAAAAGGTTTTTATTGATTTTTTTTATCTGGATGTTAAAAAATAAAAATTTGACAAAATTTTTAATGGAGGCAGCAAAAAACTAAAACGTCACATTTTATTGAGGCTTCCTTCTGAAAGAGCAACCTTCTGTGAGCTTAGCGCGACCACCGGTTGGCTGGCACAAGATTGTAGCACAACCCGCACATACAACAACGCCTTGAGCGTGGCTGAAGTCAGTGGTGATTCTGTAGCAGCCGGGGCATTTGACGTCCATGAAATAGGAGTGGGAGTGTTGCTTCAGCTTGTGCTTACGCTTCTCTTGAGCGGGCAATGGGTGTAACAGATGTTTGACTAGCGGCATGTTTATTCTTTCACAGCTAACACGGAAAAGGTGTGCGTCCAAGGCCGGCTAATTAATGCTTAGTCTGCATTTACATGATACTTTTTTTTTAAGTATTAAGCATACTTATCGGCGTTTTGTGGGCGAGAGAGGCAGTCGGAAACGGGGGGAAAAAAGTATGCCGTACTCGTACTTATCGTACTCATCGTTTTGTGTTTTTCGTTCGCACTTGGAAACAACAACAATTCACACAGGAAAAGCCGAAACAAAACAAATGAAAATAAGTATAAGTATTGAAAAAAAAGTACGCGTGTGAACGTAAATACTTTTTCAAAAGAGAATAAGCCGATAAGTTACTTAAAAAAAAGTACCATGTAAATGGGGACTTAACTATTTTCTTTTTATGGCATATTACCATTCGTAAATAAAGCAAAGCGCCACCTGGCGATTTATATCAACATCGTACAACCTTCGTTTTGCTGAATTGGCGCAAATATTACACACACATACACATATGTATTTATATATACACATGAGTTTATGATATAGAGTCCAACCCCAATCAAACACGCTGAAGAAAATAGTTTATAGATGGAATGAATTAGCCGGTCTTGGACGCACACCAGCTGAGGAGATCGCTACTTCCTTCCGAATGCCGGCCAGGAATCGAATCACATCGATGGAGTGACCTAAGAGACCAACATGTTTGGTAGAAATTCGATTTGGATCAATATCCCCTCACCTTACAGTGAAGGATATTTATCATTTACAACGAGCCAATAGTTCAACACTTCGCAGGTGAGAGCAAGTATGTTTGGTGGACATTTGATTTGGATTCGATATCCCCCTCACCATACAGTGGAGGGCAAAGAGGTTCAATATAAAGAGAAACCACCTCGTACAAAGCTGAGTTTTTCTATCGAAGTGGTGAACATGAAAGGAAATTTAAATTGACTAAAAAATAGTTTTTTTCAGCATTTTCCTTGCTCCAACTAAGGTATACGAGATCAAGTATGTTTGTTGGAAATTCGATTTGGGTCACTGTCCCCGCACCCTGCAGAGGAAAAGTGTTAATTACTTGCTGTATCTATCACGAGGCAAAAGTGTAACAAAGTAATTCGATTATCTATAGAAAACACATCCAGTTCCACCAGGGCAATAAAATGGACCGCCGCAAAACCGGAGCCTCCACATATGATGCCTGGAGGGCCAATGTCACCACATCCGGGTGCCACAAAAGGTGTACCGCCGGGTCATCAGCATGAATCCCAATATGCCACCAGTGCAATTTCGACTGCAACGTATACCACTTCAAGAGCCCACAATTTGAAAGGGACCTCCACGAATGATGATATTTTGACATGTTGACAAAAGCATATACTTATTTTAATTAATTTATTTGCTTCGAATTTTTTATATTTTTAACATTATCTCAGTTGCATTGCAATTTGAATATTTGTCTTTTAGTGGCGAAAAAATAGGGTACTCTATTGCCGATTGGCTTCCAACACTAGTTTTGTGCTCAAAACGAAATCTGGAATTTCCACTCTGAAAAAATAGGAGTGTATTATATCTCCCCTTGGTTTCCACGACGACTTCTGTGTCCTGACCACCAGTGGTAAGACCGAAATCTGGAATTTCGGGAATTTAGAAACTTATTCTGGAAACACTGAATACACTCAAATTTTCGTAATAGTAACCTTTTATAGTTTGGTTTCCAGAACGACTTTTGTGTCCTTACCATCAGTGGCCAAACCGAAATCTGGAACATTCAGGAAGTTAAAAACTGATTCCGGATACACTTGGTATGTGAAAATATTCGTATTGGTATCCTCTTTCAGTGGTATAAAAATAGGAGTGTATACCTTTTCCAATAGGCTTCCAGGACGACTTTTGTGTCCTGACCACCAGTGGCCAAATCGAAATCTGGAATTTTCAGGAAGTTAAAAACTGATTCTGGATACACTTGGTATGTGAAAATATTCGTATTGGTATCCTCTTTCAGTGGTATAAAAATAGGAGTGTATACCTTTTCCAATAGGCTTCCAGGACGATTTTTGTGTCCTGACCACCAGTGGCCAAATCGAAATCTGGAACTTTCAGGAAGTTAAAAACTGATTCCGGATACACTTGGTATATGAAAATATTCGTATTGGTATCCTCTTTCAGTGGTATAAAAATAGGAGTGTATACCTTTTCCAATAGGCTTCCAGGAAGACTTTTGTATCCTGACCACCAGTGGCCAAATCGAAATCTGGAACTTTCAGGAAATTAAAAACTGATTCTGGATCCACTTGATACATGAAAATATTCGTATTGGTATCCTCTTTCAGTGGTATAAAAATAGGAGTGTATACCTTATCCAATAGGTTTCCAGGAAGGCTTTTGTGTCCTGACCACCAGTGGGAAATGTAAAATTTACAAGTCACAATCTGAGATTATATATTTCGAGGACAAATAGGACACGAAAATGACCAGTGCAATGTCGTCTTTTATTCCTTATATTCACTTTTCTCTGAAACCAAAATTATTTTTACATATTCTCTAAAATATGACAATTGCACATCTGTCATTCACCGACCGACGTCGGTAACTTTTTCTATCAAACTTCCAAAACAGCTGAAATGTACACACACACACGTACATTTTGCTATTTGACATTATTTTATGCTAGTTTGGGTCACCCTGTTATTTCGTGTTATCGAAAGTTACCGACGTCGGTATCTTCACGCAGGTCTAAAAAAATACAATTCCACATCTGTCATCCACCGACCGACGTCGGTAACTTTTTCTGTCAATCGTCCAAAAACAGCTGATACGTACATACATACACACGTACATTTTGTTATTTGACATTATGTGTTGCAACTTTTGGTCACCCTGTTATTTCGTGTTATCGAAAGTTATCGAAAGTTACCGACGTCGGTATCTTCACGCAGGTTGCGATCTTCAAAAACAGGGCGCAAAACATCGAGTGTAGCTTCGGCTGTGTGGCAAGTAGCGCCGTCCTGTTGAAACCAAATGTTGCAAATATCCTCCTCTTCAATTTTTGTGAACAAAAATTCGTTCAACATGGCCCGATAACGATCGCCATTGACTGTAACGGCCACTCCTTGCTCATTTTCGAAGAAAAATGGCCCAATTATGCCTCTGGACCAAAATCCGCAGCAAACAGTGACTTGTTTTGGGTGTATCGGCTGTTCAACGTATGCGTGCGGGTTTTCTGTGCCCCAAATGCGACAATTTTGCTTATTTACATACTCTGCCTCTGGATGCTTTGCGTAACATTTATCCGTAATGGCTAAAATCACAAGTCAAAGTAATCGGTTGTTCAAATTTAAAATTTTAAATGACCAACCCTTTATTAGAAGGGTCGTGGCAATTACGCCCATTTTTCACTGGACTGTAGGTACTATAAAAACATTACAATCCACAAAATTTAAAGTATTTGTATGTATTTTGTTAGTCCTGATCACACGAGGAAATTTTTTCCAAGAAATTGTCAAAGTTTGCTGGAAAGTCTAGATTCACACTCGGCAACTTTGACACTTGCTTTGAAAAAGATTCCGAGTGTGAATCTGGACAAAGAGCTCTCTTTCCTACAAACTTTGATACTGGCTTGGAAAAAAATGCCTCGTGTGACTCAGCACTAAGCTGTTAACATTTTGAACAAAATGGACCTTTGTTTGGGAGGTACAAAAAGGGGTGTGACATTTTCGCCCATATCTATTCTGCTTATTGATACAGTGAAATTATTACTATGTACGAAACTGTACAAGATTCGTAAGAGTAGTATATAAGTAGAAGTTATAAGAGATTTAACCTGCCACAACGAGTTCGACATGGTTACTCATCAAACATAAACTAGGTTTGAAGAAAATATTACAAATTACGATGTTTTAAGTCATTCGGTCACTCCTTTTCAGAGTTATCGTTCACACCATTCAGTCAAATAGACAGATGGACGGACATCAATTAAAATATACTTTTTTAACCCATTGCGAACCGGTATTGAAAATTTTATATTTTATGGAAAATTAATCACATAGGGTAATTTTTAAAAATAAATTGAAAAGGATTTTCCAGGAGAAACGGTAAAAGGCCATAATTCCGCATTGTTTTGCAGTATATATGTGTAAATGTTCATAGAAATTCATAAATATATATTCAAAGTGGATCAAAATTGAAATTTTGTTTTAATATTTGCAAAAAGAGTGTGAACAATTGAACATAGAATTTCTAAATTTATGTTTTATAAATACATTTCACAATTTTTTATCTGGTCCGCATTGTTGTTTCCTTGAAACTCGTGACACCATATAGTTGAAATATGAATGCTTACTGCGTTTGCGTCAGCTAGTCCTGATTCACACGAGACTATTATTTTCCAAGCAAGTGTCAAAGTTTGTAGGAGAGAGAGGCAGAGATTTTTTCCGCCTGCTTCTCTCTCCAACAACCTTTGACACTCGCTTGGAAAAAATTGTATCGTGTGAATCTGGACTTAGTGGATGTAGGTTGTTTTCGTTGAAACTGTAGTAGCCTAACTTTTGGCCATTTAAATTGTCAAAGCATCCGTCCCTCAACTTATAATTTAAAACTAACAGCCTGTTTCTGTAACTTAAAATGTTGCATTCGTTCGCCTATCAGACGACAAACAGCTGATTTGGGTTTCACTAACTACCATCTCAAAAAAAATTAAATAGTAATAAAATTTTATACATATTTAAGCATAAAGAAGTCAACATTTGCAGCTCGCTGAGATGGAAAAAATCCATCAGTGCACAATGAGAGAGACGGGAGAGAGAGAGAAAGAAATGAGAGTGTTGCATCAGCTCAACTGACACACCCAGGGTTTATTTTTGGCCACCGCTAGTGTAATGGATACAGAGGTGTATTTTCTAAGGTCGACCATACAAAAATGTGTGCTTTTTTAGACCGGAAGTTGTGAAATTATTGATCTGGCAATTACATGTTTTTCCAATTGGTAAATTGCCAACGTCATTGACGTAAGGCCAGGCGAACAAACCTTAGAGAAACCAAATTCCTGACGAAAGAGAGTGACTGCTTTTCGTTCGCAGAGACTTTCGTTGGAAATACAGAAACAGGCCGTAAATGATTTAAAGAGTATTCTGTGTGGGAGTACTTTCGATTTGTTTGGAGTTTCAGAGATCTGGTTGAAATCCTACGTCTCTTCGAAGTCTGAAGACACTTCTGGGTACTCAATTGTAAGGCATGATCGTCCAACTGTCAGAGGTGGTGGTGTTTGTATTTACATTTCTAACAAGATTAAATATAAATTAGTATATCGCTCCTCTGATTACGGCAATTGCGAGTCTATATTCGTAGAGGTTGGTTCAGGCCCAAATAAAGTCCTTTTTGGTGTAGTGTACCTGCCCCATGGTGGTTTTGATTTCTTTGAAGAATCCTGTCACAATCTTTTCGTCAGGTATTCAAATATTATTATAGTAGGTGATTTTAATTGTAATCTTTTTAATTCCTCTATATCAGCCAGTTTTAGAGCAATTTGTTCTCGTATTGGTCTATCTATTAGCCACAATTCCTTGTCAACCCACTATGATGTTGCACATGCGTCTTCATCTTTGATTTCGTTTTGTTTAGTAGTCCTTTTTTGCAATTCACAAGTCAGGTCCAATGTTCATCTATTTCCCATCATGCTTTAATATTTGGCGCTTTTAACGTTAATGTGTCACTACATGACAAGTATGTGGAATATCGTGACTATAAGAATATTAATTGGGAAGGTTTATTTTCGTATCTATCCCATGCTCGATCTGACATTATCTACGCGGGTTCAGATGTAGAAGTTCAACTTTCAATAATTGATAACCTTATAGGAAATCTGTACTCTTTTGTACCAATCGTGCGGAGGAGGTTTCATCCCGTCTGGATACATGGCTTAAGTCCAGGACTATTATGTTATCTAGGTCTCTTAGAGACATAGCGTATCATGAGTATATGAGACATCCAACAGTTGAGAACTGGCAGGTATTTAGTGTCTACAGAAACCGGTTCTCAGAAGTGAGCGTAGAAAACACTATGTAGGGATTTTAATAATATGAATACATCACAGATTTGGAATACCCTTCGTTCTGGTGGTTGTGTAGGGGATGATGAAGATGCATCTAATGTTCCCCATGACGTCAATGTACTTAATGATTCCTTTGTTCTGCCTAGCTCTGTGATTAGTAGACTTGAGTGGTTATGATGGTGTACATTTCTCATTCTCTTTTAATTGCGTCTATGGCAATGACCTCATTGAGGCCTTAAGTGCAGTGCAGTCAAATTCTGTTGGGGTAGATGGCATACCAATTAAGTTCTTAAAGTTGATTTTCCCATATGTATCACGGTACTTGCTTCATCTTTACAACACAATGTTTACCACGTCAGTCTTTCCATCTGCATGGAAAGTGGCCCGTGTTGTCCCTATACCTAAGGTTCGAGGTGCTTGTTCAGTAGAAGATATGCGTCCAATTAGCATTCTTCCCTCACTTTCAAAAATTGCCGAGCACTTAATAAAACAGCAGGTTCTGAATTTTGTCCGACCGTAAATTGCTTAATAATTGTCAATATGGATTTAGGCGAGGGCATAGTACTAGAACTCACCTCCTACATTTAACAGAGACAATAAGAGAAGCAATTGATGTCGGTGACAGTGGTGTGTTGGTTGCTTTGGACTTATTCAAAGCCTTCGACAGAGTAGATTATGTAAAATTAATTAGTAAATTGAAGAACTATTTCCACTTTACTTACACTGCGTGTAAGTTAATCTATTCTTATCTGTCTGGTAGGTTTCAATTTGTGTCATTGAATTGTTGCAATTCTATACCGCGTTGTATATATAGTGGAGTTCCTCAGGGGTCAGTTTTGGGTCCCCTACTTTTCATTCTATATCTTAATGATATCGCAAACTGTTTTACTGACCACTGCTCCCCGTTTTTGTATGCCGATGATATACCTTTGTTTTTCCGCGATAGTTCTATAGACGTACTGCAGAATAACGTAAATTGCCTATTGGAATCTGTGAGTCTTGAGAATAATAGATTATCAGTCAATATAACCAAAACTAATTCGAAACCCCCAATTAGTACTACCCAGATTTTTCACATCGACATTTGAACGATCATTTGTTGTGAGAGTTACTAGAACATGGAATCAGCTTCCTATGTGTTTGCGTACATTTTCATATCCTGTTCATATATTTAGCCGAAAATATTTGGAATATTCTCTGCATGGGTCCTGATATGCGTATGCATACATGTATGATCCGTATATAAATTTTTTTCTCCACATGTTTCAGGCGTTATTAGTGAGGGTCTGTACAATTTAGTTAATATTATACCTTTTGTATTCGGCTGGGGAGCCATTTAATTTAATTTAATTTAATTTAATTTAATTCAATGCTCATGTATTCTTATTATTTTTTGTTAAAAATTCGTAATTATTAGATTTATTATACATTTGATCTCATTATAATCTAACTACTCGTAATTTATAATTGTATACAATTTTATATGGATGTTATTAGTTTGTGATACCAATATTTGGTCTTATAGGCTTTTGTATTACAATGTATGAAATAAATGAAAACGAAAATCGCTAGCTTGTAACGAGGACATGCATATTTATGTAAATCCATATAAATCGCCTAACATAATCGGTCAAGGAGAAAATTTAAAATTAATATATAGGTAATTATCATTTGAAGGAAATTAGGGGTCAGAGTAGGGTGCCATATGACCGAACCGACGATAAACATTTCTTTATGGCTTTATTTTATTAAAATAAATAAAAGTTTCGTACCATTTGCTGTAAAAAGTACATTTTCAATGTTGTGTTTTCAATACTATTTCATAATTCCCATTTGCCATCCCTGTCCTATTGCGGTTGCTTATTTTTGTTGTTGCTGCGGTGTTGTAGTAAGATTAAAGTGGTACATTTCGTGGTAAAATCAACATTGCTCGAGCATCGAAAAGTAAATTTACTTTTTAAACCGCAAATAGTTATTCGAATCTAAAAATATTAAAGTTAAACTAATACATCATGAAGGAAGAGTATTTTGAAATTGAAGGATATGAGGAATACCAGAAAATAAGTGAGTTGTATGATGAGGAAGTGCCGCCCGTCGAAGAAACTCCGTCTCTACAGCAGTCATCAAAATCAGCGTCGCAGCAGCAGCACACAAGCGATGAATTGTTCGCAATGCAACCACAAGACAACCACTTGGACGACGTAATGTTAAGGAAATTGCTGAAGAAATTTCAAATGTCTTTTCTTTATCCATTTTTTAAAGGCAAGTGAAATGCTTCAGTGTAAAGAAAAATGACAAATGTTTATATTCATGTATGTACATACACACACCTCATTTCACCACCCCAGAAAACAGCTGTTTTCTGAGGTACAAAGACGGCGGTGGACAGCTGTTGCGCTGAGCATAGTAAAATTGACACAACAGGGTGATTCTGCCATGAATTTATTCAAAAAATCTTTATTAGTGCGACATCTATGTGTGAAATACCTTCGTACATAGTAGAAAGATGTTGCCATATTGTGTTTGTTGGAAATTAACTGAACGTTATTTTAATTATTTGTTTTGTAGCCTATGACATCACCTACCGCAGTTTACGTTATATATCCGTGGACGACATCAACACCGTCATACGAAGTGTTGGCCATAGAGCAGAATTCCGAGAGAAACTCTTCACTTGGAGGCGAAAAAGGGTAAGATTTTATAAGTGTTTATCTACTTCTTCTATATATATATGTACGAGGGTTGCTATTTATATTTCGGTCCTGGCAATGCCGGTGTTGCCAGATGAAAACTGGAACTTCCATAGGAAGGCGTCGAAAAACGTTGACCAAGCAGTTTTTTCTTGATGTGAGTGAATTAGAATAAGTCATTGGGTGTCAAATCAGGGCTGTACGGCGGATGACCCATCAATTCGACGTTTTGGCTGGTCAAAAAGGCGCTGGTTTGAGCCGATGTGTGAGAGCTCGCACTGTCATGGTGCACAATGATTCGTCTTCTCTTGTTCGTTTTTCGAATATCTCCGAAGACTTCAGGCAAACAAATTGTGGTGTACCACTCAGAATTGACGAAGCGGAACAGTCGATACATGACCAGTTTTCCCGAAGAAACAGGCTACCATTTGATTCGAAGTGCTTCTTCCACGAACAGCTTTCGTTGGATTTGGCTCTTCTTCGAAAACCCACACGGTCGATTGTTGTTTTGTTTCGGGCTCATACGCTTAGATCCAAGATTCGTCACCTGTGACGATCTTATAAACGTCTTTTGAAACACAGCGATCGTATTTTTTCAAAATTTCTTTGCACCAATCGACACGAGCCTTTTTTTGAGCGATTGTCAAATTGTGCGGGATCCAACGAGAACAAACCGTTTTTCGTGCAATATCGAATGTAAGCTGGTGGAAGAAATGCCCAAGGATGCCTCTATCTCACGGTATGTCACATGACGATCTTGCATTATCAGTTCACGCACGGCATCAATGTTCTCTGGCACAACGGCCGTTTTTGGACGACCTTCACGACCTTCGTCCTTGAGCGAGCGTCGGCCACGATTGAATTCATTAAACCAGTTTTCACAGTGCTATATGATGCTGCTTCATCGCCATACAAAGATTTTAGTTCATCGATGCACTCTTGTCGTGATAATCCACGCCGAAAGTTGTGAAAAATGATCGCACGAAAATGTTTACGAGTTAATTCCATTTTTTGCCAAATTGATTTTTTCAAGTCACTGTAAACAAACAAATGGTGGTTATATGTACGTCAAAACGTTCTGAGTACGTTTATGCTAAAAAATATCAAACTTTCCAATGGAAATGTCAGATGGTGCCAGGCAACACTTATGGCGAATTCTTTTCTGCAAAAAAGTGCAACACTTGCATTGCCCTTTTTCCGAAAACTGCACTATTATATCGCTTTTTTGAAATTTTAGTTGTGCTAAATTCGAGTAACTTAATTACCAAATTTCAAAAAAGTATCACAAAAGTGCCGTTTTCGGAAAAAGGGCAATGAAAATGTTGCACTTTTTTGCAGAAAAGAATTCGCCATTAGTGTATACTTGTGATGAAAAGATATCGGCTCCTAACATGATTGACTGTGAGTAAGTTAAATGGACACCGCGTCGGCAACTGATTCAAAAATACCCAAAAACTATCCCCAAAAAATAAGCACGTGTGCAATTTTTTTTATTTTTATATACTTTTCTTCTATGAATTTTCATGAACATTACTTGTTTTTGTTAACATTGACAATTTGTTTTACTTTGCACCTTATTTCAGTTGTTAATTTTAATAAAAAAATTTGTAAAAAGTTCGACTCTTTTTTATATGTACATGATTCTTTTTTTTAACTCTTTTTCGCCAAATAATTCTATTTTTGATTCCTTTCCAAAAAAGTCAGCGGCAACACTGGACACGTTCAGCGGGTTCTGTAAAATATAGATTTTAACATTATATAAAAATTTCCGCAGAATATTGTCGTTTTACCCCCATTAACACAAAACAAATTAACCGAGCGTTAGAGCTAACGAAAGTTAAATTGTATGGAATTTGACAGCTATAACCGGTATACTCAGCTAAAAATAAAGCACATACGTGCTTAATCTTTGCAAATTCGTTTACAATAATGAACCAACCCAGTATGTTACGAATTGAAGCAAGGCGGTGCATGAATAAAGCATCAAAAATCAACAACGCTTCGTTGCAAAATGAATACCAACTGGGGATAATTTAAATCAAGTGTTGGGAACAACTATAGAACGTGCGGGGAACGACTAAAGCACTTGCTGAGGACTACTAAAGCACGCGCTGGGATAACTTTCCATTCTAAATCCCCCCTCCCCATTTAAAACTATTTAAACATCAATACATTTATTAATGTTATAAGTAAATAAAACGTGTACACAACAAACACATAATTGTAAATTTGCATATTTATCACTAAGCAAATCACGTTCAAACAAAACACATTCGAATGTGCAGCAACACGGTATTACCTCTTTTTTTCTCGGAACTAGCTCGTAACCCTAATGGTGGCAGTCTCCCTCGTATCATTCGCCTTTATGTACTGCAAAATGTAATTCCTGTGCTCTATAAAAAACATACATACTCATTATTAACTTTTAAAATTGAAATTTTTATAAGCTTAGGTTGTTAAATATTGGTAGGCCGACACCATTTCTATTGATTCTAGAAATTTCTGCAATAGGAAGATGTCACTGGACTTTGCAATCACCTTATCCTTATCCTTCTCATTCCATAGCCCAGAGAATCATCCACAATATCAAACAGGTCATTAAATTCTATTTCTTCGTCATTAATTTTCATTTCTCACGTCTTTATAAATCCTCGTGGTTTCTTCTTCTAAGAACAGACAATAACAAATCCAATGAACAACACAAAGCCGAACAAATAATCATCAATCTTACGGCGACAATACATAACGCAACGCCGGTCAAAAAATCACCCCCGTTTTGTTGATAATTAATGAACGAATCGGTGGCGATTTTTCATGCACGTTACGTTAATAAATTGGTACCAAACGGTGTTTATTTTGCAACGTCTTTTTTCCCTCAGTGTAGTTAACTCTTAAACCTAGTTTATTTATTTATTGTTAATGGCCCTAAGGGCCATTGTCTAAATTTTGCCTGTATATAAATAGGAACCGATTTTTTCAATTGTGCTGTTGTTCAAAAATCTTCAAACTACCCTCAGATAAATTTAGCGTTTATTATACCCTACACCACACTGTGGTACAGGGTATTATAAGTTTGTTTCACGGCAGATGTTTGTAACACCTGAAAATAACACACCTAGACCCACCTTAAAGTATACCAATCGACTCAGAATCACTGAGTCGATTTAACGATGTCCGTCCGTCCGTCCGTCTGTCCATGTAAAGTTGTTCGTCGACTACAGGTCGCAATTTCACTCCGATCGTTCTGAAATTTTGCAGTTTAGAGTATTTAGCGGCTGTTAAGATCGCTATTGAATTTGGTTGAAATTGGTTCAGATTTAGATATAGCTCCCATATATAGCTTTCGTCCGATTTGGCCCTTTAGTCCTATAGAAGCTGTATTTTACATCCGATCGTTTTGAAATTTAGAATGGTAGAGTTTCTTGATCCATGAACCAACATTGCCGAATTTGAAGAAAATCGGTTCAGATTTAAATATAGCTCCCATATATATTTTTCGTCCGATTTGGCCCTTTAGTCCTATAGAAGCTGTATTTTACATCCGATCGTTTTGAAATTTAGAATGGTAGAGTTTCTTGATCCATGAACCAACATTGCCGAATTTGAAGAAAATCGGTTAAGATTTAGCTATAGCTCCCATATATATGTTTCGTCCGATTTGGCCCTTTAGTCCTATAGAAGCTGTATTTTACATCCGATCGTTTTGATATTTAGAATGGTAGAGTTTCTTGATCCATGAACCAACATTGCCGAATTTGAAGAAAATCGGTTCAGATTTAGATATAGCTCCCATATATATGTTTCGTCCGATTTGGCCCTTTAGTTCTATAGAAGATATATTTTACATGCAATCGTTTTGAAATTTAGAATGGTAGAGTTTCTTGATTCATGAACCAACATTGCCGAATTTGAAGAAAATCGGTAAAGATTTAGCTATAACTCCCATATATATGTTTCATCCGATTTGGCTCTTTAGATCCAATCGTTTTTATACCCTACACCACACTGTGGTACAGGGTATTATTTATGTAAGTATAAAATGTACCAAAAGTAAATTTATGTAAACAATTTATACATGAATTACAAAATTTATATATCAGAGTTATTCAATATTACGAGAGTGGTGTAGGGTATTATATAGTCGGCACCGCCCGACTTTAGCCTTTCCTTACTGGTTTTCGGCTGTATTCGTTCCTGGATCAAAAAACTATTTTCTGCCATATTTCGTAATGATGGGATGTAAATTACCTCTGCTATAGCGCTTAGATGCCGAATCGGAAGGAACATAAAGGGTGGGCTATTTAAAATTTTAAATTTGAACTACCGACTAATTTGACTTGTGATTTGAGCCCTTTGGATTATTTTCTTTTGGGAGCCATTAAGGATAAATGTTACGCAAAGCATCCACAGACAATTGAAGCGTTGAAACATGAAATCGAAGTTGCCATTGAAGAGATTCGACCCGAAACAATCGAAAATGTACTGAAAAATTGGGTTAATCGGATGGGTACTGTCAAGCCAGTCGTGGTGGTCATATGAATGACATCGTGTTCCATTATTAAATGACTAATTTCAACCTTACCAATAAAACCAGAAATTTGAAAAATAAACATGACATATGTCCCAGCGCATAGGGAATTATTTCATAATGAAGTCCCAATTGGGTAAGTGGAAATTGTTGTGGACTAATTTAATTTTTTTGAACTTATTATTCATTTGGGTGTTATTTCATGGTACCATTTCTAAATCTGAACAGATTATTCATATTTGACAGAAATCTTAACTTGCGGAGTAAGATACTATTCAAAAATTTCATGAATATCAGAAGGAAATTATAAGTGTTATATATAGAAGATATAAGCTAAATAGATGGTACACATATGGGGATTACGAGTATATCTGAATCGATTATTAAAATTTTTAATAGTCTCTGTTATTCAAGTTCTTCATGTCGAAGGATATTTTTCTCTGCGTACATTTGGCTGAAATTGGTCAAAAATTAAAGTTCTTTATTGAAATTTTCTCTACGACATTGACATTTTAAAGCCATTCCAGAGACTTTCCCGTTATAAAATTGAATGTGATCCATGGTGGAAGGTAGTTTAAATTCGGAACAGTCGCACTTACAACTTTTACTTGTTAGGCTTATTTTTCCGAGGAAAAATAGCCCAATATTGCAGGCATTTTTTTTTATTTTGCATTGGGCGATGTTTGGGTTGACACTAAAAATGTATTATTTAACTTACAAAATCATAAAACAAAATAAGTTTTATCTAGGATAATTTTATAGGATTACATTAGCTTTTGTTTTGAATGACGTTATCACATTGGCTATTATTTTTCGTCTCATATTATACATACATATGAATTTATTTTTCTCGTGTTTTTAGTATCGCACCAATGATGTCATAATTGAACATGAGAAAGTAGTTCAGAATCCCGCTACTAGTAATATACCAAACAATACTCAGACTTTGAGTAATAGTCATCAACATAGCATGAAAAAGGAAAAAAGGCCTGTATCGTGCACGGATTTTAACGAACAACAATCCAACGGCGGTGGCGAATCAACTACAAACATTCAGGATCTTGTTACCCCAATGAAACATGAATCATCAAATTTTGATACATCATCTCTGCAAGACATGATGAATGATCTTCCATTGGAAATTGAAATGGATGGTATGGTAGCGATGAGACCAAGACTCGAGACAATTGTTAATCTTCAAGAAACTCGCATAGGTTCGCTGTTGGTGAGTGATTGTGATATATCTGTAGTTTGATACAAATTTGATTCAATGATCTACATATATTTTGCACTCTAGAATTTGGAAGAGCTCGTTGACGAATCAGTTTTTGGTCCCATCATGAAGGCATTTTATAATAAAAACGGCTATTTGGAAAGAAAGCATCGCGATGAACTAATACAAACGATTGTGGACTATGTAATAGTGAAGGATATAAAATTGCATTGTTCGGATTTTGGAAAAATTGTCGATATGATTGTAAATATTTTTCCCACCGAGGAAGAAGCCAGGGTGAGTGTTAGATGTTAAATTGTATGAGATATTTTTATTATATATTCAAGAAATCAATCAATCCAGTAGATTGATTTGATTATTGGCTATCAAACTAATATACTGGAAAAATATAGATATATAGTCTTCTTCTTCTGTTATCCTTGACTCCCAGAGGAGCACAGGGCCTCAACCATCCTCTTATACCGGACTCTGATTTCATTCCATGAATAGTGTGCTGCTTGTAGCTCTGCATCAATAGACCTTCTCCACGTTCTAGCAGGTGCACCAACACGCCGGCCCATTACTTGTTTAGTCTTTAAGTTTAGATATTTTTGTTGGACTGAGGCGTGTTTTTCAGGAAAATATCTAAACATAATGATGCATATATAAAATCACACAAACATGATTTATAACTTGTTTGTGAAAATTGCGTGAAATTGTATTTTTTAACTATGATAAAAGAAATAATTTGTTATTAGGCCCTTTTGAATTTCGTTAATAAATTCGCCTTTTTTAATATTACACAGCTAATTTGTCAGGATGTGTATTTTGATGCAGTGTACCGAAATCCATCAAAAACTTACTTTCCATTTTTCGTGTTGTTACGCACATTTTTACAGAGCTTACATGTCAAATCGGGGGTAACGTATATATGGGGGATATATCTAAATCTGAACCGATTTCTTCCAAATTTAAAAGCGTTCATTCATATAATAGGAAACCTCTTTCTGCCGAATTTCACACTGATCGGATATAAAATACAGTTTTTACAGCGCTTACGTATCAAATCGGGGGTAACATGTATATGGGGGCTATATCTAAATCTGAACCGATTTTCTCCGAATTTGGCAGTATTCCTTCATGTAATAAGAAACCTCTTTTTGCCTAAATTCGCGCTGATCGGATATAAAATACAGTTTCTACAGCGGTTATACCTCAAATCGGGGGTAACTTATATATGGGGGCTATATCTAAATCTGAACCGATTTCTTCCAAATTTAACAGTGTTCATTCATATTATAAGAAACCTCTTTCTGCCGAATTTCATACTGATCGGTTATAAAATAAAGTTTTTACAGCACTTACATGTCAAATCGGGGCTAACATATATATGGGGGCTATATCTAAATCTGAACCGATTCTAACCAAATTCAACAGGGATCGTCCTTGGGTCAAACAAAAGATATGTGTAAAGTTTCGTCGAGATCGGACCATAATTGCGACCTGTACTTTGATTACAAGAATACATGGAGAGACGGACAGACAGACAGACGGACATGGCTAAATCGACTCAAAAATTGATCCTATGACGATCTGTATAATAAACAATGGATCTATCTCTTCTCATTTTGGGTGTTACAAACAAATGCACAAAGTCATAATACCCTGTACCACAGTGTGGTGTAGGGTATACAAAATTGGGTATCATATGTGAAAACCTCCCCCAAAACAAAATCCTGCGCACGGCCCTGGTTTGGTCGGAATTATTACGGCATATACCTGTACACTCAACTCAATATATACCACCTTAGGAATGGTGGTAAAAAGACTTGCTATGTATTTAGGTGCGATGATGGTCGGTTATGGTTAAGGGCTGCATTTCAGTGTAGTAAATGTATCAGGAATATTTGCCGGTATGAATCTCACTGGTCCGTGCTTTTTCACGATTTTAATATGGGAACTACCGCACCCATCTTTCATACCACGGGGACAAAACGGACTAAGTTATAATGACATTTTGAGGAAATCGTTCAAGAACTCTACTTCCGGGGCATCAAGATTTTTGAACATGCTGCCTTTGTATTGTGGTGATGGCGAGCTTACGATCATGGTTCAGGATATTTTATTGGATCTGACTCTCTAGGTTTGCAAAATAAAATGCCGGTTGCTCGCGAACCTTTTTGGATCAGAAACGGTTGTGTTTCTGACAGATATTGCTAACATATCTCCACGCCTGGACGGGTAAGATAGGCTCTTCACCGTTGACCAAAGTGTGTGAACTTTAGATTTGAGGTTGCATGTTTTCAAATGTTATTTGTGCGCTAACTTGGTGACTTCTATATCTAACTCCATTGTCGCCAGGGTTATTCCTATGATTAATTCAATTGTTCCACCAATATGTGAGTGCTTTGTTGTCCATCAAACCATGGACCGCCACAACCAAAGACAAATAGAGTATAAGAAGACATTCCATCAGGTCGAAACACGCGATAAAACAGTATTCCGCGAACATTGATTGAACTTTTTTTGCACTTATCGATTAATATTATTTTTTTAATTGTGACAATTACAAAAAATTCGGGAAAAACGGTCTGAAAATCCGCGAAAAACCTCACTCGTTGGAATCAAATTCCTATTCGTTCGTAACTGACAATTACTCGATACAGGAAGAAATGTCTTCTTAAATTATATTGTTTTTGGCCACAACTATTTCAGCATTAATACTTATTTCAATATCTTGACAAAAATTTCAATTTCTTTAATCTATTTTTGAAAAAAAAAAAATTCATGAGGTTATTTTAAGTGACAAATTTTTATGTTAACTCTTAAACATCAACAAGTGCACTCCATACATATGTATGTATCTACTTAACTCTTTCCAACTTCATGTTGACCTGTCTATCTATCTAGACATCTTTGTATGTATTCGTCTGACAAGCCACTATAATGTCCTTCTTCCCTTTTACAGGATTATTATTTTATAAATCGCAAAGGCAAACGTAATCCCATGGGACGACTATACACAAAGTATTACAATACATTGAAACGTATGCGGGTGCGGGATATACACCAGGAATTCACACAAGACACCACAACCTATTACTTGCAAAGTGGTACACTGGCCGATGATGCGATGCTTACAAAAGAACCACCGGCAGCCACATCATCGAAGACATCGTTGACAACAACTTTGATTATGGAGCCGACAAATGCTATAAATGCTAATGATGTCAATAACATCAGTAACAGCTGCAGCAGCAGCAATAGCACCATCATCAGTAACGGAGGCAATAAAAACAACATCAACAACGACAACACACAAATTGAGCTTCTCGAAGATGAATTTCAAGAGCTCATACAACTCGATGACACTTCTGTGAGTGCCATAAAGAATTTTCTCCGTTGTCAGGGATTAAACTGGGATGATGTGAAGACAATGTGGTCGAAAACCTATTTGTCACGGCAAGAAGATGTTGAGCATTCGACCATAAAAGATGTCCTTCAACAGTGGCCGAAATATCTCAATGCCCGAGGCATGGAGTTGGTAAGTGGAGACATGGAGAGAGGCACGCAGCTACTCTTTCCTAATTAACCGAACACATGCAAAAAGCAAAATTTCAGTGTTAATCATATATTAAAATGATGTTTAGTAATTCATTGTGATTATTCCGCATTCGAAGAAATATCAATTTTTTGTAGGGATTTAAGTAGGGCCCTAAATTTATGAATTGGCATACCCTACACCACACTGTGGCACAGGGTATTATAACTTTGAGCATTGGTTTGTAAAACCCAAAAGAAGATGAGATAGACCCATCGTTTATAATACGAGTACTGATCGACTTAGAATAACTTTCTGTCCGTCCGTCCGTCTGTGCATGTGTCCTTGTAATCAAAGTACAGGTCGCAATTATTGCCTAAGGATGAACCTCTTTTGAAATAGCTGAAAATCGGTTAAGATATAGATACAGCCGCCATATACAAACCAAGTTCATCCCGATGTGGCATCAAAGCGCTATAGAAGTTGTATTTTATATCCGATCATTATGAAATTTAGCCCCCATGTAGAGAGATTTAGTATTTGAGCTTTATTGAAACTACATACTTATATATTCCGATCTTTATATAATTTGTCTGAAATAATGTTTTTTGATCCAAGTTGATGAAAACCTGTTTAGATATTATGTATAGTCCCATCTATTTAAGGTTTAAGTTATTATATAGTAGGCTACGCCCGATTTTTTGCTTTTCCTAGCTGGTTTTTAATTTGTATTTTGTATACCCTACACCACACTGTGGTCCAGGGTATTATGAGTTTGGGCATTTGTTTGTAACACCCAGAAGGAGAAGAGATATACCCTTCGTTTATTATACCGATCGACTTGGAATCACTTCATGAGTCCGTCCGTCATTCTGTAGATGTATCGTTGTAATCAAAGTGCAGGTCGTATTTATGGTCTGTGATGAAATTTAGCAAAGTGCTCTCCTTTGGCCCAAGGACAATACCTATTGAAATTGGTCAAAATCATTTCAGATTTAGATATAGCCCCCATACATATATTACCCCCGATTTGACATGTAAGCGCTGTTGAAACAGTATTTTATATCCGATCAGTAGGAAATTTGGCAAAAAGAGTTCTCTTACTACACGAATGAACACGGCCAAATTCGGCGAAAATATGTTCAGATTTAGATATAGCCTACATATATATGTTACACCCGATTTAACATATAAACTCTGTAGAAACCGTATTTTATATTCGATCAGTACGAAATTCGTAGAGAGAGATTTCTTATTACATGAATGAACTCTAGAAAATTCGAGGGAAATCCTTTCAGATTTAGATATAGCCCCCATATATATGTTTCACCCTATTTGACATGTAAGCGCTGTAGAAACCATATTTTATATCCGATCAATACGAAATTTGGCAGAGAGAGATTTCTTATTACATGAATGAACTCTACCAAATTCGGGGAAAATCCTTTCAGATTTAGATATAGCCCCAATATAACGGGTTTTCCAATAGGGATGATATGATTTTGAAGTGTAAAATGTCATAATCTGTCATTTGTTTTTCATTGTATTCAGTAGTGTTTACAATTTCATCATGGAGAGATATACACAAGAACAACGTTTACAAATTATTCAGTTTTAGTATCAAAAAAAATAATCGTTTTCCAATTGCAACTTTTCGATTCCATTCTTTTTAATCCAAAAAACACTTTCCAGTCGACCTACGACCTTGACACCCATTAACAATATTTTAGCTCTCGTTAAGAGCAATCTTTTTGCCATTGACCGATTCCCGATCCAACGTACCGTTAAGGAACTAGCAAAAATAAACTTTCCGTTCACATTTGAAAATGATGCCAAGTCCATTTTTTTTAAATCAAAAAAAAAAAAAAAACACTTTCCAGTCGACCTACGACCTTGACACCCATGAGCAATACTTTAGCTCTCATTAAGAGCTATCTTTTTGCCATTGAACGATTGTGGCTACGTGTCACACAGCAAATGAAACAATTGAATTGTTGCGAGAAAAGTTTTGAAATTCGATTATTTCAAGAAATTGTGATATTGAATGGCCTCCAAGAAGTTGTGATTTAACACCATTAGACTATTTCTTGTGGGGTTATTTGAAGTCATTGGTCTTTTGAAATAAACCAGACTCTCCTCTGGAAAAAGTGCTCGAAAATTGGGTTCATCGAATTCGTTCCTGCAGAAGAAGTCGTGGAGGCCATTTAAATTACGTGTTTTTTAGAACTTATGACATACGACAAATTTAGTGGAAAAAGTGCTCGAAAATTGGGTTCATCGAATTCGTTCCTGCCGAAGAAGTCGTGGAGGCCATTTAAATTACGTTTTTTTAGAACTTAATTGTATCGATTGTACTTCACATTGAATAAAAAACTTTTGAATTTACTTAACAATAAGTGTGTTTTTATCCCCTCACCTTAGAGAGAAGGGTATATATCATTTGCTACGAACCAAGAGTGTAACACATCGAAGGAGTGACCTAAGAACATAAGTATGTTCGGCGGATATCCGTTTTGGGTCATTTTAAGTCAAATGAGCAATGTCCGTCCGTCTGTATGTCTGTCTACTGGCTGGTGCGCACGATAACTCTCGAAAGGAGTAACCGATTGATTTCAATTTTGGTATGTGGTAATATTCTATCTCCGGCTATGTTCGAAGATGGGTCATATTGGACCACTCCTTCTAGTACCTCCCCCACAAAGGGTTAACATTTAGTGAAATATTGATTATTTAATAACTTCTATACTACTTACTCGAATCTTCTGAAATTTGAAAACGTGATGTTTTCATGATTTTTAGACCTCATAATTTCCTTTAATTTAAATGGTATCTCAAATACTAACGGTAACTTCCACAATGTTATCAATCGCCGTTTAACAACATCAAAATGCCATATAATAGTAGTGGCCAAACTACTGCTAAGTATATCCATTGGACGATTTTAGGAGAGTGCCCTTCAATGTGGTTAAATAATACTATCTGCAAGGTTTCAGATTCTTAGCTATGTAGGCTTAGATCTAGGCCAATATTTCCAGATTTCAAAACTTATAAAAATTCTGTTCGGGTAGATAGTTTGGGTTATGATAAATGCATAAAAGCGGTTCGCACAGGAGGCCGCTGACTTAAGTGTATGTTCATGGACATGAGTCGTTAAACCGTCTATTTCTATATCAACCCATACAAACCGAACCCTAATTAATAGTGGAGACTTTTAGATGTTTAATATTTTAAAAGGGGCCCAAGGTTGCTCATTTGCTAGAAACCTCAAAAGTTATAAATCCGCCACTGCTAACACTCACATTCTAATATAATGAATGATTAATGTATTCTTTTCTTCCTATGCGCAGTTTGACATTGATTTTCGTTTGAAATTTTCACGCAACAAAGCGAATATATTGCAGCGCAAGTGGTCACAATTTGTTCGAAAAATCTGCCAATATTATCAAACCAATATCAAAGATGAAATGTGTAAAGGACTATTTGCACTGTGGAAATCGAAACCAGGAAAAGGTAATCTATAGATGTAGTAATTATTTGAAATCATTTTAATTCATCTTTTGTTTTGCTTTTTTTTCCTTTCGCAGATACCGAAGACTATATCATCACCGTACTGCTCAATTCCATCATGATACCCATGGCTCGATATCGTGATGCCCTGGGTAACCGCCGTAAAGTTTCCATTGTTGAAGCTGTTGATCTCTTTGCCGTACGAGTTAATCATTTGGAAGAACTGGATCAGAAACGTGAGGAGTTTGCCATAAAATTCGGGGATATCCACACGGATTTCACGCCTCTCATAGTAGTTGTTGGTGACAACAATATTAATATCCATGAAATCTACGTCCACTTCGATGTGGCCTTGTATGAAATGCCCGATTTTATCAGCGCTTTAGATTGTTGCATGAAAATCTATCGCGTGTTGAATTTGCCATTTCCCACATCGAATGAATATGTCTGGACGTTTTTTCAGCGACATTTCTATGAGATTCTACTGCCGGATGACCTTAAATGTCCATCGATGAGTTCTTTGATAACTTCTCTGAAGTTTTGATTGAATTGGTCTATCAATTGAGAATGGAATGTTGTTTAATCAATAACGATTATGTTATATTCCCATATAGAAAAATTCGGTAATTTATATTGTCCTTTGGCATAAGTTTTGGAGTTATAGTGTTGAAAAAATAAAGGAAAATTTACGGAGATGTACAGTGTACTATATATTTGCACTTTATAGCAAGTTCCCGCCTTGCAAACGGGATTTTGTGCATATGTGTATAACATCATTCCTTTCTATTTGTATAAATAAGTTTTATTAACTCGTCTTGACATTGATATTTTTATTATTTTAAACGATTTTCTTTGTTTTTATGGACAATTAGGTTGCTATGTTAATTTTTATACCCTCCATCTAAGAAGAAACGAAACTGAAGTTGAAGAAAATCCTCGAAGATTTAGGTATAGGCTCCATATATTCATTACTTTCGATTTAGTATTTCACCCGATCATTATGCAATTTGGTACAGAGGAGTTTTTTAGGTCCAAGGTAGAACTATCGCGAATTTTAATAAAATTGGTTCAGATTTAGATATAGTACCTAAGTGACGCGTTACCAAAGCCAAATTTTCAAACCAATCTTTACGAAATTTAAAAGAAAACAGTTTATTGATGTAACAGCAAAAAATGCTAGTGTAATACCGTTATCGTTTAGGATTTAGATCAGCTGTGGTGGTATCGGGTACCATATAGTCGGATCGGTACAACTTTTACCTTTTTATCACTCCACCTTAGAGAGGAGGGTATATAAGTAGAGTTGGGCACTATAGTTCTTTTAAGTGATCGCTCTTTTTAGTTCAGTTCAATTGAGTGAACTAGTTCGTTCATTTAGATCAACAGCTCACTTTAGCACACCAGCTCTTAAACTCCCAGCTCAACAACAGTTCATTTCGTTCAGTAGATCACCAGTTCAAATAAGCCGCTATTAAAGGAATCTGATTGCAATATGAATGGAAGAGTTGGAAAAACTAATACAAAGGCGTTTGTATAGGTAGAATCATACATTAATGATGACTTAAAAATGGAAACAACTCATAACAGCAGAGAAGAGAGAACGAAATGATATGGTTGAAGAAAAAAACGTAGTGAACTACTGAGCTGAAATTAACGAGTTGATTGAACTAGTTCGTTCAGTTCGGTATAGTGACCCGTTCAAATTTGCTACGAGCCAAAATGTATCACATCGAAGGAGTGACCCAAAACCCCAAGTATCTTTGGCGGAAATTTGGTTTGGGTCATTTTAAGTCATTTGAGCAATGTCCGTCTGTCTGCTGGCTGGTGCGAACGATAACTCTCAAATAGATTAACCGACTTAAAATTTGGTATGTGGTAATATTTTCCTATATCTCCGGTTAAGTTCGAAGATGGGCCATATTGGTCCACCCCTTCTAGTACCTCCCCCACAAGGGGTTAACATTTAGTGAAATATTGATCCCACTGTGCAACAGTGAACAAAATACACGGACTTGACAGTATAGGTTTGATTCTAACAACAACAAAAGGGTAGTATAACCTTATACTCGGTTTGGCGAAATTGGTGACTACAGGTTCGATGCTACTACCAAAGGGTAATATAACCTTATAATTGGGTTGGCGAAATTGGTGACCAATTTTCTTTTATGGCCCTCCAAAGTTTCTGAAAATCAGTGGGCCTCTCGAAAATGGTGTCATTAGCTTTTGTCCAACAACTAATTCAGACTTAGTGATACCGCTTAACTATATTTAGCAATAATGTAGCTAAGAATATGCTGAACAAAGTTTCTTAACCTTTCTTTTCATTTCATCCCCGCCCTCCACATTTAAAGGGGTGTTTTTTACGATTTGTTAAAATAGGGTCAAAAATTACAGTTATGTTGGGGAACTAGAGGGTTAATATGTTCCACAAAAATATTGGCCTTAATATTTTCTATAAATATGCTGAACATACCATACACCAAAAAATATTTTTGTTATATAATAATGCAATACTAACATTTTTGAGGTAAAATGTCGTTTTTTGAGTTATTTTTTATTCACAAAAGTTATTCAGATTTACGTTGGCTACAATTTTGCCAAACATTGTTAGTGAGTCCCTGAAAGTTATGCTGAAAAAGTGAAAAAAATATTTTTTTCCTTCACTTTTTCAAAAAAAAAGTACGGAAAAAAGTTTTTTTCGCATAAAATGTTAAAAAACTGTTTGGCATATTCTTAGCTACATTATTGCTTAATATAGTTAAGCGGTATCACCAAGTCTGAATTAGTTGTTGGACAAAAGCTGATGATACCTTTTTCAAGGAAAATATCGTTGCTGATCAGTCGTAGTGAACGGACGTGTTTAGCACAGAGCAGATAGTTAAAATCTACGTCTAAATCTAAAATCTAATAGTCTAAATCTAAATTACGCAGTACCTATTACGCAATCGCAAAAACAAAACAAAAATCTGTACAAAAATCCTACTGTCCGTCCGTTGGTCTTGGCCAAAGCCGACCACACCAAACATGGTGAAAATTTCCCCCCAGTACTCACAACAGGTGGTACGGTGAGGGGAAAAGTCATGTCCGACCGTCAAAACGGAAGCACAATGAGCACCGGATAGCGCTCAGAGTTTTGACGAAGTTGGAGGCTGTTGAGGTTTCGGCTCTGAGGAAAAACAAAAAGAGTCACTTACCTTGGCTAAAGGCGTCGTAGATGCCTCTAAGGCCAATCTGCCGGCTGAAAGAGCCACAAATTCAGCTGTGTTAACGGCTAATAAAGTCAAAAGAATCAGATCACCTGATGAACCCCTGCCTTCGAAAAAGGCAAGAGGCCTTAATGTCACCATCAATAGGCCACTTCAATGAAGTGGCGAAGGAGAGTCTAGTGATGGCCGTTATAGACAGAAGTAGTGAGGATGGATCCATCCTCAAGGACAAATGGAGCCATGTGCAATCAGCCATTATGGCTCATTACCTCGATATCCGTAGAGAAATGCCGGGCACACCACCAATCTGCAACGATGCAGGATGGCATCAGGGGAGAGTAAAGCTCTTATATTTCGGTGATGCCATATCAGTAGACCTGTATAAGGCTGCTCTGAGTAGAGCGGGTGAGGTGTAGCCGGGTGCCCAGTTGGATGTTGTCGAAAAAAAACAACATCCCTAGTCACCCTAGAGCCATCACCTGGGTTACAGAAGAGCCCTCCAACCCGGCTGACATATTAGAAATAATAAAAGATTCCAATCCTGGTCTGCCCGCCCATAATTGGAGAATCAGCAAGGTGGGTGAGGCGGATGGTAAAAAGCGGCAGGTCAATTTGATCCTTGACGCTGAATCCACCTCCCATATACAAAGTGCAAGTGCAACCCTACAGTACGGCTTCGAGACTATAGTCTTGAAGGTATACAAGCAGGATATAGTTCCCACTGCGGAAGGTGAGTCGTCCACCGTGGTTGATACACAGCTTTCTGGAAGTGCGGAGGTATCCGCGCCCACTATTTCGGGTGTCTCCAACTCTAACAGAAGATCTGTAACGTCCTACTCTGAGGACGAAAGCTCTACTTCTGACACAGAGGGGCTGAGGGGAGTCTCCGGACTCTTTGATGCATCTGGCGGGGACACGCTTCTCGATGATACGGACGAAAAGTTCGATAACAACCTTGTCGGGGTGGAAGTTAATCTGTCAATTACCAATGATGGTAAGAATTTTACAGATTAACCTCCATCACGCTAAAGCAGCCTCAGCGCCTCTACTGCTGCGCCTGTCCACAGGTGCAGTAGACATCGTCCTGATACAGGGGCCCTACGCAGTGGAAGGAAGGGTGTGCGGTATCAGGACACCCAACATTAAACTGCTTGTGGCCAACTGTGAAGGCACTCCAAGAACCTGCATTTTGGCCAGGAAAGATCTAAGTATCTTACTCCAGGCTAATTTAAGTGGTAAAGACCAAACATCTGCTAGTCTGGAGATCGGTAATCGCATATATTGGGTGGTCTCCAGTTACTTGCCTTATGAAGCTGTTGTACCGACTGCTCTATTCAGGGAAGTAGTAGAAGAAGCAACGTCTGACGAAGTCGAGCTGATTGTTGGCGCAGACACGAACGCTCATTATGAGGAAGTCCTCAACTCCAAACTTCTGTACGAACCGAATGACAATGCCGGTCTGGACAATCTGGTCGAGCATATCACCACATCATTCAATAGTTCCCTTGAAGAAGCCTGTCTTGGTATACCTTCTGTGGCGAAGTGGAAAAGGTCTCCGACGCCGCAAAGCTGAGGAAAATATTATCAGCTTTACCCTTTACAGTAAGTTACTTGCAGGATGAGGCAAATAATTGGACCAAAAACTGCGAGCAGTCGCTAAATGTACTGCTCAACACACATTTCCCGGGGAACTCTCTAACAGAACCAGAGGATCAGCAGGACCAACAAGAGTGCGAGTTGACTGCGAGCGTAGCTAGCTTGTTGACTGAGAGATCCAGAATAAGCTGGGCTATTAATAGCTTTGAGCCCTTCAAGTCACCTGGACCAGACGGCATCACTCCAGCAGAAATGCAGAAAATGTTGAAATACATTATCCCCTGGCTGGAGAAAATTTATGTAGGCTGTATCAGGCTTTCATACATCCCGAATCGATGGAGGGATACCAAAGTGGTATTCATACCAAAAGCGGGAAAGATATCACGCACTAGGCCAAAAGACTTCAGACCAATAAGCCTATCCTCCTTCCTATTGAAAGGTCTGGAAAGACTTTTAGATTATTTCATTAGGGAAAACCTGGATACAAAACTCCTGTCAGTGAACCAACATGCTTACAATAAGGGGAAGTCTACAAAATCAGCCCTGCACGGGCTTGTGAGCACTATCGAATCGTCCCTGCATTTCGAGGAATTCACCATGGTGGCATTTCTTGACATAGAATGGGCTTTTAACAACATTCACTCAGATGCAGTAATTGCGGCACTGTCACAACTAAAAGTTAACTCTAGTTTGATTACTAATTCAAAGTCTGCTCAACAGAAGACGCATAACAGCATGTCTTGGGTCCAAGGTTTGTAAACAGAGGGACCCCACAAGGAGGAGTACTGTCTCCACAAATTTGGAACCTAGCGGTGAATGAAATCCTACTAGATCTAGAACGTTGTGGCTGCAAGGTCGTGGCATATGCGGACGACGTTGCAATCGCAGTGAGTGGCAAATTCGAAAACGTTCTCCGAGACATTCTACAGGTGGCTCTGAACAAATTGGCTAGATGGGCCAGAAGCAGCGGTTTGGGCGTAAACCCAAACAAGACAGAATTGGTTCTCTTTACTAGGATGAATAAAGTCCCACATGTGGACCCTCCACCTCGGATAAATGGAACAGATCTAGTCTTTTCTGAAAGTGCAAAATTTTTAGGAATAATTCTAGATAGAAAACTGTTATTTAGACTTAACGTATTGGAACGTTACCTGCAAAAAAGCTGTAGGGTCGCGGTGGGGCCTCTCTCCTAAAATCGTCCACTGGATATATATAGCAGTAGTTCGTCCTATACTGCTATACGGCATTGTGGTATGGTGGACGGCAACTGACAAACTAACCATCACCAACCTACTATCCAAGGTTCAGAGAACTACCTGGCTGAGCATAAGTGGAGCCTTAGGGACTACAGCGACTGAGTCTCTACAAGCCCTACTCCATATACTGCCGATTAATATTGTGGCGAGAGACGTTGCAACCAAAGCGGCAATAGGATTAAACTGCCTATCAATGTGGAGGTACAAAAACTACGGTCACATGAGGATATCAAAGTGTAGTGCTATGGTAACCGACTGAGTGGACTATATACCAACGGTGTACACCTTCGAGAGAAATTACATCACTATGATTCCCGCCAGAGATGAATGGGTTGGAAGAATACCAGGTAATAGAAACCATCTCCACTTTTACACGGATGGTTCGAAGCTTGATGAAAAGGTTGGCTTCGGAGTACACTGTGCAGGGCTTAGATTGGATATAGCTCACAGACTACCAGATACCTGCAGTGTCTATCAAGCCGAAATAATGGCAATATGGGAAGTAGCCAAGTGGCTGAGTCGCAACATAGTAACCAACACTGGCGTTGTAATTTACTCGGACAGCCAGGCTGCCATCAGTTCTCTGGAGGCAACATCCCTAAATGCACAAACAGCCCTCGACTGCCGCAGATATCTTAACGAGATGGCTGAGCAGTTTAATATACACCTCATATGGGTGCCTGGGCATAGGGATATCCCGGGGAACTGCAAAGCCGATGAGCTTGCTAGGAAAGGGACGACATTTCAAATTCTCGAAGAATTTGCATATATTTGTGTGCCACTATCCACGTGCAAGCTTTGGCTTAGGCAAGAGGCAATCAGGCAGTCCAACGAAAGATGGACAGAAATCGGCAACTGCAGAGTTGCTAGACAAATCTGGCCAAAGTATGACCTGAGAAGATCAAAATATCTTCTCGCACTAGAGAGGCAAAGATTGTCTACGTTAGTATCAATTCTGACGGGACACTGCTTGATCGGCGAACACGCCTAAAAATATTGGGTATTGACTCTAATGACTTCTGCAGAAGCTGTGGAGATGAGGAAGAAGTGCACTTGCTATGAGCACATTGAGCACTTGCTATGTGACTGCCCCGCTCTGAGTAAACGACGACTGGACATACTGGGGTCGGCTTTTCTAGGCAGCCTAACAGATCTCTCCAGTACCGATATTCGTACACGGAGCAAAATCGCCTTTTTTGATATGTTTGAATCGAAAGAAAATATATTTGGAACACAAATTTTTAAATGTTTTATATTTCTGAGTAAATAAATTTTATTTGAAAATCAATAAAATTTACTTGGAACGCATATATTAATATATTACAACAAAATATATTTGCAAACTAATTTTCTCAAATAAAATATGTATTTATATACCAATAAAATTATTGTTTAGGAATATCTTCAAATATATATAATTTAAGAAAGATTTTCAAAACTTTGGTGAATTTTTCTAATTTCATTTTTAATTTTTCCGTTTCGAATTATTTCTCCCAGTCAAAAATACCATTAGCAGCATTGCATTCTGTTTAGGGGACTCATTTTAAATTTCTGGGAATTTCATGTCAGCATTTTTTTCAATCCTTCGAGTAAATTAATGTTATAAAAAATTATACGATTTCAATTAAAAATTTCTAAAAAATTATCATTAAATTACTGAAAAACTTAACACAATTAAGGTTCGACATTTTCGGAATACTTAAATTTAAATACATTTTTGTTTCGTAATTAAAAGGTATTAGGGTGAAAACCAGGATTTATTTAGAACAGCATCTTCCCAAATATATAATTTTTGTGTGTACCAAATATTATATATTTAGAGTGTACCATAAACATATATATGCTTCAAGCCGAATATATTTGGGACAATATACTACAGAAGCGATTTTTTTTCAGCGTGTACTATCGACAAATTTGTATATCAAACAGGTTGATTTCGATGGTAACACTAGGGACCTAAACTGGTCTATGTGAGCTTGTATAAAAAATACGGCTGCCACCCTAACCTAAACCTAAAACCTTTTTCGAGTGGCCCACTGATTTTGAGAAACTTTGGAGGCCCATAAATAAAAATTGGTCACCAATTTCGCCAAACCGAGTATAAGGTTATACTACCCTTTGGTAGTAGTATCGAACCTATACTGTCAAGTCCGTGCATTTTTCAAAAAGTGTTAATTTTTTGCATAGGGTTCTTTAAAAACTTCTATACTACTTTCTCGAATATTCTGAAATTCCACACATACATAGTATTAGCTTATTAGTCGCTAACACCTCAAGAAAAATGGGCGAAGTTGCCAAGCCCCTCCTTCACAAATGGACCATTTTGCACCAAAAGTTAAAAGTTAAGGGCTGAAGGTGAGGGCATTCTAAAGTCGATTTACCCAAATGAACTTTCTTACTTGTTTTAATAGCTTACAACTAAATCACGCCCTAGAAACATTATATTTCAATTGATTGGAAAAAAATTTGGTGGATTTGGAGTTTAGTTATGCCCAGAACCATACATACGAACAACAATCGTTATAGCTCCATGTTTTGATACAGCCCCCTATGAAGGTCCTTCCTGATTTGACTTTTTCATGTCAAATTAATTTAAAATTTCAATAATTGGAGTGAGATTACCTTAAATTTTAGCCTCAACACCTTGTACATTTGGGTACATCAAGAAAGACGATAGTTCTTGGACTATGTCCAGTAAGGAATCACTGCGAGTGCTCCTGGACTCACATTTCCCGGGAAACTCTGAAGAGGCATTGTGTAATTTCTTTGAAGTTCCGACATCATAGGTCGCCAGCGAGATTGTAACCGAATTTAGAATTTTTTGAGCTATCAGAAGCTTTAAGCCATTTAAGTTGCCAGGATCACAGAATGTCATGCCGGCGGAGCAATATGCAGTGACTGATACAATTGGTCCCTGCTTAGAGAGATCTACACATGATGTATCAATCATGCCTATATACCTACAAAATCGAATGAAATCAAGGTTTTTTTTTATCACAAAAGCGGGTAACTCGTCTCATATAGGATCTAAGATTTCTTGGCGATTAGTCTATCATCATTTCTCCATAAAACCCTGGAGGGATTAGGACTAAAATTGATTACAGGCTACTGTAATAATCTACACCATGCCTACAGCAAATGCAAGTCCACAGAAACCGCCCTGCATGATCTAGTCAGCTTTATTGAAGAATCTCTATCTCTGTTAAGGAATATAATTATACTATGGTAGCTTTCTTAGATATAAGAGGGGACCTTCAATAATATAAATCCAGCCGCTATAATTACGGCTGGCGGTTGATTGCAGCATTTCAGCTAGACGCATTTCAACTGACCTCCATAGATTTACCAGCAGGGGAACACCCCAAGGGTGTGTTCTGTCTCCTCTGCTGTGGAATCTCTCCATGAACAATATTCTAATTTCTCTGTACATGATGGGTGTCAGAGTTGTTGCGTTTTCAGATGATGTTTTAATAGCTGTTAGAGGCAATTTTTCGAGTACTCTTAGAAACATTTTACAGCAGACCCTTCATACGAACGCAAGGTCGACATCCGATAATGGTCTTGGTGTTAACGAGACCAAGATAAGGTACCAACAGCATACACTCTAGGCTGAAGTGACCCTGTCAAAACTTCAAACGCACTGCTGTCATTATTGAGAACGGAAGTTTCACTAATCGCGTTTTTAAGACAGGTAAATGCGTTATTGGACGGGACGCCGAGAGATTGGAGGTTTCGTGGAATGACTAACAGACTGTGGAAACGAAGAGAAGGACGAATCAACAGAACACCTTCTGTGTCTCTAGAAGGCATCATCCCCAACATCAATATTAGGCATGTTTTCGTTACAAGCTAGCAGTTTTAGTTTAGCACTTTGCAACGAAAACAACAGACTTCCACTAACTGACACATAAGCAATAAGTGGCGGATTTTCACTATCTGGTAGCAATGGCGTCATGAGTTGCGAAGAAAGAACAGTGCGAAACAGACACTGAAAAGTATTTATAGAACATATAAAGGGTGTCCCAAGAAGAGCGCCATTTTTAAATCTCGCAACATTCGAAGTGTCATTGTTTGACATTTGAATAATTGTTATTGTTTGTTAGTAGAAGGTACGAGGTTAGTAAAAATGGAGCGCTACACGAATGAACAACGCATTCTCATTGTGAAATTGTTTTACCAAAATGGTGAAAGTTTTGCGGCTACAGTTCGCAAATTGCGATCAATTTGGGGTCACAATAATGCTCCAAAAGAGTCAACTGTAAAGAGATTAATGGATAAATTTGCCGAAACTGGGTCTGTTAGTGATGTAAAGACAACAACGCGCCATCGACCAGGTCGATCGACCGGTTTTTGGGTGGTTTTTGGGCTGCAGGAATCATTGGACCTTTTTTTATGAAAATGAGGCAGGTCAAGCGCAAACAGTCAATGGTGTTCGGTATCGTGAAATGATAACCAGTTTTTTCTTGCCTAGAATTGAAGAAATGAATGTGTAGGGCATGTGGTTCCAACAAGACGGCGCCACATGTCATACAGCCAGAGAAACAATTCAATTGCTGCATCAGTCATTTCCCGGTCGTGTTATTTCGCGTTTTGGAGATCAGAATTGGCCGCCTAGATCGTGCGATTTAACACCATTAGATTTTTTTCTTTGGGGTTTTTTGAAGTCGATGGTTTACGCGAATAAGCCGACGACGACTCAAGCCTTAAAAGACGAAATTGGACGCTGCATTAATGAAATACCGCAGCATTCATGCAAAACGGTCATTGAAAATTTCATTAAAAGATCGCGTGCATGCCAGCAAAGCCGCGGCGGCCATCTGCACGATATATTGTTCCATACATAACCTCATTCTGTCTACTTTACGATATAATAAAGTTTCACGATTTTTTCTTAAATATCTGTGTTTTATTTAAAATTAAAAAATTGCGCTCTTCTTGGGACACCCTTTATTTACTATTCTTTGTTCAATTGTTTACACTCTTTTTGCAAATACTAAAATAATTTCCCATTTTTGTTCTTCTTTTTCCCGTTAATTCACAATAATTGGTAACAATCTCTCCAAAAATAGGATGCCATATTGGTAAATATAGGGTGCCCAATCTGGCAATCATACTCGATTAAGACATGAACACAAGCACCAAACTTCATCGGGAACTAATAGTGCTTAAAAGTGCTTAGCTCCCCATACAAATTAAGCACTTATGGTGTAACGAAAACACGCCTATTATACTTAACATTTTTCAGAAAGCCCCCCATAAAGTCAAATTTTGATCTATATAAATATTCATATTTCGTTATATCTGTTGAAACAAACTGTATATTAAGCAGTGCGGAAAGAAAGAAAGCTCCCCATAAAGTCAAATTTTGATCTATATAAATATTCATATTTCGTTATATCTGTTGAAACAAACTGTATATTAAGCAATAAGGAAAGACAGAAAGTCGGGCGGGGACTATCTGTCTATCTCTAGCAATACGCAAATGGAAATTGCAATAATAATTTGGAATAATTGGGTTCGTTTCAGTTAACAAAGTTAGTTAGCTGCACATCCTCATCAAAATTTATTCCAAGGAGGAGTTAAGATTTGATCATAATAAACTAGATCTGAAACGATAACCTTAAAATGCGCAGTACTTTTTCATATGTCGCGAATCGGAAGGAACAAATAGATGTGACTATATATAATCTAAACAGATTTTCATCTTGGATCAAAAACATAATTTCTGCCAAATTATATAAAGATCGGACGAAAAATACAGTTTCAATAGAGTATAAATACTAAATGGCTAGATCTAAAACTGAACCGATTTTCCCCAAATTAGGCGGTATTTGCTTTTTTCTGCAAAATTTTGTAATGATGAGAAGTAAAGTACAACTTCTATATCGCTTTGATACAAAATCGGGAGCAACATAAAGGGTTTTGCAATAAGAGTGATATGATTTCTTTAAAAAAAAACACACTTATTGTTAAGGAAATTCAAAAGTTGTTTATTTAATGTAATGTAAAACGCAGGAACGAATTCGATTAACCCTATTTTCGAGCACTTTTTCCACTAAATCAAGCCGTAAGTCGTGAATGGCACGTTCAATACTGACTTGTAAAGCTTGAAGAGAGTCTGGTTTATTTCGAAAGACCAATGACTTCAAATAACCCCACAAGAAATAGTCTAACGTGCCTAGACACGTTCAGATTGTATTGATATGTTCATAAAAGTTGTTCAGATTTACGTTGGCTACAATTTTGCTAAGCATTGTTAGTGAAAAATTACGAGTCCCCGGAAGTTATGCTGGAAAAAGTGGAAAAAAATATTTTCTTCCTTCACTTTTTCAAAAAAAAGTACCGGAAAAATTTTTTTTCCCAAAAAATGTTAAGAAACTTTGTTCAGCATATTCTTAGCTACATTATTGCCAAATATACTTAAGCGGTATCACCAGTCTGAAAGCTGATGACACCTTTTTCGAGGGGCCCACTGATTTTCATAAACTTTGGAGGCCCATAAAAAAAATTGGTCACCAATTTCGCCAAACCGAGTATAGGGTTATACTACCCTTTGATAGTAGAATCGAACCTATACTGTCAAGTCCGTGTATTTTTCAAAAAGTGTTCATTTGTTGCATAGTGTAATAAAACTGAATAATTTGTAAACGTTTGTATTCATTTTTTTTTATAATTATTCACATAAAATACGATGATTACCAACATTTTATTTTTCGGCCCTGGTTGACCATTCGGCGGAAATGCCAATATTACAAATGGCCGTAACGTCACTTCAAAATCATATCATCCCTATTGGAAAACCCTTTATATATGGGCGCTATATCTAAATCTGAACCGATTTACCCCAAATTAGGCAGTGTTCATTCGTGTAATAAGAAACCTCTTTCTGCCGATTTTTTTGCTGACTGGATATAAAATACTGTTTCTAACGTGCTTACATGTAAAATCGGGAGTAACATAAATATGGGGGATATGTCTAAATCTGAATCGATTTTCTCCAAATTTGGCAGTGTTAATTCGTGTAATAAGAAACCTCTTTTTGCCGAATTTCGTACTGATCGGATGTAAAATACAGTTTTTACATATAAATATATGGGGGCTATATGTAAATCTGAACTGATTTTCACCAATTTTAATAGTGTTCGTCCTTAGGCCTACAAATGTATATGTGCCAATTTTCATCGCGCAGAATACATGCACAGGCAGACTGAAATTGAACTTTTTTCTGCAAATTTGTAAGCATACTTTGGAGATTTTTTAATAACATCAAAAATTATTTTTAAAACAGTTCCAACAAAACGAAACTAAAACCAGTAAGGAAAGGCTAAAGTCGGGCGGTGCCGACTATATAATACCCTACACCACTCTCGTAATATTGAATAACTCTGATATATAAATTTTGTAATTCATGTATAAATTGTTTACATAAATTTACTTTTGGGACATTTTATACTTAAATAATACCCTGTACCACAGTGTGGTGTAGGGTATAAAAACGATTGGATCTATATGGGAGCTATAGCTAAATCTTAACCGATTTTCTTCAAATTCGGTAGTGTTGATTCATGGATCAAGAAACTCTACCATTCTAAATTTCAACACGATTGGATGTAAAATACAGCTTTTATAGGACTAAAGGGCCAAATCGGACGAAACATATATATGGGAGCTATAGCTAAATCTTAACCGATGTTCTTCAAATTCGGCAATGTTGGTTCATGGATCAAGAAACTCTACCATTCTAAATTTCAAAACGATCGGATGTAAAATACAGCTTCTATAGGACTAAAGGTCCAAATCGGACGAAACATATATATGGGAGCTATAGCTAAATCTTAACCGATTTTCTTCAAATTCGGCAATGTTGGTTCATGGATCAAGAAACTCTACCATTCTAAATTTCAAAACGATCGGATGTAAAATACAGCTTCTATAGGATTAAAGGACAAAATCGGACGAAAGATATATATGGGAGCTATATCTAAATCTGAACCGATTTTCTTCAAATTCGGCAATGTTGGTTCATGGGTCAAGAAACTCTACCATTCTAAATTTCAAAACGAGCGGATGTAAAATACAGCTTATATAGGACTAAAGGGCCAAATCGGACGAAACATATATATGGGAGCTATAGCTAAATCTTAACAGATTTTCTTCAAATTTGGCAATGTTGGTTCATGGATCAAGAAACTCTACAATTCTAAATTTCAAAACGATCGGATGTAAAATACAGCTTCTATAGGACTAAAGTACCAAATCGGACGAAAGATATATATGGGAGCTATATCTAAATCTGAACCGATTTTCTTAAAATTCGGCAATGTTGGTTCATGGGTCAATAAACTCTACCATTCTAAATTTCAAAACGATCGGATGTAAAATACAGCTTCTATAGGGCTAAAGGGCCAAATCGGACGAAACATATATATGGGAGCTATAGCTAAATCCTAACCGATTTTCTTCAAATTTGGCAATGTTGGTTCATGGATCAAGAAACTCTTCCATTCTAAATTTCAAAACGATCGGATGTAAAATACAGCTTCTATAGGACTAAAGTACCAAATCGGACGAAAGATATATATGGGAGCTATATCTAAATCTGAACCGATTTTCTTCAAATTCGGCAATGTTGGTTCATGGATCAAGAAACTCTACCATTCTAAATTTCAAAACGATCGGATGTAAAATACAGCTTCTATAGGACTAAAGGGCCAAATCGGACGAAAGATATATATGGGAGCTATATCTAAATCTGAAGCGATTTCAACCAAATTCAATAGCGATCTTAACAGACGCGAAATACTCTAAACTGCAAAATTTCAGAACGATCGGAGTGAAATTGCGACCTGTAGTCGACGAACAACTTTACATGGACGGACGGACGGACGGACATCGTTAAATCGACTCAGCTAGTGATTCTGAGTCGATCGGTATACTTTAAGGTGGGTCTAGCTGTGTTATTTTAAGGTGTTACAAACATCGGCCGTGAAACAAACTTATAATACCCTGTACCACAGTGTGGTGTAGGGTATAAAAATCGCATGTGAACTGCGTAAAAATCTATAAAATCTAAAGCTTTTCAAAATTACAATTTTACAAAAAAAAAAGTTTTTCTAAACGAAACTGAAAAATCGGATGTGAATTGCGTAAAAATCTATAAAATCTAAAGCTTTTCAAAATTACAATTTTACAAATAAAATCCTAAAAAGTAAATTTTTGCCTAATTATTAACTTTTTTATTTCAGATTCAAAAGTATCCTATTTGGCCTATGCTTTCATATAGTTTCAAAACGGTAATATTGATCCCGTTGTGACCTCTTAAAGTCATTTCCAAAAATTTTTTGTTATAATTCTGGAAGAGCTTCATGATGCAACTCAACATAATTTTTTTTGCAATTTAACCATCTGTTTTATTCTATAGAAGTAAGGATTTCAAACAACTGCCTTGACTGCTATGACAACAGCCTTTTTTCATTTGCAGAATTGAAAAATTGAATTTTTATATTAAATTTTGCAATCAAGTCAACCACCCACACATACACTCACGTCCACACGCGCATATAGCCGCAATATCCTCATTCAATTTACTAGAACTCTAATTCCAAACACCTGATGTCATCTGCAACCGAACGACGAATACGAGTGAGTTTGAACGTAAGGACAACAAATGTGTACAATAACAATGCACATCGACATCAAGGAGCAAAAACTAATGAAACTTGAGGTTAAAAAGGTAAGAGGGGAAAAAAGTTATCGCAAAAAGGACTTAGCAGAAGTCTTAAGTAGAGTGGCAATAAACGCATTATAGTCCAAACCACAAGTGCAGACAATTTCTTCATTTTTTTATTTCACTTTTAGTTGCCTCTGCATTCATGTGGTTGGTTTACTTGGGGTTTATCTAAAGAGGGAAGGGGTGCAAATAGTTTAAGATGTATAATCCTTTAATAAGGGATGTTAACCCATGTGGAAGAGTTGAGAGTTAGTCTTGGCATTAGGAGGATTCGCGTGAAAAACTTAGTGCTCTATTACTTGAGCTAAGAACATAATGGATGCATATAAAGCCACAGAGTCGGCAGATAGGGCCACAACTTCGGCACCTATAATGGCTGGTCATAATGCCAAAATAATAAGATCACCTGAAGAAGTGCTACGTTCGAAAAAGACTGGAGGCCATAATGTAGCCGTCAACAGGACACTCTCCAAACCCATCACTGGGGAGGCGAAAAAGAATCTAGTGATGACCGATACACACAGAAGTGATGTGAAGAGATGTCAGGCACACTACCAATCTGCAACGATGCAGGGCATAAGGGGAGATAAAAGCTCTTGGCTTTCGGTGATCAGTAGACCTGTATACAGCTGCTCTAAGTTGAGTGGGTAAGGTCAGGCCGGATCGTCGAGAAAACCGACATCCCTAGTCGCCCTAGTGCCCTCACCTGGGTTTAAGAAGAACCCTCCGAATCGGCTGACAGAGTAAGGTGCCGTTAATAATGAAAAACAACATCAGCCAAATGGCCACCACGGCCACGCTTACAGGACCATATCCTTTTCATGAAATTTTCCATAACCAAATCGCAAAGTGGCTGCCCTATGTCTTCGACAGCCTCACGAATTCTATCTTTGAGGTCTTGAATCGACGCTGGGCTGTTGGCGTAGACCTTATCTTTCACGTGGCCCCAAAGGATGAAGTCGCAAGGTGTTAAATCACAAGATCTCGGTGGCCAATTGTGATCACCTCTTCGAGAGATAACACGGTCCGTAAACTTTTCCCGTGACAGAGCAATGGTTTCGTTGCTTGTGTGGCACGTAGCGCCGTCTTGTTGAAAGTAAACGTTGTCCAGATCAATACCATTCAACCCCGACCATAAAAATCATTAATCATCTCTCGATAGCGCAATCCATTCACAGTAACTGTTGATCTAACCTCATTTTCGAAAAAGTAAGGTCCAATGACCCCGACGGACCATAAACCGCACCAAACAGATGAGACTTCTCAACAATAACTCTTTTCCGAGCCCCAGATGCGACAATTTTGCTTGTTGACGTAGCCACCGAGGTGGAAATGGGCCTCATCAGTCAGGATGATTTTGTATCGTTCGTATCGTTTTTTTGTTCGATCGTTTTGTATCGTTCGATGATCGTGTATCGTCTCATTTTTAGTAATGGCGTAGTTTCTACTTGTCAAATGCCAAAGAATAAAAGCTTCAAAAGTGACAGATACAGAAATACCGGGTGATTCAATATAACACCTCTTGTTGGAAAACCTTGTATAACCTGCGATGTGGTTTCGAGACTATAGTTACCAATCTAACTACATATTTGTAACAAAGGCAATAAACGACCTTTACAAATAAAGACAGACAGAAAGTACTCGATGTCTCGTTTGCTACTGATAAGTTGACATAAGTTGATAAGACAAAATAATTGGGCGGAATGTATCGGACAACCACTCGTTCTCTTAGATGACCAATATGTAGGGTATACCCTCACTGAAAAAGTACACAAACATGTCACCCAAAGAAATGTGATGAAATATGAGAAAAATGATAAAAAAAAGATCCCAATTCAAAACTTCTTTACGAACCGAATGGCAGAGTCGATCTGTATACGAGTAATCTGGTCGACCACATCACTACATATTTCAATGGTTCCCTTAAAGAAGTTTATCCAGAACCAAGGTACAAATGATAAGCTAAACCACAATGGTGGACTTCAGAGCTTCAGGTTAGCAAAAAGTTCTGCACAAGCTATTCAACATGGGCAAATCTAAAGAAAGGAACTTAGGAGGGAGTACAACGTAAATTCATTGCTAAAAGTCCAACGTAAAGTAGAACCGCACCAACAAGAGATTTGGAGACTATACTACACATGTAACCAATAGACATCAGTACAAAGTATGTGGCAGCTCAAGACCACAAGCCGTACCATCAGAAGATTTTAGAATCTCTAGTTGGTCACATTCAAACCAGAAATCTCTGACTGCATTCCTGAAGTACGGCTTGCAGCTACCTGTGACTGATTTGTGCCAGACAGATGCTCCTGGGAGAACGGAACACTGGCTCATGTGCCAGTGGGACGACCTGCTACACGGATGGATCAAAGCCATGAGGAAGTATGAAGTCGAATATTGAGGTACCAAGAGTCTAACTTTATTTCCGCCTCCAGACCATGATACCGTATTTAAGCGGAAGTTAGAGCAATTACGGAATGTGTGAATTGGCTTAGTAACTCCACTAACAAGTAAGAAAGTTCAGTCGGGTCAACCGACTAATGAATCCCCTCACCTTGAGTCTCAAAAAATATTTATTTCCGCCTTCAGACCATGATACCGTATTTAAGCGGAAGTTAGAGCAATTACGGAATGTGTGAATTAGCTTAGTAACTCCACTAACTAGTAAGAAAGTTCAGTCGGGTAAACCGAATAACGAATCCTCTCACCTTGAGTCTCAAAAAAATATTAGTAAATGTATTTATTTTTTTTGTTTTATTTAAATTATTATCAATTTAAACTGTTAACTTTTGGTACAAGAAGTTCCATTTGTGTGGGAGGTTTCAAATGGGGCGGGCCAATAACGTCCATTTTGCTCCGGACTCTAGGTACTATAAAAGCATTACACTACTATAAAAGCATTACAATAATGCCCATTTTCACTGTATTGTAGGTACTATTAAACCATTACACTGTACAACATTTCAAGTCTTTGTATGCACTGGTAATAAAGTTGTAAGCTATTAACTTTTCGTTCAAAATTGTCCATTTGTGTGGGAGGTACCAAAAGGGGCGAGGTTATCAGAGAATCAATACATCACTAAATTTTAACCCTTTGGGAGGTAGGTAGGTACTAGAAGGAGTGTACCAATATGGCCCATCTTCGAACTTAGCCGGAGATAGAAGAAAATATAACCACATACCCAATTTGGAGTCAATCGGTTACTCCTTTCGAGAGTTATGGTGCGCACCAGCCAGCAGACAGACAGACGGACGGACATTGCTCATTCGACTTAAAATGACCCAAAACGGATATCCGCCGAACATACTTAGGGTCTTAGGTCACTCCTTCGATGTGTTACACTTTTGGTTCGTAGCAAATGATATATGCTACGCTACGGGGATAAAAACGCTAATATATACATAGCCAAATGGTCCAGAGCCGTGTTGGACTGTAAGTGGTGATAAATGATTACTCAACTCATGGACGGCTGCGTATCTTTTGGGTGCCCCGACACATCGGAGTCATTGGGAAACGAGCGGGCAAAAAGTTTGGCCACAAAGGGCAGATAACTTCGAGTAGTAAATTTAGAAAATTCGAAACCTTTCGTAGCCACTAGGGATGAGTTAAATCACTGGGCAGTGATGGCTCACAAATTGACGTGGGATAACGAAACAGCGGGAGAAACTATAAAGATACTTTGCGGAGACCCAATTGAGAATAACACAAAAAATCTACTGAAACTAAACAAGATCGAAACAAACACATCTGCACTGAAATGATGGAATACTATTTGTGGCAATGTCCAGGTTTCGCACGTGCAAGATCCGGATACTTTGGGTTCCATACATAACCAGTTCTGACTCATCTCGTTGGGTATGACTGATTATACTGAGTAAATTCCACTCCAGTCCACTTTCGATTTTCCACAACTCATGAGGTTTTAAAAAGATCACAAATAACAATGTACAGTATTTTTCAACTCATTGATTTGGAACTCAATTCTGAGAATTTGACGTGAAAGAAGCCCCAAAAATAAGAACTTCTGCATCATTTTTATACCCTATACCACTCTGTGGTACAGGGTATTATAAGTTTGTTTCACGGCAGATGTTTGTAACACTTGAAAATAACACAGCTAGACCCACCTTAAAGTATACCGATCGACTCAGAATCACTAGCTGAGTCGATTTAACCATGTCTGTCCGTCCGTCCGTCCGTCCGCCTGTCCATGTAAAGTTGTTCGTCGACTACAGGTCGCAATTTCACTCCGATCGTTCTGAAATTTTGCAGGTTAGAGTATTTCGCAGCTGTTAAGATCGCTATTAAATTGCGTTGAAATCGGTTCAGATTTAGATATAGCTCCCATATATTTCTTTCGTCCGATTTGGCCCTTTAGTCCTATAGAAGCTGTATTTTACATCCAATCGTTTTGAAATTTAAAATGGTAGAGTTTCTTGATCCATGAACCAACATTGCCGAATTTGAAGAAAATCGGTTAAGATTTAGCTATAGCTCCCATATATGTATATGTTTCGTCCGATTTTGCTCTTTAGTCCTGTGGAAGCTGTATTTCACATCCAATCATTTTGAAATTTAGAATGGTAGAGTTTCTTGATCCATGAACCAACACTACCGAATTTGAAGAAAATCAGTTAAGATTTAGCTATAGCTCCCATATATATGTTTCGTCCGATTTGTCTCTTTAGTCCTATAGAAGCTGTATTTTACATCCAATCGTTTTGAAATTTAGAATGGTAGAGTTTCTTGATCCATGAATCAACATTGCCGAATTTGAAGAAAATCGGTTAAGATTTAGCTATAGCTCCCATATATGTATATGTTTCGTCCGATTTTGCTCTTTAGTCCTGTGGAAGCTGTATTTCACATCCAATCATTTTGAAATTTAGAATGGTAGAGTTTCTTGATCCATGAACCAACACTACCGAATTTGAAGAAAATCAGTTAAGATTTAGCTATAGCTCCCATATATATGTTTCGTCCGATTTGGCCCTTTAGTCCTATAAAAGCTGTATTTTACATCCAATCGTTTTGAAATTTAGAAGGGTAGAGTTTCTTGATCCATGAACCAACATTGCCGAATTTGAAGCAAATCGGTTAAGACTTAGCTATAGCTCCCATATCTATGTTTCGTCCGATTTGTCTCTTTAGTCCTATAGAAACTGTATTTTACATCCAATCGTTTTGAAATTTAGAATGGTAGAGTTTCTTGATCCATGAACCAACATTGCCGAATTTGAAGAAAATCGGTTAAGATTTAGCTATAGCTCCCATATATGTATATGTTTCGTCCGATTTTGCTCTTTAGTCCTGTGGAAGCTGTATTTCACATCCAATCATTTTGAAATTTAGAATGGTAGAGTTTCTTGATCCATGAACCAACACTACCGAATTTGAAGAAAATCAGTTAAGATTTAGCTATAGCTCCCATATATATGTTTCGTCCGATTTTGTTCTTTAGTCCTGTAGAAGCTGTATTTCACATCCAATCATTTTGAAATTTAGAATGGTAGAGTTTCTTGATCCATGAATCAACACTACCGAATTTGAAGAAAATCGGTTAAGATTTAGCTATAGCTCCCATATATTTGTTTCGTCCGATTTGGCCCTTTAGTTCTATAGAAGCTATATTTTACATCCAATCGTTTTGAAATTTAGAATGGTAGAGTTTCTTGATCCATGAACCTACACCACACTGTGGTACAGGGTATTATTTAAGTATAAAATGTCCCAAAAGTAAATTTATGTAAACAATTTATACATTACGAGAGTGGTGTAGGGTATTATATAGTCGGCCCCGCCCGACTTTAGCCTTTCCTTACTGGTTTTTTTATCATTTAGTCAAATTGTCTCAATTATTAATTTAATGGCTATACGATTTTTTTTGCTCACGGTTTTCTCCTAATACTAAACTCTAATCTAACCATAACCTACCCAAGTTATAAACAACCGATTTGATAGACGCTGCCAATAAAACAAGGCTACCTCTAATTGTCAACATCGACCCTCCCTAAGTGTAAATCTCTTTATATAGGGTGTTCTAAGTAGAGATACTTTTTTCAATAGCCTTTTTTTGACAGATCACGTGTGAGTCGTGTCATGCTGTCATGTTATTTTTGTTAAGTATTTTTTGGCATTTCATCGTGGAAAGACTTATTCAGTTTTATTATCAAAATAATAGTTCGCCAATTGCGCTAAGTCCATTTTTTTTAAATCCAAAAAAAAACACTTTCCAGTCTCGTTAAGAGCTATCTTTTTGCCATTGGCCGATTCCAGATCCGACATACCGGAATCATCGGTTCATATTTCTTCAAAATTATGCCGGAGAGAACGTAACCGTCAATGGCGACCGTTATCGTGCCATGATAACCGACTATTTGATGCCTGAAATTGAAGCTCGTGATCTCGGCGACATTTGGTTTCAACAAGACGGCGCCACTTCCCACACATCGCATCAATCAATGGATTTATTGAGAGAATACTTCGGTGAGCAGATAATTTCACGTTTTGGGCCGGTCGATTGGCCACCAAGATCGTGTCACACCGTTAGACTTTTTCCTATGGGGATATGTAAAGTCTAAAGTTTATGCGGACAAAGCCGCTTCGATTCAGGCCTCGGAGCAAAACATCACGCGTGTCATTCGTCAGTTACCAGTCGAAATGCTCGAACGAGTCATCGAAAATTGGACTCAACGGATGGAACATCTGAGACGGAGCCGCGGCCAACATTTGATAGATATAATCTTCAAAAAATAAATTCCAGAGAATGTTCTTTCAAATGATAATAAACATTCCCCATTCAATTTGAATTTTTCTGTGGTTTTTTTCTTTAAAAAAGTAGGGAGCCTCGAAATGGATCACCCTATACATAGAATAAAGAAGTTGATATCTGTTCTTCACATCTTAAATATTGACTTAGGACTTAATAGTAATGCTCATTATAATTATTATTACTGAGGTATCTTCCCTTACTTCCTTGGAAATTGTGGAAATTTGCTGGGTAAACAAATGGTTGCGTGGGTTGGTTGCTTGGGTTGGTGGGGATGACAAGAACTTTTTCAATAAAAATAACTTGAAGTCTTGTTGTAGATGGCATTTAATATAGGGAACAAATAAATTGTTTGTTCTGTTATTGCTCTGTTTCCTTTTTGTCGCCGCGTTTGCTATTTATTCTCCGTTGCTTTATGAATTCCATTCGTTATCTTTCAGTCATAAGTTCAATTTCCCTTCCGAGTTTTTGGCGCGACGCTCTTAGTTGGTGGCTCAGTTAGTAAAGGACTTTTCGCATTAAGATATTTCCTGATTTAATTTGCTTTATACTCAGAAACTTTTCCACTTTGTTTTCTTAAGCAATTCCAAAGGATATTTGCTGCAACGTTAGTTTATGGAGCCGTGCACAAAAGCGAAAAATCTTGGATAAAAGCAAATAATGAGATAAAATATCCCAATTGGGGTTAAAGAGGTGGACAAGTGATAATTGCGCTAGGTAAATAGTAATACTTGGGTGTGGGATTTGTAATCTGGGGAAATGACATTAAAATTTAGCAATAAAAGCCATATTCTTCTAAGGAAAAGAAGGAACTCAGGGCTTAGAGAAAATGAATTAAAAGTAATATCATTCATTTTAAGGTATTGATTTTGCGATAACTAACAATGTACAGGTTTTTTCAACAAGAGGTGATATTTTGAATCACCCGGTATTTCGGTAGCTGTCACTTTTGAAGCTTTTTTTCTTTGACATTTGACAAGTAGAAACTACGCTATTACTAAAAATGGAACGATACACGATTCAACAACGCATTGAAATTATTAAAATTCACTACAAACATGGTGCAAAACTTGCAGTCACAGTTCGCATGAGACCCATTTCCACCTCGGTGGCTACGTCAACAAGCAAAATTGTCGCATCTGGGGCTCAGAAAACCCAAGAGTTATTGTTGAGAAGGCTCTCCATCCTCAACGTGTGACTGTTTGGTGCGGTTTATGGACCGGCGGGATCATTGGACCTTACTTTATCGAAAATGAGGTTGGATCGAGGACATAGGGCACACCTTCCTCTTTATTATGAAATAAACATCCGATCATTTATCTCAAAAAATGGCATTTTTCTTTGAATACCAAAATAGCACCTCTTGTTGGAAACCCCTTTATAAAACAAATCATTGATGGATAATACGGGATCTTGATGTATTTACCAGGGATGTAAGGAATATTCGTATTCGCATATTCGAACGTAGTAGTTTTCCACATGGGATCGGTTGTCTATTTCGTAGGTTTAAAGCTGTGTGGTATGAGGGAGAGGACTATCTGAAGTATCCGCTGTTCTAAGGTTCATAGCGTATTGGTTCTTAGATAGAACACTACCCGCGATTTTGGGTTTAAACCAAAATCACCAGGAAACTCCCCACGGGGCCGTTCTCAACGATCAGGGTATAACTAAGTTCATAGCCGATGTTATAGTCGGGATCATATGGTACCAGACAAAGTTTATTGCCAAAATTCGTAGATGAAACTAAGACAAGTCAATACACACAAAAGCGGAATTACCTGTGTGCAGCTAAAGGTTTTTTTATAGACGTGAGGTTTTCAAGAAGAAATAAAACGCATATAATTTAATGTTATGGCCAAGAATTTAGCTTTACTACAGGGTGGCCCTAAAGAAACCAAGGGGTGTAAAAGTTTAATAACTTTTTCGTTTATTAATTTTTTTTATTTTTTCTTCCAGATTATATAATATACAAAAGGCAAATTTTTTTACACTAAGTATGAAAAATAATGTCTCTTAAATGACCACCGTTTTCAGCTTCGCACTGATGGGCTCTTTTTAGAGCATTTTCCATAACACCTTTCAAAACTTGTGGCTGTAGCGTTCGAATTTTTGCAACAATGTTAGCCTTGAGTTCAAGGATTGTCTCTGGCTTGTTCACATTCACTCGCTCCTTCAAATAACCCCAAAGAAAATAGTAGGGTGCTGTCAAATCTGGCGATCGCGCTGGCAAAATAATTTCCGAATTTCTGGAAATTATTCGCTCTCCAAAAATTTTACTTAAAAGTGCTATCATAAACCGATACCGCTCTCCATTTACGGTTACAGCACTTCCATCTTCATTCTCGAAGAAGTAAGGCCCAATGACATTTTCAGATGTGATCCCACACCATACTGTACACCTGATGGGGTGCAATTGGCGTTGATGAATGGCTCTTGGATTTTGAGAACCCCAGAACCTACAGTTCTGCTTATTAACAAAGCCATTCAAATGAAAATGAGCTTCATCACTCATAATCAAATTTTTAATAAAGCTGATTTAATTTCTGGCCAACTCTTGAAATTTAACTGCAAAATTTAGACGTTGCCGATGATCTGGGGGTTTTAATTCTTGCACCAATTGGACCTTATATGGGTATAACTGTAAATCTTTTTTTTAAATGCGCCGTAGTGACGTACGAGACATTTCTAGCTGAGCAGAACGCCTTCTGACAGATGTTTCTGGTGCTTCGTTAACACTTTGCTGTACTCGTTCAATATTTTCCGCAGTGCGACTTACACGTGGTCTACCGGTTCGAGGCAAATCTCTTACGCTGCCATGTTGGTGATGACGATCAACTAATCAACGAATCATTGCTTCAGAGGGTGAAATTCTGACGTTAAAATGTCGACGATATGCTCTTTGCGTTAAAATAATTGATCTCTGGTTTAAATAATAAAATTCTATTGTTCTGGTTCTCTGTTCAATTGTGAACCTCTCCACTATAAATTCTCCAAGTGTTGTCTATATAATCTGAAAGAAAAAATAAAAAAAATTAATAAACGAAAAAGTTATTAAACTTTTACACCCCTTGGTTTCTTTAGGCCCACCCTGTAGTATTATAAAGATAAGGGTTTGTCATTATGTTTTAAAACTGATTTCGGGCAAGTGGCCGCCGTGGCTGGCTCGAATAAAGTCCAGCCGAGAGGCCCAATTTTCGACCACTTTTTGCAGCATTAGGGGCTGTATGTCAGTTAAATCGCACGATCTTGGAGGCCACGCCACAGGCCCACCAGGTGAGATAATGCGCTCACCAAAAGTTTCCTTCAATAAATTGATTGGTTCGTTGGCTGTATGGCATGTACCGCCGTCTTTTTGGAACCAAAGGTCGTCCACATCAACATATTCCAATTCAGGCACGAAAAAGTCACTAATTACGGCTCTACAGCGTTCCCTATTTACTGTAACATTATGGCCGGCTTAATTTTTGAAGAAATAGGGACCAATGACCCTCTGCCCATAGAGCACACCAAGCAGTGACTTTTTGTGGATGTAACGGCGTCTGAACAATGGCTTGTGGATTATCATTACTCTAAATGCGATAATTTTGTTTATTAACGTACTCATTCATCCAAAAGTGAGACTCATCGCAGAACCAAATTTTCCTGTGAAAATCGGGATCGGTGGCCATCTCGTTTTGGGCCCATTCACCGAACGTGCGACACGCTTGATGGTCGTTCGGCTTCAATTCTTGCACGATTTGGATTTTGTAAGCCCGCAAACCAAAATCCTTCCGCAAAGTCTTCCATAAAGTGGACAATTGGGCACAGCTCCAATTGCTGCGCGCGATGGCGAATATACTTATTCGGGTCTTCTTCGATTCTCTGCTCCACAGCAGCAATAGTGCCTTCGGTGCGCACTGTACGGCGTCTCTGGTGCGGCACATTATCCACTAGAGTAAACGTGGTGCGAAACCGCACCGCTTGTTCACGCAGATAAGCCCGACACGATTGACGCCTTGAAAGAGAATATTCAGTGCGTTATTGCTGACATACAGCCCCAAATGCAGCAAAAAGTGGTCGAAAATTGAGTCTCTCGGCAGTAATGTATTCGAGCCAGCCGCGACGGCCACTTGCCCGAAATCATTTTTAAAACATAATGTCAAACCCTTATCTTTATAATAAAGCTAAATTCTTGGCCAGAACATAAAATTATATGCGTTCTATTTCTTCTTGAAAACCACACGTCTAAAAAAACACCCTCTACAACAGCAATATAATTTTTTTCATTGATAGCCAAGCAGCAATAAAGACGTTAATGAGACCGTAGATATCGTAGAAAATTGATGATTCTCACAATATAGCGTAAAAGTACTCAGACCACAAAGATATTCCGGGAAACGAAGAAGCAGATGTATTAGCTAAGAATGGAGCATGCCATACATGTCTCACAATTTTTCTGGAATAAAAGAAAAGAGCAGGGAGAAATGGCATAAGTAGATGGAGGAACTCCTCGGCAGGCTGTGAACAAACCAAACTAAGTTGGGAGGAAAAAGAAACCCGAATTTTCGATCACTTACTAATGAATTAGGGATGAATTAGGAGTCGTAATTGGTGTAATAGCAGAACATGATAAGAACAGGCATCAGGAATCATGACTTATGTACTCGTATATGGTGTGGCGATGCTGACTATTCGGATGATAGTTATCACTTCCTTTGTCAGTGTCTAGCCTTAATCACAAGAAGTAACAAGGTACTCGGCCCCTTTTCTTTCCAGAATATGGTGGAAATTCGGGTCTACGAACCAGGAAGAATATTGGCATTCATTACGACATCAAAATGCCATTCATAATATTAGAAGACATCTGAGGGTTCCGTGGCAATAGAAGGCAACCCGCGGCAGTAATCTACTAAAAAGGAAATCGGAAGAGAAGAAAGGAACACAACATGAGGAACAACAATGGATCAAACATGGTCCAGTTTTAGGCAATAGACAAACTCTAGCATCATGCTCTTATAACAGATACCTGATGACCCTGATCCAAATCTTAGACCATTTCACGGTTTACCGGCCTCCACGAGACTGGGAAAAAATCACATGTTAAGCGACTGTTGCATAAACTCTGGAGAATACAACATACATAAATAATACATACAAGGTGGAGCGAGGGACACAGCATGGAGGTATTCATCAGCATCATCCCCCTGTCAGTCATATGTTTATAGGTGGTCTCCTAAGGACCTTAACCAGCGAAGGATCTACTCTAGTATAGTACGCAGATGACGTTGTACAATACTTATAAGGTGCATAAATCTAATTGAAATCTCTACAAGTGCTAAAAAATTAAAATCGTAAGAAGTACACAACAAGACTCACAGATGTAGGTCACTATGCAGACTTTTAATAGGGCCTCGATCCAAGCATGACTCACATGATCTATGAAAGTGATGTAGGTGACTAGTTTAATGGTTAGGTTGAAGTGACGGCCGGAGTGCTATCACGGGACTAAATGTCCATCGTTGGAACCAAATTCGTACCGGCCACTTTGCCGGACTTCATAGTAAGGCTGACCACAGTATATCCCGACTTCGCTTGCTCTCCTCTTCTTCGTCACAGCTTCTGTAGAAGCCATTGGACTCAATACCAGCAGGTTGATCTGCCTGTTCGCCCGTCAGAAGTGGAACTAACATAGAAAGTTTTTTACTCTCTACTGCGAATTTGATCACCTCAGGTCACATCGTGGCCAGAGTTGTCTAGCTGCCTCACAGGTATCTATTTGTGCCCATCTCTTATTGCACAACCTGACTGCCTATTGCCTAAGCCAAAGATTGTATGTGGACAGTGGCTCTCCAATATATTCAAATTCTTCCAGTAAATCGGCTTTGCAGTTCCCCGGGATATCCCTAGCTAAATTAGATTCATGTTCTGAGGTAGTCACCGCATATAGGTCGCTATTAAATTTGTTAAATACCAGATTTTACATAATTAATATTTTTCCGTCTTGCATTTAAGGCGATGATATTTTAAATAACAACACTTTAAAGTAAAAAGTCAACATCATTTCGTATTCGCATCAAATCCCTTAAATAAATATTATCGGCTGTAAAAATTTGCATTTATTAAAATGTGAACAAAGCAGAAAATTTTTCCCTCCCACACTCTCTGACACTCTACCCCGACAAGTGTTGTGTCATAAATGTCGGCTTTGTGTTTCCGCGTTGGACTACTGATATTTGTTAGCAAATGTTCCGGTTTTTGGCGTTTGAAAATACCAACTACATACAAATATAAGTATGCAGAACATGCATTTAGTCTCCAGAACTTGGTGTGGCTAAAAATTTCCACAAGATGTGGTAGCGAACAACCAACAGCTGCTGTAGGATAAGTTGCTCTGAGTCTTAGAGCAAATCTCGCGGTAGCCACAATAATAACAACCACTCTAAAATCCTTGAAACATTGCTCAGTTTGTCGTTTGGGTTTTGTTAAGTTTTTCCTTTCTTAAGAATTGCTTAGGACAAGTGCATTGCATATATATATTTCTTTCACTTTTGCATTTTAGCACTTTATTTTTTTTCGGCTGTTATTTCGATTTAACACAATATGAAAAGTAGATGTACCAGAAATGTTTTTTAAATCCTTAATTTCTGAATAGTAGGTAAACAAGATTCTACATACAATTTGTAACAAGTTGAATAAAAATAACTTAAGCAGGCTGAATTCCAAATGGAAATTGTTTACGAGCACTATGCCATTGTTTCATATCGACAAAGACCGTCAATCAATTGCTTAGGCTAGGTTAGGTTAGAGAGAAGCCGGAGGTATTCTGCCAACTCCCTGGGAGGAAGGTTAGAATAAGTTAAGAGTAACAGTCTGTATAACGTACTCACTTTTACCATACTGCCTTAGCCCCTCCCGTTAAGCTGATTTGAATGCTTTATCAAGCTCAAAAGTTGGCGGATTCGAACATCAGCCAAGTTAGCAAACTGCCCAAAGAAATTAGAACCTAATGTTGCAGGTCGTCTTATAGAGAGAGCGGGGGCATAGACACAGAATATCGTATGTATATTCCTCCTCCTCTTCGTCTCCACAGCTTCTGCAAAAGTCAATATCAATGACCGAAGGCAGTGATCCGTCATGACAGACACGATAAGTGAAACGTCCGGTGTCGATGACGACAGCAGTGCGTTTTGAGCTCAGCCCGACCACAACAGACTGGAATGTATGACCACCTTTCTTTTGTTGCCGTAAACTATATCTCAAGAAGAAATGCTGCAGGTTGCTAGAAACATGAAGAAGCAATGTAGTTCCCCTTAAGCTTGTAATGTAGTTCCTAGTCTTCCAAGTTCATATGATTTGAAGTTCTACGGAATATCCCTGTGGCTTCCCTAATATATCCCTGTGACCTGTTCGCCCATCTCGTTAAGAGATCTGCGACAGTCGAGTCAGGAATATAATTTCCAGATGCTTGATAGAAGTCTGACCATCAGAGAAAATATTGAAACAGACTTTGGTTCTTTAAAAGCTAAGATTTGTACCTGGTAAAAACTACAGTGATCAGATCAATGGTTAGGTTAGGTTGAAGTGAAGGCCGGAGTGCTATCACGGGCCTAACTATCCATCGTTGGAGCCAAATTTGTACCGGCCACTTCTGCCGGACTTCATAGTAAGACTGACAATAGTATATTCAGAGGTCGCATGCCCTCCAATCCTTCGTCACACCATCTGCTGTCATTGGACTCAATACCAGCAGGTGGATCTGCCTGTTCGCCGATCAGACAGTGCCCCATTAGAACTGGAACTAACATAGAAAGTTTTTTATTCTCTACTGCGAATTTGATCACCTCAGGTCACATCGTGACCAGAGTTGTCCAGCTACCTCACATGTGTCTATTTGTGCCCTTCTCTGATTACACAACCTGACTGCCTCTTGCCTAAGCCAAAGATTATATGTGGACAGTGGATCTCCAATATATTTAAATTCTTCCAGTTAATCGGCTTTGCAGTTCACCGGGATATTCCTATGATATGTGGTGTAAGCTAAAATGATCAGCCAACAGTGGTAGTCGAGGGTTGTTTGTAAATTTAATGATGTGGCCTCCAGAGATTTAATGGCAGCCTGACTGTCTGACAATTCCAGTCTTGGACACTATCTCGCGACTCAGCCACTTGGCGACTTGGTCACTATGTTGAGACTCAGCCAATAAAAGGAATATGTGTAACGGCCAGTTCTGTCAGATTTCCTAGAAGATGTGGGACAGGAACAAAGCAGGTGTTCAATGCACTCCACTTCTTCCTCTCATTGGACTCAATTTCCAATCTCATGGTCGCCGATCGAGCAGAATCCGGTCAGAACTGACACTAACATAGACAGTTGTTTTCTCTCAACGCATTATTTTGATCTCCTCATGTCGCATCGTGGCCGTATGAGGTATATGTTAAACTACTCAGCCATCTCGTTAAGAGATTTGCGGCAGTCGAGGGTTGTTTGGAATTTAGTGTTGGTGCCTCCAGAGATTTAATGGCGGCCTGGCTGTCAGAGTAAGTGTTGCGACTCAGCCACTAGGCGACTTCTTTATTGCCATTATTTAGGATTGATGGACACTAGTAGTCAAGTATCTGGTAGTCTGCGAGCTGTATCAAGAATAAGTTTTTTTACTGTATAAACGGAAGCCAACCTTCTCATCAATCTTCGAAATACCGGTATAGATGTGGAGATAGCTGATATTTCCCGATATTCTGTTAATCCATTCCACCCTGGCAGGCAACTTAGCGGTAAAGGTGTTCTCGAAGGCGTACCACATTGGTATATAGTCCACTCGCTCGGTTAACATTGCGCTACAGTATAATATTCTCAAGTGGCCGATGTTCTTATTCTTCCACATTGCTATACAGTTTAATCTTAATACCGCTATGGTTGCAACTTCTCTAGTCCCAATATCGATCGGCAGTGCATGGAGTAAGACTTGTAGAGTCCCTGTAGCAGTAGTCAATAAATCCCCGATTATGCAGTGATCAGGCAGTCATTTTGCAATTAATAGCTCAAGTTCCTCGTAAAAGACACCAAAAAGTTTGGAACCCTCTGTATAGAAATTAACGAATCTCCTTTATCCTGGGACCATTCCATTCCATTCCATGACCATTCCATTCTGATCTACTAGGTGTAAGAGTGAAAAAAGTGATTAAGTTAGTGTGAAATCATTTGTCATTCGATGCGCCGACATTACCACCTACGTCGGAAATACAACGTCTGGCGAGGGAAACACACAAGTAATGAGTTGTTAGCTGGGTGTTACGCCAACTCCCATCATATCGCTTGGGGTAGTACTAACGCCAATAAAAGGGGACACGCCCTTATCGAATTTTTGAATACAAATGACCTCATAACTCTTAACATAGGAAACACTGCAACCTTTGTTAACAAAATTAGGGAAGAAGTATTAGATATAACGATATGTTCAGAAAATCTTTTTGATGAGCTCCATGATTGAGTTTCGGATGAACACTCCTATTCAGACCACCGTTATATAAGGTTTAAAATTTCACGGCCACCGCCAAACCCAATAAGTTTCCGTAATAAGACTAAGACCGACTGGACTAATTTCGGAAATCTACATAGAAATCGATTGGGGCAGCCTACACGCGATTATCTATGTGTAGAAGACATTGATATCAATGTGAAGAAGATTACCGAGGATCTTGTAAAATCATTCGAAGATAGTTGCCCACTTCGAGAAAGGAAATCTGCCTATGAGAAACCCTGGATGACAGGAGAAATTCGCTCGATTGGCAAAGATGTCCGCAGACTTTACAACAGAGCCCGACGTAAAAAACTATCAGTATATTGGGACGACTACCACAGAAGACTCAAAGAATACAATAAAATCATTAGATCGGCGAAACGTAACTCCTGGAGGCTTTTCTGTGAACAGGTAGACAGCGTTAACAGCATGTCTAAAATGAAAAAGTTCCTCTCAAAAAACTCATGTCCAAACCGAAACACTGGTGGATGAAACGGGTAAAAGGATGGAAACTATAGAGGATACCGTAAGGCTCTTGATGAAAACTCATTTTCCGACTGGTAATGGTGGACCAACAGAGGAACAGTTACAGAATGAAAATGTATTGCATCAAGTACCTATTACGGATATAACAGATGATATGGTTAAAGAAGCGATAAAAAGTTTCTCTCCCTTTAAGGCTGCGGGACCGGATGGAATATTTCCAGCACTTCTGCAGAATGAGGTGGATCTGGTATCAACTCATCTGGCTGGAGTGTTCACTGCATGCCTAACCCATTCGTATACCCCAAAAAAACTGGCAGGAATCAAGGGTGGTCTTCATACCAAAACCTGACAAGGCGAGTTATGCGACCCCAAAGGCTTATCGACCCATTAGCCTTACTTCTTTCCTGTTAAAAACAATGGAGCGAATAATTGATAACATGGTCAAAGGTAAAATAGCGGATGACAAGCTAAAATTCAAACAACACGCCTATGTCAAAGGAAGATCAGTGGAAACAGCTCTGCATGAGGTAGTGCACCACATAGAAGAGTCCTTCAGTAAAGAAATGTACACACTTGCTGTTTCCATAGACAATGAGGGCGCATTTAACAATGTACAGACCGATACACTTATCCAGTCCTTAGACGAGTTTCAGGTTGACCGGGCGCTGAAAAACTGGATCAACAATATGCTAAGGAATATGTGGATTATTTGTGGGTAATATGACGTACAAATTAGAGACAAGGTAAATCGTGGTATACCTCAGGGCTGGCATTTTATCGCCTCTTCTATGGGTTACGACGATACACAGTCTCCTAAAAGTCCTCACCAATGAAGGACTTAAACCAGTCTGTTATGCAGACGACGTTGTAATACTTCTAAGGGGCTTTCATCCAAATCTATTATGCAGAAGAGCTGAAGAGGCACTTAACATAGCATATAACTGGGCACAACCAAGGAGATTAAATGTTAACCCAGACAAAACAGAAATATGTATATTTACAAAGAAAACGAAGATCCCACGTTTTACCCCGCCTCGATTCCTGAATAAGACAATTGCTATAACTAAAAAGGTAAAATACTTGGGAGTAATCTTGGATCAGAAACTGTACTGGAAAGATCATCTTGAAGAAAGAGTTACAAAGGCCCACAAATGTTCGTCGCTGTGCAGAAGAGCTATAGGTTTAAAATGGGGACTACGTCCAAATATGACTCACTGGCTTTACATGAGCGTGATTAGACCAATAATCACCTACGCCTGTGTAGTGTGGTGGACATCAATGGACAAGAAGTGCAAGGTAATACCTTTGCAAAAAATTTAACGTATGTTCAACGTAGGCATAAGCGGGGCTTTTAGAAATGTACCAACAAAAGCGTTGGAGACTACACTGCACATCCAACCAATAGACATCCGTATAAAGTATGAGGCAGCCCTCACAGCAAGACGTCTACAAGTGATGGGTGAATGGATAAATCGAGACCACAAGTCGTACCATCAGAAGATTTTAGAATCTCTAGTTGGTCAAATTCAAACCCCAGAAATCTCCGACCGCATTCCTGAAGTGTGGCTGACAGCTACTGTGATACGTTTGTGCCAGACAGACACTCCTGGTAAAATGGAACTTTGGCCCATGTGCCAGTGGGAACCAGCTGCTACACGGATGGGTCCAAGCGAGGAGGATGGACGGGTCTGGGACTTTTTAGTGATGAACCAGAAGTCGAACTTCACTTCCGCCTCCCTGACCATAACACAGTATTTCAAACAGAAGTTCGAGCAATCACGGAGTTTGTGAACTGGCTGAGTAACACCACAAAGCCTAAATATGCCAACATCTTCACAGATAGCCAAATGGCGATTAAAGCAATAACATTGGAAAGGGTAAAATCCAGAACTGTGTTAGACGGTAAAAGAACGATAAATGATTACACAGCCCATGGACAATTGCTTATTTGCTGGGTACCAGGACACAACGGAGTGATTAAGTAATTAACTTGGAAAATTGGAAACCTTTTGAAGCCACGAAAAATGAGTTGAAGCACTGGGCAGTGATGACTCCCAAAACTGTGTGGAATAGCGCAACAGTAGGAGCAACTGCAAAGATACTGTGGGGTGACCTAAATGAAAAGAAAAAAAGAAGTCTTCTGAAACTAAACAAGGTCGATATTAGTAAGATGATGAGTGTTCTAACGGGACACTCAAGCTTACAAGCCCATCTTCATCGCATAGGACTAGCAGGAAACGACGAATGCAGGGCATGCAGGGAAAACATCGAAACGATGGAACATTTTCTGTGTCACTGCCCGGCTTTCACACATGCAAGATCCCAACATTTTGGGTCCGACATATTATCAGACTTGTCTCATCTCAGAGAATATGACTGAAAAATACTGAGAAAATTCGTATCTAGTACCGATTTTCTGTAACTCGTGAGGTATAAAAAGATCATAAATAAGGAGCGCACAACAGGCAGAACCACTGGCTTAAGTGAATTCCATGGACATGAGACGTTTAAACGTCTCCTCTCTTCAACCTAACCTAACCTAACCTAGTGTGAAATCAACAATGCCCGGTATGTTAAGTATTAGGTCTTGAATGACACTATGTCTGTAGCTATTTCCAGACCGCAGTGATAGTTCCCTAAGTCCAATTGCGGCACATGCGGCATATTGCATTGCTATAATGACAAGCGGAATTGAATGTAGTATAACATTTAGTGCATCAGTTGGTGTCGTTCTCAGCGCACCAGTGATACATATAAAAGCCATTCGCTGAACTTTGTTTAGTCTGACACGGCCGTATACAAGCAATAACTTATTCGCCGGTTTAGATCCAGCGTTTCCCTATTATCTTTATACACTATAGAGCTATTACAGTCTTCTTTGCTCTTTCCAGACTATTGGGCTTGAAGTTCAACTTCCTGTCTAGTAAAATACCTAAGTATTTTGTGCTTCCAGAAAAGGGAATTTCAATACCATCCAAGTACACGGGTGCAAGTGTTGGCACCTTGTATCTCCTGCTGAAAATAATTACTTCCACCTTGGTGGGGTTAACACCAATACCATTATCGAAAGCCCGTTTTGCGGTTGTATGAACGGCCTTCTGTAAGATGTCTCAAAGAGTACTCGAAAACATCCCTCTGACAGATATTGCCACGCCATCATCATAGGCAATAACCTTAACACTCATTATCTGCAGAGAAGGCAGACTATTGTTTATGAAGAGATTCCCTAGCAGAGGAGACCGAGCACCCCCTTGGAGCGTTCCCCTGCCGACAAATCTTTGGAGGTCAGATAACACTAAGCAAGCTGAAATGGGTCTCTTAATCAGAAGGCTATGAATGCACCTACATATGCTGCTATCAACCCCCAGGGTTGCTAAAGCCGTAATTAAAGCGGCTGAACTTCTATATCTTAGAAAACTACCATGGTATATTCATTAACAGAGAGGGATCCTTCATTAAAGCTGACTAGATCATGCAGGTCGTTTTCGTTGACTGAATTACCGGAAATTCTTAGCTCCTATATGGGACGGGTTGGTTTCTCATCATTTTGTTGGTATGTAGGCCTGATTGATACAACATGTCTAGATCTCTGAGCCATGTAACAATTGTATCCACCACCGCCTGTAGCTCCTCCGGCGAGACATTGTCTGGGTCTTAAACGCTTTAAAGTTTTTTATAGCCCTAATAATTCTAGATTCGGTTACAATCTAGCTGGCGATCTCTGATGGCTGCACTTTAAAGAAATCCCCAATTGAAGTATTTAATGCCCTGGGAGGTATCTTAGTGGTAAAGTTCTTCTTGAAAGTATACACTATTGTTGGTATATAGCAAACTCTGCCGGTTATCATTGCGCTATAGTGTGATATCCTCATGTTGTCGTAGTTCTTGTTCCTCCACACTGATAGACAGTTTAACCTTAATTCCGCTCTGGTTGCAGCTTCTCTAGCCACAATATCTATCGGTAGTAGATGGAGTACGACTTGTAGAGACTCTGCCGCTCTGCTGATGCTCAGGCAGACAGTTCTCTGAACCTTCATCAGCTGACTGGTGATGGAGTTCTGCATCCACGTTTTCCTGGAATCTAAGAGTCTTTCAAGACCTTTCAATAGCAACGAGAATAGACTTATCGTCCCAGCGTGCAATATCTTTCCCGCTTTGGGTGCGAATATCATTTTGGTCACCCTTCAAAATTGGAGCTTAAAGCTTGATCAATACTCATATACTTCATCATTTTCTGCATTTCTATTGGATTAACGTCATCTGTACCAGGTCAGGGGACAATGTAAAGGGTTTTCCAACAAGAGGTGTTATCGGATGATCGGATGTTTATTTCATAATAAAGAGGAAGGTATGCCGTTAATAATGAAAAACGACATCAGCCAAATGGCCACCACGACCACGCTTACAGGACCATATCCTTTTCATGAAATTTTCCATAACCAAATCGCAAAGTGGCTGCCCTATGTCCTCGATAGCCTCACGAATTCCATCTTTGAGGTCTTGAATCGACGCTGGGCTGTTGGCGTGGACCTTATCTTTCACGTGGCCCCAACTTCTACTTGTCAAATGTCAAAGAATAAAAGCTTCAAAAGTGACAGCTATCGAAATATGGGTGATTCAAAATAACAACTCTTGTTGGAAAACCCTGTACTTCATCATTTTCCGCTGGAGAAATGCCATTTCGACCAGTTGATTTGAAGCACTCAAAGTTGTTAATCACACTACTTACTGCAGATGTTGGTCAACAATTCAGCTTCTATAGTTCTCTCGCTTTTTTGCTGATCCTGTGGTTCCTCGAGTTCTGTCCGGGAGTTCCCGGGTAAATGTGTGTCGAGCAGTATGTTTAATGATGGCTTCCCATTTGTCCAGTTGTTATCTTTATATTTCAGATAATCTACTGTAGAGGCTGTTGTGGATAGCATATTCTTCAGCGTGGCGACTTCTGGGACCTTCTTCAATTATCCCCATAAAATAAGAAGGTTATTGGGCTTTCCTATTTAAAAAAAATCCTATTTCATACCTTTCAGTAAATCATTTGTTCTCGACGCATTTTCCAAAATTACCAAATATTCAAAGTAATTCCCCGATATAGAGCAGTCATTCCATTGACTGTTCTTTTAAATCTCCCACATAAATTGTATCGGATGAGTGCCACTAATCTCAACATTTCACATTCTCATGTGGTCGATAATCACATGACATGGTTTCGGTAATGCATTTGCCTGTTTAGTGACATTAAACTGCAATTGTAGGGAACATACACAACCACAGAGTTCCCAGGAACGAGATTGACTTACTCTCAGCCTTTCATACGTATGACTTTATTACTCGCTCAGATCAAATGACACACAATGCTCCCGCATTAGGTGTAGGGTAAGATTACGAGTATACACCAGAAGAAACAGCCTGTCTAAGGATTGCAATCCCAGGAGTATGGATGTAAGTAAACTTCATTATTCCTTGCTTACAACAACTGTTGTTGTTGTTCTTTAAACCACTTTTTTGCATCATGTTGTTCCCAGGCTTTTCTTGTTGTTATTATTATTGTTGTCGTCGGCATGTTACAGCAAAGAACTTAAAAGGATTTCATGGAAATCAACCTAATGTGGGTGAGATACACCCTTTTTCTCATTTCTGATCTGTAAACACACACACACACATATATATGTATAAGATAATGTTCCCAAAAGGTTCCAGGTCAAATATAAATGAAATTATTTTTCCGGGAGGAATTCCAAAAAAAAAAATGGAATAATTGGCGAAGTTACGTTTTAAATTTGGGCCCCCTATGGTATACAGAGGCGGAGCTACATCGCTCTAATGCTGGCAACCTCGGGAAAACAAAGGTTAGGTTATGCTATAAGTGGCAGTCTGTAAAACAATACCCAATCTTCTGGCGTGTTCGCCGATCAGGCAGTGTCTCGTCAGAACTGATACTAAAGTAGACAATATTTTCCTCTCTAGTGCGAGGAGATATTTTGACCTTCTTAGGTCATATCTTGGCCAGATTTGTCTAGCTACCCTACAGGTGCCGATTTCTGTCCATATTTCGTTGGACTGCCTGATTGCCTCAGCCAAAGCTTGCGTAGTGGCGCACCAATATATGCAAATTCTTCGAGAATTTGTAATGTCGTCCCTTTCCTAGAAAGTCTATCGGCTTTGCAGTTCTCCGGGATATCCATATGCCCAGGCAGCCATATGAGGTTTATTAAACTGCTCAGCCATTTCGTTAAGAGATCTGCGGCAGTCGAGGGCTGTTTGTGAATTTGCGGATGTGGACTCCAGAGAATTGATGGCAGCCTGGCTTTCCGAGTTAATGACAACGCCAGTTTTGGTTACTATGTTGCGACTCAGCCACTTGGCGACTTCCCACATTGCCATTATTTCGGCTTGATATAGGTTTACGTTTAGGTTAGGGTGGCAGCCGTATTTTTTTATACAAGCTCACATAGATCAGTTTAGGTCACTAGTGTTACCACGGGCTGAAATGCCCCTCATCGAAACCAACCTGTTTGGTATACAAATTTGTCGATAGTTCGAATATCGGTACTGGAAAGATCTGTTAGGCTTCCTAGAAAAGCCGACCCCATTATGTCCAGTCGTCGTTTACTCAGAGCGGGGCAGTCGCATAGCAAGTGCTCAATGCACTCCACTTCTTCCTCATCTCCACAGCTTCTGCATAAGTCATTAGAGTCAATACCCAATCTTTTGGCGTGTTCGCCGATCAAGCAGTGTCCCGTCAGAACTGATACTAACGTAGACAATCTTTGCCTCTCTAGAGCGCGGAGATATTTTGATCTTCTCAGGTCATACCTTGGCCAGATTTGTCTAGCTACTCTGCAGGTGCCGATTTCTGTCCATCTTTCGTTGGACTGCCTGATTGCCTCACGTGGATAGTGGCGCACCAATATATCTGTGAGATATGTCCAAACTAAGCTCTGCACAGTGTACTCCGAAGCCAACCTTTTCATCAAGCTTCGAACCATCCGTGTAAAAGTGGAGATGGTTTCTATTACCTGGTATTCTTCCAACCCATTCATCTCTGGCGGGAATCATAGTGATGTAATTTCTCTCGAAGGTGTACACCGTTGGTATATAGTCCACTCGGTCGGTTACCATAGCACTACAGTTCGATATCCTCATGTGACCGTAGTTTTTGTACCTCCACATTGATAGGCAGTTTAATCTTATTGCCGCTTTGGTTGCAACTTCTCTCGCCACAATATTAATCGACAGTATATGGAGTAGGGCTTGTAGAGACTCAGTCGCTGTAGTCCTTAAGGCTCCACTTATGCTCAGGCAGGTAGTTCTCTGAACCTTTGATAGTAGGTTGGTGATGGTTAGTTTGTCGTATAACAGTATTGGACGAACTACTGCTACGAGGGTTGCTATTTATACTTCGGTTCTGGCAATGATGGTATTGCCAGATGAAAACTGAAACTTCCATTGGAAAGTATGACATTTTTTAGCTTAACTTCACTCAGACCGTTTTGTCATTTGAGCGCGAATTGTTTTGGTTACAGTGTGTTGAAAATTCACCTCCAAAACATGGGTTTTGAACGCTTCAACAGCTGCTTCAGGCGTCGAAAGACGTTGACCAAGCAGTTTTTTCTTGATGTGAGTGAATAAGAAGAAGTCATTGGGTGTCAAATCAGGGCTGTACGGCGGATGACCCATCAATTCGACGTTTTGGCCGGTCAAAAAGGCGCTTGTTTGAGCCGTTGTGTCAGAGCTCGCATTGTCATGGTGCACAATGATTCGTCTTCTCTTGTACGTTTTTCGAATTTCTCCGAAGAGTTCAGGCGAACAAATTGTGGTATACCTCTCAGAATTGACCGTCCTACGTTGCTCAAGCGGAGCAGTCGCCACATGACCAGTTTTTGCATTATCAGTTCACGCACGACATCAGTGTTCTCTGGCACAACGGCCGTTTTTGGGCGACCTTCACGACCTCCGTCTTTGAGCGAGCTTCGGCCACGATTGAATTCATTAAACCAGTTTTTCACAGTGCTACAGAATGGTGCTTCATCGCCATACAAAGATTCAGAAGTTCATCGATGCACACTTGTCCTGATAATCCACGTTGAATGTTGTGAAAAATGATCGCACGAAAATGTTCACGAGTTAATTCCATTTTTTTGCCAAATTGATTTTTTAAAGTCATTGTAAACAACACAAATGATGGTAGTGCGTCAAAACGTTCTGAGTACGTTTATGCTAAAAAATGTCAAACTTTCCAAATGAAATGTCAGATGGCGCCAGACAGCATTTAGTGTTGCCTAGGCCAGAAATGTATATAGTAACCCTCGTACTTCTTGTCAAAAAGTGGTTCAGTAATATGTAGTGTAAGCAACAGTGCCCGGAAGGTCAGGTATTCTGTCTAGAATGACACTATGTCTGGAGTCATTTCCTCACCACAATTCCCTAAGTCTAATAGTCGCAAATGCGGCATTGATATTGCATTGCTGTAATGTCTAGCGGCAGTAGTATTACATTTAGAGCTTCAGTTGGTGTGGTTCATAGCGCACCAGTGATACATATAGCAGCCATTCACTGAACTTTGTTTAGTATCGCGCAGAAGATGGATTTCTGCAAAGCTGTCGACAAAGCCATATAGCATTATCGGTCTGACCACTGCCGTATACAACATAAACTTTACGCGGATTCAAACCACAGCATTTTCCTATTGCCGTCGTACAGGTATATAGTGAAACCACAGCCTTCTTTGCTCTTTGCTGATTGAGACAACATATGCAGATCTCTCTGAGCCCAGGAGCAATTGTATCAGCCACAGCCTGTAGCTCCGCCGGCGAGACATTGTCTGGTCCTGGCGACTTAATTTTTGAATTGATAAACTCTTAAAAATATTGTGTGAAATATTGAGCAAAATCGGAGTAAAACTAATTAAGATAGAGCCGTCTAAGCAACCCCACCTCATACGTGACTAGGGACATTAGAAAACTTTAAAGCGTTTTTCCCACAGCCCATCAAATCCGGTGACAAAAATACTGCACCGATCTTTTTGAAATTTTGAACACTATTTCTGTACATAATTTACGAGGTGACACTGGAGAGTTTTTTTTTCCAAATTTATTAATAACAATTGTATCCAGGAGCATTCCCAGCAATTCCTCACTAGACGTGTTCTAGTGGCTAAAATTTTCCGTTACCTTGAGGCTTCGGTTGAGCTTTCTACGCCACTACAGAAATCTATTATTATACCCTACACCACACTGTGGTACAGGGTATTATGACTTTGTGCATTTGTTTGTAACGCCCAAAACGAGAAGAAATAGAACCATAGTTTATTATACCGATCGTCATAGAATCAATTTTTGAGTCGATTTAGCCATGTCCGTCTGCCTGTCTGTCCGTCTGTCTGTCCGTCCGTCTGTCCATGTATTCTTGTAATCAAAGTGCAGGTCGTATTTATGGTCCGATTGTGATGAAATTTAGCACAGTGCTTTTTTTTTGGTCCAAGGACGATCCCTATTGAAATTGTTCAAAATCGGTTCAGATTTAGATATAGCCCCCATATATATGTTACCCCCGATTTGACATATAAGCGCTGTAGAAACTGTATTTTATATCAGATCAGTACGAAATTTGGCAGAGAGAGTTCCCTTATTACATGAATGAACATTCGGGGAAAATCGGTTCAGATTTAGATATAGTCCCCATATATATGTTTCACCCGATTTGACATGTTAGCGCTATAGAAACCGTAATTTATATCCGATCTGTACGAAATTCGGCAGAGAGAGTTTTCTTGTTACGTGAATGAACACTACCAAATTCGGACAAAATCGGTTCAGATTTAGATATAGTCCCCATATATATGTTTCACCCGATTTTACATGTAAGCGCTGTAGAAACCGTATTTTATATCCGATCAGTATGAAATTCGGCAGAAAGAGGTTTCTTATTATATAAATGAACACTGTTAAATTTGGAGGAAATCGGTTCAGATTTCGATATAGCCCCAATATATAAGTTACCCGCGATTTGACATGTAAGCGCTGTAGAAACCGTATTTTATATCCCATCAGTATGAAATTCGGCAGAAAGAGGTTTCTTATTATATAAATGAACACTGTTAAATTTGGAGGAAATCGGTTCAGATTTCGATATAGCCCCAATATATAAGTTACCCCCGATTTGACATGTAAGCGCTGTAAAATGTTATTTTATATCCGATCAGTGCGAAATTCGGCAAAAAGAGGTTTCTTTCTACATGAAGGAATACTGCCAAATTCGGAGAAAATCGGTTCAGATTTAGATATAGCCCCCATATATATGTTACCCCCCGATTTGCTATGTAAGCACGGAGACTGTATTTTATATCCGATCAGTACGAAATTCGACTGAAAGAGGTCTTTTTACGTAAATGAGTATTCAGGGAAAATCGGTTCTGATTTATATATAACCTCCATATATGTATATGTTCCTCCTGATTTGGTTTCAAAGCGCTATAGAAGTTGTACCTTACTTCCGACCATTAACATTTTCCCAGAAAGATGTTTATCAATTTAGGTACGAATATTGCTTAATTTAGAGATTATCGGTTCAGAATTAGATAATATGTTCCTACCCATTCACCAATTATTACAAATTATTATCGCAATGACCTTTTGGCATTGTTAGGGAGGTGTAGGGTATTATATAGTCGGCCCCGCCCGACTTTCTGCCTTTCCTTACTGGTTCAGGATTTATTTTCAGTCTTTCTCAACTCTATTTTGTACTGCTTGAATTCTTCCTTATATGTCTCTCAGTCTTGTGGGGATCTGGTAAACCTTTGCTGTATTAATGAGCTTGTTACAGCACTTCCTCAGCATAACTATTTGAGACGGCCACCATGGCGGTCGTTGTTTGTCCCTTGACTTTAGTTTGAGACATGCGGCCTGTAGCGAGTAATTAAGAGTCGCAGTGACTCGTTCCACCGTTTCTTCTACATCCCCTACAGTATGCATCTTCACCTTAAGTCTTTTTGAAAGATACCTGTTTAATACCTGTCTAAATTTTCCCCAATTTACATTCCTAAGACGGATGTAGGAGTCTTCGCATTAATGCTGAAGTTAATATATCTATGGTCGGAAAAACTATAGTCGTCCAAATCTTTCCAATCATAAATTCTTCCACTTAAATTCTCGAAGACAAGGGTGACAGCGAGTACATCCTATCTGTTTCAAGTAATGAAGGTAGGTTCACTTATACTTACTTATAATATATTCGACTAGCTTAACCCGGTGCGCTTCGCAGCCCCATCATTTATTTATTTTCTTTTTAGGGTACTGTAGAATAGTTATACCTCTTTATTTCAAAAACAAATGACTATTCCATATGGTGAAAAATGATCTTGTTTATGTTCCTGGCATCAAGGTACAATATGTATCCCTTTTCCTTTCTGTGCCTCTAAACGCCAAAAACCATTTTGGACCATATTTTACCTTTTTCCCCTAGTTTATGTTCCAATAGCTATATTCACAACTTGATACAATATAAAATAATGTTTGTAAAGTTTTAATTAAAAAAAAGGTCAAATGAATGCCTAGTTTAAGTTGCAGGACTTACAATTACCACTGGGATCATATTTAATCATTTTCGCTCCATTCATTCAACCCAATGTGTCATAATTTACCATTGTTGCACCACTGTACAACATTTAATCTCTTTTGCCCCAACAGTGCCACTGTGTGCCTTTTCATAGTTTATATTTCAAAAGCCATATTCGCAACCTTAGGCCGTATTTCATCCTTTATGTCCCCTCTCTGTGACACGTTTAACTTTTTACCATACCGTGCCTTATTTAACTTTTTTCCCACGGTTTACATAAAAGCATCGCAATCTGGTTATGAATCACTGCACTATTTAACTTAATTCAATATTTAATTATTCCACTGTTCTTCTAAAGTATGAAATTGTATACATATCTGAGACTATATATAACACTTTTCCCCCACTTACCTTACCATTTTGCCACACTTTACCGTATTTAAAACTTATTTACCCCACCATACAATATTTAACCCTTCCTGCTTCACTGTACCACATTTAATCCTTTTTGCTATACTCAACCCTATTTAACGCCTTTTAGCCACTCTGCACCATAATATTTAATTTTAACTAAAATCATCACATTTGAAAAAAGGACTTCTTATCTCATATTTATGTTCCAGATGTTGCCCTCTCTCCCTAGAACCATGATTTTGCCCATATTTAGCACCTTTTTGTATTACAGTACCATATTTAACCATTTTTGTCCAACCGTAGCATTTTTAACCATTTTTTCCTATTTGCTCCACTGTATCATATTTAACACCTTTTTTCCCCTATATTTATCTTTTTTTGCCCCACTGTACCATACATAACCCTTTTTGCCCCACTGCGCCATATTTAACCCTTTTTGTCTCACTGTACCATATTTAACACTTTTTGTCTCACTGTACCATATTTAAAAATTGTCACCACTCTACTATTCTTAACTCCCTTTTGGCCCCTTTTCGACGCACTGTACCATAGTTAATCATTTTTTCACACTGTACCATATTTAATCCTTTTTGCCCCACTGTATCACAGTTAATAAATGTTTGCCCCACTCTACCGTATCTAACCCTTTTTGTCTCACTGTACCATATTTAAAATGTGTCCCCACTCTACCATACTTAACCCTTAGCTGTACCATATTTAATCACATTTTATCCACTGTACCATTTTTGACCACTATACATTATTTAATGTTTTTGACCCACTGTGCTCTTCGCATCTCAAGTTTAAATTCGAATTTTGCCACATTGATTCATTTTCGCCCCAATGCACCATAATTAACCCGTTTTGCCTCACTGTGCCTCTTAATGTTAGAATTTCCCAAAATCACTTCCGAACTCTAGTTTATGTTACAAAATCTACCCTACAACCATGGGACCATATTTAACATTTTTAAACCACTGTACCCTATTTTACACGTTTGGCCCCAATGTGTCCCTTTTTACCCCACTGTGCGCGTAAATGTTTGGATCATAATAAGGGCTACCCTCACAACAAATTTCACGATTCTAGCTCATTCCGTTTAGATTTAGCGGTGTTACCATATTTATCCCTTTTTGCCCCATTGTGCGGGCAATAGTACGAATTTCAAAAAAATCCCTTCTTATTGCACATCAACGTTTCTGAATTAACAATAAATTTTGGTATATGACGAATAAGAAATCATTTTTTTGCGACAAAGATATATGGGCATTTCCGCCGAATGGTCAACCAGGGCCGAAAAATAAAATGATGGTAATTATCGTATTTTATTGTGAATAATTATAAAAAATGAATACAAAATGTCAAATTTTTTAAAATATAATGGTTTCATAGCATATCTCAGTTGTTTTCATGAGAAAATTTGCCTAAAAACTGAAAAATTGTATTTTTTCCATTTTAAGCTACTTTTACAGACAATTTTATATTTAATTTTTTTTACATATAAAAACATATGTTATGCTTTCACTCTTTTTACAAAATTTCTCTATTACAATCAATTAAGAAGAGAAAAATGCAAGGAGGATAAAAAAAAGATCGAGTAACGATTAATTTAACGGTTAAAACTGATGGAAGACGTACGTTCGCGACCGGCACCTAAGCCAATTAGAAACCAGTAAGGAAAGGCAGAAAGTCGGGCGGGGCCGACTATATAATACCCTACACCTCCCTAACAATGCGATAAGGGTCATTGCCATAATAATTTGGAATAATTGGTAAATGGGTAGAAACGTATTATCTAATTCTGAAATGATAATCGCTAAATTAAGCAATATTCGTTCCTAAAGTGAGAAACATCTTTCTGGAAATTTTTAATGATCGGAAGTAAAATACAACTTCTATAGCGGTTTGATACCAAATCAGGAGGAACAATCAATATAAATCTGAACCGATCTTCCCTGAATACTCATTCATATAAAAATACCTCCTTCTGTCGAATTTCGTACTGATCGCATATAAAATACAGTCTCTACAGCGCCTACATGTCAAATCGGGGGTAAAGTATATATGGGGGCTATATCTAAATCTGAACCGATTCCTTCCAAATTTAACAGTATTCATTCATATAATAAGAAACCTCTTTCTGCCGAATTTCATATTGATTGGATATAAAATAACATTTTTACAGCGCTTACAAGTCAAATCGGGGGTAACGTATATATGGGGGCTATATCTAAATCTGAACTGATTTTCTCCGAATTTAGCAGTATTCCTTCATGTAATAAGAAACCTCTTTCTGCCAAATTTTGCACTGATCGGATATAAAATACAGTTTTTACAGCGCTTACATGTCAAATCGGGGGTAACATATATATGGGGGCTATATCTGAATCTGAACCGATTTTCTCCGAATTTAGCAGTATTCCTTCATGTAACAAGAAACCTCTCTTTGCCGAATTTTGCACTGATCGGATATAAAATAACATTTTTACAGCGCTTACATGTCAAATCGGGGGTAATGTATATATGGGGGCTATATCTAAATCTGAACCGATTTCTTCCAAATTTAACAGAGTTCATTCATGTAATAAGAAACCTTTTCCTGCCGAATTTCATACTGATCGGATATAAAATAAAGTTTTTACAGCGCTTACATGTCAAATCGGGGCTAACATATGTATGGGGGCTATATCTAAATCCGAACCGATTTAAACCAAATAGGGATCGTCCTTGGGCCAAAAAAAAGATATGTGTAAAGTTACGTCGAGATCGGACCATAATTGCGACCTGTACTTTGATTACAAGAATACATGCACAGACGGACAGACAGACAGACGGACAGACAGACAGACAGACGGACATAGCTAAATCGACTCAGAAAGTGATTCTAAGTCGATCGGTATAATAAACGATGGGTCTATTTCTTCTCCTTTTGGGTGTTACAAACAAATGCACAAAGTTATAATACCCTGTACCACAGTGTGGTGTAGGGTATAAAAAACCAATAGATATAATTTATTGTGTAAATACTCCATAGAAAGCTACATTAATCCTCTTTTAAAATAAATTAATAGCTTTAGAATATTCCGTTCCTTTTCGCAGATTTTTGCATGTTATTAGATTCAGCCAAAGTTGACTTCTATTTCGCGTACGTTCGTGACCGCATGATTATTGCTTTCATTATGAAAACTAAAACTCGATGAAACCCATCTTTTGCACCTAACATGGAGCTGCCAATATGCTATCAAATCACCCAAAAAAATGCAGGGACAATTTTTGTTTTCTATATTTTTTGTACATCTAAAGCGTACGAACGTACGTTCGTGACCCGCGGAAATGCCCATATGTTGTATTTGTCATTATAGAAGAAGTTGTTTAAAAAACCAGTAAGGAAAGGCTAAAGTCGGGCGGGGCCGACTATATACTACCCTACACCACTCTCGTAATATTGAATAACTCTGAAATATAAATTTTGTAGTTCATGTATAAATTGTTTATTCTAAATTTCAAAATGATTGGATGTAAAATACAGCTTTTATAGGACTAAAGGGCCAAATCGGACGACACATATATATGGGAGGTATAGCTAAATCTTAACCGATTTTCTTCAAATTTGGCAATGTTGGTTCATGGATCAAGAAACTCTACCATTCTAAACTTCAAAACGATTGGGTGTAAAATACAGCTTCTATAGGACAAAAGGGTCAAATCGGACGAAAGATATATATGGGAGCTATATCTAAATCTGAACCGATTTCAACCAAATTCAATAGCGATCTTAACAGCTGCGAAATACTCTAAACTGCAAAACTTCAGAACGATCGGAGTGAAATTGCGACCAGTAGTCGACGAACAACTTTACATGGACAGACGGACGGACGGACGGACATGCTTAAATCGACTCAGCTAGTGATTCTGAGTCGATCGGTATACTTTAAGGTGGGTCTATCTGTGTTATTTTCAGGTGTTACAAACATCTGACGTGAAACAAACTTATAATACCCTGTACCACAGTGTGGTGTAGGGTATAATTATAACATATTTATATTAATGTTGACTTAGTTCGGAAAAATACGGGTTTGGTTAGTAGTTCTTGTTACGTTCAATTTACTGCTTCCATAAATATATCAGCTGAGACATACATTATTGCTATTGAATTCTGAAGATGATAGAGTGGTATCTATCGGAACTGCAGTCAATTCTACCAAGCAATTAAAACTCTCTACCAATTTTTGTATTTGTTTCTATTACATTTTTGCAATAGACAGAAAGTAACTGAAACATATGGTATTAAACAAAATAAATTCTGCCTGAATAACAAAAGCACAGACCAACAATAAATAACAATAACACATTTATATTAATTTTAAAGGAATCTTCCTAAAGAATGTTCTCGAAGAAAGAACGGATCGAAAAAGTTCACTGGTATTGTTGCCAAGCTTCTCCAATTTACACACATGTCAAAAGTAAGAGACATTTTCTCCAGTCGCAAAGCTAGAATATTAAAATCTTTACCTCTTTTATGTGTGGTAAGGGGTTGTATGTTATACTGTAAAGGACATTTGGAGCCCGGCTTTTAGTATAGAAAATATAGGGGAAAAACCCCAAAAATACATTTTTGGAAATTTTCGAAATTATGGAATTTTCAACAAGATTCAACGCCAAAATTTGAATTAATATACTTATACTTTAAAATTATATAGTTCAACACAGACAATTGGGAAATGCCATAAAAAATACACATTTATTTCCTTTGACCTGGACAGTTTGCAAAAACCATCGACAATCCTTGTAACATAATGCAAAAAAGCGTTAAAGGAATAATATCTTTAAGGATGTTTGGATGTGTAAGTACGAGTGTGTGTGTCTGGAAGAAGATTGTGTGGAGCGAATGAGCACTCCAAATAGAAAAAGGATAAGTATGTGTGAACGTCTTTGTTCGGGAAGCCATTTTAATGTGTGCTTTAAGAAATCCCACTATTTATTATGTCAATGCATTTATTCGAAAGTAATATTTATGCTCCATATCACTTTGAATGTTTTATAAGGGAATATGTGCTTCTAAGCGACTAAGACTACACATAGTATATGTATACGAGTATACTAGCAAATAGGACGCATTGGTTGACCCATTAATTTGAAATGTTCCATATACCAACCGAACATAGTAAAGTGAATACTTTTTTATTTTTGCATTTGTTTGAAATGTGCAAAAGAAAGCAACTGTAAATGGAAGGCAAAGCAATTCGAATTCGGTTCATTTTTGAAATATGCACTTTGTTGAGAAGAATATATAGACAGACAGACAAATAGACGGACATAGCTTATTAGATTCTTTGTCGATAGGTACAATAAACAACAAATCTATTTCCTCTATTTTTAGGCTTCAAAGTCAAAATCAAAATATATCAAATCGAATCTCCCCCTATTTCTGTTAAATCTGGCGTGAGGCAAGGATGTGTCTTATCCCCATTGCTATTCCTCATAGTCATTGATGAGATTCTAATTGGGGCAATTGACAACAACCCTCATCGTGGAATATTGTGGCACCAGCTACGCATGGAACATATGAATGACCTGATGGCGTAGTTTTAATATCTAAACATCACTCTGGTGTTCAAAGTAAAATAAACGACATCGATACAAAATCGAGTAAGATAATTGCCGGCAAAACCAAATCGCTCAATATTAATGTAGTACACCCAGAACAACTTACTCTGTATGGCCAGAATATCGAATCAGTCACAGATTTCACTTACCTAGGAAGCCAAATTATACCAGACGGAGGTACACGCGGTGATATACCTCACAGAATTAAGAAGGCCAAAACCGCTTTTGCTGGTCTATACATATAAGATTTGGAGATCTAATCAAATCAGCGCCAAAACAAAAATACGTCTCTTCAAAAGCAACGTTCTCTCGGCCTTGTTATATGGATGCGAAACTTGGTTCACGTCTATTGAAATCAACAACAAGCTTCAAACATTGTCAACAGTTCCTTGCGTTATATTTTGCACATATGGTGGCCACACAACTGGGTATCCAATGTGGAGTTATACCGCAAAAGTAATATGAAACCTATTGCCATTGAAATCCGTGAAAGAAAATGGAGATGGATAGGTCATGTGCTGCGTAAACCAGCCAATGATATATGCAGAGAGGCCTTTGATTGGAATCCTCCCTTGAAGAAGAGATAAACTGACATACAGGAAATTTATCATGGAATAGAATAAAACCTTTATGTTCAAATAGAAATGATTGGAATAATTTTGTATTGGCACTATGCGCCCACGATTTGGCGTAAAATCAATAAATAATAATATATAATAACTACTACATTTGTTGCCTCTGGACATTCTATGGTAACTGCCACACACTCATGGAAAGTCCCCATTCCGGGTGGTATGAGACTGGTGGAATTCATATAGGGGGTTACAAACTAAATGGTAGGTTTGACCTGTAGCTCATAGACTGATCACTGCAGTGGTGAAATCTGGGCTATCATGGATGTAGCAGAATGCTAGACGGATGATATTAGCTACAAATTTTGGTATAAATATATTCTTCTATGGCCAGTCTTCCAGAACAGCCCTCAACTGCCACAGATCTCTTAACAGGATGGTTGGTCAAATGCCAAACAATACTAAATAAACAAAAATAACATGACAGCATGACACGACTCACACGTGATCTGTCCAAAAAAGGCTATTGAAAAAAGTATCTCTACTTGGATCACCCTATATATACCCCGGTATACACCGAATATACGCCTTTGAGAACTTAACTACTAAGATACCTGCCAGGCAGCATTGAGTTGGTAGAATTCCAGGAAATAGAAACTACTTGTATCTCCACAGAATAAAGATGGTTCGATGTTTGATGACAACGTTTGCTGCGGATTACACTTTAAAGAGCATGGTATTGATTTAGTGAGGGATATCTTTGAGAATTGCAAATCCGATGAACTCCGAATAGGGCGACATTACATATTCTCGAAGAATTTGCATGTATTGGTGAGCCACTGTTTATATGCAAAGTTTTAGGTTTTAGGTTAATGTAGCAAACGTTTTGTTGTCTGAAATGCCCTTCATCGAAACCAACCTGTGAATATCGATACGGAAAAGATCTGTTACACTGCCTAGAAAGGCAGACCCTAGTATGTTCTGTTGTCGTTTACTCACAGCGGCACAGTCGCAAAGCAAGTGCTCAATGCTCTCCACTTCTTCCTCATCTCCACAGCTTCTGCAGAAGTAATTTGAGTCATTACCCAATCTTCTGTGTTCGCCGAACAGGCAGTGTGCTGTCAGAACTGCTACTAACGTAGACAATCTTTTCCTCTCCAGTGCGAGGAGAAATTTTGACCTTCTCACGTCATATATTGGCCAGATTTGTTAGCTACCCTACAGGTGCTGATTTCTGCCCATCTTTCGTTGGACTGCTTGATTGCCGCTTGCCCAAGAAAAAAGCTTGCAAGTGGATACTTAGTGGCGCACCAATATAGGCAAATTCTTCGAGAATTTGTTATGTCTTCCCTTTCCTAGCAAATTCATCATAGTTTCCCGGGATATCCCTATGCCCAGGCACCATATGAGGTGTATATTAAACACCTTAAACTCAGCCATCTTGTTAAGTGATCTTCGGCAGTCGAAGGCTGTTTGTGAATTTAGGGCTGTCCGAGTACATGACAACGCCATATTTGCTTTTTTCAGCTTGATGGACACTGCAGGTATCTGGAAGTCTGTGCGCTATATCCAAACTAAGTTCTTCACAGTGTACTCCGAAGCCAACCGCAAAGAAGTGGAGATGGTTTCTATTACCTGGTATTCTGCCAACTCATTCATCTCTGGCTGGTATCATAGTGCTGTAGTTCCTCTCGAAGGTGCACACAGTTGGTATATAGTCCACTCGGTCGGTTACCATAGCACTACTCCTTCGTATGCTCATGTGACCCTAGTTCTTGTGCCTCCACATTGATAAGCAGTTTAATTTTAGTGGGGCTCTGGTTGCAACTTCTCTCGCCACATTATTAATCGGCAGTATATTGAGCAAGGCTTGTAGGGACTCAGTCGCTGTAGTCCTCAAGGTTCCGCTTATGCACAGGCTTGCAGTTCTCTGAACCTTTGATAGTAGGTTGCTGATGGTTAGTTTTTCAGTTGCAGTCCACTATACCACAATGACGTATAACAGTATTGGACGAACTACTGCTATATATCCAATGGACGATTTTAAGCGAGAGGCCCCACCGCGGCCCTACAGCCTTCCTGCTCCTGCATATACGAAGGAGTAGTGCTATGGTAACCGACCGAGTAGACTATATACCAACTGTGTGCACCTTCGAGAGGAACTACAGCACTATGATACCAGCCAGAGTTGAATGATTTGGCAGAATACCAGGTAATAGAAACCATCTCCTCTTCCTGCTCATGTGAGGCGACGTTGGCCTTCCTTACGTTTAGTCTGAATAACAGTTTCCTGTGCATGCTTTGGGCTATCCACCCGTAGGATAGTTAGATAAACCTGACTACGGACCGGCCTGAGAAGGTCAAAATATCTCCTTCCACTAGAGAGGAATGTACTGTCTACCACTGACAGGGCACTGCCTGATTAGCATATTCGCCATGATGTTGGGACTTGAGTCAAATGTCTTCGATAGAAGCTGGGGAGAATATTGAGAACATGTTTTGTCCCTGTTCTGCATTAAGTAACCGACGGGGTCGGGTCGGATACTGGAATTGGCTTTCTAGGAAAGCTTGAAACATTTTGGGTATGAAATAAGGGTATGATTAAGGGTATATTGTCAAATGCATGGAAAACAGTTACTGTTTTTATTGTGAAAAGGTGACAATCCCCTCATCGTTTGCTTGATCCTATGGAAAAACTCCTGGAGAAACTTATTCTGGACAGACTGGAAGCTGAGCTGAACGAAAAGGAGGATTTTCGTCCATGCAGTTGGGTTTGTTAAAAAGAAGCCAATCTTAGTTGCCATCTTTGAAGTAGTAAGGATTATGGAGGAATGCAGATTGCACAAAGAATTCTGAGTGATTGTGACCCTGGATGTTAAAAATGCATTTAATACGCCTAGTAGATTCGAGCTAACTCATACTAAATAGAGTACTAGAATACAAAACTGGTGAAGGTATGCAACATCATGAAGTATCTGCTGGGGTCCCTCAAGGGTCAATATTGGGATATTTCTTGGAGAATCTCACGAATGTTGGTCTCCTAAACTTGCAGCTTCCCGACAACTGCAAACTGATGGGTTATTCAGACGAAACTCCTCTAGTCGTGGCGCAATCAACGGCAGCTGTAGCTGAAATTACAATGTACGACTGCCTCAGTAGAATAAGTTGATGGTAGAGATCCAAACCCCTTAGGCTGGCTGATGAAAATCGGAGGCTATAAAAGATACTCGTAGACGTTTAGTCACATTACCTAAATTGAAAGTAAATGGACATGAGGTAATGTTTAGTAGAAGTCTGCGATATATAGGACTAGAATTGAGTGCCGTTTAGTGGGCACGCGAAACTCGTCACGGATAAGTCACTGAAAACAGCAACAAAACTAGCGCAGATTATGTCAAACATACGAGGACCTTGTCAAACAACTCAAAAATTGATATATGGCGTTGCACATGCCCAGTTGTTGTACGGCGCTCCGGTTTTCAAAAATAGCATTCGAACAAATAGGACTCTATAATATAATCTAGAATAGAAAGACAGAATGTCAACACTAATGGCGTTTTCTTTTCTAAAAAAAGATGTTGCCCTGTCAGAGAGCAGCATTTTAATAATGTCGCCTACACCCTCTTGTACTGCTGCATTTTTTGTGGTCAGAATCGATAACAAAAATGCAAAAAACTAGCCTTTTAACTCACTAAAAGTAAACTAAAAACAAAGAATACTCCACGGCGCCGCCTAAATAAAGCATCTGACCAAACTTCATTATAAAAAAGCACGCACGGACACATGCGGTTATTTAGGCTATTCGCTTGACGCCGAAAAAACATCTGTTTTGTAGGGCAGCGTCCACCCCTTCGATTAAATACAGGGCTGAAATGTTGTATTTTTGCCCCGTACAAGTGCGACATTTTTCACAAAAGAAAACGAAACCCTTTCACAGTGCAGCATTTATTTTACAATCGAAGACAAAAAGGCATTTTTGGGGCGAAAGGCATAAAAAATGTAGCATTTTTTGGCACAAAAGAAAACACCATAAGGGTCACATCGGCGTACCGCACTGTATCAACATCTGCGGTATGAATACTCAGCGGTATTCCACCAGTTCACCTTGTACTATAGAAAATTAAGGAGTTCTACAGCGAAAAGAAAATTCTGGAAGAATTACACAAACATAAGCGCAAAAAGTGATACAAACATCGCTAAAAGGCAAGCAAGACTTCGTCTACATCAAAGAGACAATGACAACAAGTGAAGATGGACACATAACTTGATCCCTAATGTGAAGAAGTGCTTAGAGCGAAAACACGGCTAACGAAATTTCTTCCCACAAATAATGATTGGACACGGTAATTTTGGAGCGTATCTTTTAAGGTTTAAAATTGTGCAGAACCCCAGGTGTAGTAAATGATACAGCATGGAGAACTCTGTTGAAAACACCATCTTTTTATGTAGTTATTGGTCAGATCTGCGTAATAACAATTATAAACAAGTTACCATAACACCGGTTGGTGGTTCTTGCGTAAGACCACTAACACTACGTCCCAAAAACATAACCTAACCTAAAATTTAATATGAACAATAAGTTTTAGAACAAAAAGGCTAAAATACAATGTTATTGTTTACGTTTTGTTATAAATTTAGAATAAAATACATCTGTTGCCAATGAAAACTACGAGTATTAAAAGCCTGCAAGGCAATTTGTCCACATTAATCCTTAAGTTTCCAGAAGTGAAACTTGTCTTTAAGCGCATTTCTTAGTGACTTGTTTAAATTTCTCTGTTACTGATATCTAATCTATAGAGACATTTGCAGTTAAAGTCCTGTAACATAAATCCATTGACGTTCACTCCCATGGCTGATCTTGGGGTTGTCACCCTTGTCGTCGGGGCGACACTTGCTGCATGGCTCTGCATTACCTGGGTTTGTATGCTCGGTCCTCTGCTGCTAAGCAACTTTATTAATCTTATCTGCTTACCTCAGACGCATTATCTTGAAATATACAACGCATTATTATCGTCATCTCATTCCCGACTTGGTGGCAAAGCAAGCAACCCCAATAAAAAGCACTCGGCACAAAACCCCGTACCCTTACCCACCTCATATGCATTTTTATGGAAATGTGCAAAAAGTAGAAATGCTGGTACAACGGGGCTCAGAAATTGCTCTCCGCTCAGTCAGTGCACGGCAGTGCCTGTCAAATGGAGGGAAATAAAACTTAACGTTTTGACAGCATTTGGCCCTTCTTTAAAGAGATACGCGACGAGCTTATAATAATTTTATGTCTTTTCTTATGACACCATTCAGCGGCAGCAGAAATGCATACACAACGCCAGGTTGCACGTACTCACACACATACCTACGCATCTAGGACTCATGCAGTAATTGCAGGATACGGATAAACGTGCATATGTACGCCTTTATATGCTGCGTCCTTTGCTCCTTGTCACTGGCTTTCCTGTCTGCGAACAGCAACAACAACTGACAATACTTTCATAAACGACATCACATCGTACATAATGGCATTTGCTACTGTGCAATTTTCATGCAGACAGCGGCTTTTAGGACAACGATGACGGCGATAAGCAGCAGCAGAACCAGCGGCAACCAACTACCTCGACCCCAGTCCCGAATCCTGTTGCGGCCATGCAGCCATAATGACGACGAAGATAGGACGCAGTACTATAAGTATAAGGACTATGCACATATAAATGTACGATTATGACAACTTCTGTGACTCACGTCAGATGTTAAAGGGTTACCCATGTAACTCTCCTGTTTTACAACCACTATCAGAAATTGCACACTTTGAACATCTACCAAATAGACTAGAATCGTCAGAACATTCAGTCATTGCTAGCATTTCTGGTATCAATCGACCAGTTTTTGACACTTCCCAGAGGCATTGTTCTATTTTAATAGGTTATCGAATGGATTTTTCAATTGTGTTAGAGACGGTACCTTTTTCTTTCCTCCAGGTATTTCGAAATCTGCCACCATTTGTTTAGATCATCTCTGGTCGTCTTTCTTCTTGACCAGTTCCGGTCTTTACGAGAAATCTGGTCTTTTGCTGAGAAGTCAGATTCAACAAACCCCGAGTCATATTTAGAGAATTGGAGAAAGACGTGCACTTCTTTCTCCCCTATTATATGTTTTGTGAAGACAATTCTCGTTCTACCGCTACAACAAATTCGGACTGAATATTCGACATCAGCGAAAAAGGTTAGGTATTGTGATAGTCTGTGAATTTCTTACTTAGGCTTATATCCCCTTATGACTGATCCTGGGACTGAGCTAATCTATCTAGTTCCTCCCCTTATATTAGATTAAGAGTGGCAGCCTCTGTAATAGACTTACTTAGACAATACAGTCCATTGCGTTACAACAGGGGCGTAAGAGAAAACATAAGTTATCCCTTATTCCCACCGTTGAAGCAATTTAATTTTCACTCAGACCAGGATTGGAATCTTTTATTATTTCTAATATGTCAGCCGGGTTGGAGGGCTCTTTTGTTACCCAGGTTTTGGCTATAGGGTGACTAGGGATGTTTTTTTTCGACAGCATCCAACACCCGGCCACACCTCACCCGCTCGACTCAGAGCAGCCTTATGCAGGTCTACTGATCTGGCATCACCGAAATATAAGAGCTTTACTCTCCCCTGATGCTATCCTGAATCCGTTGCAGATTGGTAGTTTGCACCGGCCACACCTCACCCGCTCGACTCAGAACAGCCTTATACATGTCTACTGATCTGGCATCACCGAAATTTAAGATCTTTACTCTCCCCTGATGCCATCCTGCATCCGTTGCAGATTGGTGGTTTGCCCGGCATTTCTCTACGGATATCGAGGTAATGAGCCACAATGGCTGATTGCACATGGCTCCATTTGTCCTTGATCCATCCTCACTACTTCTGTCTATAACAGCCATCACTAGACTCTCCTTCGCCATTTCATTGAAGGGCTTGGTGAGTGTCCTGTTAATGGTGACATTAGGGCCTCTTGCCTTTTTCTAAGGCGGGGGTTCATCAGGTGATCTGATTCTTTTGACTTTGCAAGAACTTCAATCTCTCAGCATGCCGTCCAATAAGGCAGTAAGCCGTCATAACACACAAGATAAGTGAGCCGTCCGGTCTCGAAAAACACATCAGTGCATTGGCTCGTTTAGAGTTTAGGTTGAGCCACATCAGGCTAGATTGTATGCAGTTCCAAACTAGTGACCACCTACCATTTATTGTCGCTAGAGGCATGTCCACATAACCCAGTTCCCTTGGAGCGTGTGAGGTAGTTCCTAATCTTGCCAGGTCATCTGCTTTGCAGTTCCGTGGTATGTCCCTGTAGCCCGGCACCCATATCAGGTGAATATTGAACTGTTCAGCCATCTCGTTAAGAGATCTGCTACAGTCGAGGACAGTTTTTGAATTCATTATTTCCAGACTATCAGAGAACATTTTCATGCCGGCTTTGCTCAGAATATAAATTTTCAGCCATGCCACTATCTCCCTAATAGCTCAGATTTCTACCTGGTAAACTGCAGTGATCAGACAGACTTTTTGCAATAGATAGCTCAAGTTCCTCCAAAAAGACACCAAGGCCCACTTGGTTGTTAAGTTTGGAACCGTCGCAAAGTGGACAAGCAATCGCGACCGAACTTGGCATGTTTGTAGAAGAGGTATTAGAAAAGTTAAGTTTTGAATATGGTCCCTCTGTGGTATACAGGCGCGGGGTTACAGGGCCTCAAATTTGGCCATTTCTGGTGAATTATACAACAAACATTTTTGGTAAACTATAACTTCTGCCTCAGCGGGAATTTCAAATTGCAATAATTTTGCATCAAATAGAAAATGTTATTGTCTATCCACATAAGATTATAAGAAGGGAATCGGTATAAAACCGGCTCTAATATATTTTTGAATTCCTCCCACTGTACGTTGGTGTAAAAGTTAACGAATCTTCTATGTTCTGGGATACGACCATTCCATACTGATCCATCAGATATAATTGTTATATACCTCTTGTCAAAAAGTTGTTTAATAATAGTGTTTTCAAGAATGTCCGTGACCAATTCCTGGCCACATTGACAGTTTCCTGAGTCTATATTCGGAGAATTGCATGTGTACATATAATGTCTAGGGGCATTAAAGGTTGTAGTATTAACATTAAGTGCCGCAGTTGGTGTTGTTCTCAGCGCATCAGTGATACATAGAGCGACCATTAACCGAACTTTGTTTACTATCGGGCAGAAGGTGGATTTCTGTAGAGCTGTCCATCAGACGACAGGGATTATCGGTCTGATCACTGCCGTATACAACCAATACGCTATACGCGAGTTCAGACCCCAGGGTTTTCCTATTGCCCTTTTACTGATATATAGCGAATAGCCGAGAAGACAGAACACCTTTAAATCAGTGTTATAGGTCAGGTTAGGTTACCAGTTCCCTACTGGTGCCACAGGTCCAGTTGACCATCATCGGCCCCAATCTTCTTGATACACAAATTTTTCAATAATGCCAATATCGGTACCATATCAGTCAGACTTCCTAGGAATATACTGCTTTGGTTTTCTTAATTAGGAAAAGGAACAATGCAGTAGCCATTTGACTCAATTCCTAACCTCATGGCATGTTCGCCAATCAGACAATGTCTCGACAGAACTGGCATTAACGTAGACTGTTTTTTCTCTCTCTAGTTCTAGGAGGTATTTTGACCTTCACAGGTCATATCGTGAGCAGATTTGTCTAGCTTCCCTACAGGTGTCAAAGTAAAAAAAACGTTAAAGTTAAATATCTCAAATCTACTAAAATGCCCTCTTAGGAGGGCAGTATACATTGGCCACGATCTTTCAGCCACAATGTTTTAGATCTAACAGGACTTCATTCACCGCTAGGATGAAATGAAGTGTATGCCTACTTGTGGAATTCCCCTGTTTACAAACTTCGTGGGAGTACTCACCCCGGGACTTGGTGTTGTGTGTCTTCTGTTGAGAAAACGCTGAATTTTTCTAATTTGTAGTTAACTCTTTGAAAGACGGCGACATGTATATGGGTTAAAAAGGTCATATTATTTGGCTGATGGCGACATCAGCTATCTGTTAGCTCTGCATAAAGGAGCAGGAGCCCAGATAATCCAACTTGTTTTCCTAAGTTTCCATAAATGGATCATCAATGGTCCTATTCCTTGTTCGCCTCTTCAGGTATGTGAAATATAAATCAAAAATATTTTACATAATTATTTTGTAGCACAATTTACATAACCCTACAAGTGAGAAAATGAACACATGAACATGCTATAACTTCAGAAGGGGCGTGAGGTAATGTATTGTCGGGACATGTAATATAGATTCGCATGTTCTTATGCACATCATTTGCACAAACCTACATTTGTGCCTGGCTGCATGTCTGCCTGCATACCTGAATTCATATCATATTAAACCCTCAGCTATGCACTACACTGCACTTCACTCACTGCATTCCTCTCTCTCTACTCACTCTCCTTTTAACAAGGAGTCACGCATAATGATATCAAAACTATACATATATCATCATTCGCATTCTCATGCCCATTCGTACATGATGTTGTTATGAATACTTGCTCTAGTCTATGCAGATATCTCGGTGTGAGTGTGTGTATGTGTGAAAGGATATGGCCGTCTATCTATCTACCGGTCTGCATATATGTATTTCCACTATTCACTCACGCGCGCACTGTTATCCTGGATCCTTGTGTTTAAGTGTCCTATGCACTGGCATGTCAATGATGTTGATGATGATTATGTTGATGACGATGGCGACGACGACGATGATTGTTCGCTGCTGATGTTGATGCATGAGTTTTATTATTTGATTATTAAAGTTGTTGTTTTTTTGCATTGCAAATTAGCGTAGATCAACTCGACATGATACGCATGTATTTAGTCACTCCTACCCGTATTTATATGCAAATGCACTTAACAACATATGCGCCATCTAACGTCGAATATCCTTGCTAAGCATGAGGGTTTAAAAATGTTCTGCTTTTTATTTTATTTTTTATTTTATCATTCTACATTCGTTGCTATAGTTACAATTTATATTTGCACTATGATAATTATGTGTACATATATAGTTTTTTAGTTTGTTTTTCATATAATTACAGAGACCATAAGTAAACAAGTAGAATGGGCGTTAGCTCTATCCGGCTTTGTGTCATTATTCAATGTATAAGTTTTTATTTAAAGTAAATTTCAATAATATGTACACTCAGAAAATAGTTTCGTTTTCGAATATTTTCAATATAAACAACACCGCAAGAGCACTCCACTAGTTAAGTAGGTAGTTTCGATTCCCACAGGATGTTCTGGTCTGTTGCTGCAAAAATCTACCTAAATGGTCTTTGTAACGCGTCTTTACGCTGAACCGTAAAAATGAAATATATGTACCGGATGACCACTTCTTCACAGGTCATCATTAAATAGGGTTCAAACTCGCTGATAAGTGGAGAGCATTGATCACTTGCTATGCGACTGTTCCGCTTTGAGTAAACGACGCCTGGGCACACTGGGGTCGCCATTTCTAGACAGTCTTACAAATCTCTCCTGTACCGATATTCGTAATATTGATAAATTTGTATACCAAACAGGTTGGTTTCGATGAGGGACATTTCAGTCCGTGGTAACACTAGGGACCTAAACTGTTCTATTCGAGCTGATAAAAACGGCAGCCACCCTAACTTAAACCTTAACCTGCCTGTGCTGGGAAAGATACCGCATTACAAGTTCTCGAAGAATTTGCATGTGTGCACCACTGTCCACATGCAAGCTTTGATTAGATCATAGGCAGATAGGCTGACCAAAGAAAGATGGACATAACGTAGGGTAGCGCACTAGAGAGGCGTTAGTGCCAGTTATGACGGGACAGGTTGCCTGCTCAGGGCACACGTCAGGAGGTTGAGAATTGAGTTCAATGACTTATGTAGAAGCTGTGAAGAAAAGGAAGAAGTGGAGAACTAAATGTTCTCCGCTTCTTCTGGAAATACTGTTGTTGCCTTACTGAAAATAAGGTGTCAATTTATCTGAGACTACCACTGCCTATGGTTAATGATTAGTGTCCTATGGTTAATGATTAGTATCAGGAAGTTAGGCGGTTCAATGAAAAATGGTCAGAAATGACCTATATATCTGAAAACTGTCTACTTTGGTGTCAGTTTTGATGGGATACTGTCTGATTGACTTCTATAGAAGCTGTGGAGAAAAGCAAGAAGTGGAAAACATTTGGCATTATCTAGAATTACTGTTGTTGCTTTACTGAAAATAAGGTGTTAATTTATCTGAGACTACCACTCCCTATTGTTAATGATTACTATCACTTAATTAATGTTAAATGCTGAATGTGGTATATTAGCACACGACTGTTCAGTTATCTACTTCTTATTAGGCGACAAAATAGGGTTATCTGCTCCTTAGCAAACGACGAATTGGGCCACCTGCTCCTTAGTAGACCGCCAGTTGGGTTATCAGTTCCTAAGCAAACGATGGGTTGTGTTATCTGCTCCTTAGTAAATATTTTGTTGATTTATCTACTAATTGGTGGCCATCCAGTTGTGTTATCTACTCCTTAGTAAGCGGCCAGTTGGGTTATCTACTCCATAATAAGCGGCCAGTTGTGACCATAGGACCAGTTGCGATCAGTTTTCGAAGTTCAACGTTGAAATAATAAACATTTTATTTGTTTCAAATTTCACTTATGCTATCTGATATTGAAGGATCTGACTTGGATATGTCACAAGTTTGCAATTCACGGGTTGTTTTTATATAAAAGAGACAATCTGCGGATCGATCACTGTAATTAACATGTTTGTCATTCTACGGGTCCAATTTCCCGTAGGGCGGCTTTTCTGTCTGACAAATATGGGAGGTACCGATATCTGTATTAATTGATAACCTTGTGTACCAATGAGAGGCAGCTGCTGGACCCGTGGTAGCTCAAGATACCGCAATTGGTCTATGTGAGCTTGTGACTCCTGCTGCCACTGTAACCTTACGTAACATTTATTTCAAAAACACTAGATTTATACCAATTGTGACAGATTTAATTTCTTTGGTGGATTTTAGAACATCGTCTTGTTTAAAACACGGGAAAATAAATAAAGTTCCGCATAATGTGGATTTGAAGAAATATCAGTATTTGTAAAGTTGATAGTAACCCCCAATTTCACAACCTCCGTTTAGAGCTAACTCAAAGTTAAGAAATAAAAATTTCGTTCCACCCTTCACCGATGTGATTGGATACGTCGAGAAGCTCTTCATTACCGGATCGGAAGAATCCTGTGGGGATGAATCCGTTGAGGATTTGCTTCTAGCGAACACAGGCGACGAGGCAGAAATAATGGTGGTGGTGAAACCTGCCAATTGTCCGGTTCCTACAGATAAACCTCCACCACTATAAGGCTGCATCGGCTGCCTTAAAAGACCTCCTGGTACAAGGAAGGGCTGACCTTGATCCTAATACCATGGTTGAATGAATATATGGTTTGTGGACTTAGGACGCCAGGGTTTAAGCTGATTCAAGGTACAGGTACACTTGCCGAGAACGGCTTTAATATATACCTTTTTCCGTCTTTTAGTAGTGAAGACATAGTATCAGCCAGAATTACTGATTGGAAAGTTTTGGACACTCATAGCTTTTCCGACCGTAAATATATTTTCATCTGCATGACTCCGAAGGCTCCTGATACCGTCTTCCCACCAAATATTAGCACATATTCAACAGGTCTCTTATAAAAGCTCCAGGAATGAAGGCATATAGAAGAAACGGTGGAACGAGTCACTGCAAACTCTTAATGACTCGCTACATGCCGAATGTCCCAAACTAAAGCCAAGGGGCAAACAACGACCGCCATTGGTGGTCATCTCAAATAGGTATGCTGAGGAAGTGCTGTGGGAAGCTATTTAATAAGGCAAAGGCCAGCAGAGTCCCACAGGACTGGGACATATAAGAAGGAATTCAAGCAGTACAAAATAAAGTTGAGGAGCACTCAAAATACATCCTGGATAGATTTCTGTAGTGGCGTAGAAAGCTCATCCGAAGCTTCACGGTTATGGAAAATTTGTGCCTCAACGCTTTGTACTATTGGGTATATCAAGAAAGAAGACAGTTCGTGGACCATGTCTAGTGAGGAATCGCTGGGAGTGCTCCTGGAAACACATTATAGCTATATTCGGGTCAACTGCCATCCACTGGTTTGTCAGAAGGGGAGCCCCCCAAGGGATCTGTATCCTCTGCTATGGAATCTCTCCATGAACAATATTCTGCTTTCTGTGCAGATGATGGGTGAAAGGGTTGTTGTCAATGCAGATGACGTGGTAACAGCTGTTAGAGGGAAGTTTGGGAGTAATCTAATAGACATCCTATAGCAGACCTACAAAGATTCAACCGCAAGATGGGTTTCCGATAAAAGTCTTGGTGTTAACCCGACTAAGAGGGAAGTATTTATTTTCATCAGGAGAAATACAGTACCACCCGTTATACCCAGGGTATTGAAACCCTGTTCTCTGAATGCGCAAAATACTAAGATATTTTACTAGACAGGAAGTTATTCAATATTCTTGAAACAGAAGCGCTATACATATATCTGTAAAACGGCAATAGGAAAACGTTGGGGTCTGTACCCACCTATTGGTTGTATACGGCAGTATACAGCTCTGTAGAAATTCATCTTCTACACAGCTAAATAAACAAGGTACATTGAATGGCTGCTATATGTGTTACTGGTGCACTGAGAACCACACCATCTGAGGCTCAAATTGTTATACTATAAGAACATTTAATGTGAAATACTGGTTTTATTAAAAAAGATATATATATATATCTTTTATCGGTTAACGCCCGACATTAATGTTTAAATTTAAAACATTTCGTTACTATACAGTTTTAAATATTTAGTTTTTTTTACTAAATTCAACTAAATAATAATGTTATTTTTTCTGAGTGTGTTAGCTTTTAATGCTCACCCCCTCCGCCTTTCTTCATATATGAGCTCCCTTTTTGTATGAGTATGAGATGACAGGACTCGCTCACACTTCATAGATGTGTAGGTGAATGCCTGTGTATGTGGTTAGTATATACACTTACCCTCTTTACCTACAAATATGTAAATACATAGTTTAATTTATATTGCTTGCCTCGACTAAATGTCTTGCATTATTTATGAATGGAAAGCAATTAATATAATAATCTGATTATTTCTCTTGTTGCAGTTATGAATATGAACGAGTTCATATAATTATTATAATTTTATTTTGAAAACACGTATTTCACATATCCGTCCACACTTCGACAAGTGTGCGTGTGTAGGTTTGTGTATGTTTGAGCGTTTTGGGTGAAAATTTCATTAAGTTCACCCCCCGATTAAGTTAGCTTAAAATGGAAATTTTTCATTTCATATTCATGTGTGAATTAGCCGAAGTGTTAGCATTTCAAAGTGTTTGCTTGGATGGATGGGGTTTGGCTGTGTTCGAGTTCTGAGGAAATCATTGTGAAAATGAAAAGTGTTTCATTTGGATGAGTGCCTTTTGGGAATTCGTACTTGTGGTGAAAGGTGCATGATGATCGAAATACCTTTAACCAATAAAGTGCCGTGGAAAAATGTATGTCAAACAAGAATTGAGGACTAAACAAAATTGTGTATTCATTTTTATTCCAAAGAAGTATTTATTTTGAGCTGCAGGTCGTTTAGAAACCAAATGGGCTATGGCTTAATGAAATCGCCAAACAAAAATACGCCATAATAAGTAAAAACGGTGGAAAATTCGGCGGGGTTGGGACCTATGTACCCTCCACCATGGATCGCATTTAGTACTATAACAAGGAAACTGCGCTTTGAATTATTTTCATCTTAGAAGCCACATTTGCAACCCACTTAACTGAGTAATATAAAATCACTCCTACTGAACATTTGCTTAAATACATAGTTTATTTTTCAATATTGCGACCATATAAAGCTTCCTTCCGATTTAACATCTTGACGCTCTAGGTATTGCATTTTTAATCTATCTGGCAGTAATTAAAGCACTTATATTTCATATTGCCTAGAAATATTTCTATTGAAAATAGAACATATAGAACAAGCCAAAATTTTTAGCCTCTCCAGCTGAAATTGAGGATATTCTGCTTTATATTTATACAATTACTACTAATACAATTGGTCCATATCGGTATACATCTATGTATAGCCCCTAAATGTAGATCCCATCCAATTTACTGATTGGTTAGAGAATATATTTTTTAGCCGAACTGGCTGAAATTTAAGTATAAGTTTTGATATAATCACACCCAAACATGTCCCATCCGATTTGATTTTTGACGCTCTTGGTGTTAGACTTCTGAGCCGATATACCTGAAATTCGATCTACCATTTTCACTCTATAGGAAACAGGTGCCTAAAAAAAATTGGATCGTTACAAAACCAAAGGAGTTATAGCTTCACTGAGAACAGGGACCGGTTCACACATTTTTATATGAAATCAAATGATAACTTTAGGATGCGTTCGTCTTAGGAGTGGTGAATTGTCATCTTCTGACATATCCATGTACTGGTGTAAAAGAATACCTACAGTTCCTGACCCTTAAATGTCTGACATAGCATAAGTTACATTCGAAACCACTTATATGTTTACTATGTAGTTATTTCTTGAACTTCGAATACTAGTTCGAACTGGTCCTGCGCTAAGAAGTAGATAACTCAACTTACCCCGTAGTAAGGAGCAGATAACCAAAATGGTCCCATAATAAGGAGATGATGACAACACAGGTTTTGTACTAAAAAGTAGATAACCCAACATGCACCGAAGTAAGGTGTAGATAACCAAACTGTTCCTATAATAAGGAGTTGGTAGCTTCCGAAATGATATCACACATTTCTTATTCTTCTTTTTCAAAGAAGGTTTATTTTTCTGTTTTACAGAAAACAAAAAGAAAACAATCTCGAAGTCAATAGTCAAAAACACACATTTCGATATCACAGATTTCTTATTCTTCTTTTTCAAAGAAGGTTTGTTTTTCTGTTTTACAGAAAACAAAAACAACGATCTCGAATTCAGTGGTCAAAAACAAAACTGTTAAAAGTCATAACAGAACGAATAACAAAAACAAAAAAAAACAAAGATAAGGAGTTGATGACAAAACAGGTCTTGTACTAAAAAGTAGATAACCCAACTTGCCCCTTAGTATGTAAGGAGCAGATAACCAAACTGGTCCTATAATAAGGAGATGATGACAACACAGGCCCTGCACTAAGGATTAGATAACCTAACTGGTCGTCAACTAAGGAAAATATAACCCATCTGGTCTTCTACTAAGTATCAGATAACTCAACTGGTCGTCTACTAGGGATTAGATAACCCAACTGACCGCCTACATAGGCGTAAATAACCAATTAAAGTAGATGTCTACTAAGCTTAGATCAATCGGTTGGAATTGTGCTAAGTATTAGATAACCAACTGGTCGTATTCTAAGGAGAAGATAACTCAACTGGTCATCTACTAGGGAGTAGATAACCCAACTGGTCCTGTACTAAGGCGTAGATTAACCAACTAATGAGAAGATAATCCATATGACCCAACTGGCCGCTTAATAATGAGTTGATAACCCAACTGGGCGTCTACGAAACAGTATATAAATGAACTGGTCCTGTACTAAGGAGTAGATACTGGGTTTTCCCAGAAGAGGTGTTATTTTGAATCACCCGGTATTTCGGTAGCTGTCACTTTTGAAGCTTTTATTCTTTGACATTTGACAAGTAGAAACTACGCCATTACTAAAAATGGAACGATACACGATTCAAGAACGCACTGAAATTTTTAAAATTCACTACAAAAATGGTGAAAATCTTGCTGTCACAGTTCGCAAAAGTAAAGCGATATTTTTTGAAGCGATGAGGCCCATTTCCACCTCGGTGGCTACGTCAACAAGCAAAATTGTCGCATCTGGGGCTCGGAAAACCCAAGAGTTATTGTTGAGAAGCCTTTCCATCTTCAACGAGTGACTGTTTGGTGCGGTTTATGGTTCGGCGGGGTCATTGGACCTTACTTTTTCGAAAAAGAGGTTGGATCAACAGTTACGGTGAATGGATTGCGCTATCGAGAGATGATTAATGATTTTTTATGGTCGGAGTTTCATGGTATTGATCTGGACAACGTTTACTTTGAACAAGACGGCGCTACGTGCCACACAAGCAACGAAACCATTGCTCTGTTACGGGAAAAGTTTCCGGACCGTGTTATCTCTCGAAGAGGTGACAACATTTGGCCATCGAGATCTTGTGATTAACACCTTGTGACTTCTTCCTTTGGGGTCTACGGCAACAGCACAGCGTCGATTAAAGACCTCAAAGATAGAATTCGTGAGGCTATCGAGGACATAGGGCAGCCACTTTGCGATTTGGTTATGGAAAATTTCATGAAAAGGATATGGTCCTATAAGCGTGGTTGTGGTAGCCATTTGGCTGATGTTGTTTTTCATTATTAACGGCACACCTTCCTCTTTATTATGAAATAAACATCCGATCATTTATCTCAAAAAATGACACTTTTCTTTGAATACCAAAATAACACCTCTTGTTGGAAAAGCCTTTAACACAACTGCTCCCGTACCAAGGAGTAGGTAATTCAACTGATCCTGTGCTAAGGAGTAACCAATCTGGACATCTACTAAGTAGTAGATAAACCAACTGGAATTTTATTACCAAGTGGTCGTATTTTAAGGAGAAGATAACTCATCTGGTCATGTACTAAGGAGTAGATAAGCCAACAGGTCAAATATTAAAGAGTAGATAACCCAACTGGTCCTGGACTAATAAGTAGATCACCAACGTGGTCCTGTACTAAGGAGCATATAACCAACTGGTCGTATTCTAAGGAGAAGATAATTAAACTGGTAATTTACAAGGGATTAGATAACCCAACAGCTCCCGTACTAAGGAGTAGATCAATCAACTGGCACTGCACAAATGAAAAGATAATCCACTCTACTAAGTAGCAGATAATCCAACTGGTCGCCCCTTAAAGCGTAGGTAACCCAACTGGTCGCTTATTAAGGAGTTGATAACCTAATTAAACGTCTAGTAAACAGTAGATAAACGAACTGGTCCTGTACTACGTAAAAGGTACAAAACTTGTGCTGTACTAAGGTGTAGATAACCCAATTGATCCTGTACTAAGGATAAGATAATCCAACTGGTCCCGTGTTAAGGAGTGTATAACCCAACTGGTCATAAATTAAGGAATAGATAACCATGTGGCTCTTTACTAATGACTAGATAACCCAAATGACCGCCTTATTAGGAGTAGATAACCAATCTGGATATCAACTAAGAAGTAAAAAAACCCACTGGAATTTTATTAAGTATAAGATATCCAACTGGTCGTATTCTAAGGAGAAGGTAACTCGACTGGTCATCTACTATGGCGTAGATAACCCAAAAGGTCATATGCTAAGGAGTAGATTACCCAACTGGCCCTGTACTAATGAGAAGATAACCCAACTGACCCTGTACTAATGAGAATATAACTCAACTGGTTCTCTATTATGTAGTAGAGAACCCGACTAGCCGCCTAATAAGAAGTAGATAACCCAAATGACCGTTGATAACCATACACGCAAAGAAAAAAATCGTTTCTGCAAAACGAAATACTAGACAACTACAATTCTCGTTTGCCGGAACTGAAATTTCGTTTGTTGTGACAGAAACTTATTTCGCGTAAGCGAAATTTCATTCTTCGTAAACGAGAATTGTAGCTGTCTAATATTTTGTTTCGCAGAAACGAATTTTTTCTTTGCGTGTAGGGAGTTGATAACCCAACAGCTCCCGTTCTAAGGAGTAGATCACCCAACTGACCCTGCACTAATGAGAATATAATCCATCTGGTGCTCTACTAAGTAGTAAATGATCCAACTGGTAGCCCATTAAAGCGTAGATAACCGAACTGGGATCTTATTAATGAGGTGATAACCTAAATGGATGTCTACTAAACAGTAGATAAACTAACTGGTCCTGTTCTAATGAGAACATAATATAAGTGGTGCCGTACTAAGGATAACCTAACTGGTCCTGTACCAAGGATGATATAAACAAATTCGTCCCGTGTTAAGGAGTAGATAACCCAACTGGTCGTCAATTAAGGAATAGATAACCATTTGGTTAACTACTAATGACTATATAACCCAACTGACCGCCTAATTAGGAGTAGATAACCAAACTGGATATCTACTAAGAAGTAGGTAAAACCACTGACATTTTATTAAGTACAATATAGCCAACTGCTCGTATTCTAAGGAGAAGATAACTCAACTGGTCATTTACTAGGGACTAGATAACCCAAAAGGTCCTATACTAAGGAGTAGATAACCCAACTGGCACTGTACTAATGAGTACATAACCCAACTGGCCCTCTACTATGTAGTATTGAACCCGACTAGCCTCCTAATAAGAAGTAGATAACCCAAATGGCCGCCTACTAATGAGTTGATAACTCAACTTGACGTTTGCTAAACAATTGATAAGCGAACTGGTCCTGCAATAAGTAGTAGCTAACCCAACTGTTACTGCATTAATGAGTAGATAACCAAAGTGTTCCTATACTAAGGAGTAGATAAACTAACCAAAGTGTTCCTATACTAAGGAGTAGATAAACTAACTGGTCGTCAAGTAAGGAAAAGATAATTCATCTAGTCCTCTGCTAAGTTCCATCTGACCGCTTACATAGGAGTAGATGACCAAAATACATGTCTACTCAGCAGTAGATAAACCAACTGGAATTTTACTAAGTATTAGATCATTAGATAAGTATTGGTCATCTACTAGAGAATAGATGACACAAAAGGTCATATACTAAGGAGAAGATAACCCAACTGGTTCTCTGCTACATATGTATGTAGTATAGAACCCTACTAGCCGCCTAATAAAGAGTAGATAACCCAAATGACCGCCTACTAATGAGTTGATAACCCAACTTGTCGTCTGCTAAACAATAGATAAGCGAGCTGGTCCTGTAATAAGGAGAAGATAACACAACTGGTATATACCAACTGGCCCCTTCTAAGGTTTATATAACTCAACTGGTTGTCAACTAAGGAATAGATAAACCATCTGGACCTCAACTAAGTATTAGAAACCCAGCTGAGGGCCTACATATTATTATTTGACCAATCTGTATATCTACTAAGCAGCAGATAGACCAATTGGAATTTTACTATGTACTTATATAAGATAACCAACTGGTTGTATTCTAACGCGAAGATAACTCAACTGGTCATCTACTTGGGAGTATACAACCCAACAGGTCCAGTACATAGCAGTAGATAATCCAACTGCACGTCTATTAAGCGTTAGATAAAACAACTGAAATGTGGCTAAGTAGTAGATAACCAAATGTGGTATATACTAAGGAGTAGATAACTCAAATGAACCTCTACCTGGTAGAAGATTTCTCAGCCAGGCGTCATCCTCAGTCAACCTAACCTAACCATTCAACCATTATTAATTGATACAAATCAATCCACATGTCATAAAATTACTTATAGGTCTCACTTTAACCAGTTCTGGGATCAGTACTCAGGTAAATTAGAACTTCATGTTCCGTAGTGATGTTGCTTGAAAAATAATGGTGGAGGCCCCATTTTAATATTTCCTAACTTGTTTCAAACTAAATAACAGATGAACTTTATTGGTTACAACCGTATTTCCCCTCACTGTGCAGAGTGCCTCATGATTGCTATAGGTGAAGTCATAATGCTTTGCGGTAGTTGGTCACTTCTTGTGTGGCTACTGTTCGTTTCTGCAAAATTGTGTGTAAGTAAAATGTGAGTTGTGAAACTGACCCTCTGAGACATGGTTGTTTGGTTGAACTATGACAGTAATGCAGCTTTACATGATAATGAGAATGAGATATTGCAGTGTTTTGCAAATCTGGACAAATGTAGCTGTAGCTTGCATTATACTAATGTTCTCGTTTGCAAATGCCACCACAGTCACAGACAGAACATTTAATTCAACCACAGAATTTGTGCAGCAAATATGGCAACAGATGTCTTTGATAGGAGTAGTAACATCATTTTCCATTAAGGACACCAGAAGTGGACTCACATGATTGTTGGCCTCACACGCACACACATACACATACGAATTCCACGAACTCCTTAGTGCGCAATCTGTTCGACTGCCCACTTTAATTTCAAAGTGGCATAGATGTCATATTCCAGTTGTCGGGCCAAGAATGAAATGGAAAGATTACAAATCCCAAAGTTGTGGACAATGCTCCGCTCTTTGCTGGGTGTTAACTTGAGTATGTGTTAACTTTCGTAATGTGGTAAAATGTAATTCATTATTTGAGTAAGAAGAGGAAGAAGAAGTCCGTCCACTCTCCTGCAAGCTGGCAAATGTGAAATGTTTTGTGAAAATGTTAATTGAAATGTGAGTGACATTAAATGAAATGTGTCAAAAATAGTTTTACTAACGCATTTAGCACTCACTACACATTTTAAGTGATGGATGGGTGGACTGGTGAGATTGCGTGAATTTGTGAAACTGAAAACGAGTCCTTACAACAATAACAACAACTACAAAATAATAAGCTAAAGTCAGACGAAACTCTACAAACACTGCAAATATTATATGTAACTATTCACAAAATCTGGACCCTACAAACCAACAGTTACTATGAATGACAGTAAAGAAAATGAAATGAAAACTATAATTTTTCAGTCACACAGAATGGAATTTGATGTTTCACGAGGGCAGAAAGCACAATATCTCCAGTTTCAGCCATGAAATGTGTTTTTCTTTTCTTCAGGGAGAAGAAATTAAACCGAAAGGCTCATATATCAAAATATAAAACCGGCAGAACGTATTCAATGTTAAGCAGCTGGAAAAAAAATTTTAATAAAGAGTGTATAAATCAAATATGGAAGTATTTTTGTATTGAACAGCGGTCGGTTTCGTCGAAAATCCCATATATAGATCCGACATCACAGTGTGTGGGGTAGTGATGGGGAAGTGATGCGTCTTATACAGCCTCTCCTTCCCAACTGTCAACCTCACCTGCACGTGGCATACTCCGCCGAAAACAGACGAGGCTTTGACGACCGACCATGGGCGGAATAACCCTCTTTTACGGTGTTGATTAAATGCTCACCAAAGGTTGCCCTCCTAGAGGTACACTGGCAGTCCCAGATCTAGGATCGGATGCAGAAGCCCAATCAGCTGCTCATCTTAAAAAAGTGATTACTGAAACCTTCATGATGACCTTTAGCTACAAACAACGGACACGATTTGGATCCTGGAACGTGCGATCGCTTTTACAACCGGCGAAAGTCGCACTACTTTGCAAAGGGATGAAGAACTATAATCTTCTTTTCATGGGTCTCTCTGAAACCAGATGGCCTGAGTCTGGATAGTTTAAGATGTCGTACGCGCAATTAAACACAGTATGGAGATCCAACTACATATCCCTGCGTACAAAGTGTGATATATTCAATAGCTGCGTGAAGTCAGTTCTGTTGCATGGATGCAAGGCATGAAATGCTGCCACCCAAGATGTAAACGCGTTGCAAGTATTCATGAATCGCTGCCTACGCAGAATATCAAAAATATTCTGGCCAAACACAATTGCAAACCAACAGCTGTGGCTAGTAACACGGCATACCCCCATACACATTGAAATCAAGCGACGGAAGTGGAGATGGATAGGGCATGCGCTACGCGGGCCCCATAATGACATAACCAGAAATGCTATCGATTGGAACCCTCAAGGTAGCCGAAGAAGAAGACGCCCCAGACACACTTGGAGACGTCAATTGGATATTGAGATAGCTGATGCAAACAAATCGTGGAATGAGCTAAAGATATTAGCGACAGACAAAATCGAATGGAAAAAATTTTTTGAGGCCCTATGTTCCTTATAGGAACCAGAGGAATAAATATACACTGTGTTGCAGACTATTATGACTTCGCTTGTAACGTCCAAAATTGAATCCATTTTGGAGTCGATTTAGGCATTTAGCCTTTACTTATGCAGCACTCAGTGGAATACTTTTATTTCGACCCATATGTTTGTAACGTCCTAAAATGTTGGAGCTTGATTCAGCTTAAAGTGTACTGATCGACTAACAGATTCTATCTAACCGTCCGTCTCTCCATCTGAAGTTGTCCGCAAAGTCCAGGTAGCAGGGGTGTAATTGTAGACCGCTTCCATATAGTACAACCTGGGTAAAGCCAAATGGTCTTCCAGTAATGGTTAAACAAACAAACTTCCATCGGTGCATGGTTCGTCGACTGGGGAATCGATTGTATTTGCGCCGAGCCTTGCTGATTACGCCACAACAAGTAACAGGTTTTTCGAAACCCTGTCCGGGGCCTATGCTGTTAATAGACCTAGAAAGGCTATTGGATTCTTTAACTATGGAAAACCTGGGTACAAAACTCTTGTCGGGAAACCAACATGCTTACAGCAAGGACAAGTCTACAGAATCGTCCCTGTATAAACTGGTTGGCACTATCGCATCGTCCCTACATTTCACTGTGGTAACATTTTTGGATATGGAAGGGGCTTTTAACAACATTCACTTAGATGCGGTAATTACGGCGCTGTCACAACTAAAGGGATAGCTAAAGGTGGTTTTACTTTAAAAAAACCCTAACAACGGTGTGTCTCGTAATAGGGCCAAAAGAATCAGATCGCCGGATGAACCTCTGCCTTCGAAAATGGCAAGAGGCTATAATGTCCCAATCAACAAGACTCTCGCCAAGCCCTTTAATGAAGTGGCGAAGGAGAGTCTAGTGGTGGCTGTTATGGACAGAAGTATTGAGGATGTCACCATCCCTAAGGAAAAACGTTCGGTTTACTGAGAAAAAAATTTAGAAGATGTGCCAAAAATCCACCTTGAGCAAAAAAAATCGTATGGCCATTAAATTATTAATTGAGCCAACTTGACTAAACGAATGATGCAAAAGTTCTTTTTTTAGGGCTACTTTCGCGTCCAATTCTCATGAGCTGAAAAATGCTGTACTGTGTTATCAAGGAAAATGTTGATAGGATGTACCCACTCTGATAAATGTTACAGCCATTTATTTAACTTTACATTTTCCAAAAATTTTATAAATTATTTTTTTTTACGAAAAAATTATGTGTTCTATTTGGGAGTTATAGAAAAAGTAATTTAGAAAAGTATAACGTATTTATATAAATCTTAAAGGAAATTTCCTGGAGAAATTTGTTTGCAATTCAGAAAAGTTGATGTCAGGTTAGGTTAGGTTAAAGGACGCGTAGTGCACTACCTATTTGGCGTGCACTACTCAACTCGGAGACCGAAAGGTCCATTGTGCTAGTCCTATAAAGAATTAAAGATTTGGAGAAACAGTAGAAAAAAGATTGAAAAATGAGAGGGGTGGAAGGGGGCCTAATAAGGAGTGAGAAGAACGGAAAAAAGAAATGTTGAATTAAAAGAGGAGAGGGCAGAAAAGTTCTTGCGATAGACAATGCCATTTAGGCAGATGGATGAGCGGTTGTCATCCCCAGCCACTTCAGGCAACTCATATAATTGAGGATACTGTCGATTTTATGCGATGACGCTTCGAGATCTTCGATCGTAAAGTCACCTAGGAAACGGTATCTTCTTCTGGAAAGAAAAGGACTTTGGCAAAGAAGGTGCTCGATCGTTTCAATCTCCTCTTCGTCTGTACTGAGACGACAGTAGTCCTCGGTGTTCCGTTGCAACTTTGATGTAAGTGCTAACAGGCGTAAATCCCTCTTTGTGAGGTTCAGCAAGTCCCTAGTTCTGGATTGTGACATAAGAGGCCAGAGAGACCTAGCGGTTTTACAGTCCGATCTGGTTGATAAATTCTGGTTAACTTGATCCCTGTAGAAGTGCTCTATCATGCCGACGAACTCACACATTGGTGGATACATTGATGACACCGCACTAGTGGTTTCCATCGCCGACCCATTCCGTGCGAGCTCACCAGCCTTCTCGTTTCCGTCGATGTCACAGTGTCCTGGAACTCAGCAGAGCTTGACGTTTACTGTTAATTTTTGCATTTCTAATATGCAATCGTTCACTAACTTGGATTTAATGACGTTGGAGTTCAGTGCCTTCAGAGCAGCTTGACTATCAACATAGATAGTTTTCACCCTGCCTGGAAAAACCCTCGTTAACTAAACGCAAGGTAACCAGGGTGGCAAAAACTTCCACCTGAAAGACAATGCAGGTGTCTGACAACGTATAAGATCGGCTAATGCTAAGAGATTCACTAAAGATGGTAGCCGAAAGGGGAATGACCATCCAGCCAATCTGATCTAGAAGGGACCGTCGTGTCCAACCTTGTGGAAAAATTCAGAACCGGTGGCAAATAATCAGTTTGTCCTGTTAGAACCCTCATCCTGGGTCTGTTGGATGCCTCATTAAGGATCATTGAGTGTCCGCAGTCTGAGCTGCGCCACATAAGTGATTCGCGGAGTCTAATAGCACACTTGGTGGCAATACACTTAATATATTGACCTATAGGTTGAAGGTTTAGTAAAGAGTTCATCGCCACTTGCAGTGTACTCCTTCTCGCGCCGGTTATAAATAGAGAAGCGATTCTTTGAATTTTCTCTAAAGATTTTCGCTGGTGCTATATCCAGTTGCTTTCCACCACACTGAACCATAGGTGAGGATGGGACACACAATCGCGGTGTAAATCCAGTGGATTGTACTTGGGCGGAGCCCCCAACTTTTACTTATGGAACCTCTGCAGGAGTAGATTGCATTCAGTCCCTGACTCTTTCCTCAGTGTTTCTTTTCCAGTTTAATTTCTGATCAAGTATTTCGCCAAGGTACTTAGCCTTTGGGGACAGTTTCAACTCCACCCTGTCGAGAATGGGACTATGGACAAATTCTATCTTATTTTTCCTAGTGAATAGTACTAGCTCTGTCTTATTTGGATTAATCCCTAGCCCGTTCGCCGTTGCCCTTCTAGACAGCTTCCTAAGAGCACTTTTAATAAGATCAGTAAAGGTTAAGAGGAATTTGTCTCCAACCATGATAACCACATCGTCGGCATATGCGAGAACTTTCACTCTATATTTCTCGAATGATCTGAGTACCCCGTTTATGACAAGAAGCCACAGGAGAGGAGATAGAACCCCTCCCTGTGGTTTACCTCTAGTCATAGTCTACCTAATGGAACCCTCTGCTATAGTTGAGTTGATGATCCTGCCTTTCAGCATTGTGTCAATCCTTAAAGGCTTCGAAGGAGTTTATAGCCCACAGAATTTTCTTGTCGGTTACTAGGTCATTTACCATAGTGGACGCACGTTCATCACACTGGTGCACTTGATCTAGTACTGACATTGGGAAATTCCTCCTGGACTACGTTCGAACACCCGGGAAAGTGTGTCGTGGCTAAAAGGTCCGGAGTTTCTGAGCTGGACTCAGTCTAAGTCCCATCTTCCTTCTTAATGCTACCCAGCGCCTTCAGATCTTTTGATAGCAGTCTACGAAATCTGGAGGACTCATTCACACCTTCTATACTTTCACAGAAGTTGATCCAAGAGGCTCGCTTAGCCTTTTTGACCTCACTCTTGTATTGTTTGGAAGATTCCTTATAACAATCCCAATCTGCACTCAATTTGGTTTTGTTGGCTTTATTATACAGTCTCCTTGCATTCTGCCTCAAATTACGAAAGTCTTTGGTCCACCATGCAGGTTGAGACCTTTTACCCGGGTACGTAAGGGGACATGATTTCTCAAAGTTAACTAGCAAGGCTGCAGTAAAATCATCAACTGCTGCTTCCAGCTCGGTGTTGTCAGTGAAGTTATGCTTCATTACAAGTTACCATATTCAGAGTAAAAAGAATGTACTTGTGGTCCGAGAAGGAACATTATCCTGAAAGAACATTATCATCAAGATTTGTCAAGGTTAAATCTATTACCTCCGATCTATTATTGACCTGAAATGTGGGATCACTACCAACGTTACATATCTTTAGGCCAAAATTTAAAATAAAATCATAAAGTGACTCACCTCGAATGTTACAGCCTGTTTCTGTAACTTGAAAATTTGCTTTCGTTCGCCTGTCAGACGACAAACAGCTGATTTGGGTTTCACTAACTACCATCAGAACGACAAGTCGCACGATAATGAACTCGTACGAAAACGTAATCATTTCAGTGTAAATTTTGGTTTCTCTATCTCTCTTTGCTGTCATCTGGGCGAACGCAAATGTCAGATCGAGTCACTTTATTTTATTTGTCGACTGATAGAAACAATGACAAAAAAAACCTTATTGAAATCAAGGCTAAGTAGATATTGATATAATTATGGTAAAACCAATTAAATAATGATAAAACTGTATACAAACATACATATGTATACATATTTGAGCTTAAAGCAGTCAACATTGGCAGCTCGCTAAGATGAAAAAAAATCATCAGTGCACAATGAGAGAGAGGTGAGAGAGAGAGAGAAAGAAATGAGAGTCTTGGTTCAGCTCAGCAGACCCACCCAGGGTTGATTTTTTGGCCACCGCTAGTGAGAAGAGAACAGAGGTGTATTTGCTAAGGTCGATCATACAAAAATGTGTGCTGTTTTAGACCGGAAGTTGTGAAATTATTGATCTGGCAATTACATTAGTTTCCAATTGGTTAAATTCTAACGTCATTGACGTAAGGCCAGGCGAACGAACGAACGAACCTTAGAGAAACCAAATTCCTGACGAAAGTGAGTGACTGGTTTTCGTTCGCAGAGACTTTCGTGAGAAATACAGAAACAGGCCGTTAATGTTTGAGCTTCCCCATAGAGAGTGAGGGCGGTGGCGTCGCATCCTATAACTAGCCTTGTTAAGCGTATATTGTCATGCACCAGCTTGCTCACTAACTCTTTTGGCGGATTGGAAGGATTAGTTTTAAATTTTTCCTACCTACAATACAGGTCCTCACCACTATCAGCACACTCCTTAGTCGATTGTATCGTCCAAAGAGCTGTACTAAGACCGGCGTTTTGCTTCACGAGCAGTTTCAGTGGATCAGTCCGAATTAATTCATTTGGGATCCAAACTGTCGCTGTCGTTCGAAGAGGTATAGCAGTAGGAGGCAAAACTTTGATTTGTACCATCTTTCCATTGCACTCCATCGAAGATTACATCGCTACTGCTCCACCTATCTGAAAGTATTAGATTGAGCAGCTTCGGTTCTAGTAGCTTCCAATTAGAAGGGCTTATCCTCCCGTCGGGGTCGGCCATGTCCACTACCACCACCTGCTGGTCTAAGATTTTCTGGGAAGGGATATCTGGTTTCCTACCTTGAGGTCTTGAATAGAGTTTAAACGCCTTCTTTGCTGGTCTAGACCCAGAGGGTTCTTTAACACCAGAAGATATTACGCTCTGTTGGACTTTACGGTTAGGTGTTAACTTTCCTGCTTCATTTCCGGCGGTCACATGCTGACGCTTCTTCGCAGCCGGGTCCGACTCCTCGTTTGACCTCGTCCGTTTCACAGTATTCTGTTAAGCAGAAGATCGTATTGAGGCCGCAGCTTGCCGTGAGGTTGAGGGACCTTCGAAAAGAGACAGAAAGTTACTGCCAGTATCTTGTTTGTTTGTATGTGTGGTCTTTTGTGAGCCGACACTGATCTGTACCTTTGGAGGTACATTAGTGGGAGCTGCTGTCACCGCTGCCACAGAGGGCGTAGCAGTTGCAGTCTCAACCAGGGAAGTGAGAGAAGAAGGTTTCAGCGGAGATTTCAACAGAACTGATCTCTTCACAATGGCGGTATGTCGTCGCTCATGTTGAAGAATCGTGTTCCAGTTTGCTGTGATGAAACCCTTTTCTCTCATCGTTAAATCGGTCTCGCTCTTACCTTCAAACTTGCGAAGATAAGAACAAGCCCTATGAAAGCCATCGCGAGCCTTCCTGCAGATGATTTTCTTCTTCCACTTTTAGGGAGTTTATCCACAGGAGATCCTGTGTCTAAAGCTCCTTGCCGCGTCAGAGTCAAGCCACCGACACTTGAGGGCTCGTTTACCACAGGCAGGCACGCTTTCCCGACTGAGTCCGATGAGAGATCCATCACTCACCAATTCTGACAATTGCTGATAGAGCTCACCATATTGTGCGGAAATGTATCTGTTCAGCGAGTCGATGACCCTGAGCTCGGATTGTTCACTTGGTATCATCTCATCCATTACGAGATTCAGAGGTGGCGGACTTGTAACGTTTTGACGGACTATATTCAGACGGGCAATAGAACTGCTAGGTAGGGGACTGGAGGAAATAGAAATGGAGATCGGACTAACAGAAAGATAGTCAGTAGAATTTGAAGTTTTTCTGGTGTTTGTATTAAGTTTTGAGCTTTGGTGCGTTCTGACACATATAGTAAAATTTTATGGCCTACATTTTTGTAGAACATTTCTTCCCCGCCCTACACATGTCTAGGGGTGTTTTTTTTAAAATTTTTGGAAATAGGGCCAAAATACCAAATTACAGTTATGTTGGGGAGCTAGAGGTTTAATATGTTTCGCAAAAATATTGCCCTTAACATTTTCTATAAAGTTGCTGTACATACGCTACACCAAAATAATATTTTTGTTACAAAATAGTGAAATACTAATATTTTTGAGGCACAATGTGTTCATTTGAGCAATTTATGGTGCCTCGGCACCTTCAGATTGTATTGATATGTTCACAAAAGTTGTTCAGATTAACCGTCGCTACATTTTTATCGAATATTGTTAGTGAAAAAATACGAGCCCCTGTAAACGGTTTCACCAAGTCTGAATTAGTTGTTGGACAAAAACTGATGACGCCTTTTTCGAGAGGTCCACTGATTTTCAGAAATTTTTGAGGCCCATAAAAAAATTGGTCACCAATTTCGCCAAACCGAGTAAATGCCTATAATACCCTTTATTGGTAGAATCGAACCCATACAATCAAGTCCGTGTTTTTTTCAAAAAGTGTTCATTTGTTGCATAGTGTAATTGGACTTTGTGATAGAAGAAAAACGAAAGTTTTGCGCATTTAAACATTTTGTATATCCTACATTGCGACGGCTCCTATCTATACGTAAAATTCAGCTGGTTAACCAACTTCAGATTAATTTCCCATTTTGTTGCATTCCTCCCACTGTGCACCGTAGAGTAGGCTGTAGTTTCTAGTGATTATAAAACATATTGAGGTTTCTTAAGAGTATAACTACAATGTTTTCAAAATCCAATTAAGATTATCCACACGATAAATTATAAAACGCCTTCTGCTACCGAAACTTATGGCAAACAAAAACCGCTAAACCGCATGATTTCAATGTAAAACCAGGTGGTTTCTCGTACCTTTGCTTGAGTGTTTTTCCCCTTATCATAACCAAAAAAACAAAAAAATACTGCGTATAATAAAATCCTTTGTCGATTCATCTACACCTTGCAAACTAAATAAAATGATCTCGTTCGTTTTTTTCCTGTTGAACGAACGTTCGTATCCTTTTACATTGAAAGGCAAAACCGAAGGATGACTTAATTCATCAAACCACAATCAGCAGATGCTTAGCGTAAAATGAAAAAAAAGTGGAAAACAAATAATACAGGAATCAACAATCAGCAATCTGTATACAAAACCAAATACATTGTTTAAGGATCTTTTGAAGAGTCTTATGTGTATTTAGGTGGTTTATTCATATTTCTTATTCCCCAGAACAAAGAGTTCATGGAGGAGTTGCTGCAAAAGGGAGTGAAGTTGCTTGTGTATGTATAGATTAAGACGTTCCTAGAGGACTATTAAATGTATTGCGAAAATTAAAATTTTGATAGTTAATTATATATGTCTGTGGCATTTTGACAAAAGAACCAAAGGTTTTATCTCGTATACATAGTTACCAAGATATAAGCACTTGAAAATGTATTATAATTATTTTGTGCATAACGGCAGAGCCCGATCCAGGGGGTCTGGCGCCCCAGGGCTAATTTTTATTTTGCGCCCCCACATAGGGTAATTTTATTATTACTATAGAATTTTTTGTAGAAAATGTCAAAAACAGACATTTGTGTTTATCCAATTTTTGTAAATAATTGGAAATTAAAAAAAAAATAATAAAACAATAATCTTCAAAATCAGTGTTTATCGTAAAATTCTGCCCGTAAATGTAAGACGAATAGTTTTGTTCAACGTTTCGATCCCTATATTTCTAATTCAAATGGGTAATTTTCGTAATTATTTCAAGAAGAACTAAAAAGGTCAAAAATAAGTACCAGTCTTATTCTACAAATATGTTCCCCGAAATTTCACTATGGGTCTTCGAAAACGCTTTATGGAAAACCCACGTTCTAGAGATGAATTTAGTCCCTTTTTGAAAAATTATATGAGAATTTAAACAAATTCAAACCTTGATTTTATACAGTTCAGTCTTGGACGGTCTGATATCTGAAGGATTTGCTTTTCTCGTAGAAGGCCATTAGTTGGTGGACAAATCGATCGCTTCCATTTTTGTGCGAAATTTCGTTTAAATTGTATTTTTTCTTGAAAATTTTCTCAAAATTGAATTTTTCTACAAAATTGCTTTTTTTTTTTGAAAATTTAATCGGAATTGCATTTTTCTAAAAAAAATCTTTGAAAATAAGTTTTTTTACAAAGATTTGTTAAAATTAAATTTTTCTAGAAAATTTAATAAAAATTGGAATTTTTCCAGAAAATGTCATTATAATTAAATTTTTTCTAAAAAAAATTAAGAATTTTTCTAAAAATTACTTCAGATTTGTATTTTCTAATATATTTTCATAAAATCTTTCTATTTTTTTTTTGTTGAAAATTTCGTTTTTATTGCATTTTTTAAGTGTTTTTTAGAAAATTTTGTTAAAATTTCAATTTTCGATGAGAGGATTAAGGGCTACTGAACGAATTTAAGGTCAATGATCGGATTAAGGGCCGCTGAACGGATTAAAGGCCAATTAAAGGGAAAAAATTAGTGAAATGTTGATTATCTCATAACTTCTACACTACTATTCAGAATCTTTGACCATTCCACACATAGTATTAGTTTCTTGGTCGATATAATCTTGAGAAAAATGGGCGAAGTCCATTTTGCTCAAAAAGTTAACCTCCCAAACAAAACTGACGAAACAAAAAATATGATTTTTTTTGTAATTTCCCTATTTTTACAATGTGGGTCATAATTTATACATTTATACATAGATTTTCAAATAGTCACCATTTTCTTCGTTAGAAAAATGGAAAAAAAAATTTTTTTATTTTTTTATTGTTTAGGGGTTTTCGTGGCAGCAAAAAAAGAATGTATGGGTCAGAATATTTAATATTGACCTATGTAATGAAAAATTAAAAAAAAATATTTTTTGTGTTTTAAGAAATTTGTATTTGCTCACGAACGGCTGAACCGATTTTTTTAAAATTTTTGAAAAAAATTGTTTACGAAAGATTTTGGTGAGACTCAGTATTTTTTAAAAGTTACGGACGAAATGCCAAGGCTAGTCTGACAATTTTCGTCTGTTTTTGCAAAACGCTGCACAGTTGTACGAATTCAAAAAGGGGTAATAATTCGACCGTTTCTTAACCAAACAACCATTGCGGCCAAACTTGGCATGGTAGATGAAGAGCTGTTAGGGAAGTTAAGTTTTATATTTGGGCCCCCCTTTGTCAGACAGGGGCGGAGCTAGATGGCCTCAAAGTTGGCCACATCGGGTGAAGAAAATGTTCAAGCGCGTGTAACTCGTGTTTCTCTTCCTATTTATAAAATTTCTTCTTGTGTGTGTTCAACTAAGTGGGGTCTACAAATAAACTGTTTACAACTAAGAATTATTTCGTATAGTTACCGAGGTATCTGCATATAAAAATTTAATTTTTAATTTTTTCCCTTACCGTGTGCTAGTAGTTTGTAAATATCGGAGCACAATACGCACCGATTTCATCCGTATAAACATGTCTGAAACTTTGTAACTTTGCAAAAATCTGTTCGAGAGCAATTACAAATTTCGTAAAACACAAAAATTCATTTTGTTAATTTTTTCAAAAATTAAAATGCCCCCAATTTTTTTATGAAAAAAATTTAAAAAAATAATAATAGCGAGATCTTGTTTTACCTATTTGTGGCGAAAAATAAACTATATATAGGGTTTTCCAACAAGAGTTTGTTATTTCGGTGGCTGACACTTCTGAAGCTTTTATTATTTGACATTTGACAAGTAGAAACTACGCCATTACTAAAAATGGAACGATACACGATCATCGAACGATACAAAACGATCAAAAAGCGATTGAACAAAAAAACGATACGAACGATAGAAAATCATCTTGACTGATGAGGCCCATTTCCACCTCGGTGGCTACTCTTGGGCTCGGAAAACCCAAGAGTTATTGTTGAGAAGCCTCTCCATCCTCAACGTGTGACTGATTGGTGCGGTTTATGGTCTGGCGGGGTCATTGGACCTTACTTTTTCGAAAATGAGGTTGGATCAAAAGATACGGTGAATGGATTGCGCTATCGAGAGATGATTAATGATTTTTTATGGTCGGAGTTGGATGGTATTGATCTGGACAACGTTTACTTTCAACAATACGCCGCTACGTGCCACACAAGTAACGAAACCATTGCTCTGTTACGGGAAAAGTTCCCGGACCGGACATAGGGCAGCCACTTTGCGATTTGGTTATGGAAAATTTCATGAAAAGGCTATGGTCCTGTAAGCGTCGTCGTGGTGGCCATTTGGCTGATGTTGTTTTTCATTATTAACGGCATACCTTTCTTTTTATTATGAAATAAACATCCGATCATTTATCTCAAAAAATCGAATTTTTTCTTTGAATACCAAAATAACACCTCTTGTTGGAAAACCCTTTAGGTCGATATTAAATATTCTGACCCGTATTTGAAAAAATCGTTTTTTTCTAATTGGTAACTGAACTTTAGCTTCTACAGGGTGGCTGATGAAAGCTGCTACCAAAAAAAAAATTAATAACTTTTTTTCTATTTCATGAATCTGGTTATTTTTTTTTTATTTTGCAGATTGATTTTTAGAACATGGATAACTGGGACGCTGAAACAAGAATTTGCCGCTATTACGCACTGAAGTCCGTAGTTTCGGTTCAAAGAGAGTATAGGGGCACGTTTGGCGGCAATCCTCCGAGCAGATGGACCATAAAGAGACTTGTTAACAATTTTTCCGAGCATGGGACAGTCAAGAGAAGACCTTACCATCGAAACCCTTCAGTTTGGACGGAGGAAACAATCGCTGCTGTAGCTGATGCCATACAAAACAAGCCAAGAGTTTCGACAAGAACCTTATCTGTTCAAATGGGTATAAGCAGACAGTCATTGCAGTCAATTATGCACAAAGATTTGGAGTTATTCCCAAAATTCAAATGGCCAACAAAGTGAACTCAGCAGACTTCCTGATTCGCTTGGAATTTTGCCAGAAGATGCTTCAAATGGTGGAAGAGGACGGAAACATCTTGAACTGTCTTTTCATGTCTGACGAGGCCCATTTCGATTTAAACGGCAGCATAAAAAAACAAATTTTCGAATATGGAGTGCTTCCAACCCACAGATACTCCATGAGACGGAATTGCATCCACTTCGTGTCACAGTGTGGTGTGCAGTTTCATCACGCTGCATTGTCGGGCCCTACTTCTTCGAAGAAAACGGTCACACCGTTACAGTTACTGGAGGCCGTTACTTGAGCATGTTGAGAGAGTTTTTCTATCCAGAATTACGCCGAATGAGAATTTCTTTCAACTCTGTGTGGTTTCAGCAAGATGGTGTAACTCCTCACATAGCCCGGCCTGTTATGACAGAATTTGCGGCGAAAATTTCCCAATAAGCTGATATCCAGAAACTCCACATTCCGTTGGCCTCCCAGGTCGCCTGACCTTACTGCACCTGACTTTTTCTTGTGGGGTTATTGCAAACAGGAAGTCTTCAAAGAAAAACCAACATATTTGAATGAACTAAAGCAATCCATTCGAGAAACAATTGCGGCTATTCCCGTCTCAACTCTCCAAGCAGTAATGAACAACTTTTTGGTAAGATGCCGCACATGCATAGTTTTTAGTTTTTAAAACTAATTAAGCTTTATTTAATTAAATTGAATGAGCTTTAACATGAATAAAAGAAAACTGAATTCCTTACACTGAAAAAAAAAAGTTATTTGAGTTTCTTAATGTAGCAATATTCATCAGCCACCCTGTACATGAACGTGATGGTTTTCTCTGCATTATTAAGCCTTTACTTAAAAAATTATGGTTCAAATACTAAAGGTATCTTCCATGAAAATTGGAATTCTAGAAAAAATTTTTACCATAAAATAGTATGCCTCAATCTATACAAAGAAAAAAGTTTTTACATCCCGGACACAAACAATTTGTTGGTCGAAGCGACGTGAAACGCCTAACGAAACTTACACAGCACAAAAAGGAATGGCTCGAATTTCAAGATTATGAGCTATAGAAAAAAATGTAGGATGGGTCAAAACGGCGTGGAACGGACTACACACAACGTCATAACTCGAGAGCAGACACACATAACCTCATAACAAGGAAACGGTGCGTTCGATTTTCACGATTTTTTTGCTTGATGCATTCGTATATCTTTTTAGGTCCCTAATTCCCCACGTAATTCACCTGTCAAAAATTTACACAGGGGAATGATGATTACCAAGGGAACTAACAAGGACGACGAGATCTGATGACGTATTTGAATAGAGTACCTCAAAATAAGAAGAATAATTACGGGACATTTTATCGATATTTTGCTAGTTATCGAGTTATCGGAGGATACAGATTGAAAAAATCGACAAAAAAATATTTTCTACGTAAAATAAGCTCAATAATTAAAAAAAAAAACTATATAAATATGAAATATCAAAAAAGCGGAAAAAATCAAAAAATTTCAAAAATCAATCGAAATTGAAAAATATTTGTTTTACATTTTATTATTTTGAACTCATTTGAATGGAAAAAGCCCAAAAGTCGGGTAATATTTTTCGGTAAAGGAAATGTCAAAAGCCGGCTACTCTGATTAAAGTATTATAGCATAGCCGATTACTAGGGCACATATCGAGAACTAAAAAGTTATTGAAATTTGTTCCTTATAATTTTGGATCTTTAGCTAATTGGAATGAAAAAAAATATTTTATCATCTGATAACTCGATCACGAAACGCTATATCGATAACATGATAACCCTGCTGAGTGCAGAGTTTCTAGCTGGGATGTTTCGACATCTTCCTCATCTTTATTTGTATTTGATTTTTTTCGTAAATAAGTATGAACAGTAACAAAAATAAATATGAACAAAATATCTCTCATAAATATACAATATCCTATGTCACATTTTGGGGTGGGGTAAAATAGTGTAGTCATTTCGAAAGAATCACATAATTTAATAAGTCGTATGGCGTTCCTTCAATTTAATTCTTATGGCTAACCAATTAAAGACCAATCAGTCACATTTCTTCACGACCGGAACTTTGTAAAAATACAGCTGTCAAAATGCAAATAATATTTAACTACACGCCAGAGCAAGTCTTGTTTGCAGTTCGTCCTTTTGCTGAAATCCATTAGCCCGGGGTTGGACAACAAATCCTTACTGCTGCGTGCGTGTATGAGCTATCACCGTGTATAACGTGTTACACTGCCTCCAAATGTCCGTCATGTACAGCAGCACCAGCAGAAGTTGGAACAGGAACTACAGCCAAGAATAAGAAAGGAAACCAAGAATATAAGAGACTACAACATTCGAGAATAATCGTATAAGCTATAATTAACTTTTGTACTCGTATAGCTATGTTAATTTAAATTAAAACTTTTGGCCCTACATACGTAGCGTATGTATGTGATTCCTTATGCAAGAATATACGTCTATACATATGTGTGTGTGTGTCTGTGTGTGCCTTTGCCAGATCCTGTGTGACTTTTTAAGTTTTAACCACGCGCTTTGTTTCTGCGGCTTCTCTTGGTGTTGAGCTTTCGTGCGAATTTGGTCTTCTCTTTGCCCAACAAAACATCTGCTGCATCATAAATGTGCGTCTTTTATATTAGGTTTCGACTGCCCCTTCAAACGAGAATACAGATGAACTCGTATAATGTGTTTATTTATTGGACCTGCAGATTTTTATTTGGGAATTTCACCAGTATCACTAGTAATGTAAATAGTTGATTAGGTTAGTAGAATGTTAGGCTAGGTTAAGAGTGAAAGCTTGTACAACAGACTCACTTAGACTATAGAGTCCATTGTGTAACCACAGTAATGTAAGGCAAACAAAAGTCATCCCTACCGCCTCCCGTTGAACCCATGTTACTACTTTAAAAAAAACCCAAATGTTGGAGAACCCCAACATCAGCCAAGTTAGCTAATTCCTCAAAGAAATGATTGCATATAGAGAGAGCGGGGCACATAAGCAGAAGGTGTTCGATTGATTCCTACTTGTCTTTAGGTTAAGTTTTAGGTTAGGGTGGCAGCCGTATTTTTTTTACAAGCTCATATAGACCAGTTTTGGTCCCTAGTGTTACCACGTGCTGAAATGCCCCTCATCGAAACCAACCTGTTTCATATACAAATTTATCGATAGTATGAATATCGGAAAGATCTGTTGGACTGCCTAGAAAGGCTGACCCCAGTATGTTCAGTCGTCGTTTACTCAAAGCGGGACAGTCGCATAGCAAGTGCTCAATGCTCTCCACTTCTTGCTCAGCTCCACAGATTCTGCAGAAGTCATTGGAGTCAATACCTAAACTTTTGGCGTGTTCGCCGATCAAGCAGTGTCCCGTCAGAACTGATACGAACGTAGACAATCTTTGCCTCTCTAGTGCGAGGAGATAATTTGATCTTCTCAGGTCATACCTTGGCCAGATTTGTTTAGCTTCCCTGCAGGTGCCGATTTCTGCCGATCTTTCGTTGGACTGCCTGATTGCCTCTTGTCTAAGCCCAAGCTTGCACGTGGATAGTGGCACACCAATATATGCAAATTCTTCGAGAATTGGTAATGTCGTCCCTTTCCTAGCAAGTTCACCGGCTTTGCAGTTCCCCGGGATATCCCTATGCCCAGGCACTAGGGTGATCAAAAAACCGGTTATTTTGGAAATACGGTTTTCGGTTTCTTCGAAAATTAAGTTACTCTAAAACCGGAATAAAAAACCGGTTACTCTAAAACCGGAATAAAAAACCGAAAATAAAAAACCGGTGAACCGGTTGTTTTCGGTTTTTCTTTTTTAATAAAAATGCATAAATAATGCTCAACATTTTGTTAGATGACGTAAAATAAGCGTTGTGCAAATTCAATATGTAACCATATTCCAATTAAATTAAGATTTATTTGAAAATTTTATTTTAAACACTTCATATTTTTATTTATATTAGGTAATTGTTCCAATTTCGTTTATGATATAATATTATAATCTCTGCAATATTTGTAATATTTATGTTCAATTTTTAAAGAGATTTCTTTCAAAAAAATTGATTATGATTTTTATAAAACTTGACTAATAGTGAAGATCGGCAAAATCTTATGGCGATTTCTTTTCTGCAAAAAAGTGCAAAATTTTCGTTGCCCTTTTCCCGAAATCTGGAGTTTTATACCATATTTTGGAATTTTGAAATATGAGGTAAGTTAATTTCGAGGGACTGCATATGTTCCACCCAAAAAGGGCAAATATTTTTCAGAATTTCGAGTCGACGGGGCAACATTTTTTTCAGAATAGAATTCACCATTTGCTTTTAGCATCATATAAATGGCAAACCAATAATATACGTATATTATCAGAAGTAGCGGATTCTGCCTTGAGTATACTATAGAGATGAAAACTTGTCGAAATGTGAAACTGAAGATATGTATTTTTATTTATACCTACATTTCAATTAGAAAGGATTGTTAATTAATTTCTATACCGCAATAAGACCCTTGATAAAATATAGAGAAGTTAGCAATGTAAACAGTATAAATACATATAAAACTGAATTTTGAAATCGACGGATATGCACAAATGATGTCAACGGTTTTTATATTGATGTTTTCAAAATTTTAGGTAGGTTCCTGTTTCAAAAATAATATTTTCTTTATCATTTTATAATGGTTTCAAAAAACCGAAAAGTCGAATAAACCGAGTTGAAAAAACCGACGGTTCGAGTTATTCGAAAAAGCAGAAAAACCGGAAACCGATAGGCGGTTTTTAAAGAGAAACCGATTAACTGGTTAACTGGTGCGATTTTTAATTACCCTATCAGGCACCCATATGAGGAGTATATTCAACTGCTTAGCCATCTCGTTAAGATATCTGCGCCAGTCGAGGGCTGTTTGTGATTTAGGGATGTGGCCTCCAAAGAATTGATGGCAGCCTGAATGTCCGAGTAAATGACAATGCCAATGTTGTTTACTATGTTGCGACTCAACCACTTGGCTTGATAGACACCGCAGGTTTCTGGTAGTCTGTGAGCTATATCCAAACTAAGTTCTTCAGAGTGTACACCGAAGCCAACCTTTTCATCAAGCTTCGAACCATACCTATAGAAGTGGAGATGGTTTTAATTACCTGGTATTCCGTCAACCCATTCATTTCTGGCCGGTATATAGTCCACTCGGTCCGTTACCATAGCACTACACTTTGATATCCTCATGTGACCGTAGTTTTTGTACCTCCACATTGATAGGCAGTTTAATCTTATTGCCGCTTTGGTTGCAACTTCTCTCGCCACATTATTAATCGGCAGTATATGGATTAGGGCTTGTAGAGACTCAGTCGTTCTAGTCCTTAAGGATCCTCTTATGCACAGGCATGCAGTTCTCTGAACCTTTGACAGTAGGTTTGTGATGGTTAGTTTGTCAGTTGCCGGTCACCATACCACAATGCCGTATAACAGTATTGGACGAACTACTGTTATATAAAGACTTTTTTATATAAAGACTTTTTTTTATATAAAGACACTTTTTTAAAGAAAAAAACACCGAAAATTCAAATTGAATCGGGAATGTTTATTATCATTTGAAAGAACATTCTTTGAAATTTATTTTTTGAACGCTGAAACAAAATTTGGCTCGAAAACGTCGGATCTTCTTGGAACTTTTCCAGAGCCCATAGAACGAAGAGATGTCGCTTGGGAAGGTCGGGCGGCTTCAGTTCTTGCACAAGCTTGCACTCACACGTGATCTGTCAAAAAAGGCTATTGAAAAAAGTACCTCTACTTGGCTATTGAAAAAGGTAACTCTACCGTTATATCCAATGGACGATTTTAGGAGAGAGGCACCACCGCAAACCTACAGCCTTCCTACAGGAATATAAGGCGAATTTGGCCTTCCTTACACGTCCCATTGCGTTAAGTCTGAATAACAGTTTTCTATCTAGAATTATTCCTAAAAACTTTGCACTTTCAGAAAAGACTAGATCTGTTCCATTTATCCGAGGAGGCGGGTCCACATGTGGGACATTATTCATCCTACTAATTCTAGAACCAATTCCGTCTAGCCATCTTGTATTTTTATACCCTACACCACACTGTGGTACAGGGTATTATAACTTTGTGCATTTGTTTGTAACACCCAAAAGGAGAAGAAATAGACCCATCGTTTATTATACCGATCGACTTAGAATCACTTTCTGAGTTGATTTAGCTATGTCCGTCTGTCCGTCTGTGCATGTATTCTTGTAATCAAAGTACAGGTCGCAATTATGGTCCGATCTCGACGAAACTTTACACATATCTTTTTTTTGGCCCAAGGACGATCCCTATTCGGAGAAAATCGGTTCGGATTTAGATATAGCCCCCATATATATGTTACCCCCGATTTCACATGTAAGCGCTGTAAAAACTGCATTTTATATACGATCAGTATGAAATTCGTCAGAAAGAGGTTTCTTATTATATGAATGAACACTGTTAAATTTGGAAGAAATCGGTTCAGATTAAGATATAGCCCCCATATATACGTTACCCCCGATTTGACATGTGAGCGCTGTAAAAATGTAAAAATATATATCCGATCAGTGCGAAAGTCGGCAAAAAGAGGAATCTTTCTACATGAAGGAATACTGTCAAATTCGGAGAAACTCGGTTTAGATTTAGATATAACACCCATATATATGTTACCCCCGATTTGACCTGTAAGCGGAGGTCGGAGAAAATCGGTTCAGATTTAGATATAGCTCCCATATACATGTTACCCCAGATTTGACATGTAAGCGCTGTAGAGACTGTATTTTATATCCGATCAGTATGAAATTCGACAGAAGGAGGTCTTTTTACATGAATGGGTATTCAGGGAAGATCGGTTCAGATATATGTTAAAGCTCCATATATATGTTCCTCCTGATTTGGTATCAAACCGCTATAGAAGTTGTATTTTACTTCCGATCATTAAAATTTTCCAGAAAGATGTTTCTCAATTTAGGAACGAATATTGCTTAATTTAGCGATTATCGTTTCAGAATTAGATAATATGTTTCGACCCATTTACCAATTATTCCAAATTATTATGGCAATGACCCTTATCGCATATACCACAGTACTCCTCCTTGTGGGGTTCCTCTGTTTGCAAACCTTGTTAGAGTTGTGGACCAAAGACACGCTGTTATGCGTCTTCTGTTGAGCAGGCTTTGTATAAGTCTAATCAAGCTAGAGTTTACCTTTAGATGTGACAGTGCCGCTATTACCGCATCTGAGTGAATGTTGTTAAAAGCCCCTTCTATGTCAAGAAATGCCACCATGCTGAATTCCTTGACATATAGGGACGATTCGATAGTGCTCACAAATTCCTGCAGGGCTGATTCTGTAGACTTTCCCTTATTGTAATCATGTTGGTTACCCGACAGGAGTTTTGTATGCAAGTTTTCCATAATGAAATAATCTAAAAGTCTTTCCAGACCTTTCAATTGTTACTGCAGCATTAAGTCTGCTCATTTTTGCAGTTACCTCATGATCAACTTTGCTGCTAAATTTTTTTCAGTTTCTTTACAATAATTGTTTGCTTTCGCATCTATACTTTGCTGGATTTCTTTTGAGATTCGCTACTGTATCAACAGATGCTCCTTTACCATGAGCTGTAGGATGAAAATTTTATTTATCAGGTACTCCTAAATCGGTTTCATGAGCAACAAGATGTACACAGCTATTTTTTTTAATAAAATGTTGACGACCTTCGTCGTAAATGTAGTATATCTATCTTCTCTACCGTGGATTTGGATTTTAGGTAATTAAATATTATCTTTTGGTACGCAGAAATTGGAAAGGTGTCATGTTTTAAATCGTCAGCTGTGGTTGCCATACTTTTGAATTCCACTTTTCACATTTTTCTTGTAGTAAATAACAACTGTGAATACAGTAGCCTGGTCGTTATTGCAATGGAATACTTGTATGGCAAGCTGGAGAAAATATTTATAGTTCTCTGTATAAACTATAACTCTGTTCTACAGGATCTTCATTCCGGTCCGAAGACATCGGTTTCAAAACTTCACTCACTAGAAATGAAACCCCCAAATAGATTAACCATTTTTAAAAAAATTAAACATTTTATCATATTATTCTCTGCATTGCAACAGGGCTACCTGTAAATGCAGTTATTGCCCATCGACAAAAGACGAAAATCTCTTTTAAGGATTCCCCGAGAGCTGTTATTTACTACCATTTGCAGTTGTTGGCTTTACACCTTCAAATTCTGTAGCTGACTGGGGTTTCTTTAGATTGTGGCTGTGGTTGTGTGTCTTTGACAGCGCTCCTCCAATGCGGTGCCGGTTGGCATCAATCAGCAGGTGTTTGTATTTGCTTGTCTCTTCGCTGGCAGACGCAAAATGTGCAAAAGTTGCCTCCGAAAAGACATCTGTGGCGTTGTCATGACGTCGTTCGTTGTAGTTATTCATATTGTCAATATAATACTACTCGTACTGGCAGTGTGATTACCACACTCGCATACATACATATGTATATACTTACAGCGTATATTGCGGAATAACGTCACATTGCAAAGAAGGACATTTTTGAGGTGGCCTTTCGAAATTGCGCCACACTTCCAAAGCAATGATTATTGAGGAATAATTCGATATTACACCTACTTTAAAAGGCATTAATTATAGTTCATTTGACTGCATAACTTCATACAGAAATTTTTAATCGCCTACAGGTGAAATTTCCGATTTTGAGATATGACTCCCTTGCACCAAATCAGCCCTATATGTTTTTTGTAGGCAATCATGTTTTTCTGTGCTTGTAAATCATCTTCTACAAGGATTCTTCACATGCCACGATATACCAGCCCAGTCCTGTAATTTGCAAATTGCTCGAGCATAAATCTTATCTTATTTCAGAAAATTGCGAGTGTTTTTTTGCGTATTTTTTTCGCATCGGATACTATCGATTTCAGAAAAATGATGCCATGTCTGCCTGTGACACACGTTTCCAATAATCGACACTGTATTATATTTATACAACTGATTTTCAAGGACACTTTGATGCTGTGCACGTCGTAAGAGGACTTTTATAAATCAGAATATCATTTCAGATTTTTCTGCAAAAAATACACACGTTAAAGTATCAATTTACTATGGAAATTTCGAGATTTTCATAAAAAAAAATTCAGCTCCTACTGGTTCAAGGACAAAAAGTCAGTAATGTCAATGGAACTTTCTCCTTTTTTTGGGAAACAAGTAAAAGTGAAGAGAGGTATTAATATACTTATAATTCATCTCCATTTTTTTAATGTAATATCTTAACCTTGACATTACGAAATGTGTGAAACCATATACATACAGTGAACAAAAGAAAAAAAACTGAAATACAATCACCTGTACCGTATGTAGATGGTGCATGTTAAATGAGGTACATCATATTAAATCTTGTGGAACATGCTTAAAGAAAGATTAAACCAGTAACAACATTTCAGTCAAGTACACCGACTAAGGTATACCACCACTTTGTGAGTAATTTTATATGGAATATGTTAGTTTATGTGGGAGCAAGAAAGGGGCAAACATTTTGTTCATGTCCTGGTTAGTCTACAGTCATGGCAAACGTTGTCTAATATGCCGAGCATAAAAACATGTAGGTGATAGCAATATAACTTAGGGGGAAATTTTTTTTGAATGAATCCGTAATTTTTTCTTGGGGTGCTAGAATTTGCTGAACAAATACCACTATTTAACGCTGAACATTTGATACAGAGAGTTTTTTTAGACGTTTTGAAGTGACGTTTCGGCCATTTGTAATATGACATGATCTGTCATTTGTTTTTCATTGTATTCAGCAGTGTTTACAATTTCATTATGAAGAGATATACGCAAGAACAACGTTTACAAATTATTCAGTTTTATTATCAAAATAATAGTTCTCCAATTTCAACTTTTCGTGCGCTAAGTAAATTTTTTTTAAAATAAAAAAAAACACTTTCCAGTCGACCTACGACCTTGACACCCATGCGCAATATTTGAGCTCTCGTTAAGAGCTATCTTTTTGCCATTGACCGATTGTGGCTACGTGCCACACAGCAAATGAAACAATTGAATTGTTTATCAGAAAAGTTTGGAGATTCGATTATTTCAAGAAATTATGATATTAATCCAAGAAGTTGTGATTTAACACCATTAGACTATTTCTTGTGGGGTTATTTGAAGTCATTTGAACTCTCTAACAGAACCAGAGGATCAGCAGGACCAACAAGAGTGCGAGTGGACTGCGAGCGTCGCTAGCTTGTTGACTGAGAGATCCAGAATAAGCTGGGCTATTAATAGCTTTGAGCCCTTCAAGTCACCTGGACCAGACGGCATCACTCCAGCAGAAATGCAGAAAATGTTGTCCTCTGGCTGGAGAAAATTTATTTTATTTATTTATTTATATGAATTACAATACAAAGTAAATTTATATTCTAATTGTACGGTCCGTGGAAGCAGCGACAGACCAGAGCCTGTGGTGGGAATCGAACCCGCGAGCCCGCCACCAACTCACCTACTAAGGCGCTCGAGAAAATTTATGTAGGCAGTATCAGGCTTTCATACATCCCGAATCGATGGAGGGATACCAAAGTGGTATGCATACCTAAAGCGGGGAAGATATCACACACTAGGCCAAAAGACTTCAGACCAATTATCCTATCCTCCTTCCTATTGAAAGGTCTGGACAGACATTTAGATTATTTCATTAGGAAAACCTGGATACAAAACTACTTTCGGTGAACCAACATGCTTACAATAAGGGGAAGTCTACAGAATCAGCCCTGCACGAGCTTGTGAGCACTATCGAATCGTCCCTGCATTTCAAGGAATTCACCATGGTGGCATTTCTTGACATAGAAGGGGCTTTTAACAACATTCACTCAGATGCAGTAATTGCGGCACTGTCACATATAAAAGTTAACTCTAGTTTGATGCGACTAATTCAAAGTCTGCTCAACAGAAGACGCATAACAGCGTGCCTTGGGTCCACAACTCTGTCAAGGTTTGTAAACAGAGGGACCCCACAAGGAGGAGTACTGTATCCACTAATTTGGAACCTAGCGGCGAATGAAATCCTGCTAGATCTAGAACGTTGTGGCTGCAAGGTCGTGGCAATTGCAGTGAGTGGCAAATTCGAAAAAGTCCTCCGAGACATTCTACAGGTGGCTCTGCACAAGTTGGCTAAATGGGCCTGGAGCATCGGTTTGGGCGTTAACCCAAACAAAACTGAATTGGTTCTCTTTACTAGGATGAATAATGTCCCACATCTGGACCCTCCACCTCGGATTAATGGAACAGATCTAATCTTTTCTGAAAGTGCAAAATTTTTAGGAATAATTCCAAATAGAAAACTGTTATTTAGACTTAACGTATTGGAACCCTTACACGTTCCAATACGTTAAGTCTACGCCGTATGTTCCAACGTCGCCGTATGTTCCTGCAAAAAGGCTGCAGGGTCGCGGTGGGGCCTTCCTCTTAAAATCGTCCTCTGGATATATATAGCAGTAGTTCGTCCAATACTGTTATTCGGTATTGTGGACGTCAACTGACAAACTAACCATCACCAACCTACTAACAAAAGTTTAGAGAACAGCCTGCCTGAGCATAAGCGGAGCCTTAAGGACTACAGCGACCGAGTCTCTACAAGCCCTACTCCATATACTGCCGATTAATATTGTGGCGAGAGAAGTTACAACCAGAGCGGCACTAAGATTAAACAGTCTATCAATGTGGAGGTACAAGAACTACGGTCACATAAGGATATCAAAGTGTAGTGCAAAGGTAACCGACCGAGTGGACTATAAGCCAACGGTGTACACCTTCGAGAGGAACTACATCATTATGATACCAGCCGGAGATGAATGGTTCGAGAGAATACCAGGTAATAAAAAACATCTCCACTTCTATACGAATGGTTCGAAGCTTTATGAAAAGGTTGGCTTAGGTGTACACTGTGAAGAATTTAGTTTGGATATAGCTCACAAACTACCAGATACCTGCAGTGTCTATCAAGCCGAAATAATAGCAATATGGGAAGTAGCCAAGTGGTTGAGTCGCAACATAGTAACCAACACTGGCGTTGTCATTTACTCGGACAGCCAGGATCTATCAATTCTCTGGAGACCACATCCCTAAATTCAAAAACAGCCCTAGACTGCCGCAGATCTCTTAACGAGATGGCTGAGCAGTTTAATATACACCCCATATGGGTGCCTGGGCATAGGGATATCCCGGGGAACTGCGAAGCCGATGAACTTGCTAGGAAAGGGACGAATATATATTGGTGCGCCACTATCCACGTGAGGCAATCAGGCAGTCCAACGAAAGATGGACAGAAATCGGCACCTGCAGAGTAGCTAGACAAATCTGGCCAAGGTATGACCTGAGAAGATCAAAATATCTCCTCGCACTAGAGAGGCAAAGATTGTCTACGTTATTGTCAGTTCTGACGGGACGCTGCTTGATCGGCGAACACGCCAACAGATTGGGTATAGATTCCAATGACTTCTGCAGAAGCTGTGGAGATGAGGAAAAAGTGGAGAGCATTGAGCACTTGCTATGCGACTACCTCGCTCTGAGTAAACTACGACTGGACACACTGGGGTCGGCCTTTCTAGGCAGCCTAACAGATCTTTCAGTACCGATATTCTTACTATTGATAAATTTGTATATCAAACATGTTGGTTTCGATGAGGGGCATTTCATCACGTGGTTACACTAGGGACCAAAACTGGTCTATGTGAGCTTGTAAAAAAAATACGGCTGCCACCCTAACCTAAACCTAAGCCTAAAATGTTATGGCCAAGAATTTAGCTTTATTATAAAGATAAGGGTTTGCCATTACCTATATCGTTTCTCATTGACTGTAACATTGTGGCCGACTTCATTTTTGAAGAAATATGGACCAATGTTTCCTTCTGCCCATAGAGCACACCAAACAATGATTTTTTGTGGATGTAGCGGCGTCTGTTCAATGGCTTGTGGATTTACATTACTCCAAATGCGAAAATTTTGTTTATTAACGTACTCATTTATCCAAAAGTGAGCTTCATCGCTGTACAGCATTTTCGTGCGATGCGTCGCGGGAACCGAACCATTATTTTGTTAATAATTTTCCTTGATTTGCAAACGTTGTTCCGGATTAAGTCTACTCATTATGAAATGGCAAACCAAATTGAGCATACATCAAGTAACAATTCAATTCAATTCATTTTCATTCTTAGGAAATAACTTACATACATAAAGTATCTTACAAGTATGTATAATAGGGTGGGTCAAATTTTTCCGTCAAAAATCGTATAGCAAAATCGTAATCTAAATTCTAAGTATAATTCGGCAAGAAACCAAGGGTCTAAAATGAAATCCTATCCTGTGAAAATCTGCATGAAGTTTACATAGTTAAGAAAAAATATTTTTTCTTTTGTTAGTAGCGGCTTAGCGTCATATCGCCCAAAACCATGTATGTCATAGCGCCCAAAAACGACATATCGCCCAAATTGATTACCTGGGAATGTCATATCGCCCAAACGCAATGTCATAACGCCCAAAGTTTTTTGGGCGATATGACATTCCAATCAATATAAAATGTTGCAAAGCATAGCTTTACAACTTCTCTGAAAACTTTACAGTACCAAAAATGGGCGTGGCCCCGCCCGTTTGAGCCATTTTTTTAATTTGAGATATCTTGAACAAGTTGTCAGCGAAAGTGCTGTAATTTTGTGTATAAGTGTCTGGTAGCAGTCTACGTGATTGGCCCCAAAATGGACGGGATCGGACGAATGGGCGTGACCCGGCCCCTATAAGCCTAATTTTTAAATTCAGATATCTTGCACAATTTGTTAGCCAGAATTCTGTGCATATGAATTTTGTGACAGTCTACGTCATTTGTCCAAAAATGGGCGAGATCGGACTAATGCGAGTGGCCCCGTCCATATAACCCAAATTTTGAAATTGCGATATCTTTCACAATTTGTTAGCGATAGTGCTGTATATACATGTATATGTATCTGTCACCTAAATATTGTAAAGTGAAAACTAACAAAAATTTGCATGCAACTCAGTAGCTTATGAATGTAAAATATTTTCCATGCTAAAATTAAAATGTCGTTATTATTGAAATACAGAACCTTTTTGATTTAAAAAAAGTTTTTGTATTGCATATATAGTTTAGTAGATGTGGAAGAAATAAAATGGGTATATTGAATTCAGAGTTTGCAGTTTTCGATTTGGTGTGTATGGGCGGGGGACAGTGGATGTGGTCGATTTTGATGAAACTTTGCATGCATATTTTAGGAAGTGTATGTACCAAATATGAAGAATTTTTCTTTGGTAGGAAACATTTTATGGCGTGGTAGATTTTGGTGAAATAAATTTTTTTCTTAATTTAGTCAGTATATTACTCGGTGCCAACTTTCAATGATCTAGGACCACTTCTTATATTTTTTTCAGAAAAATGTATGAAGCCATACCACTGTGCGCCGCCCATGTGAGACAAGTTTTGAAATTGAGATATTTTGAACAATTTGCTAGCTAGAGTGCTGTTATTTTGTGTATATGCATTTGTTGGCAGTCTTCGTAATTGGTTCAAAAATTGACAGGATCGGAAATCTGAAATCTGTGGCAACGAAGTGCACCAGGTCCAGCTAGTAGAGTGTATCTCTCCCAACATTGCATATAGTCATTAAAAACACAGTTCTAACGGGAATCGTTTCAGATTTCGAGCAAAAATTCTGCTCTAATATGATGGTGTAGGGTTTCATTTAGTGGGCTCCGCCCCACTGTTGCCTTGCTATAGGGTTTTCCAATAAGAGTGATATGATTTCTTTGAAAAAAACACAATTATTGTTAAGGAAATTCAAAAGTTGTTTATTGAATGTGAAGTACAATCGATACAATTAAGTTCTAAATAAAATGTCATTCGAATGGCCTCCACGACTTCTTCTGCAGGAACGAATTCGATGAACCCAGTTTTCGAGCACTTTTTCCACTAAATCAAGTCGTATGTCATGAATGGCACGTTTAATGTTGACTTGTAAAGCTTGAAGAGAGTCTTGTTTATTTCGAAAGACCAATGACTTCAAATAACCCCACATGAAATAGTCTAATGGTGTTAAATCACAACTTTTTGGGGGCCATTCAATATCACAATTTCTTGAAATAATCGAATCTCCAAACGCAATGATTCAATTGTTTCATTTGCTGTGCGGCACGTATCCACAATCGGTCAAAGGCAAAAAGATAGCTCTTAACGAGAGCTAAAATATTGCTCATGGCTGTCAAGGACATAGGTCGACTGGAAAGTGTTTTTTTTTTGGATTTTTTAAAAAAATGAACATCGCATCATTTTCAAATGTGACCGGAAAGTTTATTTTTGCTCTAGCTCCTTAACGATATGTCGGATCGGGAATCGGTCAATGGCAAAAAGATAGCTCTTAACGAGAGCTGAAATATTGCTCACGGGTGTCAAGGTCGTAGGTCAACTGGAAAGTGGTTTTTTCCATTTAAAAAAAATGGACTTAGCGCAAGAAAAGTTGCAATTGGTGAACGATTATTTTGATAATAAAACTCGGTACTCGAATGCCGATTTTTTTGTGAATTTTGCAATGGTATTTTTGCATAATTTTGGCTCTATTTCGGCAATTTCATACCGAATGATGTTAAGGCTTCAACTGTATCTATTGTATTTAAGTAGACTATATATTTGAGATGACCCTACATAAAATAGTCCAAATGTGTTAAATGTGGCAACATTGGCGGCTACGTTCTCAATAATTCACGGTTTCGTTGGCTGTCTGGAATGTTGCATAGTCTGATTGAAGGCATCTATATCATCAACAATTGACCAAAACCAGTAAGAAAAGTTCAAAGTCTGTTCTGAAACTGCGTTGGTATTTTATTTATAAAGTGGACTACGCGAAGTAACATTTTCTCTGGGGGTTGTTCTTCTTCTCCTTTCTTTAAAAAGTATTGCTTTTGTAAAATTCCTGAATATATTACCAAATGTCATACAAATTGAAAACATAGAAATTGACCGGGCCCTTAAATATAAAAAGCAACAAATGACGCACTCTTTTGCGTAATATTTGCACTTTAACTACTTCAGCTAAGTACTTCCGCATCAGGAAACACTCCTCCCTAAATATGAATTTCTCTTCCTTGTTTTTGGAAATTCTTGATACTCGACTGCAAAAAAGGTGACCATTTTTTTCACTTTAGGAAACCTTACCTGAAACGCAATTAATTAAGAGTTCAAATTTCATACGTTCATAATGGTCATCTGTTGTCGCACGACATTTAAATTGGTCTTCTCTCTTTCATGTGTTAATTATTTTGCAATTTGATATCTTTTAATGGAATTATAACACTCCAATTAACTGTGGACAATAACAATACACGGGTCACACGACACAAAACGACGATGACGGCCACGTTTAAGTATATCCTCAGCATATGTACGACAAGTATGGGCCAACTGACGCAGGCAACTCCAACTCCAGCACCAGCAACACCACAACATTCACCGCAAAATTGGCCAAGGCGAAGGCGCAAATAGTTGGGCCAAACAGGTTTGCGGCAAACAATAACATATCGACCACACACTTAGTCCAACTATGGTCAGAGTTGTGTGGAAATGGATACTTATGGGTGAACGGAAGAAGAAGAAAGTGTGCCAATAAATGGCATATATTTGTATTCTAACCATAGTTGCATTAAGCAACCATAAGGCGTTGGAAGCCAAAAAATATGGGGGGTATTGTGAATTAAATTTACTAATTGGAGGACGAAGGCAGAATTCCTTTGAAACAACTGTGAACTACATAAGTCGCAGTTTCATAAATTAAAGTTTGAGTACTCCGGAACATTAATTACTAGCCGTTCCAGGTAATGTTAACAGCCTCCAAAATTCCATTTTATTGAAATAGAAATATATGATACACAGAAAAACAGTAATGAAGACATATCAGAATAACAAGTAAAATCTGAACCGATTTTCCCTGAATACTCATTCATGTAAAAAGACCTCTTTCTGTAGAATTTCGTACTGATCGGATATAAAATACAGTCTCTACAGCGCTTACATGTCAAATCGGGGTAACATATATATGTGGGCTATATCTAAATCTGAACCGATTTTCTCCGACCTCCGCTTACAGGTCAAATCGGGGGTACCATATATATAAGTGTTACATCTATGTGTTATATCTAAATCTAAACCGAGTTTCTCCGAATTTGGCAGTATTCCTTCATGTAGAAAGAAACCTCTTCTTGCCGACTTTAGCACTTATCGGATATAAAATAACATTTTTACAGCCCTCACATGTCAAATCGGGGGCAACGTATATATGGGGGCTATATCTTAATCTGAACCGATTTCTTCCAAATTTAAAAGTGTTCATTCATATAATAAGAAACCTCTTTCTGACGAATTTCATACTGATCGGATATAAAATACAGTTTTTACAGCGCTTACATGTGAAATCGGGGGTAACATATATATGGGGGCTATATCTAAATCCGAACCGATTTTCTCCGAATTTGGCAGTATTCCTTCATGTAATAAGAAACCTCTCTTTGCCGAATTTCGCACTGATCTGATATAAAATAACATTTTTACAGCGCTTACATGTCAAATCGGGCGTAACGTATATATGGGGGCTATATTTAAATCTGAACCGATTTCTTCCAAATTTAACAGTGTTCATTCATATAATAAGAAACCTCTTTCTACCGAATTTCATACTGATTGGATATAAAATAAAGTTTTTACAGCGCTTACATGTCAAATCGGGGCTAACATATATATGGGGGCTATATCTAAATCTGAACCGATTTTAACCAAATTCAATAGGGATCGTCCTTGGGCCAAAAAAAGATATGTGTAAAGTTTCGTCGAGATCGGACCATAATTGCGACCTGTACTTTGATTACAAGAATACATGCACAGACGGACAGACAGACAGACGGACAGACGGACAGACGGACAGACAGACGGACAGACAGACAGACGGACAGACGGACATAGCTAAATCAACTCAGAAAGTGATTCTAAGTCGATCGGTATAATAAACGATGGGTCTATTTCTTCTCCTTTTGGGTGTTACAAACAAATGCACAAAGTTATAATACCCTGTACCACAGTGTGGTGTAGGGTATAATTAACTGCTTATGGCTCTAATATGAGTTCATACACATACTTGAAATTTTGTACAGTCCAATGCCGACTTATGAATCCCCCTCACCTTGAGTCCCAAAAAAATGTTCGTAAATTTATTTATTTTTTATATCCTACACCACACTGTGGTACAGGGTATTATAAGTTTGTTTCATGGCATATGTTTGTTACACCTGAAAATACTATAGCTAGACCCACCTTAAAGTATACCGATCGACTCAGAATCACTAGCTGAGTCGATTTTACTCTGATCGTTCTAAAGTTTTGCAGTTTGAAGTCTTTCGCAGCTGGAAACAGCCCTATTGCATTTTGTTGAAATCGGTTCTGATTTAGATATAGCTCCCATATATAACTTTCTTCCGATTTGGCCCTTTAGTCTTATAGAAGCTGTACTTTACATCCAATCGCTGTGAAATTTACAATGGTAGAGTTTCTTGATCCATGGACCAACATTGCCAAATCTGAAGAAAATCGGTTAAGATTTAGTATGAGCTCCCATATATATGTTTCGTCCGATTTGGCTCTTTAGTCCTGTAGAAGCTGTATTTTACATCCAATCGTTTTGAAATTTAGAATGGTAGAGTTTCTTAATCCATGGATCAACATTGGCGAATTTAAAGAAAATCGGTTAAGATTTAGCTGTAGTTCCCATATATATTCGATTTGGCCCTTAAGCGCTATAGAAGCTGTATCTAACATCCAATTGTTTTGAAATTTAGCATGGTAACGTTTCTTCATCCATGAACGAACATTGCCGAATTTGCAGAAAATCGGTTCAGATTTAGCTATAGCTCCCATATATATGTTTCGTCCGATTTGGCTCTTTAATCCTGTAGAAGCTGTATTTTACATCCAAGTGTTTTGAAACTTAGTATGGTAGAGTTTCTTGGTCCATGGATGAACGTTGCAAAAAAAAAACGAACGTTGAATTATATAAAATGTCTCAAAAGTAAATTTTTGTAAACAATTTATAGATGAACTAGCTTTAACCCGGTGCGCTTCACAGTCCCATCATTTATTTATTTTCTTTTTAGGGTACTGTAGAATAGTTATACCTATTTCTTTCAAAAACAAATGACTATTCCATATGGGGAATAATTATCTTGTTTATGTTCCTGGCATCAAGGTACAATATTTATCCCTTTTCCCCTCTGTGCCTCTAAACGTCAAAAACTATTTTTTGGACTATATTTTACCTTTTTCCCCTAGTTTATGTTCCACTAGCTACATTCACACCCTGATACAATATAAAACAATGTTTGCCCCACTGTTTCTTTAAATGTTTTAATTAAAAAAGGTAAAATGAATGCCTAGTTTAAGTTGCAAATCTTACAATTGCCATTGGGAGCATATTTAATCATTTTTGCTTCATTCATTCAACCCAATGTGTCATAATTTGCCATTTTTGCACCACTGTACAACATTTAATCGTTTCTGCCCCAACAGTGCCACTAAAAGTGTGCATTTAGAGAAATCATAGTTTATATTCAAAGAGCCATATTCGCAACCTCAGGCCGTATTTTACCCTTTCTGTGACACGATTAACTTTTTACCATACCGTGCCTTATTTAACTTTTTTCCCACGGTTTACATAGAAGCATCGCACTCTGGTTATGAATCACTGCACTACTTAACTTAATTCAATATTTTATTATTCCTCTGTTCTTCTTATGTATGTCATTGTATACATATCTGGGACTATATAGAAGGTGGCGCAAAAGTAACCTTTCGATGTTTTTTGTGCCAAAGTCACCGACCGATTATTGGTCAAATAAATAGTCAGCAATATTCCGCGTTCTGGAGCAGTGTAGCGTAACATTGTTTATTAACGTGTATTTCGCATGTGTTTACTACACAAATGTCAACATTAGGCATTAGGGGCCAATCGCAAAATTTATAGCATTTTCTGATAGGAGGATTACTTTTGCGCTATCTGTTATAACACTTTTTCCCCACTTACCATATCTACCATTTTGCCACACTTTACCGTATTTAACAATTTTTTATCCCACTGTACCATATTTAACCCTTCTTGCTTCACTGAACCACATTTAAAATTTGTTGCTATACTCAACCCTATTTAACAACTTTTAGCCACTCTGCACCACAATATTAAACTTTAACTAAAATCACAACATTTGAAAAAAGGACTTCTTATCTCATGTTTATGTTCCAAAAGTTGTCCTCTCTCCCTAGAGCCATGATTTTGCCCATATTTAGCACCATTTGGTACCATATTTAACCATTTTTGTTCTTCTGTAGCATTTTTAACCGTATTTCCCCACTGTACCATATTTTACCCTTTTTGACCCACTGTACAATAGTCAAACAATTTTTGTCACATTGTACCATATTTAATCATTTTTGTCCCTTTGTACCATAGTTAACACATTTTTGCCTCACTATTTCCGAGGTAATGCTTTTTGGCCCACTGTACCATATTTAACCCATTTTGTCTCACTTTACCATTTTTAACTACATTTTCCCCACTATACTATGGTTAGCCCTTTTTTGTCCCATTATGCAATACTAAACCCTTTGTCTCCCTGTAACATATTTTAACACTTTTTGCACCACTGTACCATATTTAATCCTATTTGCTCCATTGTATCATATTTAATTCTTTTTGCCCCACTGTATCATAGTTAATAAATTTTTAAAATGTGTCCCCACTCTACCATACTTAACCCTTAGCTGTACCATATTTAATCACATTTTATCCATTGTACCATTTTTTCCCACTATACATTATTTAATGTTTTTGACCCACTGTGCTCTTCACATCTCAAGTTTAATTTCCAATTTTGCCAGATTGATTCAGTTTTGCCCCAATGCACCATAATTAACCCGTTGTGCCCCACTGTGCCTCTTAAAGTTAGAATTTCCAAAAATCACTTCCTATCTCTAGTTTATGTTACAAAATCTACCCTAGAACCATGGGACCATATTTAACATTTTTAAACCACTGTACCCTATTTTACACGTTTGGCTCCACTGTGACCCGAAATGTACGATTACAAAAAAAACTGACTGTCCTTAGGACAACGGATCGCCTTCAATTTTCACCATTCTAATTCTAGGCGTTTCACCAATCTAATGGCTGGCGGTCGTACCATATTTATCACTTTCTGTCAGACTGTGCACCTACAATTTTCAAGAAACAAACGCTCCTTGTTCTACTTTACATCCCAAGAACTACTCTTTCAGCAAATTTCACGATTCTATCTCTTACCATTTGGATTTGGCCGTTGTTCCACATTTATCCCTTTTTACCCCACTGTGTGCGTAAATGTTGGAATTTTAAAAAAATCCAGTAAATTTCTGGGTCTACCCTCACACCAAATTTCACGATTCTAGCTCATTCCGTTTAGATTTGGAGGTGGTAACATATTTATCCCTTATTTGCCCCATTGTGCGGGTAATAGTACGAATCGCTACATCGCAAGGGCTACCCTCCCACCAAATTTCATGATTCTAGCTCCAGCCGTTTGGCCTGGGCGATGATCAGTCAGTCAATCATTCAGTCAGTCAGACAGTCACGCAACCATTTTTTATATATAGATAGACCAGTAAGGAAAGGCTAAAGTCGGGCGGGGCCGACTATATAATACCCTACACCACTCTCGTAATATTGAATAACTCTGAAATATAAATTTTGTAATTCATGTATAAATTGTTTACATAAATTTACTTTTGGGACATTTTATCTTAAATAATACCCTGTACCACAGTGTGGTGTAGGGTATAAAAACGATTGGATGTAAAATACAGCTTCTACAGTACTAAAGAGCCAAATCGGATGAAACATATATATGGGAGCTATAGCTAAATCTTAACCGATTTTCTTCAAATTCGGCAATGTTAGTCCATGGATCAAGAAACTCTACCATTCTAAATATCAAAACGATTGGATGTAAACTACAGCATCTATAGGACTAAAGGGTCAAATCGGACGAAAGATATGTATGGGAGCTACATCTAAATATTAACCGATTTTCTTCAAATTCGGCTATGTTAGTCCATGGATCAAGAAACTCTACAATTCTAAATTTCAAAACGATTGGATGTAATATACAGCTTCAATACAACTAATGGGCCAAATCGGACGAAACATATGTATGGGAGCTATAGCTAAATCTTAACCGATTTTCTTCAAATTCGGTAGTGTTGGTTCATGGATCAAGAAACTCTACCATTCTAAATTTCAAAATGATTGGATGTAAGATACAGCCTCTACAGGACTAAAGAGCAAAATCGGACGAAACATATATATGGGAGCTATAGCTAAATCTTAACCGATTTTCTTCAAATTCGGCAATATTGGTTCATGGATCAAGAAACTCTACCATTCAAAATTTCAAAACGATTGGATGTAAAATACAGCTTCTATAGGCCTAAAGGGCCAAATCGGACGAAAGATATATGTATATGGGATCTATATCTAAATCTGAACCGATTTCAACCAAATTCAATAGGGATGTTTACAGCTGCGAAATACTCTAAACTGCAAAATTTCAGAACGATCGGAGTGAAATTGCGACCTGTAGTCGACGAACAACTTTACATGGACAGACGGACGGACGGACAGACATGGTTAAATCGACTTAGCTAGGGATTCTGAGTCGATCGGTATACTTTAAGATGGGTCTAGCTGTGTTATTTTCAGGTGTTACAAACATCTGCCGTGAAACAAACTTATAATACCCTGTACCACAGTGTGGTGTAGGGTATAATTACAAAATTTATATTTCAGTGTTATTCAATATTACGAGAGTGGTGTAGGGTATTATATAGTCGTCTCCGCCCGACTTTAGCCTTTCATAACTGGTTTTGTTTGAAATTAAATTATTATTAATTTAGATTGCATTTAATAACTCTAAAATATGTACCAGTATTAAGTTTATAAGCTCTTAAGTTTTGGTGCAAAATAGACAATTTGTGTGGGAGGTACCAAAAGGGGCCTGCCTTCTCTGAATTCTAAGCGCTATAAAAGCAAGTTAAAAGCAGTTAACTTTTGGTACAAAATGGTCCCTGTGTGTCGTCAGTTGAGTAAAGTCAATTTCTTAGTTTACTTGTTGTACTCTTGTAGTGTTCCGGTTTGAGAACCCTGGCTCACATGAAACTGAGTAGCCGGAGCTGAACACAGAAGGAGGAGTTTGCAACAGTATTATTCAAGAATCAATAATTTCATTAAATGTTTACCCTTTGTGGGGGCAGTACTTGAAGGAATGGACCAACATTGCCCATCTTTGATCTTACTCTGAGATAGAAAAAAAATATTAACACCAACAATATTACCAAATTTGAAGCTCAGATGACTTAGAATGCTACGTTGCCAATAGTGAGGTATAAAACAATTTTTTTTTCAATTCTCTACTCTCTTCTCTTTTAGGTCTATAATATCTAAATTGGTCTATAGAGTTCAAATAGACATTGTTTTCGTCGTTAGGATGATCGTTTTTTTTGCAAATTTTATTCTATTTTTGTTTTTTGGATTCATTTTAATTTTTATAGAACTATTAAAAATAGATATACAAATTTAAAATCGCCCTAAATCTACGTAAACTCATTATCGATTGTTTTTTTTTTACTTTTTTCAGTTTTTTGTGCTCCAATTTCCAATATTTATAAAATATATAAACATCGTCAACAGTTTATTTAATATTTTTCGCAAATATACGTTTTTCATCGCATGAATGAACTACACATTTTTGATTTTCAATGGTAGTAGAAATTTTTCATGTGAATTATTGCAATATTTGTTTTATTTTCACTTTTTTTATGAGTTGTGCATTTGTTTGTAACACCCAGAAGGAGAAGAGAGAGACCCATCGTTTATTATACCGATCGATTTGGAATCACTTCCAAAGTCGATTTAACCATGTCCGTCTCTCCGTCCGTCTGTAGATGTAATATTGTAATCAAAGTGCAGGTCGTATTTATTGTCCGATTCTGATGAAATTTAGCACAGTGCTCTTTTTGGCCCTATTGAAATTGGTCAAAATCGGTTCAGATTTACATATAGCCTCCATATATATACGTGTTACCACCGATTTGACATGTAAGTGCTGTAGAAACTATATTTTATATCAAATCAGTACGAAATTTTGCACAGAGAGACATCTTATTATGTGAATGAACACGTCCGAATTCGGAAAAATCCGATTCAAATTTAGATATAGCCCCCCATAATTACACTATGCAACAAATGAACACTTTTTGCAAAATACACGAACCTGACTGTATAGCTTCGATTCTACTACCAAATGGTAGTATAACCCTATACTCAGTTTGGCGAGATTGGTGACCAATTTTTTTTTATGGGCCTCGAAAAATTCGGAAAATCAGTGGACCCCCTGAAAAAAGGTGTCATCGGTTTTTGAGCAACAGCTACTTCAGACTTGGTGATAGCGCTTAACTATATTTGGCAATAATGTAGCTAAGAACACGTAGAACAAAGTCTGCTAACATTTCATGCCAAAAAAATTTTGTTTTCCTGCACTTATTTTTCGAAAAACATAGGATTAAATTTATTTTTTTTCACTTTTTTCGGCATAACTTTAAGGGATCGCTGATTTTTTACTAACAATATTTGGCAATATTGTAGCCACGGTAAATCTAAACAACTTTTGTGAACATGTCATTACAATCTGAACGTGTCTAGGCACCTTAAATAGCTCAAAAATCCACATTGTACCCAAAAATTTAAGTATTTCACTGTTATGTAACAAAAATATATTTTTCTGGTATAGGGTATGTTCAGCAACTTTATAGAAAATATTAAGGCCAATATTTTTGTGGAACATTTTAACCCTCTAGCTCCCTCACATATCTGTAATTTTTGGCCCCATTTTAACAAATCGTAAAAAACACCCCTTAAAAGGTGGAGGGCGGGGATGAAATGTTCTACAAAAATGTTCGCCATAAAATTTTACTATATGTGTCAGAACACACCAGATTGTATTGATGTGTTCATAAAAATTGTTCAGATTTACCGTGGCTACAATATTGCCAAATATTGTTAGTAAAAAGTCAGCGATCCCTTAAAGTTATGCCGAAAAAAGTGAAAAAAATAAATTTAATCCTATGTCTTTCGAAAAAAAGTGCAGGAAAACAAAATTTTTTTGGCATGAAATGTTAGCAGACTTTGTTCAACGTGTTCTTAGCTACATTATTGCAAATATAGGTAAGCGCTATCACCAAGTCTGAAGTAGCTGTTGCTCAAAAACCGATGACACCTTTTTTCAAGGGGTCCACTGATTTTCCGAATCTTTCGAGGCCCATAAAAAAAAATTGGTCACCAATCTCGCCAAACTGAGTATAGGGTTATACTACCATTTGGTAGTAGAATCGAACCTATACCATCAGATCCGTGTATTTTTTTCACTGTTGCACAGTGTTATGTTTCCACCAACGAAACGTCATGCATTGGTTGATGTTGGATTTCAAGGTCGTTTTCTTTTTCACTTGACTATTCAAAAATACCTTTCTTCACTTTGAAGGAATTCTTTGATCTTCAGCTCAACTCCACAGTGAGAAAACCATAAAATAACATCAATAACAGATCAATCCCGCATAGGGAAACATCAAAATAAAGGAATTAAAGTTCGATTTGCTTCAGCACGCACCTTATTCGCTGTCTTCTGTAGGACTTGCCGAATTTGACTTTTTTTTGTGATTCTTGTGAATGTGGTGGTCCAAAAATATACCTTTAGATGTGTTTTACTTCATTTTGAAAGATTTTTGCTATTCATAAACATTTAGATTAGTAAATTTGCGTATGCAGACCAGGAGAGCATCGCTTCATAAGCTTATTAAAAATAATGATAAAAATATGGAACGCGGTCCCGAAATCTGCCGTTCTTTATGTCGAATAAATGTCTGTAACTTAGCGTAAGCATGGTATTATTAATTTCGCGTGAATACAAAAATGTCTATAACTCAATGTTTGTCCTTATGGGTATGGTCCCCTCTTGATTTCATTCATACATTCATACAAATTTCAATCTAAAAATCCATGTTTGTATTTATTGAACATACCATATACCCGGTGAAATGTATGCGCTAATTGATACGTATGTGTCTGTGTGTGAGCTTTTATGAACATTTATATATATATTTGCACATCTATTGGAGAAGCATCTCTTAACTTGTCGAAAATGTACTTAATGCACCTTAAAACTTCTCTCCGAAATTGTGGCTTTCTGATGTTTACGGCTTTCGCCTGAGAACATGAGGAATGTGCAAGGTTTAAGATAACATTTAGTCTGTGTACATGTGTGTGTGTGTGTATCGGTGCACATTGCAAATTGCATATAACGTGATATGACTATGACTTTTAGCTAGAACGACATATTTCCTCCACTCATGGTTATATCAGTTACCAATTAATGTTAATGAGTTTCTAAGAGCACACAAACCACACCCACACAAAAGATTCATTTCTGGAAAACGAACAACAGGGAATGGCGGAATTAAATGCACTAATGTTCAACTAATTGACTTTAAAATTGTAGGGTTTTGGCCCTTTGGTACCTCCCACAAATTTAATGGCTCACAACGTTAATACTAGTGCACATAAACACTTACAATCAAGTACAGTACAACGTCTTAAGGTATCTGGAGTTCAGCGCAAAATAGGCGTATTCGTTAAGTCAGTTCTGGTACCTCCCACATAAGTTGGCAAATCCATTCGAACTCAACATTCCCATAACTTCTGCAGCAATCATCTAAATGTTTTCATAGACTGACAAAGAACGAAACATTATTTTCAACGTTCTGACATCTCACACCCATATTACATTACTCACAATGTGAGGCAATACCTAAGTCTTTTTAATCGACTGAACTTATCTTAGTTTTAATACATATTTTCTAATTTTACGTAAAAATTTACTTGTTTTGAGGATTACGATTTTTCCAAATTTCAAGTATATTTTTACTTGAACTGTCTTAATTCTTCCATAATTTGAGTTCATTTGAACTATACGTCCAAAAATTTCGACTGGTAACTGGCGAATGACACGGGCGATGTTTTGCTCCAAGGCCTGAATAGAAGCGGGTTTGCCGCATAAACTTTAGACTTTACATATCCCCGCAGGAAAAAGTCTAACGGTGTGATATCACACGATCTTGATGGCCAATCGACCGGCCCAAAACGTGAAATTATCTGCTCACCGAAGTGTTCTCTCAATAAATCCATTGATTGATGCGATGTGATGTGATGGAAGTGGGCCTTCTTGTTGAAACCAAATGTCGCCGAGATCACAAGCTTTAATTTCAGGCATCAAATAGTCGGTTATCATGACACGATAACGGTCGCCATTGACGGTTATGTTCTCACCGGCATCATTATTGAAGAAATATGGACCGATGATTCCACCGGCCCACAAACCACACCAAACCGTTTTTTTATGAAGTGGCAGCTCTTGAATCTCTTCAGGTTGCTCTTCGTCCCAAATGCGGCAATTTTACTTGTTTACATACCCATTGAGCCAGAAATGAGCCTCATCGCTGAACCAAATTTGGCTCGAAAACGTCGGATCTTCTTGGAACTTTTCAAGAGCCCATAGAGCGAAGCGATGTCGCTTGGGAAGGTCGGGCGGCTTCAGTTCTTGCACAAGCTGTATTTTGTATGCTTTCAATTTAAGATCTCGACGTAAAATGCGCCAAGTCGTTCCATACGTCAGTCCGAGTTGCTGCGAACGGCACCGAATCGACTCTCCACGGTCTTCGTCTACACTCTCAGCTACGGCCGCTACATTTTCTTCACTGCGTGCAGGATGTGGTCTATTCGGTCGAATATTATCCAATAATAAATACTGGGTCTCAAGATGGGTGATGGTGTTGCGAATAGTACGCTCAGTAGGCCGATTATGTTGACAATAAGTTGAGCGAAGTGCCCGAAATACATTCATCACAGAACGTGAATTTTCGTAATAAAGTTGAACGATTTGTAAACGTTGTTCAGGCGATGAAATGCCAAATAATACTTAATAAAAATAACATGACAGGAAGACACAACTCACACGTGACCTATTAAAAAAAGGCTATTGAAAAAAGTTTATTTACTTGGATCACCCGTTATATGTAATATTTGGCAAAACAACTATTGTACACTGATAGAAAAAGCTTCGTCATTACTGAATTTGTCATCATCATGATTATTTTTTCGTCAATGGGTAATAAAATTACGTGACTGCTTTGCCAGGTTCAGTTGTGATTATTCGGTCTGAAACGCAGTTCTTCAGGAAAGGTTTAAAGAAAACGAACGAAAAGTATTCATTACTTCTGATGTTTTAAATCAAAAATAATCTTATCAAGTAATGTATTTGCCAACAGCGAATCCCATTCATCACCACGACGAATCCCATTATTTGATTTTTATACCCTAACTTTAAGGTGACGACAAAAGTGTAACACATCAAAAAAGTGACCTAAGACCAAAAGTATGTTCGTCGGAAATCCGTTTTAGGCCATTTTAAGTCTTTTGAGCAATGTCCGTCCGTCTGTCTGTCTGTCTGCGTGGCTGGAGCACACGATAACTCTCGAAAGGTGTAACTTCAAATTTGGTATGGGATAATATTTTTTTCTATCTCAGGCTAAGTTCGAAGATGGATCATATAGGACCACTTCTTCTAGTACCCCCTCACAAACGGTTAACATTTAGTGAAATGTTGTTTCTCTAATAACGTCTGTACTACTTATCCACTTTGATTCCACACGTAGTAATAGTTTATTGTCGCTATCAACTTGAGAAAGATGGGCTAAATCGGCTCAGAATTTTACGGAAAGTAAGAATATAAATGGTGATACATATTAATCGCACAATGTAAATTGTAAATAAAACAACAAGTCGCTGAGCTGAGTCGATTTAACCATGTATGTCCGTCCGACTGTCCATCTAAAGTTGTCCGAAGAGTACAGGTCGCAATTTTATTCCGATCCTGCTGAAATTTTGCAGTTAGTAGTCTTTCGTACCTGGAAATAATCCTATTGAATTTGAAGAAAATCGGTTCAGACGGTCCGTCCGTCTGTCCATTTAAAGTTGTCCGCAGAGTACAGGTCGCAATTTTATTCCGATCGTGCTGAAATTTTGCAGTTAGTAGTCTTTCAGATTTAGATATAGCTTCTATATAACGGGTGATCCAAGTAGAGATACTTTTTTCAATAGCCTTTTTTTGACAGAGGTGAGTCGTGTCATGCTGTCATGTTATTTTTGTTAAGTATTGTTTGGCATTTCATCATGGAAAGACTTACGCCTGAACATCGTTCAACTTTATTACGAAAATTCACGTTCTGTGGGGAATGTGTTTCGTGCACTTCGTTCAACTTATGGTCAACATAATCGGCCTACTGAGCGTACTATTCGCAACACCATCACCCATCTTGAGATCCAGTATTCATTATTGGATAATATTCGACCGAATAGACCACGTCCTGCACGCAGTGAAGAAAATGTAGCGGCCGTAGCTGAGAGTGTACACGAAGACGATTCGGCGCCGTTCGCAGCAACGCGGACTGACGTATGGAACGACTTGGCGCATTTTACGCCGAGATCTTAAATTGAAAGCATACAAAATACAGCTTGTGCAAGAACTGAAGCCGCCCGACCTTCCAAAGCGACATCGCTTCGCTCTATGGGCTCTTGAAAAGTTCCAAGAAGATACGACATTTTCGAGCCAAATTTTGTTCAGCGATGAGGCCCATTTCTGGCTCAATGGGTATGTAAACAAGTAAAATTGCCGCATTTGGGACGAAGAGCAACCTGAAGAGATTCCAGAGCTGCCACTTCATCCGGAAAAAACAACAGAACACTTCGGTGAGCAGATAATTTCACGTTTTGGGCCGGTCGATTGGCCACCAAGATCGTGAGATATCACACCGTTAGAGTTTTTCCTGTGGGGATATGTAAAGTCTAAAGTTTATGCGGACAAACCCGCTTCGATTCAGGCCTTGGAGCAAAACATCACGCGTGTCATTCGCCAGTTAACAGTCGAAAGCTCGAACGAGTCATCGAAAATTGGACTCAACGGATCGACCATCTGAGACGTAGCCGCGGCCAACATTTGATAGACGTAATCTTCAAAAAATAAATGCCCAAGAATTTTCTTTCAAATGATAATAAACATTCCTCATTCAATTTGAATGTTTGTTTCTTTAAAAAAGTAGGGAACATCGAGATTGATCACGCTTTATATTTGATTTGACACTATAGCCCTATAAAAGCTGTATTTTACATCCACTTGTTTTGAAATTTAGCATGGTAGAGTTTATTGATCATTAGACCAACATTGGTCAGTTTGAAGAAAATCGTCTCAGATTTATATATAGCTCTCATATATATGTTTCGTCCGATTTGGTCCATTAGATCTATAGACGCTGCAGTTTACATGCAATCGTTTCGAAATTTACTATGGTCGAGTTTCTTAATACATGGACCAACACCGCCGGATGTGAAGAAAATCAGTTCAGATTGAGATATAGCTCCCATATATATATTTCATCCGATTTGGCCCATTAGTTCTATAGAAACTGTATTTTACAACCAATTGTTTTGCAATTTAGCATGATAGAGCTTATTTATCTATGGATCAACATCGCCGAATTTGAAAGAAATCAGTTAAGATTTTGATATAGCTTCCATATGTTTCGTCCGATTTGGCCCTTTTGCCCTATAGAAGCTGTATTTTTTATCCAATTGTTTTGAAACTTTGCATTGCTCAGTTTATTGACCCATGGACCAACATTGCCGAGTTTGAAGAAAATCGGTTCATATTCATCCTACTGCTTTTGGTAAAGGAGCATGTGATGGTATAATACACTGAAAAAAAGTGTAATGAAAATCTTTGATATTTTCTTAACTCTTAAGATTTTTTCTTTGATTTGGCTCCAAAGACAAATACTATTGAAATAAGTACATATTGTACTACAATTAAAGTCATTAATCATCTTTAAATCAGAACAGCAAACGTCTTTGAAAGAATTATGCCTTATACTTCGATGAAAGACTTCACATTTTTAAATCAATTACGCCTTGTGCTTACATTAAATACATAAAATTACTTTAGACTAAGTACCTTCTGTAATTAAACCAAGCACATTGTACTTTCCTTAAGTGTAAAAAATTTAATTATTTGTTTACACGTTCATATTAATTTTTATTATTTGCTTCTTTATTTAAACATTTGATTTTGATAAACAGTTTATTCAGTATGCTGCACAGCATACCTACCTGACGATACCCTTAGCGATGTGTATAGTCTAGTTTTTCTTCATATTAGAGGGAATATTTATTCTAATGAACAAATAAATGATATTTTGAGTGTAACTCTTCGTCAATAACATCCTCGTTTGAAAATTTTTCTGAAGATGATTTTTATTCCTCCAATTTACATAAGCATATACCACCGGGACCTAATACAAAGATATTTAAAAGTATATATTAATATCAAATTAAAATTTAACATTTAAACTAGTCCTTCCTCTTTTGAAATCGGTACAGGAGTTTGAATGATTCAAAATATGCAGCCTTCAACAATTTTACTATTCAATATTTCCACACGTATTAAATATTGCTCGAAATACGACGGTGTCCTGTGACCAATTCTAAAATTGTTTAGGAATGTCTAATTTAGTCTAATAGACTGTAATCTATCATAAAGTTCATTTTGATTTTTTTTACGTCATTTTGGATTTCAGATGGCGATATGTAAATATATCTTACTCATAAATTAAGACTTGTTCACATCAAAATTTTTGTATCACTTCGAAATTGTATACTATGACATATCGTAGCAAAGCATGCAAATATGATGTCCAGTTTCAAAAAGTTTTCAGGGGGAAGAAAAACATTTCTAACCGTTTCTAAATTATATAAATTTATTTCTGCAAATACGCGAATGTTCTTTGTTCCGCTTAAATATCAATAATTTTCAATTATAATTATCATGTTTTTATACAGACGTCACATGTTTTGCATTTGTATGTGAACTTATCACTGCCAAATGGGGAAAATAAAATAATGGTGTTTTCTTTTTCTAGATAATATATTTTTAAATGTTCTATCATTCTATAAAAATCTCAAGTTTCTTAAAATTGGATTTAGCAAATTTGCATGTCTAGCTAACGATTTTCTCTTTAATGCACAAAATAACTGTTAATTTATTCATTACGGAAAAACACACATTTACGGTCTTCTGCATTGTATTTGTCAAAGTAATAAATTCGTAAACGCACAGAAATTCCACTACTTTAAATGACAGACAAATTGTATGACTCTTTTTGTTATCAATTCGCGTAACTAGAACGCACACAATCACATTTTTAACGTACCCCTTTTTGTCTCTTCGTCGTATGAGCAGCTAATCGAAATTTCCAGACAATTTGTTTTCGACTACCTGTGAAATATCATCGCCACTAACACTTTTCTAGATGGCACACACTGCCGACAAACAGCCGCCAAAATTGTTGCTATTAATGTAGAATTAATAATGTCCACTCGGACAAGCGCACACAACTTTTCTCTACAACCGCTCCACAAGAACTGATTTCACAAATTCCAAACAAACTTCACTGTAACTCTCACTATTAATCTCAATTTTGCGAACAAAAAGAGTCTAAATTGTCCTCTCGCAGTTAAAAATGACCTTTTTACTTTAAAGATAAATAATTATTAATTCAACGTTAACAATAAACAGGACTGAAAATTAAAGTTATTTTGTCTTTAAAAACATGACATGAGAATTTCTAAAATTTTAAGGAAAAAATCGTACAAACTATTAAAATTTATACTTAGGCTAATGACAGTTGTACTACAATCAATTATTATTTCTTTAATTTTATTACGTAACGTTAAAGTCAACATGACATAGTGTTATGAACATCTTATCATAGAAGTAAGGAATTTTACTTTAAACGAATGAAAATTTCTTTGAAATAAAGTAAATTTTCATAAATTGAAAGACATTTTTTCTTTAAACAAAGACATATTAAATCTTAGATTTAAGGGCAAAATTGTTTTTAATTTCAGGTCACTATTTTTTTCAGTGTAGCAAACGTCCAAAGAAATGTAGCAAAGTATAGCCTACAATTTGCTAAATTAACTACAACATTTTAAATATGACCACCCCACCTTCAAATTTGAACTGCATTTTATTTGAATATCTACCTGTATATTTGTTTGTCTGTGGGCGTGTGATAGGTGTTTGTACACATTTTGTGATTTCACACACTCACAACAATATTTCACACAATGGCATCGGTATGGGTGACACGAGGACGATAATCTGTCATCAATCACTTCAAACTTTCACTAACCACTCACCCTTCAGGGCCACCATTCCCCACCATTGCCAGATTCATTGGTGGTTTATATAAAATGTCCTATTAAATGCTGGCATATTCTACTGTCAATTATTTCGCCACATTTCAACAGCTATATTGTTTGTTCAGAAAATACTCGCCACTGAATTTATAGGAATGTTTCAATCAGTATGATCAGAACACATATTTCCAAGATTTATACAAATTTTATGTCATGTAAATAAATGGCATTTTTTTTATCAGCGCAAATAAAGCGTTTCTCGAACTGTTGAAATATTTCAGCCACATTTGTAGTATGAATGTATGTACACTTACACTAGAATTTGTTTCAAGTTTGTAGTATCCCGTATATCCGACGACAATAAAACAACATACACCAAAAAAAAATATGTTCTTGTGTGAGATGTTCAAGGTGCTCTGCGAATGTGCGAAGCTATCAGAGTGAAAATGTCTTACATTAAATTAGGCTTTTATTTTTTATCCCCTCACCTTAAACAGGTGGGTATATATCGTCCCCTCAATAAAAGTATTGTGTATGTAAAATTTTTTGTAGTTTCGAGAAAATCACATTTGAAGTTTTTGTGAAAATAGACTTCTTTTAAGATAAATATGTATATTTTAGAAGAGAATCGATGTTTTCAATTTCTTGTCATTTTAATATGAGGTGAAATAATCAGGCTACAGCCAGATGATATTCTATTAGTCTAAAAGTGCATTAATCTATCTATATATATAAAAGACAGTGTCTGTTTGTGGGTTTGTTTGTGGATTTGTTTGTTTGTTTGTTTGTTCCGTATAGACGTCTAAACGGCTGGACCGATCTTCTTGCAATTTTCACAGAATGTACATGTGTGGGGCGTGGTGAAAATAGGGAAATAGTAATAGGAATTTTCGATATATCAAGTGGGCGTGGACCCGCCCATATGGGTCAAATTTTGGTATTGAGAAAATTTTTTAACTAGAGTGCTGAAATTTTGTGTGTATGCATTTAATGTCAGATTATGTGAATTTTCAAAAAATGGAATCGGACCAATGGGCTTGGTCCCGCCCATATAAGCCAAATTTTGAAACTGAAATATTTTCCACAATTCATTAGCGTGAGTTCTGCAAGTTTGTGTATATGTATCTGGTGACAGTCTACGTGATTGGTCCAAAAATGGGCGGGATCGGCTCAATGGGCGTGGCCCCGCCCACATAGACCAAATTTTGAAATTTCGATATCTTGCCCAATTTGCTAGCGAGAGTGCTGCAATGTTGTGTATATGTATCCCGGGGAACTGCAAAGCCGATGAACTTGCTAGGAAAGGGACGACATTACAAATTCTCGAAGAATTTGCATATATTGGTGCGCCACTATCCACGTGCAAGCTTTGGCTTAGGCAAGAGGCAATCAGGCAGTCCAACGAAAGATGGACAGAAATCGGCACCTGCAGGGTAGCTAGACAAATCTGGCCAAGGTATGACCTGAGAAGATCAAAATATCTCCTCGCACTAGAGAGGCAAAGATTGTCTACGTTAGTATCAGTTCTGACGGGACACTGCTTGATCGGCGAACACGCCAAAAGATTGGGTATTGACTCTAATGACTTCTGCAGAAGCTGTGGAGATGAGGAAGAAGTGGAGAGCATTGAGCACTTGCTATGCGACTGTCCCGCTCTGAGTAAACGACGACTGGACATACTGGGGTCGGCTGTTCTAGGCAGCCTAACAGATCTTTCCAGTACCGATATTCGTAATATCGACAAATTTGTATATCAAACAGGTTGGTTTCGATGAGGGGCATTTCAGCCCGTGGTAACACTAGGGACCTAAACTGGTCTATGTGAGCTTGTATAAAAAATACGGCTGCCACCCTAACCTAAAACCTAAAACCTAAAATATGTATCTGGTAGCAGTCCACGTGATTTTTCCAAAAATGGGCGGGATCGGACCAATGGGCGTGGCACCGCCCATATAAGCCAAATTATAAAAATGTGATATCTTGCACAATTTGTTACCGAGAGACCTGGAATTTTGTGTATATGTATATGGTGGCAGTCTGCGTGACTGGTCCAAAAACGGGCGGGATCGGCTCAATGGGCGTGGCCCCGCCCACATAGACCAAATTTTGATATCTTGCTCAATTTGCTAGCGGGAGTGCTGCAATGTTGTGTATATGTTTCTGGTGGCATTCTACGTAATTGGTCAGAAAATGGGCGGGATCGGACCAATGGGCGTGGCCCCGCCCTTATAAGCCAAATTTCGAAATTGAAATATCTTGCACAATTTTTTATCTAGAGTGCTGTAATGTTGTACACATGTATCTGGTGACAGTCTACGTGATTGGTCCAAAAATTGGCGGGATCTGACCAATGTGCGTGCCACCGCCCATATAAGCCAAATTTTGAAATTGAATTATCTTGCTCATTTTGTTAGCGAGAGTGTTGAAATTTTGCGTATATGTATCTGGTAGCAGTGGGCGTGGCCCAGCCCATATTTTGATATATCTTGCAAGTATTATATAGGAAATACATGAAAAAAAATGCTCGGTATGCGATAATTACAGCTGCTCACTCCAAAGGTGGCGCAAAAGTAACTTTTCGATGTTTTTTGTGCCAAAGTCACCGACCGATTATTGGTCAAATAAATAGTCAGCAATATTCCGCGTTCTGGAGCAGTGTAGCGTAACATTGTTTATTAACGTGTATTTCGCATGTGTTTACTACACAAATGTCAAAACAGAACTGACATTAGGGGCCAATCGCAAAATTTATAGCATTTTCTGATAGGAGGATTACTTTTGCGCCACCTTGTACAATCGCAATATGATAATGTGATGCATGACCAATGAAACAAGAATTTGGAAATTTTATAAGTATACATTTCTATTTTCTGGACTTTCCACTGAATTCGGTATTTTTTCATTCAGTGAATTTATTACTAATACCAGTAAGGAAAGGCAGAAAGTCGGGCGGGGCCGACTATATAATACCCTACACCTCCCTAACAATGCGATAAGGGTCATTGCGATAATAATTTGGAATAATTGGTAAATGTGGTGTGCGTGTATGTATATCTTATTTTGAACCGATAATCGCTAAATTAAGCAATATTCGTTCCTAAATTGAGAAACATTTTTCTGGAGAACTTTGTAATGATCGGAAGTAAAGTACAACTTCTATAGCGCGTTGTAACCAAATCTGGAGGAACATATATATGGAGGTTATATATAAATCTGAATCGATTTTCCTTGAATACTCATTCATGTAAAATAGAAACCTGTTTCTGTCGAATTTCGTACTGATCGGATATAAAACACAGTCTCTACAGCGCTTACATGTCAAATTGGGGGTAACATATATATGGGGGCTATATCTAAATCTGAACCGATTTTCTCCGAATTTTGCGGTATTCCTTCATGTAATAAGAAACCTCTTTCTGCCGAATTTCTTACTCATCGGATATAAAATACAGTTTCTACAGCGCTTGAATTTCAAATCGGGGGTAACATATATATGGGGACTATATCTAAATCTGAACCGATTTTCTCCGAATTTGGCAGTATTCTTTCATGTAATAAGAAACCTCTTTCTGCCGAATTTCGTACTGATCGGATATAAAATACAGTTTCTACAGCGCTAATTTTGACATGGGCAGCGAAGCGCACCGGGCTCAGCTAGTTGTATATAAATGGGATTAAAGTACACTACTGCATATATACAGTATTTTTTCAATTTAACTTTTGACCCACTTTGTGGAAGTAGAATTCCACCAAATTTTTTCCAGCTATAGAACTGATTATGCAGATTCTTAAAATGCAATAAAAAAATAATGGTGTATATGCGTATACGCTATTGTTTATTGCGGGGACGATATCATTTGCTACGAGCCAAAAGTGTAACACACAACGAAGGAGAGACCTAAGACCCCAAGTATTTTCAGTGGAAATCCGTTTAAGGATATTTTAAGTCATTTGTCCAATGTCCTTCCGTCCGTCTGTCTGTCTCTCTGGCTGAAGCGCACGATAACTCTCGATAGGAGCAACGGATTCAATTAAAATTTGGTATGTAATATTATTTTTTTCTATCTCAGATTAAGTTGGAAGATTGGTCATATTGGTCCACTCCTAGTACCTCCCACTCAAAGGGTTAATATTTAGTGAAATATTGATTCATTAATAACTTCAATACTACTTACTCGAATCTTCTGAAATTCCACACATAGTATTAGTTTATTAGGTATTGAAGTTATAAGCTGTTAGCTTTTGGTTCAAAAATAGTCCATTTGTGTGGGAGGTACCAAAAGGGGCGTGTCAATAACGCCCACTTTTCACAGAACTGTAGGCACTATAACATCATTTCATTGAACAAAATTTCAAGTATTTGTATGCCATGGTATTGAAGATATAGGCTGTTTACTTTTGGCGCAAAATAGTCCATTTATGTGGGTGGTACCAAAAGGGGCGTTCGTTCATATTTCTCAAAGTGGTAGCGACTATAAAACTTATACTATGTGTGGAATTTTACATGATTCGAGGAAGTAGTATAAAAGTTATTAGATAATCTATATTTCATTAAATTTTAACCCTTTGTGGGGGAGGTGCTGGAAGGAGTGGACCAATATGGCGCGTTATTGAACTTAGCCGGGATAAAAACAAATATTATCTCATACCAAAATTTTTAAGTCAATCCTTTTAAGTTATCGTGCGCACCAGCCTGCAGACAGACACACAGACAAACAGACGGACGGCCGGATGGATGGACGGACATTGCTCTTAGGTCACTCCTTCGATGTGATATACTTTTGGTTCGTAGCAAAAAAGTCGCCATTGCTCAGTGAAAATCGTATTCGAGGGATCAAAATAAGAAACTTTGCCGAAGGAACCATATCTCTAAAACGAATTCTGATGTCCCGGAATTTGGGTCGAACTTTTGGGTAGGGGCAAATTTTGAAAAATCCCACTTTGATCCATTTAGAGGGCTCCAATCGAGTCCAAATGTATGACCGACCCCCACTAACATTGGAGGCCCGACCCACCCATGCTAGTGGCACACCCCCTGGAACCCCCTGGGGGTTCCATACATTTGGACTCAATTGGAGCACTCTAAATGGGTCTAAGTGGGATTTTTACCGGGACATCAGAATTCGTTTTAGAGGTATGGTTCCTTCGGCAAAGTTTCTTATTTTGATCCCTAGAATACGATTTTCACTGAGCAATGGGCGATTTTTAAATCGACCCACCCTAATATATACCCTCCTCCCTGTAAGGTAAGGGGATACTAAATAAATTTACAATTATTTTTGGGGCTAAAGTTGAGGGGATTCATAAGTTGGTTTATCCGACTGAACTTTCTTACTAGTTGTACATTGCACGAGGTGTCACTAAACATTTTTTTTAGAGTCTTCGTTGACGTTTTCTGTAATACTCTGTAAATATATCATCTGCGACTTCGGCGCACTTTGGGCGCTATATCGTATTTTCAAATTTAAGTGACTTGACCTGCTAAATTAGCTACAACTTTTTAAATTACACATTGATTTTCTTTGAAATGGTCTTATTTTATTCATGACCGATCAGATTTACGATAAAATAAAACAAAATTTTGTGATTGTGCATTTTCCGATGTTGTTATGAAAATTTTAAAAATAAAGGTCTATACAAAATTTCTAGTCATTGTCTGCACTGTGAGAGGTACCAAAAGGGGCGTGGCAACTTCGCCCGTTTTTCTTGAGGTAATAGTGACTAATAAACTAATACTATGTGTAGAATTTCAGAGGATTCAAATAAGTAGTATAGAAGTTATTAAATAATCAATATTTCACTAAATGTTAACCCTTTGTGGGGGAGGTACTAGAAGGAGTGGACTAATATGGCCCATCTTTGAATTTAGCCGGAGATAGAAGCAAATATTACCACATACAAAATTTGAAGACAATCGGCTACTCCTTTCGAGAGTTATCGTGCGCACAAGCCAGCAGACAGACAGACAGACGGACGGGCATTGCTCATTCGACTTAAAATGACCCAAAACGGATATCCGCCGAATACATTACTTGATGAGATTATTTTTGATTTTAAATATCAGAAGTAATGCATATTTCTCGTTCGTTTGCTTTAAGCCTTTCTTGATAAGAACTGTGTTTCGAACCGAATAATCACAACTGAACATGACAAAGCAGTCAAGTAATTTTATTTTCCATACCGTTTTTAATGGTCTAAACCAGAAGAATATTTATTGCAATTTTTAAAACTGAAATAGTAGGAGCATGAATTCGTCATGTTGATGAATGGAGTACGTCGTGGTGATGAATCGGATTCGTCGTGATGATGAGTGCCATTCGCCGTGGTGATGAATGGGATTCGTCATAGGAATGAAATGTGATCATCCTAAGGACGAACGTTTTTGGAAACAGAGATTCGTCATGGTGACGAACCAATTCGTCAATAGCATTATTCCGTACGTTAGCTGTCGTCGTCATGACGAAGCTTTTTCTATCAGTGTATGTGTAGAATTTCAGAGGATTCAAATAAGTAGTATATAAGTTATTAAATAATCAATAATTCACGAAATATTAACCCTTTGTGGGGGAGGTACTACACCATTTCCTAATGTAATTCAGAAAATAACAATTGAAATTCAGAAATTTCATTTGACTTGAAATTCAGATTTTGCATTTAATTTTCAGAATTCGTCAATTGAAAATCAGAATTTCCATTTGAAATTCAGAATTCGTCATTTAAAGTTCAGAATTTCCAGTTGAAATTCGGAACTCGACATTTGAAATTCAGAATTTTTCATTTGAAATTCAGAATTTGTCATTTGAAATTCGGAATTTTTCATTTGAAATTCAGAAATTAGATTTTCAGAACATTTTGAAATTGAGTATGTAGGCTTGAAGTCATATACATACATATTCAGTCAGAAAAGGCATGGCTGGTCGTGGATTGGGATTTGAGTGGTGCAAGTAAAACCAGCTTCTATGTGGCCAAACATAATTTTGTAGGAACAACTGGCCATTCGTAATAATAACCAGTAAGGAAAGGCTAAAGTCGGGCGGTGCCGACTATATAATACCCTACATCACTCTCGTAATATTGAATAACTCTGATATATAAATTTTGTAATTCATGTATAAATGGTTTACATAAATTTACTTTTGGGACATTTTATACTTAAATAATACCCTGTACCACAGTGTGGTGTAGGGTATAAAAACGATTGGATCTAAAGAGCCAAATCGGATGAAACATATATATGGGAGCTATAGCTAAATCTTAACCGATTTTCTTCAAATTCGGTAATGGTTCATGGATCAAGAAACTCTACCATTCTAAATTTCAAAACGATTGGATGTAAAATATAGCTTCTATAGGACTAAAGGGCCAAATCGGACGAAACATATATATGGGAGCTATAGCTAAATCTTAACCGATTTTCTTCAAATTCGGCAGTGTCGGTTCATGGATCAAGAAACTCTACTATTCTAAATTTCAAAATGATGGGATGTAAAATACAGCTTCTACAGGACTAAAGAGCCAAATCGGACGAAACATGTATATGGGAGCTATAGCTAAATCTTAACCGATTTTCTTCAAATTCGGTAGTGTTGGTTCATGGATCAATAAACTCTACCATTCCAAATTTCAAAACGATTGGATGTGAAATACAGCTTTTATAGGACTAAATGGCCAAATCGGACGAAACATATATATGGGAGCTATAACTAAATCTTAACCGATTTTCTTCAAATTCGGTAGCGTTGGTTCATGGATCAAGAAACTCTACCATTATAAATTTCAAAACGATCGGATGTAAAATACAGCTTCTATATGACTAAAGGGCCAAATCGGACGAAACATATATATGGGAGCTATAGCTAAATCTTAACCGATTTTCTTCAAATTCGGCAATGTTGGTTCATGGATCAAGAAACTCTACCATTCTAAATTTCAAAACGAGTGGATGTAAAATACAGCTTCTATAGGACTAAAGGGCCAAATCGGACGAAAGATATATATGGGAGTTATATCTAAATCTGAACCGATTTCAACGAAATACTCTAAACTGCAAAATTTCAGAACGATCGGAGTGAAATTGCGACCTGTAGTCGACGAACAACTTTACATGGACAGACGGACGGACGGACGGACGGACGGACGGACAGACATCGTTAAATCGACTCAGCTAGTGATTCTGAGTCGATCGGTATACTTTAAGGTGGATCTAGCTGTGTTATTTTCAGGTGTTACAAACATTTGCCGTGAAACAAACTTATAATACCCTGTACCACAGTATGGTGTAGGGTATAAAAATTGACCAACGCAGGACAGCTTTTCTCATCAATGGTGTAAAAAGTGTAGTGAATTGACAGAATTAGGGATAGCCTTTGACAATGGCTCATATGAAAGTGGATTATTGGATGAGCTCTTTCTCGAGTCAGTGAAACGTAGGCCAAAAAAACAACGCTACTGCATCCGAGGAGTTGACTAACCCCCTCCGAAACATCATGCATTGGTTGGTGTTGGATTTCAAGGATGTTTTTCAAAGACGTTTTCACTTGACTATTCAAAATACCTTGCTTGACCTAAAAGGAACTCTTTGATCTTCAACTCAACTCCACAGTGAGAAAACCATGAAATTAAACCATTGTTTTCAAATAGAAATTCTGAATTTCAATTAATAGTTTCTGAATTTCAAATGAAAAGTTCTGAATTTCAAATGAAAAATGTCGAGTTCTGAATTTCATATGTCGAGTTCTGAATTTCAAATGACGAATTCTGAATTACAAATGAATGTTCTGAATTTCAATTGATGAGCTCTGAATTTCAATTTTCAAACGCAAACGCAAACGAATTGAATAAAAATATAGTATCAGGTACTCGTACCTCCCACACAAAGGTATTATTTTGCACCAAAAGTTAACAACTTATAACATTAATACCAGGGTTTATAAATGACTTGAAATTTTGTACAGTGTATTGCCTACAGTCCAGAGAAAAATAGGCGTTATTATTACGCTCCTTTTTGTACCACCCACATAAAGATACCATTTTGTACAAAACGTTAACAGGTTGCAGCGAGAGTACAAATACTCCAAAATTCAGTTAAACCTCTTCTGGAACCTCCCACAAAAATTGACAGAATAATTCGTGTAATAATCCATATTACATTACTCACAAAGTGAGGGTATTATAGAATGATTTTACTTTAGGATGTGGACCAGATACGCAATTAGTATAGCCAGAACAATGCCAGAATAACATAAACAAGTAAAAGCGTAAAGTTCGGCAATGCCGAATCTTATATACCCTCCGCCATAGATCGCATTAAATTTTTATTACTGGAAAAATCGTTGGATATGGAGCAACTCATGAAACGATCATTTTTGTTTAAGTAAATTATTACAAAAACGAACGCTGCAATTTTTAGGCCGCAAATTCTGTAGCCAAACTCTTTACCTGAAAAATGTGGTATTTATGGTTTAAAATAGCTTTTCTGAGAGCTACATCTACAACAACAAAATAAAATTTTATTTGTATAAGTTTTATTGAGATGAATTCTTGCCAAACTGGAATATAAACTGCAAAGTTTTAGCTAAATTTCTTAGAAATTGTGGTGTTTATGGCTTAAATAATTCGTTTTGGTAGCGACATCTTTAGGTGGACTAAACAAAATATGAACTGGTTTAAAAAAATGTTTCCTGCGATGAATTCTGGTCTTAATTAAATACAAAATGCAAAGATTCAGTTAAAATGCTTAGAAAATATGGTAATTATGGCTTAAATATGTATATTTTGAAGCGACCTCTATAGGGTGACTATAATAAAATATAAACCGATTTGTAAATTTTCTGCTGTGATGATTTCTTGTCAAAATAGAATACAAACAGCAAAGTTTCTGCTGAATTGCTTTAAAAATGTGGTATCTATGGCTCAAAACCCGTATTTTAAAGCGACCTCTATAAGAGATCTATATTAAAACATTGGCCGATATGGCCAATTTGCAATATCAAACAACCTTCAACTAAAGGGTCCGCCAAATAACTTTTTTTTTTTAAATGCTATTAAAAAAATACTGAATATTTTCTCAAATTTCTTTTTTTATTTGAAAGTACAATCCTTCCGGTTAATAATGGAAAATAATTTCATTCAAATGGCTGCCTCGGCTGGCCATGCAGTAGCCTACACGATCGGTCCAATTTTTAAGCACATTATCGATTGTGTGCAGTTGTATTTCACCAATGGCTTCACGAATATTGACCTATAAAGCGTCAATTGTCTCTGGCTTGTCGGCGTAACACTTATCTTTGAGGGCACCCCACAAATAATAGTCCAACGGTGTCAAATCGCAGCTCCGAGGTGGCAAAACGACAGCAGCTCTGCGGCTGATAATGCAATTTTGAACAGGGCGCAAAACATCGAGTGTAGCTTCGGCTGTGTGGCACGTAGCGCCGTCCTGTTGAAACCAAATGTTGCCAATATCCTCCTCTTCAATTTTTGTGAACAAAAATTCGTTCAACATGGCCCGATAACGATCGCCATTGACTGTAACGGCCACTCCTTGCTCATTTTCGATGAAGAATGGCCCAATTATGCCTCTGGACTAAAATCCGGACCAAACAGTGACTCGTTTTGGCTGTATGCGGCTTTTCAATGTACATACCCGCCAAGATCAAAATGAGTTTCATCTGAAAAGATGATTTTTTTTTTGCAAAATCGGCATCTTCTGTAAGTCGATCGCAGACCCACTTAGCGAGCGTTGTTCAAGCGTATACACAACCATATTCGTTCAGCGGAACGATAAAACTAATTATCTGTCAAATCAGACATGAGCTAAATGTTACCATTCACGAAATAAGCACTAGTTAAAACAAACGTTAGATGGCGGACCCTGTATAAGAAAAATTTCTACCAAATTTGATCAACCGATTTCAGTTATTACGGACTGTAGCGTGATTACAGCAGACGGATGGACAGGGATAAATCGTCTTAAAATTGTACGACGATTTCAAGTAATTTATACACTGGTTTTAATGTTATAAGCTGTTAACTTTTGGTGCAAAAAGGTACCTTTGTGTGGGAGGTACCAAAGGGGCGTGGCAACAACACCCATTTTTCCCTGGAATGTAGGCAATATAAAAGCATAATACTATACAAAATTTCAAGTATTTTTATACACTGTTATTAATGTTATAAGCTGTTAGCTTTTGGTGCAAAATGGTGCATTTGTGTGGGAGGCACCAAAAGGGACGTGGCGACTTCGCCTACTCTGAAAAAAAATTGTCATAAAATTAAAGAATGGCTCCAAAGACGTCATTAGTTTTTAAAATAAGTGCATTTTGTACTTAAAATATAGATAATTTCAATAATATTAAGTAATTTACTTAATTTTAATAAAATTTTCTTAATTTTAATTACAAAATGTACTTATTTTGAAGACAAAGGACGTCTTTGGAGCATTTCTTTAATTTTATGACAATTTTTTTCAGTGTATTTTTCTCGAGTTGATAGCGACTAATAAACTAATGCTATGTGTGGAATTTCAGAAGATTTGGATAAGTAGTATAGCAGTTTTTAAAGATTCAATATTTCACAGCATTTTAACACTTTGTGGGGGAGGTACTAGAAGGAGTGGACCAATATGGCCCATCTTCGAACTTAGCCGGAGATAGAAAAAAATATTACAACATACCAAATTTGAGGTCAATCGGTTACTCCTTTCGAGAGTTATCGTGCGCACCAGCCAGCAGACAGACAGACAGACGGACATTGCTCATTCGACTTAAAATGACCCAAAACGGATTTCCTCCGAACATACTTGGGGTCTTAGGTCACTCCTTCGACGTGTTACACTTTTTTCCGTAGCAAATGATATATACCCTCGTCACACTAAAGTGAGGGTATAAAAATCGACTTCGGATTTTTTGCACTGACCTACGATATTGCACTGTTCAAATCTAATCGTAGCCAGCAGATAACGGACCCGATCTCGGAGGATTTTGTTGTTATTTTTTGAGATATTTTATTATTTATGTGTTAAAAATTATGTTTTTCTATCGGAATAAAATTTAAAAAATTGGGCCCTTTGCATTGTTTTTCCCCATATACTTTATACGGTCTCCGATCAAGGTATTACAAACGGAATGTCAATGTTAGCATACCCCCATCCTATGTCTTAAGTCAGAGAAAACTATACTCAATTCCATATCAAAATAAACACATTGAACTTATTCACTTTTAGTCTGTTGACTTCATAAATACTTATATATATACATACGTACTCATACATACGTGGGCTGTCACATACCCTAGCATAAATACTATTTCAGGATCATGTCGACATTGTAATAAATGTCTGACATGAAAATATATTACACTCACATACCAACACATAAATACACTTCTTAATACATGTGTACATCGACACACACACACACACGTAGATACACTGACCTAGTGCGTTTTTTCGGGTGTTTTGCTAATTTTTATGACTTAATGTGTTAGTGGCTATGGTAGAGTGTACATGTAGTAGTGGCGGTATCGGTGACAGTGGCAGAGGTGTTGTCGCTTTTGTTTAATTTCATCTAATGGAATGTTAATGTACAATTTTTTTACGACGATCCGAATCTCTCTCTCTCTTTTACACACACACACACAAATACATTTGCTGAACTAAAACTTTCGACAAAAACAATGTAAGGCGTACGTGTAAATATGCTGGTGTGATGGTTGGCGGATGTGTTTTTATTTATGCTAACTAATTACACATTTATAGGGTATTTTAATGAAAAGAAATAAACTCGACATAAAATGACAAAAACAAAAAATCCTGAATATGCAAAAAAAAGTCGTGTATAATAAATGGCCAGCACGATTTAACGACTAGGGAATAAGAAATACAAAACTTTTAGATTTATTTATAAAACTTCGAGTGTTTGGGTGGTGGGGGTGGATTAGAGGTGAGAAATGTGAGAATTTACGAGTATTTGGATTTGTGTGGAGACACGATTTAGCCAGCCCTCCCAAAACGAGTAATGGGTAATTTAATATCGTTGTAATACTAGTAATAAATTCACAATACTTTAATTTTAAGTAATGAAAATTTACGAGTATTCCCATATACATTCATTGTTGGTCTCAATTTTTATTCAAACAAGTAAAGGCGGATTAAGTTCGGCCATGCCGAATCTTATATACCTTCCACCATGGATCGCATTTTAATGGTTATTTCTACTAATAGACTCATTATACCAAATTTCAGAGCATTTAGTTGAAATTTGAGGTTTTTGTGGCCTTACGAAGTTAAACCTAGAGGGACCTTTGTATGGAGGCTATACCAAAACATGGACCTACGACTACCGTTGCTTGTGTAAAAGATACCGGGTATAAATAAACCCCAGTTACCAATTTTCAGCACGATCAGTTGACATTTGTGGTCTCTATGACGTTAAGAAGTCAAATCGGGGATATGCTGTATATGGGGGCTATATCAAAAAATTTACCGATATTGTCCATTCTATCCCAATATACCTGCAGATATTAGAAGTATATGTACCAAATTTTAGCCACCTAGCTCAAGTATTATAGATTGTAGCGTGATTACAACAGACAGACGGACGGACAGACGGACATGGCTAAACTGTCTTAGATTTTTACGACGATTAATAATATATATTCTTTATGGTATCTCAGATCAATATTTAGTGATGTTACAAACGGAGAGTCAAAATTAATACGAGGTATGTTCAAAAAATATCGGGAATTTTTAATTTCCGCGGGCTACGTGTATTTGATTTTTGATATTTTTGTAGCGTTATATTGGTACTCATGTCCCTTACTTATGCTGACATGGTCGGCCATTTTGAATGTTTAGTTAATTTTTGACAGCTGTTGTGCTTGGATGTGCTTTAACTTGTTTCCGATTTTTATCTATTTCAGAAAATGGATCAAAGAAGCTGCATCAAATTTTGTGTGAAAAACAAAATAAAGTGCGCTGACGCATTCCGACTGTTGACTGTGGCATATGGCGCAGCTACCTTGAACCAAAGCAAAGTTTATCGGTGGTACAAAATGTTCTTAGAGGGCCGAGAAGATGCGAAGGACGAACAGCGTGCTGGACGCCCAAGCTCACAATTTTCTTTGATTGCAGGGGCGTGGTGCATTATGAGTTCGTGCCACAGGGTAGTACGGTCAATAAAGAATATTACCTGCAAGTTATGCGCAAAGTGCGCGAAACAATCAGCCAAAAAAGCCCGGATTTGTGGAAGAACAAAAACTGGCTTTTGCACCATGATAACGCCCCTGCACACTCATCGTTGCTTGTGCGCGAATATTTGGCCAAAAACAACGCAGTAATGGTGTCGCAGCCACCGTATTCCCCTAGTCACAGGGGGCTACTGTGACTATTTTTTGTTCCCAAAACTGAAAAGGCCCATGAAAGGACGACGCTACGCCACGATTGAGGAGATAAAGACGGCATCGAAGGAGGAGCTGAACAAGATCACAAAAAATGATTATTTGAAGTCCTTCGAGGATTGGAAAAAACTTTTGGCAGAAGTGTATTATATCCGAGAGGAATTACCTTGAAGGGGACAAAATAGATATTCATGAATAAATAAATACTTTTTGAAAAAATACAAAATTCGCAAATTTTTTTTAACATATTACGTATACCCCCATCCTATGGTGGAGGGTGAAGAAAGTTCTGTCTGGTAAACCGACTTATGAATCCCCTCACCTTGAGTCCCGGAAAAATATTCGTAAAATTATTTTTTTTTAATTATTTAATAACTTTAAAGTATGTACTGGTATTAAAATTAAAAGCTGTTTACATTTGGCACAAAATGGTCCATTTGTGTGGGAGGTACCAAAAGGGGCATGCCAACTTCACCCATTTTTCTCGAAGTAATACCGACTAATATACTAATATTATGTGTAGATTTTCAGAAGATTCGATAAAGTAGTATAGAAGTTATTAAAGAATCAATATTTCACTAAATACTAACCCTTTGTGTGGGAGGTACCAGAAGGAGTGGACCAATATGGCCCAACTTCGAACTTAGCCGGAGATAGAAAAATATATTACCGTATACAACATTTGAAGTCAACCAGTTACTCCTTTCGGGAGTTATCGTGCGCACCAGCCAGCAGACAGACATACGGACGGACATTTCTCATTCGACTTAAAATGACCCAAAAATAATATCCGCCGAACATACTTAGGGTCTTAGATCACTCCTTCGATGTGTTACACTTTTGGCCCGTGGCAAAGTGTATATACCCTTGTATCACTGCAGTGAGGGTATAAAACCACAATTGAAATTCATTATTTGTATGTAGTATATTAACGTGTTCGAGTGTTAGTACAGGAGATATGCGCGACCGCTCGGATTGGGTACAAAATGACTAGTGAATGTCAATACGAGAGCCGAGATGAAACAATGTGTCGTCCGCAACAACCTCTGCTTGCGGGAAGTCTCTCTACATATGTACTATGCAGTGTTGCCACAGGAGAATTTTTTTCCCGACCATAATTTTCCGTAAAACCGACCAAAATCTGTTGTAGCCGACCAAATCTATAAAATTAAGGTTCTTTACTCCGATCATTACTCGAGGTTGTTTTTATTTGGTAAAGTTTGGTGACAACATTTTCAGATTTTTATGAAACTTGGAATGTTTGCAAAAATTAATTAACTTAAAAAAATATGCCAGTTATAATCTATCTATCTATATATCTATATATATAAAAATGAAACGGTCCATCTGTGTAATGGCATCACGTCAGAACGGCTGGAGCGATTTGGATGATTTTTTTTTATTCGATTCTAAATTTTCACGAGATGGTTTATATAGAAAAAAAAAATTAATTGGACAAAGGGGCGTGGTACCTCCCATACAAATCGCAGGTTAAAAATCCGATATTTCTGCTCCTATTATAGGTATATGCTGAAATTTTGTATGTATGCATTTAATGGCAGATTATGTGAATTTTCCAAAAATGGGCGGGACCGGACCAATGGGCGTGGCCCCGCCCATATAAGCCAAATTTTGAAATTGAAATATTTTGCACAATTTGTTAGCGAGAGTGCTGGAATTTTGTGTATATGTAAACGGTGGCAGTCTACGTGATTGATCCAAAAACGGGCGGGATCGAACCAATGGGCGTGGCACCGCCCATATAAGCCAAATTTAAAAAATGTGATATCTTGCACAATTTGTTAGCGAGAGACCTGGATTTTTGTGTATATATATCCGTTGGCGATCTACGTGATTGGTCCAAAAATGGGCGGGTTCGGACCAATAGGCGTGGCCCCGCCAACAATGACCAAATTTTGAAATTTTTATATCTTGCACAATTTGCTATCGGGAGTGCTGCAATGTTGTGTATATGTATCTGGTGGCATTCTACGTAATTGGTCAGAAAATGGGCGGGATCGGACCAATGGGCGTGGCCCCGCCCTTATAAGCCAAATTTTGAAATTGATATAACTTGCACAATTTTTTATCTAGAGTGCTGTCATGTTGTAGATATGTATCTGGTGACAGTCCACGTGATTGGTCCAAAAATTGGCGGGATCTGACCAATGGGCGGGCCACCGCCCATATAAGCCAAATTTTGAAATTGAATTATCTTGCTCATTTTGTTAGCGAGAGTGTTGAAATTTTGCGTATATGTATCTGGTAGCAGTCTACGTGATTGGCTTTCAAATGGGCGGAATAGGACCAGTGGGCGTGGCCCAGCCCATATTTTGATATATCTTGCAAGTATTATATAGGAAATACATGAACAAAAATGCTCAGTATGCGATAATTACAGCTGCTCACTCCAATACAATCGCAATATGATAATGTGATGCAATATCAATGAAACAAGAATTTGGAAATTTTATAAGTATACATTTCTATTTTCTGGACTTTCCACTGAATTCGGTATTTTTTTATTCAGTGAATTTATTACTAATACCAGTAAGGAAAGGCAGAAAGTCGGGCGGGGCCGACTATATAATACCCTACACCTCCCTAACAATGCGATAAGGGTCATTGCGATAATAATTTGGAATAATTGGTAAATGTATTTTGAACCGATAATCGCAAAATTAAGCAATATTCGTTCCTAAATTGAGAAAAATCTTTCTGGAGAACTTTGTAATGATCGGAAGTAAAGTACAACTTCTATAGCGCTTTGTAACCAAATCTGGAGGAACATATATATGGAGGTTATATATAAATCTGAATCGATTTTCCTAGAATACTCATTCATGTAAAATAGAAACCTGTTTCTGTCGAATTTCGTACTGATCGGATATAAAACACAGTCTCTACAGCGCTTACATGTCAAATTGGGGGTAACATATATATATGGGGGCTATATCTAAATCTGAACTGATTTTCTCCGAATTTTGCGGCATTCCTTCATGTAATAAGAAACCTCTTTCTGCCGAATTTCTTACTGATCGGATATAAAATACAGTTTCTACAGCGCGAATTTTGACATGGGCAGCGAAGCGCACCGGGCTCAGCTAGTAGGAAATAAAAATATGTGTAGACAATATTTAGAAGTACTGAAAAGTATTTTAAAACAGATATACATGTGGTATTTCCGAATGGTATCTACCCTATATCATGGATCGCATTCAATGTTATAACAGGGAAAGTATCTTGAACTGCTCGTTTGAATGAGAGGCACATAACGAGTAGCTAAATATTACTCTACCCTCATTCTGTAAAATCGTTACTATTTGATATTTTTTATTTTATGCCTAATTATCGTCGCCAAATTCCCAAGTTTCTATAAAGGCTTTTTCGTCACCTTTTACTCCCAATCCGGTTAAAAGTCAATAAATAAATTGCAAAAAATAATATGTAAAACTATAGAGGAATATCGATTGACGATATCAATTGTGAATGAACAATTTTACATAGAAGGCATAACTGATTTCAAGGTTAAAATACAATTTAAAACTTCCATCATTTATTACTAAAGCCTATAAGTTTTAGAGCGCAATTTTACGAAATTTCGTAAAATGTAAGTTGAGTAAATTAGTGAAGTTCCGAAATGAACAAAATTTCAGCAAAATACCAGAAACCAAAATTTCACAATTATGGTAATATTTAAGAACAAAAATTTCGCTTTTAATCCGCTCTTGGAATACATAATAGGAGTGAAAACATCAGTTCTTTCCCAAGGGCTGATGTTGGAGACAATTAATTACAAACCATATTTCTGGTTAACGAAATTTCCTTTGTCGAACCTGAAATAATTATTTTCAAACACATTTTTATTACAATGTATTTGTCTACAATTTCGAGTGCTACTGCTGCCAGCAATCAGCAAATATATTGGGATTCATAATCGACATTTCAATGTATTCCAAACGTTGAAAAGCTTTAACTTTCAGTAATATTCTTAGACATTAATCTTCAAATTATTCTGTATTACAATGGATTTTAGATATTCTTGAATAAAACCGACCAAAATTGAGTTGGTCCGACCATCCGACCAAATAGAAAAATTTTAATTCTATCCGACCAAATTTGGTCGGAAATGACCAAAACGGCAACGCTGGTACTATGCGAATATTGTCGCGGGAGAGTCGGAGAGAGATGCAGCGCTGGATGTCTCTCCTTACAATCCGTACGATGCGAATATCGTCTTGGGAGAGTTGTAGAGAGATTTCCACTATAAATCCCTCTACGATCCGTGCTGTGCGAATATCGTCCCAAGAGAGAGTTGAAGCAGAGCACCAGACGCCGAAAAGCCCTCTCACAATCCGTACAATGCGAATATCGTCCCGGGGGAGTCGTAGCAGAGATCTCTTCTCCTTCAACCTGCCAGGCTGCCAGGGTTGTCAATTAACGAAGGAAATGCACAAGCTGGGCTAGTTGCGCGACAATGTAACGAACTTAAACACTATGCAACAACAAAATATAGGGTTTACCAATAAGAGTGATATGATTTTTTTGAAAAAAAACACACTTATTGTTAAGGAAATCCAAAAGTTTTTTTTTTAATGTGAAGTACGAGTACAATCGATACAATTAAGTTCTAAATAAAACGTCATTAAAATGGCCTCCACGACTTCTTCTGCAGGAACGAATTCGATGAATCCAATTTTCGAGCACTTTTTCCAATAAATCAAGTCGTATGCAGGGATGCCAACTTAGTGCTTTTCGCACCAGATTTAGTGCTTTTCAGACTATCCAATACGCGAAAAGTGTTCAGTTAGTACCAAACGAAAAAAAGCACTAACTGTGCGCTTTTCAAATTTTTCGTTAGTGCTTTTGACGCTTTTTGTACATTGTCAGATCACATCCGATAACATAAAGAAATTAGACTATTTTGCTTCACCATATGTATGTACATCCCGATTTGTATGTATGTACAATTTGTATCAAATCTTTACTAAATTTGGCATTGGAAAATAAACTCTGGCAAAATTTTTCGACATTCTTGCAAGTTTAAATCTTTTGAGTCTTAGCGCCGTTTCTCATCAGATCTACATACAATTTAGTATATAGCGGTTCCTTCAACCAGGAATGAACACTGCCAAATTTAGGGAAAATTGGTTCAGATTTAGATATAGACAACATAACGCCTATATACCTATGTTGAATATAGGCGCTTTAAATCGACATTGTCAACAGATCTCTATAATTCTTAACAGATATCAGATTCTTGAAATAAACAGGAACGTTGTCAAAATTGACGAAAATATGTTGAGCTTTAGATACGAGTATGTTCCCTGTATGTATCTATGTATATCCTGATTTTGAATGTATGCGCCATAAAATAAAAATTTTTGGACATATTATTTTCACAAGGAAAACAAAACTGATAACGATTTTCGAAACATATTTTTTTTTAATTCTGCTCAGATGGGGTCGTGTAGGGTATAATGAGTCGTCTCCGCCTGACTAAAACAATGTTATAGTTTAGTGCTTTTTACGCCTTTTTGTTTGGAATTTACGCGCTTTTACGCTTTTTCTATTATTCACTACGCTTTTGCTTCGGAAAAAGTTGGCATCACTGGTCGTATGTCATGAATGGCACGTTCAATATTGACTTGTAAAGCTTGAAGAGAGTCTGGTTTATTTCGAAAGACCAATGACTTCAAATAACCCCACAAGAAATAGTCTACATAATGGTGTTAAATCACAACTTCTTGGAGGTCACACAAATGGCCGAAACGTCACTTCAAAATCATATCATCCCTATTGGAAAACGCTTAGTAAACGGTTTTCTAATAGGGACATAACAATTTCGTATCTTTATGTCAATGCACCCTCAAACATTTTTAATGATCTTTCAGTGTCAAAGCGTTAGTCGAAGTCATGGTAAAGTTCACTTACGTGCAACGTTTGGAAATAATTAAAAATTACTACCGAAATTCTGTGTCGGCATCCGCAACTTTAAGAGGCCGTAATAATCGTCCCACCCGGCAGGCTGTGCGTGCTATAATAGATAAATTTGAATCCAAATTTTCACTTTTGGATGTTCCGGCGCCAAAGTGATGTCGTACCGCTCGAAACGACGAAAATAACGCAGCCGAAAGTGTATCCGTACAAAAAAAGCCAAATCAGTCGATTCCGCAGCGTTTTTAGGAATTGGGCATCTCTCAAACCACACTGTGGCGTATTTTGCGAAAAGATTTTGGCCTTCATCCTTATAAGATCAAACTGACTCAATAACTAAATCCACTTGATCGTTTGAAACGCCGAAACTTCTTCGATTGGGCTCTGGAGAAGTTAATGTTATGTCCTTAATGGAAAAACCGCTATTTTATGAAACCAAAACAAACTTTTTTATGGTAGTATTTGGACCATATTTATCCCCTCACCACAGAGACTTTCGATTACGCCATTGTTAATATAAGTTGAAATACAGTTTCTTTTAAGTTGAAATACAAAATTTATTTTTTTATTCATTACTAGCTGACTCCAGCAGATGATGTCCCGCCCGATCTGTTTGGGATATATTGGTTTGTTATTCATTGACATTTCGTTCACAAATGCCTACTCGTATATCCCGAGTATCAGAAAAAAATCATCAAAAAAATTTATATTGACAACAGACGACAACGACGTCAGATCAATACTCATACAATTATTTAATTTCTCCCTGATGATGCCTTTCGATGAAAGGCGAAATATTGAATAAAAGAAAATAAATTTATAAAAACCAAGACCTCGAGCTCGAGTTTTATTTAAAACAATTTAATTAAATTGACAACAAGTTCTAGACAAACCACACATACTTTTTAAATTAACGTTAAATCGTTCTTCAAAAGCGAATTTTTCAAACACCTTGATTTCTCCGCCATTTATCACGGTGATAATAATTCTAAAACACAGATGACCCCTGAACCCCTAAACCTATCGTTCAATTTTTAGCCCATTCGCTTTTATGGTGTCGGAGATGGACAGGATTTTATATATAAAGATTAACAGCAACTCCAAATCATTACCAATCTCCTTAAATTTAGGAAGCATGATTCCATTACCATAGTATGGAAAGTTTAGGTTTTAATATTTTATTTCAGTCTGCGTTTGACTGTGATTGCGTACACACGTACTGTATTTTGAGTTCGCCAAAGTGTTTATTACTGAAGCAAATAACATTCTTGCTACAAGAACAATATTACTTCTCTACCGCAGAGAGTAAATAAAAACAATAAAAGTGCATTGGTTAGTGAACGATTTTTTCTAACCATGGACGGGGGTGACGCGGGTGATGAAAGAGATGAGAGCTGGCAGGTGGCGCCTGCAAAGAAAAGAGATCGAAGTGAATCGCCAAAAATAGTTATGAACAAACGAATGAACATAAATAACAACAATAATATGTACAATGTACGTGTAAACAACAACGACAATGTTCCAAGTACGTCCAAACAAGCAACTAACTCAAACAATAACAAATTCACCAATAACCGGTTTGCTGCGTTTGTAAGTAATGTTAATGATAATGATGATGAAGCTACTGCTGAAAATGTAAGCCCTAAACCTCCGCAAATAGTTATACCAAATGTAACAGATATTGGTGCAATGGTAAAAAGCTTTTCAAACATAATATCTTCTAATGAATTTAACTACAAAGCTATGAATGATGGTCAAATTAGAGTCTTGGTGAAAACGGTCAAATCCTACAGATCACTTGTAAAGCACCTCGAGGACAAGAAAATTAATTTCCATACCTACCAATTGAAAGAACAACGAGCATATAGAGTAGTAATAAAAAATGTTCATCACTCAACACCAATTCAAGACATAAAAACTTGTATTGAAGATGATGGTCATAAAGTAAGAAACATTTCAAATGTTCGCAGGAGAATTACAAAGGAACCATTACCCATGTTTTTCGTAGACATTGAGCCAAACGTAAATAATAAAGACATATACAACCTAAAACATATAAATAAAGCAATCGTCAAAGTAGAACCTCCAAACAAAACCGATGACCTTGTACAATGCCATCGTTGCCAGGAATTCGGACATACGAAAACGTATTGTAAAAAAACCGTCAGTTGTGTTAAATGTGGATTGGGTCACTTAACGGCGCAGTGCACTAAAACTAGGGAGACACCAGCACGATGCGTTAATTGTTTGCAGAACCATCCAGCAAATTATAAAGGTTGTACTGTGTATCAGACCATTATGAAAAAGAGACTTCAAAATAGTAGTTATATTCGTAACCGACAGAGAGGCACTGGCTATGTACACGATGATGGGAACTTCCCTAGTTTTAATAATGTATCTACAGATAATAATTTTAATCAAAATAAAGGATTTTCATATTCTGGTGCATTGAAATCTTCTGATTCATCATCATTCAGCAAAATTGAGACACTTTTACAAAAACAAATAGAGCTCACTAATACTCTTTTAAGTATGATGTCCGTCCTACTCACAAAATTATGCAATTAGACTTGAAAATCGCCATATGGAATGCTAATGGGCTTTCCAACCATACTCAGGAAGTTGAAATGTTCCTGCACTTAAATTTTATAGACATTCTTCTGGTATCAGAAACTCATTTTACCAATAAAACCTACTTCAAAATCAAAGGCTACGATTTGATAAATACTAATCACCCGGATGAAAAAGCTCACGCTGGAGCAGCTATTCTTGTGAAATCAACGATTAAATATGAAGTCGCAGACGAAGTTAGAACTCCATACTTACAAGCATCATGCATAAAAGTTAAATGTGATACAAGCGCCGTACATTTCTGTGCCATTTATTTCCCCCCTCGTTATTCTGTTAAATGTGAACAGTACCAAACCTTTTTTAGAAAACTGGGAACGAGGTTTATTGCTCGAGGTGACTTTAATGCCAAGCATCCATGGTGGGGTTCAAGACTGAGTAACCCTAAAGGCAAAGAGCTATACAAATGCATCACAAATAATAGCTATTCTGTGTTGTCCACCGGGAATCCTACTTACTGGCCAACAGATCCCAGAAAAATACCTGACTTACTGGACTTTGTTGTTTACAAAGGAATTTCTCGTCAACTTCTTGACATTTCTGATAGCACTGAGCTGAGTTCTGATCACTCTCCAATCTTGCTAAATTTTAACACTTTTTTACAATCGACTTCTAAAATGTATAAAATCTTGAGTCCCAATACTGATTTGGCTTCATTCTCAAAATGGATTGAACAAAATCTCAATATGAACATTTCATTAAAAACTGGACCTGAGCTGGATTACGCGGTTGAAAGTTTCAACAACTTGATTCACGAGGCAGGGTTTTTATCAACTCCAATTGTTCATAGCAAACAAAGGCGAAAAAATATAAGCTTGGAAGTTCGTGAGTTGATAAGGACAAAGCGCAGATTGAGAAAACGGTGGCAAAATAGTAGAAACCCAAATGACAAACGATTGTTTAACAAAGCAAGCAAAGAACTAAAGACTAAACTCATTGAACAGAAAAATAACCAACTTCAAGAATATTTAAAAAGTCTTGATGTATCACGTAACGACGAACATTGTTTATGGAGGGCAACCAAGTATTTAAAGCGAGCAGCTAAAAGAAACATTCCGATTAGGGATGAAAGTGGAATGTGGTGCAAAACAGATAAAAGTAAGGCGGAATCTTTCGCTCTTCATCTAACAAACACATTTCAACCTCATGATACAAGCAATACTTCAGATGTCAATAGTGTTATGGAATTTTTAGATAGCCCTTGCCCAGTCGACTGGCCTATCAAGCACATCTCACCTCGTGAAGTAGAGGAAGAAATCAAGAAAATAAATTGTAGAAAATCACCCGGTTTCGACCATATTGATGGAAAAGTCATTAAAAACTTGCCAAAAAAAGCTATAATTTATCTAGCCCTAATATACAATTCAATTCTGCGTTTGAATCATTTCCCATCCCAGTGGAAGTGTGCAGAAATTATAATGCTACCCAAACCTAACAAACCCGAGAATGAAGTTACATCTTATAGACCGATTAGTTTACTGGCCACTTTCTCTAAAATATTCGAAAGAATATTTCTAAGACGATTACTACCAGTAATAGAGAAGAACAACATTATCCCTGAACACCAATTTGGATTCAGGCATAAACACGGTACTCCAGAACAATGCCATCGTATTGTTTCCTACATAAGAGATACGCTGGAAAACAAAAAATATTGTTGCGGAGCCTTTTTAGACGTGCAACAAGCATTCGACAAAGTTTGGCACTATGGCTTATTTTATAAATTGAAAGAAATTCTGCCAACACACATGTATTTAGTGTTGAAATCATACCTTTCAGAGCGATACTTCTATGTCAAAGTCAACGGCGATTTTTCAAAGATGAACGAAATTAAGGCAGGAGTTCCACAAGGCAGCGTGTTAGGCCCAGTGCTCTACACAATTTTTACTGCAGATATGCCTACAAACGACGATGTGTTACTTGCAACATACGCAGATGATACTGCAGTACTTGCATCTAGTGAGTGCAGAATTGAAGCCTCTGTTTTAGTACAAGTCGAACTTGAAAAAATTGAAACCTGGATGAAGAAATGGAACATTAAAATTAATGCTGAAAAATCCACCCATGTCACATTTTGTATGAGGAATGGAGATTGTCCTAGGCTATTTATCAACAACAATGTTATACCACAAGATAATTGCGTCAAATATTTGGGTATTCATATTGACAGGAAATTGACATGGACAATTCATATTACTAAAAAGCGTGACCATCTCAAAATAAAAGCCCAGAGGCTATACTGGTTGCTTGGACCTAAATCGCAATTGAGTATAGAAAATAAGATTTTTATATACAAAACTATCCTTAAACCTACGTGGACGTACGGAATTCAGCTATGGGGAACTGCCGCCAATTCGAACATCGAAATTTTACAAAGATTTCAGTCCAAAACACTAAGATCTATTATCAACGCCCATTGGTTCGTATCCAACAAAACCATACACAACGATTTAAAAATTCCTACAGTTAAAGACGAAATTCAACGATTTTCTGAAAACTACCTACAAAGACTAAGTAACCACTGCAATCCTCTGGCTATTTCGTTGCTGGATGATTCCTATGAGACAAGAAGACTGAAACGCCACCATATCCTAGATCTCCCATTTCGTACATAATTTAATAACTAAATATTGTCACACTTATATCTACTTATAGTTAAAAATTATATATAATATATACTTTAATAATAACTTTTCCATATAATCTTAAGATATTTGTATATTGTTGATCTCAGTGGAGGTCAATAATCTCTGTTATTTCTAAAATTGTTATTGCATTTGCTTATTGTCCTTAAATGGACAGATTGTAAATAAAGATTTTCAAAAAAAAAAAAAAAAATTATTTTATTTAAGAGGTGTTGTTTAGAAGGTACACTGCACAAAATTGCAATTGTTTGTATTTTAATTTATTGCGACTTTAAATTTAACATTATAGTATTTTTTTGTATAATTTGGCGTGTCATTTTGCTAATGAACCGTAAAGAGCTATATTTACAACTTTGGTGTCTTTGGCGACCCCAACTGAAATTTTCTGGCAAAAATTTTTGTAGAATATTTTAATGCTTAAATATCCTTTTTGAAAGGACTTTTCTTTTGATTTTTTTGAAAAAAAGGGCCAAATTGACCTTTTAAGAGGTGAGCTAGAGGGTTAAGATCTTCCACAAAAATGATCCTCATACAATTCCACTATATAACTCTGACAATAAGAAATCTCTCAGACATTAACTTACAGCATTTTTTTCAATTATTATAATGCTACCTTTGAACAAAAATTTAAATGATTGAGCCACTGTAAAAAAAATCAGACCAGCTGGACCATAAGTTTATTCTACAAAAATTATGTACTCAATATGCGCTTTCAGAATTATAGGGTCGCTCTTCTGCTCCAATTATTCCATAGATATCAGGACTTAAAATTTACATTATAGTATTTATACCCTACACCACACTGTGGTACAGGGTATTATAAGTTTGTTTCACGGCAGATGTTTGTAACACCTGAAAATAACACAGCTAGACCCACCTAAAAGTATACCGATCGACTCAGAATCACTAACTGAGTCGATATAACGATGTCCGTCCGTCCGTCCGCCTGTCCATGTAAAGTTGTTCGTCGACTACAGGTCGCAATTTCACTCCGATCGTTCTAAAATTTTGCAGTTTAGAGTATTTCGCGGCTGTTAAGATCGCTATTGAATTTGGTTGAAATCGGTTCAGATTTAGATATAGCTCCCATATATATCTTTCGTCCGATTTGGCCCTTTAGTCCTATAGAAGCTGTATTTTACATCCAATCGTTTTGAAATTTAGAATGGTAGAGTTTCTTGATCCATGAACCAACATTGCCGAATTTGAAGAAAATCGGTTAAGATTTAGCTATAGCTCCCATATATATGTTTCATCCGAGTTGGCCCTTTAGTTCTATAGAATCTATATTTTACATCCAATCGTTTTGAAATTTAGAGTGGTAGAGTTTCTTGATTCATGAACCAACATTGCCGAATTTGAAGAAAATCGGTTAAGATTTAGCTATAGCTCCCATATATATGTTTCATCCGATTTGGCTCTTTAGATCCAATCGTTTTTATACCCTACACCACACTGTGGTACAGGGTATTATTTAAGTATAAAATGTCCCAAAAGTAAATTTATGTAAACAATTTATACATGAATTACAAAATTTATATATCAGAGTTATTCAATATTACGTAGGGTATTATATAGTCGGCACCGCCCGACTTTAGCCTTTCCTTACTGGTTTTTTTGTATAATTTGGCATGTCAATTAATCGTAAAGAGCTATATTTACAAATTGGGTGTCTTTGGCGGACACCACTGAAATTTTCCGGCAAAAATTTTCGTAGAATATTTTAATGCTTCAATGTACTTTTTGAAAGGACTTTTTTTAGCTTTTCGAAGAAAGGGCCAAATTGACCCATTAAGAGGGGAGCTAGAGGGTTAAGATCTTCCACAAAAATTATCCACGTAAAATTCCACTATATAACTCTGACAATAAGAAATCTCTCAGACATTAACTTACAGCATTTTTTTCATTTAGTACAATGCTACCATCGACCAAAAATTTAAAGCTTTGACCCACTGTTAAAAAAAAAACTCAGACCAGCTGGACCATAAGTTTATTCTACAAAAATTATCTCCTTAATATGTCCTTTCAAAATTATATGATCGCTATTCTGTTCCTGGTCCGTGTAATTTCCACTTGCCATTGACCGATGTGTGTCGATAAAAACACTTGAATTCAAATATTAATTCCCACAGCAGCAAAAAACCTCCAGATAATTACATATTGAAAATATCGTTTTTCTTTACTATCGCTGTTAAAATCGTAATGTAAAATTTAACACACAATTACTAAAGTTTAGCAATTTTTTTCCAGATTTCTTTATGTTTCAGTATAGTCTGTTGTTCTAAACCAAATACCGCAACCGAAAACAATCCTTAACAAAAAGAAAATATCAACAAGGGAGACAACGGCAACAACGACAGCGAAACCTTAACCAGAGAATCCTGAGGAAAACAATGTGGTGGTCACTAACTAATCAACGAACCATGACAGCACTTCATCTATTTTAATTTCCGTTTTTAGAACATTTCATGTTCTGCCAAAATACGGCCAATGGCAATGGCGCTGCACCAGTAACTGTGGCAACAACAATGTATGTGTCTTTTTATTGTGGCCGAGTGGGGACGAGGACTTAAATGTCCTGGCAAACCTCAGCTTAATTCATACACCCACAACGATGTTAAAACAACAGCTAAACGAAGGAGCAACACAAAACTATAAAAAAGGTACAGTATAGCAAGAAGGAAGCTATAAAAAAACACAACAGTGGGTTTAACGAAACAACATCAAGGTTTAAGGGTATAATAACAGTTAGCGCTGCGTTAGCAACAAACTATGTAGTACATTTTCAGGCAAATTGTTTTTGACATTGAACACATTTCTTTTAAGGACATAACTAGGCAATTTAAAAAAAAGTAGGAGACGATTTTGGTGCCCTCACTTTGGTGGAGGAGGGTATATATTATTTTTTACTGGCCAAAAGTGTAAAACATCAAAGCAGTGACCTAATATGGTATATTCGGCGAACATCTTTCTGTTAATACGACATTCATTTGAACACTGTAGGAAATACCTTCAGCTAATCTGAAACTATATTATTTGATCCTACCAGCTTCTGTACCAGGAAACTCCTCTTTATTAAATTTCTTAATTTATTTTTTTTAATTTATTAAATTTTTTATTAGATCATTCATTAGAACGAAAATAACAATAATACTGTCCAACAGCATTTTTGGAACAGAATATCGACCCTAACATTTTGAAAGGACATGTTGAGTAGATCAGTTTTGTAGAATCAACTTATGGTCCAGCTGGGCTGAGTTTTTTTTACAATGGGCCAAAGTTTTCATTTTTTGGTCGAATGGAGCATTATACTAAATGAAAAAAATGCTGTTAGTTAATCATTGTCTAAGTTATATAGTGGACTTTTATGAGGATAATTTTTGTGAAAGATCTTAACCCTCTAGCTCACCTCTTAATGGGGAATGTACGAAAAATTCTAAAAACTTCCTTTCAAAAAGGACATTTAAGGATTATAATATTCTACGAAAATTTTTGGTGGAAAATTTCAGTGGGGGTCGCTAAAGACACCAAAGTCGTAAATATAGCTCTTTACGTTTAAAATGCAAAATTACATGCCAACTTATACATAAAAATACTATTATGTAAAGTTAAAGGCGTGATATCTGTGGAATTATTGGAGTAGAAGAGCGACTCTATAATTCTGAAAGAGCATGTTAAGTATATTATTTTTGCAGAATAAACATATGGTCCAGCTGGTCTGAGTTTTTTTTACAGTGGGTCAAAGTTTAAATTTTTTTGGTCGAAGCATTATACTAAATGAAAAGCAGTAAGGAAAGACAGAAAGTCGGGCGGGGCCGACTATATAATACCCTACACCTACCTATCAATGCGAAAATGGGCATTGCGATAAGAATTTGGCAGTGTTCATACATGTAATAAGCGAACTCTCTCTGCCGATTTTCGTACTGATCGGATATAAAACACGGTTTCTACAGTGCTTACATGTCAAATCGGGTGTAACATATATATTGGGACTATGTTTAAATCTGAACCGATTTTCCCCGAATTTGGCAGTGTTCATACATGTAATAAGAAAACTCCCTCTGTTAAATTTCGTACTGATCGGATATAAAACACGATTTCTACAGCGCTTAAATGTTAAATCAGGTGGAACATATATATGGGGCCTATATCTAAATCTGAACCGATTTTGCCCGGATTTTTGTGTTTTTTCATGTAATAAGAGAACTTTCTCTGCCGAATTTCGTACAGGTCGGATGTAAAATACTGTTTCTACAGCGCTTTCATGTCAAATCGGGTGAAACATATATATGGGGACTATATCTAAATCTGAACCGATTTTCCTTGAATTTGGCAGTGTTTATTCATGTAATAAGAGAACTCTCTCTGCCAAATTTCGTACTGATCTGATTTAAAATACAGTTCCTACAGCGCTTACATGTCAAATCGGGTGAAACATATATATGGGGGCTATATCTAAATCTGAACGGATTTTCTCCGAATTTGGTAGTGTTCATTCACGTAATAATAAAACTCTCTCTGCCGAATTTCATAAAGATCGGATGTAAAATGTGGTTTCTACAGCGCTTACATGTCAAATCGGGTGAAACATATATATGGGGACTATATCCAAATGTGAACCGATTTTAACCAATTTCAATAGGGATCGTCCTTGGGCCAAAAAAGAGCACTATGCTAAATTTCATCACAATCGGACCATAAATACGACCTGCACTTTGATTACAAGAATACATGGACAGACAGACGGACAGACGGACATGGCTAAATCGACTCAGAAAGTGATTCTGAGTCGATCGGTATAATAAACAATGGGTGTATCTCTTCTCCTTTTAGGTGTTACAAACAAATGCACAAAGTCATAATACCATGTACCACAGTGTGGTGTAGGGTATACAAATGCTGTAAATTAATGTCTGAGAGATTTCTTAATGTCAGAGTTATATAGTTGAATTCTATGAGGATCATTTTTGTGGAAGATCTTAACCCTCTAGCTCCCCTCTTAATGGGACAATTTGGCACTTTTTTCGAAAAAAATCAAAAAGTCCTTTCCAAAAGGACATTATAGTATTTGTTATAAGTAGGCGTGTAATTTTGTTAATTAAGCGTAAAGCTCCCCTCTTAATGGGTCAATTTGGCCCTTTTTTTTAGAAAAAATGAAAAAATCCTTTCCAAAAGGACATTATATTATTTTTTTATAAGTAGGCGTGTAATTTTGTTAATTAAGCGTAAAGGACTATATTTACAACTTTGGTGTCTTGGTGACTCCCACAGAAATTTCCCGGCAAAAATTTTCGAAGAATATTTTTAGATTTTAGATTTTTTCGAAAAAGGGTTAAGATCTTCCAAAATGATCCTCATAAAAGTCCACTATATAACTCTGACAATGAGAAATCTCTCATTTTTTTTCATTTAATATAATGCTCCCATCGACCAAAAAATGAAAACTTTGACCCACTGTAAAAAAACTTAGACCAGCTGCGCCATAAGTTTATTCTACAAAAATGATCTACTAAACATGCCCTTTCAGAATCATAGGGTCGCTATTCTGTTCCAATCAAAAAGTCTTAATTTGTTGGACAGTGTAATTATTAAAATTTCTTAATGATCGGATGTAAAATGAGGATCCTATAGCTCTGTGATACCAAATAGGAATGAACATATCGTCATCAGAAACGAAAAAGGACCTTACAACAAGAAAAATGGAAATTCAGTTTTTGATGAATACACTGCATCAAAATACACATTCTGACAAAGTTTTAGCTAGCTACTATCAAAAATGGCGAATTTATTAAAGCAATTCAAAAGGGCCTAACAACAAATTATTTCTTTTACAATAGTTAGAAATTCTTATTTCACGCAATTTTCACAAACATATTATAAAGCATGTCTGTTGGAATTTAAATAGGGTTGGAAATCCCTAAGAGTGATTTCGAAAGACCAATGACATCAAATAGCCCCACAATAATGGTGTTAAATCACAACTTCTTGTAGGCCATTCAATATCACAATTTCTTGAAATAATCAAATCTCCAAACTTTTCTCGCAACAATTCAATTGTTTCAAAGATAGCTCTTAACGAGAGCTAAAATATTGCTCATGGGTGTCAAGGTCGTAGGTCGACTGGAAAGTATTTTTATACCCTACACCACACTGTGGTACAGGGTATTATGACTTTGTGCATTTGTTTGTAACACCCAAAAGGAGAAGAGACAGACCCATTGTTTATTATACCGATCGACTTGTAATCACTTTCTGAGTCGGTTTAGCTATGTCCGTCTGTCCGTCTGTCTGCCTGTCTGTAGACGTATTCTTGTAATCAAAGTACAGGTCGCAATTATGGTCCGATCTCAACGAAACTTTGCACATATCTTTTTTTAGGCCCAAGGATCCCTATTGAATTTGGTTAAAATCGGTTCATATTTACATATAGCTCCCATATATATGTACCTCCGATTTGGCATATATGCACTGTATAAGCAACATTTTGTAACCGATTTGTACAAAAATTGACAGAGAGTAGTCTCGTGATACACTTAGATACAATACAACATTTGGGGGAAATCGGTTCAGATTTATATATAGCCCCCATATATATGTTGCACCCGATTTGAAATGTAAGCGCTGTATAAACTGTATTTTATATCCAATCAGTACGAAATTCGGCAGAAAGAGGTTTCTTATTACACGAAGGAATACTGCCAAATTTGGAGAAAATCGGTTCAGATTTAGATATAGCCCCCATATATATGTTAGCACCGATTTGACATTCAAGCGCTGTAGAGACTGTATTTTATATCCGATCAGTACGAAATTCGACAGAAAGAGGTTTCTATTTTACATGAATGCGTATTCAGGGAAAATCGATTCAGATTTATGTATAAGCTCCATATATATGTTCCTCCTGATTTGGTAACAAAGCGCTATAGAAGTTGTACTTTACTTCCGATCATTACAAAATTCTCCAGAAAGATGTTTCTCAATTTAGGAACGAATATTGCTTAATTTAGCGATTATCGGTTCAGAATTAGATGTATCCGCATATATATGTTCTTACCCATTTACCAGTTATTTCAAATTATTATCACAATAACCCTGTTAGGGAGGTGTGGGGTATTATATAGTCTGCCCCGCCCGACTTTCTGCCTTTCCTTACTGGTTTTGGATTAAAAAAAGTATTATAACTTTGTGCATTTGTTTGTAACACCCAAAAGGAGAAGAAATAAACCTATCGTTTATTATACCGATCGACTTAGAATCACTTTCTGAGTTGATTTAGCTATGTCCGTCTGTCTGTCCTTCTGTCCGTCTGTCTGCATGTATTATTGTAATCAAAGTACAGGTCGCAATTATGGTCCGATCTCGACGAAACTTTACACATATATTTTTTTTGGCCCAAGGACGACCCTTTTGAATTTGGTTAAAATCGGTTCTGATTTAGATATAGCCCCCATATATATATATATATATGTTAGCCCCGAGTTGATATGTAAGCGCTGTTAAAACTTTACTTTATATCCGATCAGTATGAAATTCGGCAGAAAGAGGTGTCTTATTATATGAATGAACACTGTTAAATTTGGGAGAAATCGGTTCAGATTTAGATATAGCCCCCATATATACGTTACCCCCGATTTGACATGTAAGCGCTGTAAAAATGTTATTTTATATCCGATCAGTGCGAAACTGCTAAATTCGGAGAAAATCGGAGAAAATCGGCTCAGATTTAGATATAGCCCCCATATATATGTTACCCCCGATTTGACATGTAAGCGCTGTAAAAACTGAAATAGAAATTGTATTTTATATCCGATCAGTGTATTTTATATCCGATTTGGCAGAAAGAGGTTTCTTATTACTCGAAAGAATACTGTCAAATTCGGAGAAAATCGGTTCAAATTTAGATATAGCTCCCATATATACGTTACCCCCGATTTGACATGAAAGCGCTGTAGAGACTGTATTTTATATCCGATCAGTACGAAATTCGACAGAAGGAGGTCTTTTTACATGAATTAGTATTCAGGGAAGATCGGTTCAGATTTATATTAAAGCTCCATATTATGTTCCTCCTGAATTGGTATCAAACCGCTATAGAAGTTGTATTTTACTTCCGATAATTAAAATTTTCCAGAAAGATGATTCTCAATTTGGGAACGAATATTGCTTAATTTAGCGATTATCGTTTCAGAATTAGATAATATGTTTCTACCCATTTACCAATTATTCCAAATTAGTATGGCAATGACCCTTATCGCATTGTTAGGGAGGTGTAGGGTATTATATAGTGGGCCCCGCCCGACTTTCTGCCTTTCCTTACTGGTTTTATTTAGTTTTTTGCTTCTCCTTTAAAATTTTTGAATATGATGATACGCCCTTTCTCGTTTCTGCTGACGATATATAGCCGGGCTATATCTAAATCTGAACCGACTTTCTTCAAATTTGACAGTGTCTATTCTTTAGTCAATAAAATGGAGGCCATTTTCCCCACGATTATTTAGGGACATAAAAGAACATAAACAGCAAAATTTCAGTCGGTTGTTTAGTGTGACAGCTAGAACGTAAAGACGTCAGCCCGGAAGGTACCGTCGTGGATATATAAAATCATGGACCGATATATACTACTTTCAATATAATTAGCCCTTATCCCAACAAAGCCCTTGTGGAAATGTTCGTAAAGATCGCGTACTATTTGCCAACTGTACTTTAATCTCAATAATGTACACGGGGGAAAATCGGTGTTATTGATATATTTGAATTCAAAGAATATATATTTGGAACATAATTTTTTAAATATTACTTATTTCTGAAAAAAAAATTATTTAAGCTAAAATATTAATTAATATTTTAGCTTTAACCCGGTACGCTTCGCAACCCCTATCCTTTATATATTTTCTGTTTAGTGTACTGTAAAATAGTTATACCTCTTTCTTCCAAAAACGCAAGATTATTCCATATGGGACAAACTGAATTAGATTTGATTACTTTTATACAACAAAATACGAAAACCTCGTTTCAGTTCTGGTTTATGTTCCAAGGGTTACCCTGCCATCAAGGTACAATATGTATGACTTTTCCCCGCTTTGCCCCTAAATTTCGAAAAAAAAGTATTTTTTGTATTATATTTTACCTTCTTTACCCTGGTTTATGTTCCAACAGCTACATTCTCACCCTGGGACAATATAAAACCTCCGAGTATCAAAAGGTAAAAATTAAAAAAAAAACTCCATATCGCTTGTTTATGTCGTAAATCCAACAATCGCCATTTGGACCATATCTAATAGTTTTCGCTCCATTGCACCACTTGTTAATTTAATAATTTTTGCAACACTGTAAAACAATTAATTTTTTTGCCCTAAAGTCACTAAAAATATGCATTTATAGAAAAACATAGTTTATATTCCAAGAGTGTGTAAAGTCGCCCCTTAGGCCAGATTTAACACTTGTTGTTCCCCAATCCGTACCATGTTAAACCCCCTTTCCCTAGAAGTAAGTTTTTCGAAAAAAATAATTCTCTGGTTTATGCTGTAAGAGCTAGCCTCGCACTCTGGGATCACATTCAATCCTTTATGTACCACTGCTCCATAGTTAAACAACTTTTACGCCTCTGTGCTTCTAAAGTACGAAATTTTATATCTGGTACTATAAATAGCCCTTTTGCCCCACTGCAACATATTTAACCATTTTTTTTGCCCTACTGTACCATATTTAACCATTTCTGCTTCTCTGTAACATACATATGTAAATGACCCATCTTGCTCCAGTGCACCATGTTACAGACATTTTTTCCCCTTTGTAAAATTTTTTACCATTTTTGCTCTACTGTACCATATTTGAATGTTTTTTTCTCCACTGTGCCAAATTTAACACTTTTTCGCCCCCTGTACCATAGTTAACAATTTTTTGCAACACTGTACCACATATGTAACTTGTTTGCCCCCACTATACCATACTTAAGATATTTTTGTCCCACTGTGCCATAGTTAAGCTTTTTTTCCCAAACTGTAGCATATTTAACAACTTTTTGTCCCACTGTGCCATAGTTAACCCATTTTCCCCACTGTACCATATTTAACCCTTTTACCTCACTGTACCATATTTTACCCTTTTTTGCTTCAATGTACCATATTTAACAAATTTTTGTCAAACTGTACTTTTTTTAAAATTTTTTCCCACTGTTCCATAGTTAACTCTTTTTGCCCCACTGTGCCTTATTTAACCATACACTATTTAATCTCATTTGCCCCACTGGTATATCCATTTTTACCCCACTGCATCATATTTAACCATTTATATGCCCAATGTAAATAGCTCAAGTTTATGTGCCACATTGTTACATTTTTGCCCCATTTTACCAAATTTAACCCTTTTTGCCACTGTGCTTCTAAAAGTATGAATTTCTAAGAAAAACATATTTGATCTCCATTTTATTTTCCTAGAGCTACCGTATCACCATGGGACCACGTTTAACCCTTTTTACCCGACTGTACCATATTTTACACTTTTTGCCCCCACTGTGCCACAAAGAGTACGAATTTTGAAAAATGCCCTGGTGCTATGCCCTAAGGACAACCCTCTCTTCAAATTTTTCGATTCTAACTCTAGCGCTTATACGAGTATTTGGCGTTGTGCCCCTAAAATTTAAAACAAAACTGCTTGTGTCCTGTCTACGTCTAAATGGCCAACCTCACATTAAATTTCTCGATTCCAACTCTTGCCATTTGGATTTGGCTCTTGTACCATGTTTGTCCCTTTTTGCCCCGCTGTGCACGTAAAAGTTAGAATTTCCAAAAATTCCGACTTATACCGCCCTAAGGGGTACCCTCGCAGGAGATGTTGCGAGTTTAGCTGTAGCCGTTTGTATTTGGCTGAGTTAAAATATTTTTTTTGAGCCACTGCTCGCCCAAATTTACGAATTTCGAAAAAGCATTTTTTCACGTCTAAGGCCCAAGGACTATTCTCCCACCAAATTTCATGATTCTAGCTTCAGCCGTTTGGGCTGTGTAGGATGCAGGCGATCATTGGTTAAATTTGTATTTTTTTATTTCGCAGCACTTTACTAGCTTGCATTTTGGGACAAAGTTTGTCATGGTCAAAATTGATGTCAAGTCTGCAACATATGTGGATAATATGCCAAAGTAACATTGCCAGTGGACATTACTTAATTCGGCTCCACTATAAAATTTAAAAAACTTTTTCTTTACAATATCAAGTTTTGAAGTCAGGCATTTTTGTCATTTTCCTCTCTGTTGCTTTTGTATAGTTGTTGGTAAAGTTCAGCACAGGCTAATGCTACGGATGTGTTGTTGCATGAGATTGTATGGGTGTATATTTCTACTATAGACTTATAAGAACCCATAAACGCATTCACCCACACGCGTATATCTTAGGGTGTGTGGCTGCGGAAACATAAGAGACAAATTTACAAATATTGCTGTAAATGAGACAAACATTTTTTTTGTAAAAAGAATTTTTGCAGAAAGTTCAAGGTTCATCGTTATAGATATTATTAGCTGTAAATTTTTGGGACATAAGGGTAGAAAAGACAGACAGATCGACTCGGAAACAGTTTCGTATCTGTCCGTATGTCTAGTCATGTAACGAGTCTTTTTCCCGAGCCAAGAGTTATCAATATCGGTCGATTTTCTATCAATTTAATTGAAATTTTTTAAATTTTGGTACATAAGGGTCCAGTTTTTAAGCAATTACGCTTAAGTCGATTATTATGTGTAAAATTACAGAAGATTTAGGTAAGTAACGGGTTTTCCAATATGGATGATATATTTTGAAGTGACGTTTCGGCCATTTGTAATATGTCATCTTGTTTTTCATTGTACTCAGTAGTGTTTACAATTTCATCATAGAGATATATACGCAAGAACAACGTTTACAAATTATTCGGTTTTATTGTCAAAATAATCGTTCTCCAATTGCAATTTTTCGTGCGCTAAGTCTTTTCAGTCGACCTACGACCTTGACACCCATCAGCAATCTTTTAGCTCTCGTTACGAGCTATCTTTTTACCATTTCCGTTCACATTTGAAAATGATGCTAAGTCCATTTTTCTTAAATCCAAAAAACCACTTTCCTGTCTGCCTACTACCTTGAACCCATGAGCAATATTTTAGCTCTCGTTAAGAGCTATCTTTTTGCCATTGACCGATTGTGGCTACGCCCCACAGCAAATGAAACAATTGAATTGTTGCGAGAAAAGTTTGGAGATTCGATGATTTCAAGAAATTGTGATATTGAATGGCCTCAAAGAAGTTGTGATTTAACACCATTAGACTATTTCTTGTGGGGTTATTTGAAGTCATTGGTCTTTCAAAATAAACCAGACTCTCTTCAAGCTTTATAACTCAATATTAAACGTGCCATTCATGGCATACGACTTGATTTAGTGGAAAAAGTGCTCGAAAATGAAGTTAATCGAATTCGTTCTTGCAGAATAAGTCGTGGAGGCCTTTTGAATGACGCTTTATTTAGAACTTAATTGTATCGATTGTACGTCACATTAAAAAAATAAACTTTTGACTTTTGATGTGGGGACGATGTGGTGATACCTGCCGCTGGTTTATTTCCATCCGTGTTGAGTGACATCATGAACGAAGCCCTGGAGTCATTTTCACATGCACATATTGCCAATAGATATACACAATAAAGCTAGTGCGACATGCACTGCCTCAAGATTACCCGCTCTTGGAATTTGGAAAGATAGAACATACGGACATGCTCGTGTCCTTCATAAACTCCCCAGAGAAACAATAACTACAGTAGACTACTGCACTTTCGCAATGACCTTCGAACAGCCATTTGAAGTTATATTCCCTAGCAGAACGGAATGGGGTAGCGGAATTCATATCAATCTCAATAAAACTTCCTGATTAGTGCAGTGTTTTTCAGGCGGAGATACAGGCCATAAAGGAACCATGTGAAGGAACCTGTACAGCAGAATCATACAACAGATCGCATAGGAATATTTGTCAATAGTGAAGCCGCTCTCCTTGCTTTAAAAAACAAATCGCCACATCAAAACTTGTGACGGATTGTATGGAAGCACTTGCTAAACTAGGTCGTGTATCAAAAGTAGTTCTCACCTGGATCACAGGTCATAGGGGATTTGAGGGGAATGAAAAGGCAGACGAACTAGCTAGAGCAGGTTCCTCTTCTAACAACCACTTCTAAAAAGGTGATCTTCAATTACTACTTGAAACAAGCAGAGACCAGGTGGGATAAGACTGAACCGTGTCGCATGTCCAAAAGCACCTGGCCACGATACAACACTCAACGAACAAATTTTCTGATCAGCCAAAATCGACGGAACTTGTCACGACTAGTCGTTGTCCTAACTGGCCAATTCTCAATTACAATTTGGATTTTCTCAACGTAAATTGTATTTTCTCACGGTAAATTGTATTTTCTCAATTTCAAATAAAAATGGTGTAGTCGCTGTGCTAACTGGCCAATTGGAGATCATGCAAAGCGGTTAAAACTTTAATACAACGTGTGTTGTTCCTGCCCAGCAGTAATACAGCGCAGACTTAAAGCTTTAGGTCAACCGTTCCTTCATAACCTCGTCGAGGCGTCAGATATAGGTCTGGGAGACCTTGTCAAGTACCTTAATCTATCAGGCTGGATATAAGGACACAAGAGTATAGCTGACACCACGCGGGTGAGGTGGTTATCAAAACGTTATTTTAATGTGCTAATTGAGGCTAGGGAACGGTTCTTAGGCACCACGTTAACCACCCAAATCCCCACCCAATTCGATTTTTTACATTTTGGAAATCCCATGATACATGTTTATGTCGTCTGTCCATAGTGGTTTATCTTTGAGATTTGTTTGAAACATAGATTTTTCTGATTTAAACCTAGAAATGAATAATGTATTTCATGTCCTTCGTTTTAACAATTGCCAGTGTATAGCGGGAATGAAGTAAAATAACGAAAGTAATTGTAGAAAAAACACCAGCAATAATGACGTCCTCACTCACACATGCCCCCATTGGGAGACACCAAGAGAATTGAGAGAAAACAATAAAAACACATGCATTTTTAAACTTTCTAAGTCAGTCATCGTGACAGTTTAAAAAGGGAATGATGAAAGAAAGATACATTCACTAGTACAATATGATTTTATCGCTGATGTTGCCACACAGTGGCTTAAGTGGAGGAAGTGTAACACATTGAAGGAGTGATCAAAATATTGGTCATATTGATCTAATCCTTCTGGTATATCCCCCTCAAAGAAATACTATTTGGGGAACTATTGATTCTTGGATATCTTCTGTAGAACATATGAGAATCTTTTGTAATTCCACATATATTAATAGCTTCTTCGTCGCTATCAAAACATGTGGGGAAAGGCTGAATGTTTTTTAGATTATAAAGGATTCAAATCATTGGGGACCTTTATTTATGAACTATATAGCAAAATCTAGACCATAGACTAGGAATTAGTTTAGCAAAACAGAATATGAATTCCAATGTTTCAGCCATATCGTTCACTCCATGTCAAACAGAACGATTTTTAGAAAAATTCTGGTCGACAGTCCCAATTGTCTTGTAAATTTGTATATGCGTTTTACTATGGAAATGAAACATTTTGTAGATATATGCGAATATTCACATACATCTAGGATGTCCTAGTCAAGACCTTTAAGACGAGCTCAAATTTGTATAAATTCCCAAATGCCATATTCAAATCTCATTAATTTTTTATAAATATTTTTTCTTAAAACATCGGGGCTGAACACCTTCCTAGAATTTTCAGCGTTCGTTTAGAAATTATGGAGCTACATAACTATATTTTTCACAGAATTTTAAGTTGCTGTTATTAATGTGTAAAATGCAAATTAAATTTGCAGATGCATTGGATGCATTTCAAAATGTTAATGACCCTGCTGTATAAAAAATAACTAACGACCATTAAAACAAGCCTTCATTTGTAAAAATCCGTCCCCGCGTTCTGAAAATACATAACTCGAAAAGTACGCCTTTTGAGAATATTTTCATATTTTCTCAGATTTCAGATGCTAATAAATGACATCTGGAAATTTTTTTTGTATTTTTTTTCGCCAACAATAAAATGTTTTTTTTTGAGCAGAGATTCGTCATGCAAATTTATTTTTAAATCGGGAACGGTGACCCAAAAAAATATGGAAAGAACTATATACGAGTAGATTTTGCCCCCGCTCCTCTTCAGCGTCATCTATCCATCGCGTTGTTGTTTATTTCATTATTGCTTTCGGTTTGATCTCCTTGCACGTGCTGGTCAACCTGTTCTGCGACTTCCCTTAGGATTCGAAAATCGTGATGTGGTTTACGAAGTGTGTGGCCTCAAGAAACACGACCATGCAAAATTTCAAAACGATTGGATGTAAACTACAGCTTGCTTGTATAGGGCTGATGGGTCAAATAGGGCAAGACATATATCGTCGCCTCAATAAAAGAATAGGGTATATTTTTGTAGTTTCGAGAAAATCACATTTTTTGTGAAATTAAACTTCTTGGAAGATAAATATGTATAGTTTAGAAGAGAATCGATGTTTTAAATTGCTCGTCATTTTAATATGTGGTGAAATAATCTGGCTACAGCCAGATGATATTCTATTAGACTAAAAGTGCGTTAATTGTATATAAATAGGATAAAAGTACCATCTATAGAATCGATTTCGTAGATTCTTATAATGCAATAAAAAAATAATAGTTTATATGCGTATACGCTATTGTTTTATTGAGGGGACGATATATGGGTGCTCTATCTAAATCTGAACCGATTTTCGTAAAATTCGGCAATGTTGGTCCATGTATTAAGACGAAACTTATATATGAAAGCTATATCTACGAGTAAATCTAAGCCGATTTTCTTCAAATTCGACAACGTTGGTTCATGGATCAGAAAATTGTACCATGGTAAATTTCAAAACAATTGAACAAACAAAGAACAGCTTCAATAGGGCTAAAGGGTCAAATAGGACGAAACATATACAGGTTTTTTTTTAGACATGTGGTTTTCAATCTGGCAATATAATCCAATTTCAAAAATATTTGGATGTAAAATACCGTTTTTGTAGGGCTAAAGGATTAAATTGGACGAAACATATTGGACGATTTTCTTCAAATGCAATAGGCTTCTCTCCAGGTACTTCTCCAAAGACTCCTAACTGCATAATTGAGCACGACTGGAGTGAAATTGCGACCAGTACACAACGGATAACTTTATGGACAGACAGGCGGACGGCCGGACGGACAGACATGGTTAAGTCGACTCGGCTAGTGCCCTGTATATATAATACCCTGTTCCACGGTGTAGTGTAGGATATAATTAGACTGCAGAACGTTAAAAATTGAAATCGATAGGTATCTTTTGAGTCCCTGGGCGCGTATGATTCATTATGTATTTTCTACCTCTACGCGAGCACTACAACCAAATATAAACTGATTTGTATAAATGTTGTTGAGATGAATTCTTGCCAAAATAAAATTCTAACTTCTAAGTTTCAGGTAAATTGCTTAGAAAAAGTGTTGTTTATGGCTTAAACAAGCATTTTTGGGAGCGACATCTGTAGGTGGGCTATATCAAAATATGAACTGATTAAAACAATTTTTACTGCGATGAACTCTTGTCTTAATTACATAAATACAAACTGCAAAGATTCATTAAAAATGCTTCGAAAATGTAGTATTTATGGCTTAAATACGCATAATTTGGAGCGACCTCTGTAGTTTGACTATAACAAAATATGAACAGATTACAAATATTTTCGCTGTGATGAATTCTTATCAAAATAGAATACAAACTGCAAAATTTCTGCTAAATTGCTTTAAAAATGTGGTATCTATGGCTTAAAACCCATATTTTGGAGCGACCTCTATAGTGGAGCTATATCAAAATATTGACCGATATGGCCCATTGCAATCCCAAATAACCATCAACTATAAGAAATATTTCTACCAAATTTGATCAACCTAGCTCTATTACTACGGGCTGTAGCGTGATTACAACCGACGGGCGGAAGGAGGGACGGACGGGCATGGCTAAATCATCTTACAATTTTACGACAATTAAGAATATATATACTTTATTGGGTCTCAGATCAATATCTAGAGGTGTTACAAACGGACTGACAAAATTAATATACCCCCCATCTGGTGGAATGTATACAAAATTTGTCTGCAGAACGTTAAGATTTGAAATCGAAAGGAATCGTTTGTATCCATGGGCGCGTATGTTCCAATATTTATTAAGCGACTAATTTATATAACATATACGTACGAGAACGCTTATAAACACCCGTACGTTAGTTACACTATTTAACAAAATTTTTTGTGACATATTTTTACCGTATACCAAATTTGAAGACAATCGGTTACTCCTTTCTAGAGTTATCGTGCGCACCAGCCAGCAGACAGACATAATTTAATGGCCATACGATTTTTTGCACAGACAGACAGACAGACGAACGGACCTTTCTCATTCGACTTAAATGATCCAAAACGAATATCCGCCGAACATAATTGAGGTCTTAGATCACTCATTTGATGTGTTACACGTTTGGTCCTTAGCAAATGAAATATACCACGAATATACCAACTACAGATAGATGCTCCTCCCTATTTCGGTTATTAGTAGTTACAACTTAGGTACATTGCTGGGAAAATCACTTTTTATACCCTACACCACACTGTGGTACAGGGTATTATACGTTTGTTTCACGGCAGATGTTTGTAACACCTGAAAATAACACAGCTAGACCCACCTTAAAGTATACCGATCGACTCAGAATCACTAGCTGAGTCGATTTAACGATGTCCGTCCGTCCGTCCGTCTGTCCATGTAAAGTTGTTCGTCGACTACAGGTCGCAATTTCACTCTAATCGTTCTGAAATTTTGCAGTTTAGAGTATTTCGCGGCTGTTAAGATCGCTATTGAATTTGGTTGAAATCGGTTCAGATTTAGATATAGCTCCCATATATATCTTTCGTCCGATTTGGCCCTTTAGTCCTATAGAAGCTGTATTTTACATCCAATCGTTTTGAAATTTAGAATGGTAGAGTTTCTTGATCCATGAACCAACATTGCCGAATTTGAAGAAAATCGGTTAAGATTTTGCTATAGCTCCCATATATATGTTTCGTCCGATTTGGCCCTTTGGTCCTATATAAGCTGTATTTTACATCCGATCGTTTTGAAATTTAGAATGGTAGAGTTTCTTGATCCATGAACCAACATTGCTGAATTTGAAGAAAATCGGTTAAGATTTAGCTATAGCTCCCATATATATGTTTCGTCCGATTTGGCCCTTTAGTCCTATAGAAGCTGTGTTTTACATCCAATCGTTTTGAAATTTAGAATGGTAGAGTTTCTTGATCCATGAACCAACATTGCCGAATTTGAAGAAAATCGGTTAAGATTTAGCTATAGCTCCCATATATATGTTTCGTCCGATTTGGCCCTTTAGTCCTATAGAAGCTGTATTTTACATCCGATCGTTTTGAAATTTAGAATGGTAGAGTTTCTTGATCCATGAACCAACATTGCTGAATTTGAAGAAAATCGGTTAAGATTTAGCTATAGCTCCCATATATATGTTTCGTCCGATTTGGCCCTTTAGTCCTATAGAAGCTGTATTTTACATCCGATCGTTTTGAAATTTAGAATGGTAGAGTTTCTTGATCCATGAACCAACATTGCTGAATTTGAAGAAAATCGGTTAAGATTTAGCTATAGCTCCCATATATATGTTTCGTCCGATTTGGCCCTTTAGTCCTGTAGAAGCTGTATTTTACATCCAATCATTTTGAAATTTAGAATGGTAGAGTTTCTTGATCCATGAACCACCACTACCGAATTTGAAGAAAATCGGTTAAGATTTAGCTCTCATATATATGTTTCGTCCGATTTGGCCCTGTAGTTCTATAGAAGCTATATTTTACATCCAATCGTTTTGAAATTTAGAATGGTAGAGTTTCTTGATTCATGAACCAACACTGCTCACATATATATGTTTCATCCGATTTGGCTCTTTAGTTCCAATCGTTTTTATACCCTACACCACACTGTGGTACAGGGTATTATTTAAGTATAAAATGGTAAATTTATGTAAACAATGTATACATGAATTACAAAATTTATATATCACAGTTACTCAATATTACGAGATTGGTGTAGGGTATTATATAGTCGGCACCGTCCGACTTTAGCCTTTCCTTACTGGTTTATATTATATCATAGATTTAGCTTTCTCTAGACCCTTCATTGTTTCCCGATCTCTATGAAATCCGCAACACAGTGCATTGCTATTGTCTGTTGTCGCAGTTGTTGTGTGTCCTTTTCGAAGCAGAATGTGTTTAGGGTAAAGAAGGAAAGAAAGAAATGACTGTGGTAACATTTGGCCTTTAAGCCAAGTGACATTGTTGACAACGAGTCTCATTCTTTGGGAATGCTCCTGTGCCCTGTCGTTGTCACTCGACGTTGAATGTTTTTAATAGTATTTCAGCATTTCTTAACAATGGGGAAGGATGTGTCACACATCGCCAGAAAAATGGGGAGAGAAACGCTTGTAATGTTTGTGCAAAGCTCTTGCAACTTTGGAGGAACTTTGTGTTGGAGGAAAAGTTGATTAATTAATTGTTATTTAATTATTAATTTCAATTATAGCGCGCATTGATTTGTGTGTGTAAATGTCATATAGTTTTCTTTCTCTCTTTTGCTTGCCAATTTAAATAACAGATATTGCACACAATAAAGTTAAAAATTAACGAACAAGAAAACGATTTGGTTTCAGCATTTGTCTGTGCTGTAAACTTTTAAACGAATCTCATTTTTTGTTGACTAGAAAATCATTTCACTGATTAAGTACAAATAGCCGTTCCAGACGACCTTGACTGAATGATTAAGTTTCAAACGGATTATTGTATTATGTACTCGAAAGATAATGATTTTGATTCTTTTAGTATATTGTCTGGTTTGAATTAGATTTAATTTAATTTAAATGTCTCTTTGGGGGTTCTTATTAAAATTCTCTAAGCCGATAAGGTTAATTCAAATTGAGCGTTTAGAATATATTGATTTAATGGGGGTAATAAAGTGAGGGCAATAAAATACAAATCGTAACTACAATTTTAATGACTCAACTGTAGGAAAAACATGTAAAGACTGATTAAGTTCGGCCACGCCGATTGTTATATGCCTTCTACCATGGATCGCATGTGAATGGTTTCGGGTACAAATAAACTCATTATAAAAAAATTCAGCCCAATTCTTTGAAATTTGAGGTTTTTATGGGGGCTATATCAAAACATGGACTCATGACTACAGTTGTTCGTATGAAAGATACCGGGTATAAATAAACCCCAGTTACCAATTTTCAACCCGATCAGTTGACATTTGTGGTCTCTATGACGTTATGAAGTCAAATCGGGGAGATGCTACATATGAGGGCTATATCCAAAAATTTACCGGTATTTTCCATTTTCAGTCCCAACATGCCTGCATATATAAGAAGTGTATGTACCAATTTTCAGCCACCCAGCTCAAGTAATATAGATTGTAGCTTGATTACAACAGATGGATTGTCTCAGTCGTCTTGGAATTTTACGACGATTTAATATATATATATATATATATATATTATGGGGTCTCAGATTAATATTTAGTAGTTTTACAAACGGAGTGAAAAAATACCCTCCACCCATCCTATGGTGGAGAGTATAAAAACAATAAGGAAAGCCTTAGGTCGGAGGGGCCGACTATATGATACGCAAAACCATCATATCACATCAGAATAGACACACATTCAGTTGCTGTAAGTCTGAAATGATTTCATTAAATCGAGTGTATATTGTTCCCTGTATATCGAGAATATATACAGGAGACAATATAGGTAGACAGACAGACGGACATATCTAAGTCGACACAGAAAGTTATTTAAGTCGATCTGTATAATAAACGATGGGTATATCTATATCTTCTTCTTTTGGGTGTTACAAACAAATGTGCAAAGCCTTTTAGGGTATAATTAATCATGTTTGTCTTGTACATTGATATTTAAAAGAACGTACAACAGCCTCATAAAAAAACAAAAATTGTGGAAACATACTTTAGAGCTTAATCAGGTAGGAATCGGCTGGCCAAATCGTGTAGACCCCCATCATTTACTGAAATGCAATTCCAATATAGAATCAATCTTTGAAATGGAAAATAAGCAAATCATGGAACGACATGGTTCTTTTTTGATTTAGCAATTTCTTGTAAAGTAAGAAAGTTCAGCCGGGTAAACCAACTTATGAATCCGTTACCTTGATTCCCAAAAAAAAAATATTCGAAAATTGCTTTAATTTTTTCTTTTAATAACATTGTTATAAATTTAAATTGTCTTTAATAACATCAACGTACGAGCGTTAGAGTTATAAGCAGTTAACTTTACGTGTAAAGTAGTCCATTTGTATGGGAGTTACCAAAAGGGACGTGTCAACGACGCACAATGGGAAAAAATTTGTAAATACGCGCGCATAGCAGTATTTTTAATCTCACGACTATACCGTTAGAGATAGAGTCCAACGGTTTGGACCATCTTCAAGAGAATTATTTGGAGAATAATTTGGTGTAGCCAGATTTTTCTTACTGTTACCATTTATCGCACAGTTGGGCTTCAAAATCGACTTTGTGGAATATAGTGTGAAACTCCGAATATCGTGCCAAATTCAGTGATCTTGATTTTAAATTAAAGCTGACAAAATTTAGTTTAAAATATGTTGCAGGTGCTTGATTGTGTGTTGCTGCGTTTTAAATATGCAGACCATTGAATTTCAAAAATATGTTTGTCAACATTGCGAAAAAAGTCTTCAAAACCTGCCATGCTTTTAAAATTGAAACTAAGACAACTTAAATAGGATAAAATTGTGGGCTGCAATATTTTTGAATGCTGAAATTTTACTATAATATACTTTACACAATGGTTCGTAGACTGATAATAACTGAAAGTTAAATTAAAAACAAAAAATAATCGGTCCACCCTAATACACACAAACTGCGGAAGCCTATATATTTTATTGTAACTATATTTTTATAGGTTTTGTAGAAAAAGTGAAGTATAAAAATTACTATAACCCTTATAATATTAACAAGATCTCTATTTTTAATCGTACTTGATAAAACTTGCAGCCGCGTGTTAATCCATTTATTCTCGTCCGTTCAGTACCCTTCGTAATTATTATCCGATTTTGCCGAAATTTACAAACGTTATTTTTTTTAACCAAGAAGATCGGTCCATATGTTTCGGGAAAATCGGTTCATAGATTGATATAGCTCCCACACATATTTTCTATATTTAAAGAAAAAAAAGCACATATTTAAAGTACAAAAATCTGCCATAATCGCAAAAGGCCGCAAAAGGTCGCAGATAAACTAGGTACCGTTGGATTCATTCCTAAGTCACCTCTCTTCTCTATGTCATATGGTAGTGATCCCACGTGATCCAAAAAAGTTATATTCCATTTACTGTGGATCATTTTTTTGAAAAACAAAAAAAACTGTTGTTTTTACTTTGAAATATCTCTTCATTGGAAGGCGTTAAAAATACGTTTTATACACAAAAATTAAGATGAATAGTACCTTATTATATGTTACCAATAAACGCGAATTCTACAAGCATTTTAGTATATGCATTTATGTATACGCAAAAAATTGATTTTTGAAAGATGTTTTCAAAGTCTATGCGCGCATATTTCATCATATTTTCCCATCGTGCGACGCCCATTTTAGGTACTATAAAAGCACTACACTGTTCAACATTTTAAGGCTTTGTATACACTGGTATAAAGGGAGGTACCAAAATGGGCGGTACAATAATGCCAATTTTTTACCGGACTGTAGGTACCATTAAAACATTACACTGTACAAAATTGTAATCATTTGTATGCACTGGTATTTATGTTATAAACTGTTAAGTTTTTTGTTTTTTTTTTTCATTTGTGTGGGATGTACCAAAAGGGTCGTGCTGATGACGCCCATCTTTCTCTGAACTGCAGGTACTATAAATGCATTACACTGTACGAAATTTAAAGTTTTTCTATGCACTGGTATTAATGTAATGTAATAGCTGTTACTTTTAGTGAAAAATGGTCCATTCGTGTGGTATGTGCCAAAAAGGGGGTGGCGACTTCGCCCATTTTATCGAGGTGATAGCGACTAATAAAATAATATTATGTGTGAAATTTCAGCAGGTTAGAATAAGACGTATAGAAGCTATTAATGAATCAATATTTCACTAAATTTTAATCCTTTGTGTGGGAGGTACTATGTACTAGGTGTGGACCAATATAGCCCAACTTCGAACTACTTAGCCGGAGATAGAGCAAAATATTATCACATACAAAATTTTAAGTCAATCGGTTAACTCTTTCGAGTTATCGTGCGTACCAGCCAGCAGACGGACACACAGATAGACAGACGGACGGACGGACATTGCTCAAATGACTTAAAATGGCCCAAAACGGATTTCCGCCGAACATACTTGAGGTCTTAGGTCTCTCATTTTTAAAACTTTGACATTGTCGAATTTTAGTATAAATTGTTCCTAGTTATCCCCTCACCTTAGAGAGGAGGGTATACGAGTATATCATTTGCTACGAGCCAAAAGTGTAACACATCGAAGGTGTGACCTAAGACCCTATGTATGTTTGGCGGAAATTCGATTTGGGTCATTTTAAATCATTTGAGCAATGTCCGTCCGTCCGTCTGTATGTCTGTCTGTGTGCCTGTCTGCTGGCTGATGCGCATGATAACTCTCCATAGGATACACCGATTGACTTCACATTTGGTGTACGGTAATATTTGTTTCTATCTCCGGCTAAGTTCGAAGATGGGCCATATTAGTTTATTAGTACCTAAAACGTCAAGAAAAATGGGCGAAGTTGCCACACCCCTTTTGGTACCTACCACACAAATGGACCATTTTGCACCAAAAGTAAACTGCTTATAGCATTAATAACATTTCATACAAATGCGTGAAATTTTGTACAGTGTAATGATTTTATAGTACCTAGAGGCCATAGACAAATGGGCATTTTTTTATAGTATCAGAATCCAAAGAAATGTGGGAGTTATTGGCAGGCCCCTTTTTGTATCTCCCACACAAAAGGACCATTTTCACTAAAAGTTAACAGCTTTAACTTGAATACAAAGGCATATAAATACTTGAAATTGTATTCAGTGTAATGTTTTTACAGTACCTAAACTCCAGAGAAAAGTGGGCGTTATTGGCATGCCCCTTTTTGTACACCCAACACAAATCGACAATTGTGCACCACTAGTTAACAGCTTATAACTTTAATACCTGTACGTTAAAGTTATTTAATGTAATTTAAATTGATAATAGTTTAATTAAATCTGAAAAATAAATACATTTTAGAATATTTTTTGGGACTCAAGGTAAGGGGATTCATAAGTCGGTTTAACCGACTGCACTTTCTTTTTTGTTTTATACTTTTAGTTAGTTAAAAAACTCATAAGCGGCATTTACTTTTGTTCAACAGCACTATTTTTATCCCTTCACCTTAGAGAGGAGGGAATATATCATTTTCTACGAGCCAAAAGTGTAATACATGGAAGGTGTGACCTAAGACCCTAAGTATGTTCGGCGGATATCCGTTTTGGGTCACTTTATGACGAATGAGCGATGTCCGTCTGTCTGTCTGTCTGGCTGGTGCGCACGATAACTCTCGAAATGAGTAACCGATTGACTTCAAATTTGGTATGTGGTAATATTTTCTTCTATCTACGGCTAAGTTCGCAGATGGGCCATATTGGTCCACTCCTTCTAGTACCTCCCCCACAAAGGTTTAATATTTAGTGAAATATTGATTGTTTAATTACTTCTATACTACTTATTTGAATCCTTTAAACTTCTACACATAGTATTAGTTTATTAGTCACTATTACCTCGGGAAAAATGGGCGAAGTTGCCACACCCATTTTCCCAATATGGCCTATCTTCGAACTTAGCCGTAGATAGAAGACACAAACGCACAATTTTGAACCAAAAGTTAATAGCTTATAACTTTATTACCAGTGCATACAAAGACTTCAAATTTTGTACAGTGTAATGGTTTAATATTGCTACGCTACATTTGGTACCTCCCACACAAATGGACATTTTTGTACCAAAGTAACAGCTTGTAACAGCTTATAACTTTAATACCAGTGCACATAAATACTTGAAATTGTGCCAGTACAAATTGAATACCAATACATATAAATACTTGAAATTGTGTACAGTGTAACTCTTTTATAGTACCAAGAGTCCAGAAAAAAAGGGCGTTACTGGCACTCCCCTTTTGGTACCTCAAACACAAATGGACATTTTTGTACCAAAAGTTAACAGCTTTTACTTTAGTACCAGTGCATACAAATACTTGAAATTTCGTAAAGTGCATTGCTTTATAGTACCTAGAGTCAAGAGAAAAGAGACCGTTATTGGCACGACCCTTTTGGTACCCCCACACAAATGGACCTTTAATATCAGTACATACTTTAAAGTTATTAAATGCAATTTAAATTGATAATACGATACAGATCATTTTGGATTTTTAAGAAAATTGAAGTTCTATTCAACATTTATTTAGAAATTAATTCTATTGCGTACTAATACTTTATGGTATGCATATTCATACTTTATGTATTGGTTTACGAATGTATAAGTAAATCAGTCCGCCGGAATAGGTGGAACAGTCAGCTGTTTGAGGTTTAAAATAAGTACAATATAGATAATTTCAATAATACAAGGTGGCGCAAAAGTAATACTCCTATCAGAAAATGCTATAAATTTTGCGATTGGCCCCTAATGTCAGTTCTGTTTTGACATTTGTGTAGTAAACACATGCGAAATACACGTTAATAAACAATGTTACGCTACACTGCTCCAGAACGCGGACTATTGCTGACTATTTATTTGACCAATAATAGGTCGGTGACTTTGGCACAAAGTGATTTTCGTCGCAGATTTCCTGGCCGTCCAACGCCTACTGGTGAAACACTGCGACGTTTAGCCGCTCGCCTCGAAGAGACTGGCACAACACGAGATGCTGCCAGGCGTGGCAGACCCCGGAGTAGCCGTTCTGCAGAGAATATTGCTGCTGTAGCCGAGGATGTCATGGAAGCGCCGTCGACATCGACCAGACGACGTGTCACGCAAATGGGTATCAGTCGACGGTGTCTACAGCGAATTTTGGTACAAGATTTGAAGATGTTTCCATACAAAGTCCAGACGGTGCATCAGCTGTTAGCTGCTGACCGCCAATCGCGTCTAACATACGCTCAAGCCATCCTTAATCACCACCAAGAGGAAGATGATTTTTCATCAAAAATAATCATGAGTGATGAGGCCCATTTCCATCTTAGCGGGTACGTAAATAAGCAAAATTTACGCTTCTGGGGCACTGAAAATCCGCGTGTAACCCACGAAGAGCCATTACACCCGCTCAAAGTCACAGTATGGTGTGCTGTTTTCGCTGGAGGAGTCATCGAACCTTTTTTCTTCGAAGACGTCGCGGGCCAAACGGTTACTGTGAATGTGAGCGCTACAGAGCAATGAACGAGTTCTTTTTGCCGCAACTTGATGAATTGGGATTGGAAAACATGTGGTTCCACAACCGTGCCACAACCGATATGCTGAAGGATGCATTTCCCGGGCGCCTAATCTCCCGTTTTGGCGATTTGCACTGGCCAGCAAGATCGTCTGATTTGACCGCTCCAGACTTCTTTTCGCTGGGGCTTTTTGAAGTCGCGGGTTTATGTCAACAAGCCTCAGACTCTTGCATCTCTTAAAGACAATATCCGTCAAGAATGTGAGGACCTATCGCCGGAAGTTTTGGCCAAAGTGATGGAAAATGCCATAAAAAGGGCTCAAATGGCAATCAACTGTGGCGGCGGCCATTTACATGACATCATATTCTCGACTTGACGTAAAAAAATTAAAAGACCAAAAAAAATAATCCACAAGGAGAATCAAAGTTTTTCATTTTTTTTTTTAAATTACAGCCAAAAAACATCGAAAGGTTACTTTTGCGCCACCTTTATTAAGTACAGTCGTAGTGAAGTGTTGTATAAACCACTGGCTACTCGCGTAGTAATTGTTCGACCTATGTTCAGTTCTAGTGCTATCAAAAACTTGAGTCCTTTAATGATACCAAGTTAAATCTTTTAAAATATGAAGTACTATCAACTCAAAATATATGCGCGAAAATTATTTTGAATTATCTGACTGTGGTCAGTGTAGCAGTGACCAAAACAATGTTCATTATTTTACTGATTTTAAAAGTTCTCAAAAGAGAAGAAAATAACCAATCGATGTTCAGCCAGAGGTCAACTCGGACATAAAGCCAAGTTTTCAATTTTCTAAACCTTTTTAAAATATATCGTTGACCACTTTCTGTGATAACTTATCGATCGTAGTCGCTTTAAGTTCTTAGACTGTGGTCAGCGTAGCAGTGACCATTGCCATTTTCACACCTTCAGTACTTAAAAGAGCTATGTTTTTATGAGACTTCAAATTATGATATATGTTCTGATATTTAATGGATGATATTTCACTTTGAGTATATTTTGCCACTTGACCGATAGAGCTATAAGCTATAATGATATGTGTATTGATCTTTCTATAACGTTTGATCTTTCTATAAAACATTGTTATATGCATTTTTCATTTAATGTATTCTATTTTTGTTATTCATTCATGAGCAGCAGTTAAAATTCTAGAAATAAGAAAATAGGCTTAGGATAGAGGACTTTAACGCACATAATATTCATTTAAACAAACTTTATTGATACGGTATTCAACATAGAGTAAAGTACAAATATTATAATCTTATTAAGTAATATTACGAACTAAACAAAATTCTTTTAAATTTTTGGTGTACATATTAATTCCAATTAACAGTCTTCAGTCCATGACACCCGAATCCATGATTCTAAGTTTTCGATGACATTGGATGTTTGCTGCTCAATGTTGTGTGTCTGCTCACTTTCATTCGATTTTGGAATGTCTACGTCGTTTTCATCGAGCCATTCAACATCTTGGTGCTCTAAATTTTGAATAATGCACATCAGTTCATTAGCACGACGAGCAGCCACTCTTTAAGGCCTAACTTTCATATCAGTGTGCGTGTTTACTTTTTTATGGATCTTCTCGATGTGACGATTTAGTGACTTGACGGAAGTATGATAAAGACCACACGTTTTGCATGTTCGACTTAATAGCTTCAATTTTACCGTCGGACAAAAATAATCGTATGGCATTTGTAGGAAATCTTTGAGTGAAGAATTTAAGCGTAGAGCTAAATTGACTGGAAGATTGAGAAATTGCCCTCCATCATCCAAAACCAAGTCATCAACTGTTTGTTTTACTTTTACTCGTGGTGGAAGAAACCTGTTGTCTAGTAATCTAAATAGGCCACTTTTTGGACGACAGCATTCTATGTTTCTACATTTTACATTTGAAGTAAGTATTGGCTTTCACGCACATGTTCTGAATACCATTCAATATCTGGCAAATCAGGCAGATCTTGTTCGCCCGGCCCAACATATTGTGCAGTAACATGATAGCCATCAATTTCCATTGAACTCCATATCTCAGCTAAAACATTTCCTGCAAACTCGAAATTGGATCTTTCTAAATGTTCATTAATTGTAACACCACGTGCATCCAAATGTGACCCAAAATGGTCATGAGGCAATATCAAACCAGCCAGTTCCCGACTAAGAGGAGCCATTCTGCGCCCTCCATCAACCGTCATGATTACTACTGGTTTTACCAACCCATGGTCAGTTTTAGCTAATGCTTGAAACTCTTCAAGTTCGAGAAGCGTCTCGAAATCATGAGCATGAGTATTTGCAGTAGATGAACTATGCTTTCCACTTCGAATAGCGATGTATGTTGGTCCAGAATATCCAACGGCTTGCGGTTGTCCTAGCATACTGGAAGTGATTTTGATACCAGCATAAACTGATGGTATTAATTTATGCCGCTCAGCGATTACCCAGTCGTGATCAGTCAATTTGATTCTATATTCCATGTGCATTAGAAGAGGTGCTTGCTTATTTGCCGCAGTTACACCAATAGGGACCCGAGCTTTATCATCTTGAGATATGAAAAATACTTGATCTGGTCCAAGTATGGATGCTATGTTCTCCAAATATTGATGTTTCAGCGAAATTGCTATCTAAGTGGCTTTTGTGCTGATCAGTCTGAGCCCGAGTGAGCTTTACAGGGACTGTCGATACATGTCTTCGTCCCTCTGCAGAATTAGATTTTCTGGGAATCAAACGAAGATATGTCCCACTTCGACTAATGTCAAATCCTATTTTTCGTAATTCTTGTGTTAATTCGTCAAGAGTTTTTACACTGCGAATAGATTCTGTTCGTCTTCTATCATCTGCTGCACTGCCAAATAAAGCAATATCCGCAATTGTTTTCAATAAAATGGTTGATCATTTTCTAGGCTAGGCCGTCCCACTGAATCCCTCATGGATAGTTTTTTTTTTATTTCTGGATTTGCATGAGAAATATCTTCTAACTTTCTTTTCATACCATCTCTGTGTTTCTTCTGGGCAACTTCGTTTTGAATCTTCCTGTTTAAAGACATTTTCGCTGTTTTTAATTCTTCGCGCAACTTATTGATTTGTTTATCAACTTCCACACGGCTTGGCATACTATCTCTGGCAGAATACAAAGCATTCAGATTTTTTTCGAGTAGAGCAATCTTATTTTTCATAGCTTCCTGCGAAGGTTTTGCTCTCGGCTGTTTATCTGTATTTTCTGTGTTTTCGCATTGCTGTTGTGATTCCACTCCGGGGTTTATGTCGTCTTTTTGTTCTTTAGAATTTGAAGCTGGCTGTATAATTTGTGGTTTTTCTGCAGGCTTACAGGTATTCGTTGCCTAAAAATTAAAACATTTTATAGGTACTGCTAATGTTTGTCTTATTAATACATACACACTATAGTGAGTACATTTAATATTCACCCCTATCGTGAATAAAATTCCATGTGAAAAATTTTGCTCCCCAGAAAAATTGAAGGGATATAATCAAAATGGAAAGTGAAAATAATTCCACTTGAATAGACTTTTAAGACGAGTAGTTATCATTTTCTTCATTGCAAATCTCTTTAACGCAGAATAATATACCTATAGACTTCAATTTCTACTTTGTATTTTCTAGGGATCAAAACATTTCACCTGAAATTTTTTCTGCGATAGGGGTGATTGTTTAATTTACATTAACTTCATCACTCACCTTGGAAAAAAATCGTAGTAGATTGGATTTATTCTTAGTCGCTGCTTGCAATTCTTCTTCAATTCTCTTAGAGACAATAATATCAAGTTCCTTGTCCGATTTTGCTTGTAACTTATAATTACGCCACACTTCGTTAACTAACTTCTGTGCTTTTTGTAGTTTTGTATTTGTATGAGATTTTTTAAAACTTTCAAACTATTGTTGGTATAACTTGGATTTGTCTATTTGAAACGACATCTTAAACAATTCCACTTTGGCGAAAGTGGATCAACGGCAACACAAATATTTACTTGCTTTGCTTTGCTTACACCACGTCAAATCGTCAATCGTACCGAAACGAAACTGATTGAAGAAATTCTAAGCGAGTACCTAAATGTACTCAAATGTACCTAAATGTACCCGAATATGGGTTTTGTTTTCGAGAATAGACATTGTGTGGGTTGCCATATGTTTAAAAAAGTAAATAACTACTGCTGAAGTAATCACAATCTGTGTGGGTTGTCATATGTGGAAAAAAGTAAAGAACTACTGCTGACGTAATCACCATCTCCAACACACCACCCCCCCCCCCCCCCCCTATGTCATCAAAAATAAGCAAAGCAAAGACCCCCCCACCCCCTATAGTGCTTACGTAATACTTGAACGGCCCCTTACAGCTCTTTATGAGCCTTAGCTTCCTCCACAACTTTTCTCCAGACAATACGATTTTCTGCTAGGCTTTTGTAGTTAGTTATACGCATTCGGTTCAGGTCCGATTCCACATCGTCAATCCAACGTTTGCGGGGTCTTCCTCTCTGCTTTTTGTCGGTTAATTTGAATGATAATATTTTCTAAACGATTGAGTCACCCTTAATTCTATATACGTGGCCAAGGCACCGCATTCTCTGCGATTTAATATATCGGACTATATTTTCTCCTTGGATAAGACGTTCTAATTCGTCGTTGTATCTAATCCGGTATGTTCCATCTGTTTCCTTAATTGGACCGAGTATTCTTAACCATAAGTTGGTCTATGGTTTCTTTCCATAATGGCCAGACTTTGCAGCCATATGTGGCTATTGGCCTTATGAGTGTCTGTACATCAGAAAAACTTTAAAGCGTTTTTCCCACAACCCACGTTTTTAAAGCCGGTGTCCATCATAACTTCAAAACTATTTCTGTACATAATTTACGAGGTAACACTGGAGAGTTTTTTTTCAAATTTGTTAAAAACATTTATTTTACAATAACAAATTAGACGATCTTTTTTTTAAAAAATTGGGTTATTCACTTCAAAGTGATCCCAAAAATTTAAAAATAGAGATTTTGAAAAACCCTCACAGCGTTACCTGGGGAAAACGATTATCTAACGAAATAAGTTTGATTTTTTAATATCAGATGATCCATTAGTTATGATGGTTTCCGCAAATCAACTTTTTCCCGAGACGCTTCCGAATAATGGCTGCCATTGCCATATTTTTAAACATTTCTTTATGATAATTTTATACAATTTACATCGAAAGTTATACTATAAAATTCCATAGGTTTTTTGCACGATATTTAAGAAATCTTAACGATTTCTTAAATATCGATAAAATATAAAACAAGTAGAAGCGTTAAGTTCGGCCATGCCAAATCTTACATACCCTCCACCATGGATTGCATTCAATTTTATTACTGGACAAATCTTTGTATATAGAGCAAATCATGAAACGATTCTTTTTGCTACATCTACACGGGGACTACAACAAAATACAATTTTATTTGTATACATTTTATTGAGATGAATTCTTGCCAAATGTTTAATACAAACTGCAAAGTTTCAGTTAAATTTCTTAGAAAATGTGGTGTTTATGTCTCAAATTAGCTTTTTTGGCAGCTACATCTATAGGTGTATTTTTACTGCAATGAATTCTGGTCTTAAATAAATACAATCCGCGAAGATTAAGTTAAAATGCTTCGAAAATGTGTTATTTATGGCTTAAATACGTATATTATGGAGCGACCTCTATGGGGTGACTATAACAAAATATGATCCGATTTGTAAAATTGTTGCTGTGATGAATTCTTGTCAAAACAGAATACAAATGGCAAAGTTTCTGCTAAATTGCTTTAAAAATGTGGTATCTATGACTCAAAACCCGTATTTTGGAGGGACCTCTATAAGGGAGCTATATCAAAACATTGGCCGATATGACCCATTTGCAATCCCAAACATCCTGCAACTATAAGAAATATTTATACCAAATTTGATCAACATAGCTCTATTTTTACGGACTCTAACGTGATTACAACATACGGACGGACGGACAGAAGAACATGGCTAAATGGTCTTAGAATTTTACGTTTAAGAATATATATACTTAAGAGGTCTCAGATCAATATTTAGAGATGTTACAAACGGAGTGACAAAATGAATATACCCCCCATCCTATGGCGGAGGGTATAAAAATGGGAAAAATCAAAACTGATATTTTTTTGAAAAATAAATATTTCTCCTCATGAGAGAGGAATTTCCCTATTATGTGCGAATCACTTTAAATGCGTGCAATTTTAAACTTCTTTCATGGGTTTAAAATAATAGAAATTCATTCTTTGTGCTTAATTTACAAATCTCTAAGTTTTATCTTCTTTTTAGTATCTATTCTCTGTTTCCATCTAAAAATGCAAGCAACTTTATTCAGTAAAATAATTAAATTTTTTTGAAAAACATATTGTGCTTTGTGCATATTGTAACTTTATTTCTATCACCCCTCCCCTTCCTCTGTTATCCCTTCTTATTTTCGGACATTTTAATGTCTGTGTCAATATTACAGAAATAATGTTCCTCTTGTTGGTTTTAAAAATGACCCCAACTGTCACCCGAAACTTTTCACAAACAAAATTTGTATGCAGTGCTAGGAATATATGTAGTATCAACAACCCGAAATTACATTTTACACATATGTATGTATGTGTGTATATATGTATGTATATGTAAGTGTGTATGCAACTTCAACAGATACGTTGATGAGAAGAAGTGCAGACCCCCCGCCTCCCTTCTGCCACCATTAGACAACTTCAACAAGATGGATGACAGCACCAGTGGCAACACATACAAAAAAAAAAAATCGCTTCGCCACTGAGTGACTCACTTGCAGTCACTCCCACAAAATCAGCCACAAACTTTGGTAACAGAGTGAAATTGCGGTAATACGTTCATTGCTGCAATACGAGTACTTCTGTGTGTGGGATAATACTTGATATGTATCTATCTATGTACGAGGTATCTTCAAAAAATATCGAGAATTTTGTATTTTTTCAAAAAGTATTTATTTATTCATGAATATCTATTTTGTCCCCTTCAGCTTCTCGTTCGATGCCGTCTTTATCTTCCCAATCATGGCGTAGCGTCGTCCTTTCATGGGCCTTTTCAGTTTTGGGAAAAAAATAGTCACAGCAACGATGTGTGTGCAGGGGCGTTATCATGGTGCAAAAGCCAGTTTTTGTTCTTCCACAAATCCTGGCGTTTTTGGCGGATTGCTTCGCGCAATTTGCGCATAACTTGCAGGTAATATTCTTTATTGACCTACTACCCTGTGGCAAGAACTCATAATGCACCACACCCCTGCAATCAAAGAAAACTGTGAGCAAAACCTTTACGTTCGACCGAACTCGGGCGTCCGGCACGCTGTTCGTCCTTCGCATCTTCTCGGCCCTCTAAGAACATTTTGTACCACCGGTACACCTTGCTTTGGTGCAAGGTAGCTTCACCAGATGCCACAGTCAACATTCGGAATGCGTCATGGCACTTTATTTTGTTTTTCACACAAAATTTCATGCAGATTCTTTGATCCATTTTCTGAAATAGATAAAAATCGAAGACAAGTTAAAACACATCAAAAATTAACTAAACGTTCAAAATTGCCGACCTTGTCAGCATAAGTAAGGGATATGAGTACCAACATAACGCTACCAAAATATCAAAAATCAAATACACGTAGCCCGCCGAAATTAAAAATTCGCGATGTTTTTTGAACATACCTCGTATGTGTAGATATATACATATATGTGAGTCGTGGTTTATAACTACTAATATGATGTGATATAACGGGTGTTTTTTAAGAGCTTGAGAACTTAAAATGATAATAAAAGACCGAAATATTGTTCGAATTAATTTTAAATATTAATTCCGGCATTAAATATTTAATTCCGGCATATGTCTGCGGAAACAAAACAGCACCAAACAGCCAATTTTAATGGATGTAATGGTGATTCGTTGACAGTTTGAGGATTGTCTACGCTACAAACATGGCTTAGTGACGTAGTCATTTAACCAGAAATGAGCATCATCACTAAACACAATTTCTTTATTTCAACTTCGCGAACAGATTTATTTTTTTAAAGTAAATTTCCGCTTTAAACGTTTCAAGATGACTTGCCAAACCTTACTGAACAGAACTGTTGTACAGTTTGACATTATCAGCTGTCAAGCCAAAGTTATAGACATCAAAAGTTCTCATACTGTAAAAAAAACAGCTATTTTAAATGGAGAGTCTTTCGCAAAGAAGGGAAATTTCAGAAATTTTTCAAATCTATCCTTTAATGGGTGCACGAACCTACTCCTACATCGTATAAAAAGGATTACTTAGATTAGGGTATCCAAAATCGGGACCTGTTCATTGGTTAACCTTTATCCATCAAATTGTAAACGGTTCCGTTTACAATTTCTATTTTTGTTAACACTGAAATTAGCGATTTTAAGGCATTTAACCGGAGTTTTTTTATTTAATCAATAAAGTTTCCGAAATCAGGTGCTTGTACAGCAAATAAAACATTTGTATACCCTACACCTCTCTGTGGCACAGGATCCCTTATGAAGAAGGGACCTACAACGACAATTGTTCGTGGTCCTTTGTTTTTTTTTCTCACATATTCCTCAACCATCTATAGCTCTGCGGACTAGTAAAACTCACCAAAAAACTTACAATTTATACCAATTTTTTAAATGCTTCAGGACAATGTTAACCAGACGCATCCAATCTTTACACTCATAAATTTCCCAACAGACCTCAAAACGTTCCCACTGGAAATGGATTGGGTGTTTGGAGCAAATTGCATAAGAGCAGCACCACGAAAAAAAAATTGAAATAAAATACCAAATATGAGAATGAGTTTTTCACAACCACACACACTCGTACACATATAATAGATATCGTGGCGCTGACGATGATGATGGCGGTGGTGATGTTGTGGATAACCATGAATTTAAAAATATTAAATCAGCTCAAAAAAGCGTATATAGTTTGCAGTATATAGTTATGGTAGATGAAAGTAAATTTGGCTTTGCATACATTGAGGAGAACCCAAAGTGCTACATATCAAAGCCAAATAAATGGGATTTTAAAAGCAGAGTTTTTGAACAAAAACTAGGAAGTAGTGATAACAGAGGGTCAGAATAAAAATGCCACGAATAAAATGTAGTGGATAAACCGACATGTATAAAGCCTTAATTTTTTTGAAAAATTTTTTTTTGGGCATAATTTTTTGAACTATATCAGCCGTATTCATAAAAACTTAAAACAGCTTTACAAACCTTTGTTAAGCAAAATTTGTTAAAACTGTATTCATAAACGATTACACAGTGCGACAGTCCAAAAACCAAAAGCCGCGATACTATTTTTCTTGTAGGTATTGGCGAGTAGAACAACGTTTGTTCTACGAAATTTGCCGGACACCCCCAAAATCCGGATTTACGGGTAAAAAACGGATTTTCTTGCCTTTTTTAACTTGGACGCCTATAACTTTGTTAAGTATTAACCGAGTTTCAATCTCTAATAGAATTTGGAAAGAAGAGAATTAGCCCTTTGGAACGATGTATATTTTGTTTATTTGAAGCTGTAGGAATATAGGTTTATTTTTCCAACAAACTCATTTTTTACATTTTTGTCCACCATTTTCTAGTTTATGCAATGTTTTTACTAATTATATTGTGAGATAACCGTACGATTAATTAATTTGCATATATAGTATATTTTGTAAGGGAAAAAATGCAATCAGTCCCCTAAAAATCCGTTTGCAATTGAAGGAGTTATTAAAGTTAAATGTGTACATAAATACTAGTTTTGACGATGATGACGAGATAAAAATGAAACGCTCAAGCAGATATTATTGAGTTGAATGACCAAAATTAGATTTATATGTATACCGTTTTAGTTTTAATGAAACTTTAATAACACCGTCAATTGCAAACGGATTTTGAAGAGGCTGGTTGCATTTTTATACCCTACACCACACTGTGGTACAGGGTATTATAAGTTCGTTCAACTGCAGATGTTTGTAACACCTGAAAATAACACAGCTAGACCCACCTTAAAATATACCGATCGACTCAGAATCACTAGCTGAGTCGATTTAACGATGTCTGTCCGTCCGTCCGTCTGTCCATGTAAAGTTGTTCGTCGACTACAGGTCGCAATTTCACTCTGATCGTTTTAAAATTTTCAATTTAGAGTATTTCGCGGCAGTTAAGATCGCTATTGAATTTGGTTGAAATCGGTTCAGATTTAGATATAGCTCCCATATATATCTTTCGTCCGATTTGACCCTTTAGTCCTATAGAAGCTGTATTTAACATCCGATCGTTTTGAAATTTAGAACGGTAGAGGTTCTTGATCCGTGAACCAACATTGCCGGATTTGAAGAAAATCGGTTAAGATTTAGCTATAGCTCCCATATATATGTTTCGTCCGATTTTGCTTTTTAGTCCTGTAGAAGCTGTATTTTACATCCAATCATTTTGAAATTTAGAATGGTAAAGTTTCTTGATCCATGTACCAACACTACCGAATTTGAAGAAAATCGGTTAAGATTTAGCTATAGCTCCCATATATATGTTTCGTCCGATTTGGCCATTTAGTCCTATAGAAGCTGTTTTTAACATCCGATCGTTTTGAAATTTAGAACGGTAGAGGTTCTTGATCCGTGAACCAACATTGCCGAATTTGAAGAAAATCGGTTAAGATTTAGCTATAGCTCCCATATATATGTTTCGTCCGATTTGGCCCTTTAGTCCTATAGAAGCTGAATTTTACATCCGATCGTTTTGAAATTTAGAATGGTAGAGTTTCTTGATCCATGAACCAACATTGCCGAATTTGAAGAAAATCGGTTAAGATTTAGCTATAGCTCCCATATATATGTTTCGTCCGATTTGGTTTTGAAATTTAGAATGGTAGAGTTTCTTGATCCATGAACCAACACTGCCGAATTTGAAGAAAATCGGTTCAGATTTAGCTATAGCTCCCATATATATGTTTCGTCCGATTTGGCCCTTTAGTCCTATAAGAGCTGTATTTTACATCCAATCGTTTTGAAATTTAGAATGGTAGAGTTTCTTGATCCATGAACCAACACTAGCGAATTTGAAGAAATTCGGTTAAGATTTAGCTATAGCTCCCATATATATGTTTCGTCCGATTTGGCCCTTTAGTTCTATAGAAGCTATATTTTACATCCAATCGTTTTTAAATTTAGAATGGTAGAGTTTCTTGATTCATGATTCATGAACCAACATTTGAAGAAAATCGGTAAAGATTTAGCTATAGCTCCCATATATATGTTTCATCCGATTTGGCTCTTTAGATCCAATCGTTTTTATACCCTACACCACACTGTGGTACAGGGTATTATTTAAGTATAAAATGTCCCAAAAGTAAATTTATGTAAACAATTTATACATGAATTACAAAATTTATATATCAGAGTTATTCAATATTACGAGAGTGGTGTAGGGTATTATATAGTCGGCACCGCCCGACTTTAGCCTTTCCTTACTGGTTTTTAAAATAAACAATAAAATAATTATATATTCGACTACTCTTACAATTGATAATCGTATTAATGCATCATTAAGAGAGAAAATGGTGTGTGAAAAAGATGGTGTTGCCAGCATTACATTGACGAAGTCATTAAAATGTTTATTAGTTAAAATGCTCTTTATGAATACGATTTTTTAACAATCGTTTATTAGGCCAAAAGGGTTTGTTAACTAATGTGCACATTAAATCACAATTATGATTTTTTTATGAATACGGCTGTATATATTTACAGTGATTTACAAGGGTGTTCGTATAAGATCGGATGGTCCAATTTTAAGCGAAGTAAAAAAGAGACTACCAAAATTCAGCTCTATCCTTTATAAATTGTGACTTCTTTAATGTGAAAGTGAATTAAATAAAATATAGCAAAACTCTCCTTATATAACAGTTGGAGTACGAGTATTACTCAGACTCTATAGAATGGGGGCTTAGGTTAGGTTAAGATGGCAGACGGCTTAAATAGACCAACTGTGGTCCCTACAACGGGCCCAGTTGCCCCTCATCGGAACTAACCTATTTGATACACAAAGTTATCAATAATGGATAATTTAAAATCAAATGAATCAAAAAAAAACACATTTTAAAAATGACCCCTTTTGACCCTATTTAAATTCGGCGCAATGGTTATTGAAACGTGTATGCATTTTATGGCGTTTTCAGTTTTTCAAAATTCATTGTAGTTTTTGTTGTACAGAGCTCCAAAGTTACCTATCTCAGCGATATCTTCTTAACCGCTTCATGTATGTGAAGATATTAATACCAATGAAAAGCCCTGCTACTCCTCTACAATGTTGCTAAGTGAAATATTTATCTCCTTTTGGTGGAAGGAGGTGAAAATATGCTTAATCTATAAGCTATAAGCTGTTAACTTTTGGTGCAAAATGGTCCATTTGTGTGGGAGGTACCAAAAAGGGAGTGGCCACTTCGCCCATTTTTCTTGACGTGTTAGCGACTAACAAACTAATACTATGTGTGGAATTTGAGAAGATTCGAGTACGTACTACAGAAGTTATTAAAGAATCAACATTTCGCCAAAAATTAACACTTTGTGGGGGAGGTACTTGAAGGAGTGGACCAATATGGCCCATCTTCGAACTTAGCCGGACACACAGACAGACGGACATTGCTCAAATGACTTAGAATGGCCCAAATCGAATATCCGCCAAACATACTTGGGGTCTTAGGTCACTCCTTTGATGTGTTACACTTTTGGCTCGTAGCAAACGATATACACACTCCTCTCTAAGGTGAGGGGATACAAATTATAATATTGACTCAATAAAATTGCTATATCTTTTTGGCCCATCATGGTTCCATTTTGAGTTTTTCGTAGTCAGTTAATAATATTTTGACCCTTTAGTACCAAAAAAATCAATGAATCAATTTATACCTTTTCAGGATATTCAAGGATTAAGCATATTTTTACCTCCTTCCAACAAAATGAGATAAATATTTCATTCAGCAACATTGAAGAGGAGTAGCAGGGCTTTTCATTGACATTAATATCTTCAAAATACGTAAAGCGGTTAAGAAGATATAGCTAAAAGCTAACAAATAGTAATTTTGAGAAAAATCCTTAAGATAGGTAACATTGGAGCTCAGTAACATAGAAACTACAATGAATTTTAAAAAAGTTAAAACGGAAGAAAAATTCCCACACACTAGTAGAATTATTGTACTAAATTTTGTGTAAATTGAAAGGGGATATTTTTTGAGTTGGTCGACTTTCTTTGGAATTACCATAATACGAATATCGGTACAGGAAGTGCTCAGTGAAGTGCTCAGTGAAAATCGTATTCGAGGGATCAAAATAAGAAACTTTGCCGAAGGAACCATACCTCTAAAACGAATTCTGATGTCCCGGAAAAAATCCCACTTTGACCCATTTAGAGTGCTCCAATCGAGTCCAAATGTATGGAACCCCCAGGGGGTTCCAGGGGGTGTGCCATTGGCATGGGTGGGTCGGGCCTCCAAAGTTAGTGGGGGTCGGTCATACATTTGGACCCGATTGGAGCACTCTAAATGGGTCAAAGTGGGATTTTTTCCGGGACATCAGAATTCGTTTTAGAGGCATGGTTCCTTCGGCAAAGTTTCTTATTTTGATCCCTAGAATACGATTTTCACTGAGCAATGGCGACTTTTTTTGCCTCCCCACAAATCGACCCGGCCTAATACGCAGTATCCTTAAAGCCCTCACCAATGAATGACTTAAACCAGTCTGTTATGCAGACGACGTTGTAATACTTATAAGGGGCACACATCCAAACCAACTATGCAGAAGAGCTGAGGAGGCACTTAACATAGCATATAACTGCGCACAACCAAGGGGCTAAATGTGAACCCAGACAAAACAGAAATATGTTTATTTACAAGCAAAGGAAGATTCATCCTTTTACCGTGCCTCGTTTCCTGGATAAGAATATTGCCATATCTAAAAAGATAAAATACTTGGGTTACTCCCAGAAACTGTACTGGAAAGATCATATTGAAGAAAGAGTTACAAAGGCCCACAGATGTTGGTCGTTGTGCAGAAGAGCTATAGGTTCAAAATGGAGACTACGTCAAAATATGACACACTGGCTTTACATGAGCGTGATTAGACCAATAATAACCTACGCCTCTGTAGTGCGGTGGACATCAATGGACAAAAAGTACAACGTAATACCATTGCAAAAAGTGCAACGTATGTGCTGTCTAGGCATAAGCGGGACAATTAGAACCGCACCAACAAGAGCGTTGGAGAATATACTGCACATCCAACCAATGGATATCCGTATAAAGTATGAGGCAGCCCTCACAGCAAGACGTCTACAAGTGATGGGTGAATGGATAAATCGAGACCACAAGTCGTACCATCCGAAGATATTACAATCACTGGTCGGTCATATTAAAACAAGGGAAATCTCCGACCGCATTCCTGAAGTGCGGCTTACAGCTACCTGTGATTCGTTCGTGCCAGAGAGACGCTCCTGGGAAAACGGAACACTAGCTCATGCGCTAGTGGGTACCAGCTGCTGATGGGTCCAGGCTAGGAGAAAGGACGGGTCTGGGACTTTTTATTGATGAACCAGAAGTCGAAATGAACTTCCGCCTCCCAGACCATAACACAGTATTTCAAGTAGAAGTTCGAGTGTGTTAACTGGCTCAGTAATACCACAAAGCCTAAATATGCCAACATATTCACAGATAGCCAAATGGCTATCAAAGCAATAACATCGGAAAAGGTCAAATCCAGAACAGTGTTAGACTGTAAAAGAACGAGAAATAATTACTCAGTCCATGGTCAACTGCGTATTTTCTGGGTAACGGGACACAACGGAGTGATTGGAAATGAACGAGCAAACAGCTTGGCTTCAAAGGGCAGAGAACTTCGAGTAATAAACATGGAATATGGGAAACCTTTCGAAGCCACGAAGGATGAGTTGAAGCACTAGGCTGTGATGGCTCACAAAACTGTGTGGAATAGAGCAACTGTAGGAGCAACTGCAAAGATACTGTGGGGTGACCCAAATGAGAAGAAAACAAGTAGTTTTCTGAAAATAAACAAGATCGAGATTAGTAAGATGATGAGTGTTCTAACGGGACACGCAAGCTTACAGACACATCTTCATCGCATAGGACTAGCAGAAAACGACGAGTGCAGGGCATGCAGGGAAAACATCGAAACGATAGGACATTTTCTGTGTCTCTGCCCAGCTTTCACACATGCAAGATCCCGATATTTCGGTTCCGACATATTGCCAGACTTGACTCATCTCAGAGGATATGACTGGAAGATACTGAGAAACTACGTGTCTAGTACCGATTTTCTGTAACCCGTGGGGTATACAAATCATAAATAAGGAGCGCACAACAGGCCGAACCACTGGCTTAAGTGTATGTCCATGGACGTTTAAACGTCTCCTCTATTCAACCTAACCTAGAAAGGCCGACCACAGTGTAACCAGACGTTGCTTACCCAATGCGGGACAGTAACAAAGATGGTGCTAAATGCTCTCAACATCCTTCTCATCTTCACAGCTTCTGCAGAAGTCATTGGACTCAATTCACAAACTCCTGGAGTGTTCGCCTCCAGAAATTTCAAAACACTATGTTGCGACAATCGACCTCACTTATATTGCCAATTCTCAATGAATAAATAACTAATTTTTCTAAATACATATCAATTCTTGGGTCCCATTAAAATCACAAAACGTAAGTAATTTCAAAATGCATCATCTATGGAATAAAGGATACAATGATACAAACAGGCTGACGGATGGCTGGCCATGGCTAAATCGAACAAGAAATTGATTTAGGGTGATCGGAAGTAAAAATTATGTATCTGCTCCTTATCACATTTTGGGTGTTACAAATAAAAGCATAGAATTATTTATATCATTAATATGTAATCACCAAGAGTATACTCAAATAGTTTCTGTAGCGTACCGAATTTAAAAGCCAAACTAAATCTAATACCAACCCAATTTTTCTCGATTAAATGGGAAAATTATGTAGAGTTTATAGTTTTAGCTGCAGTTAAGTCAATAATAACAAAACTTTCTAATTTGTTTTTCCTTGGTCTATATGTTGCCATGAAACAGTTTAATTAAAGTATTCAAAAACAGATGAGGACAGATGTATGAAAAGTTTTGAGTTGAAATGAGATGACAAAAACAAACTTATTTATAGAGGTCACTCATTTAAATTTAGCAAATATGTTAAATTCAGCACAGGGACTCGAGGAACGTATGAATACTATTTCCGTCTCCATCAGCTCCAAAATGTTTCTTATAAATATGTTTTAATATGGAAAAAATTATAGTTAAGTAACATTTAAGTTTTAATATGTAAAACTATATTACAAACATATCGTAAATACATTAGAAAAAGTGTGGTTTCGTGAAGTTTTGGTTAGTTTTAGCTAAGCCTAAACGTAGTTGCGATCTGCACTTTAATTACAAGAATACAAGGACAGACAGACAGACATAGCTAAATCTACTCGAATAGTGATTCAAAGTCGATCGGTGCAATAAGCTACGGCCATTTCATTTTTGGGTGTTTTAAGGACAAAATCAGAAAGCCATTTTTTTTAAAAAAGTATAACATATTTATATTCGCCTTAAAGGAAACCTCATAAAGAATGTTCTGAAAGAAATAACGAATAAAAAATATTCAGTGTTATTGTTGCCAAGTTTATTCAGTTTACCTAACTGTTTGCATAAATTTCGAAAGTAAACCACATTTTCTTCAATGGCAAAGCTAAAAAATTAAAATCTTTACTATTTTTATATGCGGTAAGGTGTTGCACGTTGAGCTGCAGAGGAATTTAAAGCGCGGCTTTTAGTATAGTAGATATGGGAGAAAATCTCAAAAACCGTCGAATGGGAACTGTTCAGGAAATGTTGAATGACGTTAACAACGATCCAGATTTGCTTAAAAGGGTCATAACTGGTGACAAATCATGGGTATATGGTTGTGACGTCGAGACCATAGTCCAATCGTCCCAATGGAACAGCCAACACCAACACCAAAAAAGCACACCAAGTTAAATCAAATGTCAAGGTTTTGTACACTGCTTTCTTATATTGCCGTGGCGTAGTGCATCATGAGTTCTTGCCACATGGTCGTACGGTTAATAACACAGTACATAATTTTTTAGCTCATTGATTTGGGACTCAATTCTGAGAATTGGACGTGAAAGTAGCCCCAAAATAAAAAACTTCTGCATCATTCGTTTAGTCAGGTTGGCTCAATTAATTATTTAATGGTCATACGATTTTTTTCTGATCTGTTTGTTCTGTATTAGTTTTTTGTTTTATACGTATACGTACTACGTACTATGTATTACGTATACGTATATAATAGCTCAAAAAGACCACATTGTACCTCAAAAATGTTAGTATTTCAAAATTATGTAACAAAAATATTTTTTGGGGAACATATTAACCTTCTAGCTTCCCCACATAACTGTAATTTTTGGCTCTATTTTAACAAATCGTAAAAAACAACCCTTCAACTGGGGAGGGCGGGGACAAAATGTTCTACAAAAATGTTGGCCATAAAATTTTACTATATATGTCAGAACACACTAAAGCCCAAAACTAAAAACAAAACATTATTCTACGTTTTCTGACATATTTCCTACTCCGAGAATGCCACACCCATTTATTCCTTCCCATCCACTTTTAGTGAATTTGCTGATACTTGCTCAAATAACATGCATACCAAATTGCATTCGTTTATGAAGACCCGTTTCTGAGATAAAAAATTCTTTAAATAATGTCACGCCCATTAATCCCATGCGCCCACTTTTGTTAAAATACTAAAATTGTCCACAATAACTTATAAACTTCGTTCTTCTACGATAAATAGTTTCCGATATATTCAATGTTTAAAAATGGACACGCCCATTTATTCATTCCCGCCCACTTTTGCTGAAATTATTAAAAATGTACTCCAATAACGTACAATCCAAATTAGTTATTTTTTACGGTCAATAGTATCCGAGATATTGCATTTATAAATAATGTTACACCCACTTTTGCACAGTACTGCGATCACACCAAGTTGGAGACGTTTTCGTTACTAGCACTACTAACGTATGTATCAAATTTCGTTCTTCTACGATCAACATTTTCTGAGATATTCGAATTTTAAATAATGCCAAGTCCAGTTTTGACCCCGTCTACTCTTTTAAGAACCATCTGTGGCCAAGAAGCTTTCATATAAAAGAAACATTTTTAAAAGTTGGTCCAGTAGATCTTGCGTGATGCCTTCACAAAGAATTCTTCATCATTTTTATATATGGAGGAAAAAAGGCCCACTTGGAGGCCTTATCTTGGAGGAGGGTACCTCGAAGGAGTGACCTAAGACCCCAAGTATATTCGGCGGAAATCGGATTTATGACATTTGAGCAATGTCCGTCCGGATGGAGCTCATGATAACTTTCGAAAGGTGTAACGGAGCTTCATCAGACTTGGTACATGAACATATTTTTCAATCGCAGTCTAAGTTTGAAGATGGGCATTATTGGTCCACTCCTTCTAATTCCTCTTTAACAAACGGTTAAAATTTAGTGACCTGTATACTACCTATTGGAATCCTCTGTAGCTCCTCACATTGTAATAATAAATCTGTTGCTATTACCTTGAGGAAAATGGACAATGTGGCCTTACGCTTTGTAGTACCTCCCACACAAAGGGGTTATATTGTACAAAAAGATTACATCTTATATCTCTAATACCAGTGCAAATAAATACTTGAAATTCTGTGCAGAGTATTGATTTCATAGTACCAATAGTCTGGTCAAAAATGGACATTATTAAAAAAGCTTACCATATTGAAATTCCCTAAACAAAGGAAACTGAAGATAGAAAATCTTACCACAAAAACGGAATTGTAAACAAATGTGTATTTCCGAACATTTCAATTTGAGCAAAATATTTTACGGGTTTATCAAAAAACATTTCGTTTACCGCAAATACAGTGTGTTCAAATAATCTTATTTTTCTCGCCACACCCAAAAATAATAAATGGAATACCCAAAGACAATATAATTTAAGAAGACATTCCTTCTTGTAGCGAGTAATTGTTTTTCGCGGATTTTCAGACCGTTTTCCCCGAATTTTTTGACCAACCTTTTTTTTCCATAACAAAGATAAACAATTAAAAAATTGCGTTTATTGTGTAGGTAATAGAAGTTAAGTTCCTTAGTTTTTTATTCGAATTTTATTCCTAAATATAAATGTGTACTTTAGTAAGAGATCAGTAAAAATTTTATAATAAAATACGTAAGAGTTAAAAATGTAATCTTCGATTTTTTGAAAGAAATATATCAATTATTTCATCGATTTTGACTTCATCTTTGTATATAGACATCATACAGATACGTCCGTCGATACCGTCGAAATGTCAGAAAAAAACAATTTTAATCACAACTGTTCTGACCACTCTTCAAACCTTGAATCTGAGAATCGTATTATTCCAGATATGCCCTCAGCTATATTTATGCTCTCACACGCTGAAAAAAAATCGCTTCTGTAGTATATTGTCCCAAACATATTCGGCTTGAAATAAACATATGTTTAGGGTACACTCCAAATATATAATATTTTACACACACAAATATTATATGTTTGTGTGGATATTGTTCTAAACAAAAATATGCTCCCATTCAAATATTTTTTATTTGGAACTAGTATTTCCGAAACAAGGATTCATTTGTAATTATTTATTTTGGTAATGTATTAAATGTCTTAACTTAAAGACAAGTTTTCTGTTTTTCAGATTTTCAAAGAGCATTTTTTTTTAAAAATTTTATATGTTTGTAAAATTTAATCAAAACTTAAATCGAACAATCTTTCGTAAATATAAACGACATTGATGGATTGACAAAAAGTGATGCATAGGAATATTTATAAATAAGGACATTTTTAGCTAAAGGGTGTCCCAAGAAGAACGCAATTTTTAAATCTCGCAACATTCGAAGTGTCATTGTTTGACATTTGAATAATTGTTATTGTTTGTTAGTAGAAGGTACGAGGTTAGTAAAAATGGAGAAGGACAGCGAAGGGAGTTCGTTAATTGGGTATTGGAGAGACAACATGAAAATCCTGATTTTGCCGATAAAATTATCTTCAGTGACGAGGCCCATTTTCATCTTGATGGCTTCGTCAATAGGCAGAATTGTCGCATTTGGGGTGCGGAAAATCCTCGAGTGATTCACGAGAAGCAAATGCATCCTCAACGTGTCACTGTGTGGTGTGGTTTTTGGGCTGGAGGAATCATTGGACCTTTTTTTTATGAAAATGAGGCAGGTCAAGCGCAAACAGTCAAGTGTGTTCGGTATCGTGAAATGATAACCAGTTTTTTCTTGCCTAGAATTGAAGAAATGAATGTGGAGGGCATGTGGTTCCAACAAGACGGCGCCACATGTCATACAGCCAGAGAAACAATTCAATTGCTGCATCAGTCATTTCCCGGTCGTGTTATTTCGCGTTTTGGAGATCAGAATTGGCCGCCTAGATCGTGCGATTTAACACCATTAGATTTTTTTCATTGGGGTTTTTTGAAGTCGATGGTTTACGCGAATAAGCCGACGACGAATCAAGCCTTAAAAGACGAAATTGGACGCTGCATTAATGAAATACCGCAGCATTCATGCAAAACGGTCATTGAAAATTTCATTAAAAGATCGCGTGCATGCCAGCCGCGGCGGCCATCTGCACGATATATTGTTCCATACATAACCTCATTCTGTCTACTTTACGATATAATAAAGTTTCACGATTTTTTCTTAAATATCTGTGTTTTATTTAAAATTAAAAAATTGCGCTCTTCTTGGGACACCCTTTATAAAGTGTAACACGAAAACTAGGAAAAGCTAACTAAAATTCGAATAAGTCAGTAATGTTTTAAAAATCTTTTTAAATAAAACATATTTGGAAATCTTCTTAAACAGTAACTTTGTTTGTGTGTAAACACATATTTTATTTGTGAAATTCAGTTTGCAAATAAATTATGTTCTAATATATTAATATATGCGTTCCAAACTAAATTTCTTGATTTTCAAATAAAATTTATTTGTTAACAAATATATAATATTTAAAAAATCGTTTCCAAGTATATTTTCGTTCGTTTCAAACATATCAAAAATGACGATTTTCCTCCGTGCAGAGAGTGTCTCAGTGATCAATAAGTCGCAAATGACATGCCGGAGGATCAAATGTTTTATTATACTATTGAACATTTTACATAATATTCGTCCTATGGTCTAAGAATCAGCGTAATCAGATTAGCCCGAGTCTACCATTTGATAACGCTTATATTGACTACAACCTAAAATTTCCACACTAAATGGAGAGCGAAATATTTTTTTTTGTTTTTGTTTGTAAATTCTACGAACCTAATAGCTTTATCTGTAGCCCGTCTATATATGTGGTAAAAGACGGGTATGCCACATTCGTTTTGGATATATCCCTTTTTATCCAGAAGCACAAAGAATTCTGGGGGTACGTGACCCTTTGAAATTGAGTTCAGCAAATAATTATCAGAAGTGAAATACCGTGCTTTGATTAAATTATTAGTATCACAATATGTGCTTCTTTGTATATGATTACGTATTAAGTTGATTATAAAATTGTCTATTCTGATTATATTAGCTTCTTTATACAATGTTTTGTTTTTAACATATTTCTCGTAATTACTTTCAGGTGTTCTATACAATGAAGTACAAGCTCTTAAACATTTACGCTCAAACTTTCGAATTGTTTCCATTACAGAGGGAGATATGTTAAACCATATTGGACATCCGTAGGTTATTATTGGGCGAATGAGACTTTGATACATAATTATCTTAACAGTCTGCGAAATATATTTTGACTGAAATAATTGTCTATGAATAAAATATGATTTTGAAGCTTTCTGTAAAGATTCTTTTATGTGTACATTGTAGTACAAAAAGTTGTCTAGATAGACACCTATGTAAATATTTTCAACTTTTTTTGAGTGTATGTTCTCATTATTCATTTTTGATTTTATTCCAAACTGTTTCCAATTTTTTCTAATATCGCCATTGCATTTGCCTACAGGGGGTCTGAAGAGAATAGATTCACATTTTTGTATGTTTATTTTTAACATCCAGTCCATTGTATATTTTTCCACAATGTCAAATTGATTTTGCAAATTATCATTTATTTTGCATATCTTATTATTAGGATTATAAATGACAATATCATCGGCAAACGAGATTATATTATTGATCATTTCGACCAAATCTATTAAGTAGATATTGAAGAGCAAAGGGGCATTTACTGTTCCTTGCTGCAAGCCATTTTCTATTGAATACGTTGTTGTGCTGGTTTTGTCTTTGTGGGAAATAGTAAATTAACATATTATATATAATTATTATTAACCTAATTGGGATGTCAAGTCTACTTAATTTATATATAAGACCCTGTATCCATATACTGTCGAATGCTTGTTCCATGTCAATGAAACAAGCTCCAGTACCGAAACCCTTATTCCAATTCCAATTTATTATTAGATATTAAGGTATGTATTGCATTTATAGTAGAATGTTTGTGTTTGAAACCAAACTGCTGTTCACTTATTATATTCTTCACTATGCATATATTGTTTATTACGTTGTTAATGCAGATTTCGAAAAGCTTGCTTATATTGGGGAGGAGACTAATAGCTCTAATGTTTTTTAAGTCGGCTGCATTCCTATTCATTTTTGGTAATAACACCACTTTTGCTGTTTTCCATATTTTGGGAAAGTATGCATTATTTATCATGTTGTTGAATAGAATACAATATTGCGATATTATTTGTATTGGCAATTTCTTTAGGACTATATTGGGGATGGAATCCGACCCAGATGAAAGCTTACTTCTTAATTGTCGGACAATATGTATAATTTGGTCCAAGGTCACAAAAAATTCTCTCGCTTGCGATTCATCGAGTCTATTAGATAACAATTGGTCATTAAACTCAACGATGTGATTAAAATTTCTTTCGAAGTCGTCTTTTAGACTCAAAAAACTGTTAAAGTAATTTGTCACGAGAGTGTGAGTAGTATTCTCATTATCGGTCTCCTTTCGAGAATGAAATGATTCTATGTATGCCCCAATTGAATCTAGTATCTGAATTTCATCCCTAGCTATAAATTGACCAGATTCTGTCCGTTCAAGGTCAGCTAGTTCAATTCCTGCTCTTCTTAAAATATGTTCCATATTCGGTTCCATATGTATATACATCAGATTAAGAGGTTTGTTACTTCTAAAACATTTCTTTATTTCCCTGAACATATTACCAGAATCTCATGGGTGTAAATGAGATAGTTTGTCCTGAAATATTTTATTTAGTGTTAATTTGAAATTTTCTTCTATAAGCTTTTTAATAAGTTTTAGTTTAGCCTTTAAAACGTTGATAACTGAATCGGGTAATGTGCGTTGAAGTCTGTTGTGTCTTTTGATATGAGTAAGAATTTTACTTTTTTCTGTTTGCAATTTTATAATAATTGTGTTAGTAATTTTTGAAAAGTAGTTCTACTTCCTAAATTTTGGTGTGGATTTCTCTATGCATAGCATAATTAAATTATTTAAATCTGCAATGAATACCTCAATATCAGAGTTCAATAAATTTCTATTGTTTGGAATTTTGGGAAAACTGTCCCTGTTCTTCATTATATTGGCCTCAAATCTTTTCCAATTTGTATTTTTAAAATTGAATTGAAGTAACGACTCTTCCTTGAAATATGCAAGTACATACATCGTTTTCATGACTCAATGTTGCGTTGATTTCCAATGCATTGTGATCGCTGTCGTAGTTTATCGTTTTTAGACAGTTTAGGGTATTGTTTTCAACATCTATGAGGATTCTGGAGTCAGCTATACAAATATCTAAGAAGGATCCATATCTGGGGAACGATGGTAAAGTGGACGCATATAATTTGCACCTAAATTCTATTTCGTAAACGTCTAGCCATTTATGCAACATATTTCCCCTCGGATTATTTGTTTGATTTCCCCAGTTGATGTGTTTACAGTTCAGATCTCCGGCTAGGATGTAATAATTGTTAAGATCGTGTAGTTTCATTGAACTAAATACTTTATATAGATCAGTTTTTATGCTGTTACTATTACTTCCTGCTGGATAGTAAGCAGAAATTATAAACAAGTTTCTGTTTCCTCTAATTGGTATTCTGATTACACAACATTCTAGATGTTCTAGTGAGTTTAAAGTACGATTTTCGTAGCACATGTGCTTAATACGAAATTAATATGGCTGTAATTAATTTTATACCCGTGAAAACTTAGTTTATGCCTAGAATTTAATTTTGTCTCGTTTAATAAAACTATATGTGGATCGTAATCATCAAGCAAATTTTGAAGCTCATATCTGCGACTTATTTTAATTATAGAATTTACATTTATTTGTATTATTTTAAGGTTCCTAGTATTTACGCTATTCTGATAATTGGACGCCATTATACTTCTAACATAGAAAAGATAGTATCCACACCAGCGACTTGTATTTGAAGTTGTTTTTGTAGATTAATCACTTGTGTAGTTAGATTTAACAACATATTTTTCATTTCTTCCATAAATGTATTGGGTAAATTGATAATTGGATTAGTTTGGGATGGTGCATTATTTCCTTTTACTTTGTTTGCAAAACTTATTCCAGCTTCTATATTATAGTTATTTGAATTAAATTTATTAACAACATTATTTTGTTTTCTAAGTTTTTGTTGAAGATTTCTATACACCTCGCAACCTTTATATGATGCTGGATGACCATGACTTTTACAAAGTACGCAATATAGTTTTTCCCTTTCGGTAGATGGCACTGTATCCAAAGAGCATTTTCCTCTTTCGTGAATTTGATCGCATTTTACGCATTGAGTGTTAAAAAACAATTTGCCGCGCTGTGGAAAAATCCTTGGCAGTTTCTGCACTGTGGTATTTCCGGATGTTTTAATTGTTCCCAAATGTATGACGTGATGCAATAGTGTTTTGATTTGTTTTAATTTGGTGACATTGCTGTCTGCAGTGATTTGTACCAAAAACATTGGTAATGCATAACCATTTTTATTAGATTTTTTTGTTGAAAAATTGCTGATTTTTATAAATTGTAGATTGTCTTCTTGATAGGCATTGAGTGCGTTTAAAATCTCATTTGTATTTGTGTCTGCATTAAGACCTTTTAAGAGAAAAGTTTTTGTTTTTTAACCTTTTGGTGTAAATGTGAAAAATTTTGCCTTTGTGTTTTCAAGATATGCTTTATCTCTTGAGTAGTCATGTAAATTGTTCATAAATAATGATTTTTTTATCACGAAATTCTTTTATTTTAAATTCATTAATTTTCAATCCATTTTTTATAAAATTTATTAATTGGTTTGTTTCAATATCTATGATATTAATTGGTGGTACTTTGGTGTGTAAGTTATTATTGTTGTTGGCACTAATGACATTATTACTAGTGGATGGTTTGTTTTGATTATCGCTTCTTGCAATGCTTGGTTGGGTCTTTTCTTTAATAACATTTACTTGTTTCTCAAACTCTCTTATTATTTGGTCATCCCGTTGTTTGTCATTTTCAATGTCAAGCACTGAATAATAGTTCGCTCTGAACAACTTGTTTTGCGTATTTACACTCATTGCGTGGTTTTTTCGTTTTCTGTTTTGGTTAATGATGTGGGAGTCTTTGCTTGTCACATTTTTACTATCTGAAATGTGAGCTGCAAGCTCATTCATAAAATTTATTGCAATAACACTGGATTAAATTGTTTATCGTTTTAAATTTTATGATTTTATTATTCAGGAACCTCGAATGGTTATTTGTATACAATTGGTTATGTAAATATGTGGGTTTATGTACAAATTTAAACTGATAACAAATTCTGATCACTGTGATACGTCCGTCACTAATTACTGTCACGAACGAACTGAGCGAAATATTTTGAAAATACTTTAACAAATGAACACTCAGTTTTGTTGTCCGGTTGACCTCTTACTGGACATCAAATAGCTGTAATAGCAGTATATTCAGATGTATTTGAAGATTAATAGCTCTTTAGGGATTTTAAAAGTGCTGAAAGAACGAAAATTGCCTTTCCCGTGTATATTTGTCGTGTACAGTACACACTGGTATTATTTTATGTTTGTATTTTTTAAGAGGTATCTGAAAGGACACACATAATTTTAAAGTTTTTGGTAGCGTGAAAACTGACCACGGGCCCAAAAAAGACCATGTGAATAGTCCGTGGTTTATATAGCCCATGAAATTACATCCGTTAAAGATCAGTACATATGTATATAATAAATTTGAAGACTCATAAATCAAAATTTCAGCTTTCTAGCTCAAGTGGTCATTGCGGTCAAGTGGTCAAAAAATACTCGAAATGAAATAGCATCCTTTATACATATACCATAATTTCAAGACTAATAGCTCTTTTTAAGTACTGAAGGGGTGAAAATGGCAATGGTCACTGCTACACTGACCACAGTCTCAGAATTTAAATTGACTATGATCGATAAGTTACCACAGTAAGTGGTGACAGATATATTTTGAAAAAGATTTAGAAAATTGAAAATGCGGCTTTATGTCCGAGTTGACCTCAGGCTGGACTTCGAATAGTTATTTTCGCATCTCCTCTGAGGTCAATGTGTACTTATACATTTTTATATTCTTAGCTCTTAAAGAGCTTTTAAGATCTGTAAAACAATGAAAATTGTTTTGGTCACTGCTACACTGACCACAGTCAGAGAATTCAAAATTATTTTTTGCGCATATATTTTGCGTTTATAGTACTTTATATTTAAAAAGTTTAAACTTTGTATCATATAATAGGCTTCTAAAATGACAAAAACAATACTCAAGTTTTTGATAGCGCTAGAACTGACCATAGGTCGAACAAATATTACGCGAGTAGCCAGTGGTTTATACAACACTCTTGTCTATGTGTGTGCAAAATCTCAGCTTTCTAGCTCTAACAGGAGCCCCAGCGGTCAAGTGGTCGAAAATCACTTGGCGGAAAATCGAAAATCAAAGTAGCCTATGGCACTTCCCCGGGTTTGGTCTATCTGTCCACCAAGTTTCAAGACAAACGCTTCAGTCGTTTAGACGTGATGATGGAACAAACAAACAGACAAACAAACGATTTTATAATATTAATAGGATATATACATACAGTAGAGTGGCTTCTTTTGTGAGGACGAAGAAAAGTTCGCGTTGATCAAAGCTTATATACAAATTTGGTTTGGTTTAAGTATATTAGCAAAATATTTCGTTTCTGCGATCTCGAAATTAGGGGAAATTTGTGGTTGAAATAACCTTTAACAAGTAAGAAAGTTTCAGTCGGGTAAACCGACTAAGGTATACCCTCACTTTGTGAGTAATGTAATATATAACATTACACCAATAAATCTGTCAATTTGTGTGGGAGGTACCAGAAGGGGTTTTCCAAATACACATATTTTTCGGTAAACAGTACATTCTTAAATACATTGCATTGTGCTGAACTATAAGCGTTTATGTGCACTGGTATATTAAAGTTACGACCTATGTAATTTTGGTATGATTTGGTCATTTTGTGTGGGAGGTACAAAAAGGGGCGGGGTGATAACGCCCACTTTTTACAGGACTATAGGCTCTATAACAGCATTACACTGTACAAAATTTCAAGTATTTGCATGCACTGGTATTAAAGTTACAAGCCGTTTACTTTTGGTACGAAACGGTCCATTTGTGTGGGAGGTACCAAAAGGGGCTGTACAATAATGCCCATTTTTTACCGGATTATAGGCGCTACAAAAACATTATACTGTAGAAAATTTCAAGCATTTTTATGCACTTGTATTAACGTTATAAGCAGTTAAATTTTGATGCAAAATGGTCCATTTGTGTGGGAGGTACCAAAAGGGGCATGCCAACTTCACTCATTTTTCTCGAGTTAATAGCGACTAATATACTAATATTATGTGCAGAATTTCAAAAGATTCGAATAAGTAGTATAGAAGTTATTAAAGAATCAATATTTCACTAAATTTTAACCCTTTGTGTGGGAGGTACCAGAAGGAGTAGACCAATATGGCCCATCTTCGAACTCATCCGGAGATAGATCAAAATATTGCCACCAAATATATATACCAAATTTGAAGTCAATCGGTTAATCCTTTCGAGAGTTATCGTGCGCACCAGCCAGCAGACACACAGACAGACAGACAGACAGACGGACGGACATTGCTCATTCGACTTAAAATGAAACGGATTTCCTCCGAACATACTTAGGGTCTTAGATCACTCCTTCGATGTGTTACACTTTTTTCCGTAGCAAATGATATATACCCTCGTCATACTAAAGTGAGGGTATAAAAATCAAGTTTTCCCTTAATAAATATGTCAATTTTTATTACTTTTAGGAATTGACCACTGGACATTAACATCTGGATCATTACATACAGGGCGACGTGACTTCCATTGAAAAATCGCAATGTAAAGTCACTTTTTTCTCGATTGTATTGCAATTTTTATCGCATTTTTTATTTTTATAAAAAAAAGTAACCTTTTCAAGGCCGTTAACTTTTTTTTTGATTGGTGGCCCCAAATGTGTTAAAGCTAATTAATTGCCGTGGAAATGATCCTACACTCCTTATTTTAACCTCAAAAGCTAACATTTTTAAGAACTTGTACATGGTGGAAATTTTTCTATAAAATTGCTCAAATTCAAGTGAAACTAAAAATTCTAAGTCGATAAATATAACAATTTTTTTTAGATTAGATTTTTAGAATAAAATTTACAAAATGCCTATTTTCGCGATAATTTCAGGTTTTTAGGTTGAATTAATGCGTATAGAATCATGTTTATTGCAATCAAATCGGTTTAACCCATTCGGGACCAACAATCAAATAAAAAGTTTACGGCCTTAAAAGGGTTAGTTTTTTATAAAAATTAAATCTAGAGATCAGCAGTTCTATACGAAGGCATGCAAAGTGGAAATCGGACCAAAATTGTGGAAATTGTTTCCGATTTTTGAAAAAATGCACTAAAAATTGCAATAAAATCGAGAAGAAGGTGACTTTACATTGCAATTTTTTTAATGGAATTCACGTGGTCCAGATTTTAATGTCCAGTGGTCAATTCCTAAAAGTAATAAAAATTGACAATTATATTAAGGGAAACCCTGATTTTTAGAGGTTCTTTCAACCGCAAATAGCCCCTAATTTCGCGATCGCAGAAACGAAATATTTTTGACGTCACTCTAATATATAGTGTTTTTGTTTCTCGAAATATTGAGCGATATCCCCTAAAATCTTCATAATATTTTAGGACGATTAAGCCAATTCTGTCCGTCCGTCTCTTGTAATCACAATCCACAATAATTGAGAAACATTTTAAATTGGGCGATGTCCAGTTTTTCATATACCTACTCGTATCTTCCATATAAATCACCCTCCAGATTTAACATCTAGAACCCATCTTTAAACTGATCGGATTGCAATGTGGTAACTTCAGTAGAAATATACTCAGAAACGTCAACGGTCATCATAGGTGCAGATTTAATTATGCCCCCTTAAAAGTACTATCGGATTTAATTTCTTACGAAGTTTCCACTAATGGAAAAATAATTACCCGTAAAAACATGTCTTGTATATTTTTGAAAACATTTCTATGTACCAGGGACGTATTCAGAGGGGGGTGGGCCCCCGAAATGTTTTACATATCGGCATAAACTGTTTACAATTTTCAAAAACACAAAAAAACCAGTAAGGAAAGGCTAAAGTCTGGCGGGGCGGACTATATAATACCCTACACCACTCTCGTAATATTGAATAACTCTGATATATAAATTTTGTAATTCATGTGTAAATTGTTTACATAAATTTACTTTTGGGACATTTTATACTTAAATAATACCCAGTACCACAGTGTTGTGTAGGGTATAAAAACGATTGGATCTAAAGAGCCAAATCGGATGAAACATATATATGGGAGCTATAGCTAAATCTTTACCGATTTTCTTCAAATACGGCAATGTTGGTTCATGAATAAAGAAACTCTACCATTCTAAATTTCAAAACTATCGGATGTAAAATACAGCTTCTATAGAACTAAAGGGCCAAATCGGACGAAACATATATATGGGAGCTATAGCAAAATCTTAACCGATTTTCTTCAAATTCGGCAATGTTAGTTCATGGATCAAGAAACTCTACCATTCTAAATTTCAAAATGATCGGATGTAAAATATAGCTTCTATAGGACTAAAGGACCAAATCGGACGAAAGATATATATGGGAGCTATATCTAAATCTGAAACGATTTTCTTCAAATTCGGCAATGTTGGTTCATAGATCAAGAAACTCTACCATTCTAAATTTCAAAACGATCGGATGTAAAATACAGCTGCTATAGGACTAAAGGGCCAAATCGGACGAAACATATATATGGGAGCTATAGCTAAATCTTAACCGATTTTCTTCAAATTCGGCAATGTTGGTTCACGGATCAAGAAACTCTACCATTCTAAATTTCAAAACGATCGGATGTAAAATACAGCTTCTATAGGACTAAAGGGTCAAAGCGGACGAAAGATATATATGGGAGCTATAGCTAAATCTTAACCGATTTTCTTCAAATTCAGCAATGTTGTTTCATGGATCAAGAAACTCTACCATTCTAAATTTAAAAACGATCGGATGTAAAATACAGCTTCTATAGGACTAAAGGGCCAAATCGGACGAAAGATATATATGGGAGCTATATCTAATTCTGAACCGATTTCAACCAAATTAAATAGCGATCGCAACAGCTGCGAAATACTCTAAACTGCAAAATTTCAGAACGATCGGAGTGAAATTGCGACCTGTAGTCGACGAACAACTTTACATGGACAGACGGACGGACGGACGGACGGACGGACAGACATCGTTAAATCGACTCAGCTAGTGATTCTGAGTCGATCGGTATACTTTAAGGTGGGTCTAACTGTGTTATTTTCAGGTGTTACAAACATCTGCCGTGAAACAAACTTATAATACCCTGTGCCACAGTGTGGTGTAGGGTATAAAAACACGAAAAATATTTGGAAAGCCGTTAAAAAAAGCAATACAAAATCGTAAAAAATGGTAACAATAAAAGTAATAACAACTAAAAATAAGAAAAGTGCATGGTTTCCTCGCTAAAACTTTTTAAATTATGCATCGATTTTCTTCGGAATGGTCTCAATTTATTAATAACCTTTCTGAGTTTACGATAAAAATCACAAAAATATGACAATTATGCGTTTCGAGATGTTTTTATGAGGCTTTTATTTAAAAATTATTAAAATGTTCTCAAAAAATATGATTTTTTGCAATACTTTGTAAGATATCGTCGAAACCGCTGAACGGATGGAAAATTGTAGTGTGCGAAGTTGAAGGATACTTAATCCTGAAGTTTGTAAAGCTTACCTGAACCAATTCGGATGAATGGTTCTCTAGTTATGCCATAATATGTGGTTGAACCTCTCTTATTTCTCAGTCTAAGGCTGATGCCAGACCGCTAAAACAACGACGCAACATGTCATGCCGACTGCAGAGAGACAGAGAATTTACACATGTGTTGAAGTGAGAGATCAGATTGAAAGTGTTTGTTTTCTCTCTTTCTTTCTTGCATTGGTGTTCTAACGGAGCAAAGCAGAGATATACACGCTTCAAAACGCGCTCTCTTGCTGAGAGTAACACATTCCGTTCGTTCATGAATTAAACGAGCCCATTCCGAAGAAAATCGATGCATAATTTAAAAAAGTTATAGCTAATTTAGTAAGGTTTTAACTTTAAAACTTTCTTATCGATGTAAAATTTACAAAAACAAACTTTAAAAGCTAAGATTGGAGATTTTGACTTTTTTTGACGTCTAAAATCAGAATCTATGCATTAAAACAGAAACCCAAGAAAAAATGTTGTTTTTGTCGACCGGTGTAATTATTGGTTGGCTTTAAATTTATGATAACCAGATATGGCGAAAATTAAGTTAAAATTTCATTTATGATTTCTTTTCTATCTACCTTTTTAACATGTAGGTTGCAGTGATGGAATGAGTTTGCACAACCGTGTATGTAATTTTGACTTTATATTGGGTGTGGTAATAAGTAGTACGGTTTTGGCCATTACACAGAACTTATCACGGTATTTGCAAACGATTAACCTAGATATAATAAAGGCTTACGAAATCATAAAATTGGCAACGTCTAAATTAAGTGACATGCGTAGAAATTCCGATGCGGAGTTTGATAAACTGTTTGAAGATTCGACACAACTTGCAAGAAGTTTTGGAATAGAAGCTGCACTACCTAGAAGAGTAGGCACTAAAAAGTATAGGGCTAATATTCCTGGTTCAGATGCCAAGGCGTATTTTAGGACAACATTGTTCATACCCTGAACAATCCCTGCTAGGTACGAGAACAAAATATATTTTTAAACCACTTTGCATCATTCTCAGGATTCTTTATATTGTGTGTCTAATTCCTGAAATGTTATTGCTTTCTATAGCTATCACAATCCCAGTAACGAATATTTCATCCCTCTAACCAGCCGCTGCATCCCCCACTATTGTCATTGGATAACTTAAGTACTCCGTGTACATTCTAAACACAAAGGTACATTCAACATGAAATATTTAGCTATGATATGAAATTCATTCAAGAATTATTTAATGGTGTCACTAAATAGCAACATATTTCAAAAGTTACGATTCTCATCGTATTTCATTAAATTGTTATCATGTTACGCCTACTCCGGCAAGACTATAATCTCAGCGAAGGTGTCTTTTCGCACTACCCAAGTTGTTTCATAGGATTTAACCAAGTGTTCAAATGATTTATGTGGCATTTTATTGCTTTCATTATTAACCATTTGGAGTAAAAAGTCAACAAATAAATTTCTTTGTTTTCCATTTTCACTTCTAAACGGCTGTCCTGGGCTTTCATAAATGGATTTAGCGCCTGAGTCGTGGCGGCGGCGTTGGTGGTGGCAAAAGCGGTTTTTAAAATAGGTTTAGCATTATTATTGCTTAGTATTATGAAAATTTAATGGGATTTTATTCTGCTCTCTATTGTTTTATTCCACTATGTTATGAAGACATTTTTATAATTTGAAAAATAAATCAAAAACAAAACAATGTTCGAAATCTCCACAGAGAGTACAACTTAAACGAGAGGAATATTTTATGGTCAATATCAAATAACCAGGAGCTAGTCAGCCAAGCCTGCTAACTCCCCAATTAAAAACAGCCTATTGTAGTATGCCGCCGAAGGTGTTCCATTGATTCCTCCCCCTCTACATCAACACAGCTCAGCAAGAGGATTTTGCTAGACCTTCTATGTGTCTGCGTGACAGGCACGAAAATGAGACGTCCGTTTCGAAAACGACAGCGGGGAGTTGGTGCGTTTTTTCGATTGTATTTGTGTTCGACAGAAATGAAACGCTCACAAGAGTCTTTGCCTAAAGTCCCATCTAAAGGCTCCTACCAATTGCTACTATCAATGCATCGGAAATTTAGCTTTTTGTACAGTGATGGTGGCTTAAACTAAATAAAACAAGCCTCATGAAAGATCATACTAGCCTTAAGACGTTACGTCCAGTAGATTATATTGTTTATGTTTAAATTATAGCTAAATAATCCTGCTAATTTCTAATTTTAAATATCTTGCGGCATTAAATCATTGACAGTAACATAGTGTGTTTATAACATGGTTGTGATTAATAGCTTTAACATAACACAAATCCGACAAAAACATATGTTATAAGCTTTTGTCTTTTCAAATTGCTGGCAATAAATAATTACATTACTTAATAAATGGTGACGTATGGAGAGAGCGGAGAGGGGGTCTACTTTCTCACCCCTAAAAGTAGACATTACATGTAATACCTAAGACATGCCTATAATAATGCAATTATTTGCAAATACGATAACTTAATAAATAGGTAAGACAGTCAATGTTCACAAACAAAGCGTGGATATAAATAGCATCAATGTCAAAAGAACAAAGTGGCAACATAAATATCTACGATATCAGACAGTTCAACAACAACAAGAATTATAAGAAGCAGTCTAGGGGTTGAGAGGGGCGACATTGGCCAGGGAGTAGGTGCAAAACATTCATGTTTCGTGGAAAAATATGCAAACGAACTTTTTCCAACACCATTTGTCTTTGAAGTGTTTTCTGTTGATATTACAGTTCTCCAAGTGTAACAAACTGCGGTAAAATCAATTCACATTTGCACTGGGCTTTGATTAGGGATGACATTCTGGATTTATGAAAGAAAATCCACTTTTTTTATTAATTTCAATGTATTATTTAAATGTAGTCTTCCAAAGACTGTCTTATATTATATAAAAACTTGCAAGGCATACGATCTTTAGAAGTTTGTAATAACTCTTCAGGTTTCTAAAATCTACTCCAGTTTGACATCCCTAATATGTTGTGCAAAGTTTGCAAGTGATGTATCATTTTTGATTCCCCTTGTAATTCGTCCCTCGCTGCTTTGTGCTTTTCTTTGCTCCTGTCCTATAGTTTTGTGTGTCTGGCTTGGGGTGAATTGAATCGAAATATGCTGAAGTTGAGGTAGTATTAGTCAGAAGGATTTGGCCTAAATCAACACACGATTTGAGATACATTTCCGAGTGCTCACTTGTCAAAAGTACAAAATATATATTTTCAGCGAATACAAAAGGCAAATGTCGTGTATTTATAGCAGGAGAAGTTGGACGGTGTCTTTCCATGTTATTGTGCAGAGTTCGTATATAGGGTGATCTAAGTAGAGATACTTTCTCAATAGCCTTTTTTCGACAGATCACGTGCGAGTCGTCTCATGTTATTTTTGTTAAGTATTGTTTGGCATTTCATCATGGAAAGACTCACGCCTGAACAACGTTTACAAATTATTCAGTTTTATTATCAAAATAATCGTTCGCCATTTGCGCTAAGTCCATTTTTTTTAAATCCAAAAAACACTTTCCAGTCGACCCACCACCTTGACACCCATGAGCAATATTTTAGCTCTCGTTAAGAGCTACCTTTTTGCCATTGACCGATTCCCGATCCGACGTACCGAAATAATCGGTCCATATTTCTTCAAAAATTATGCCGGTGAGAAAGTAACCGTTAATGGCGACCGTTATCGTACCATGATAACAGACTATTTGATGCCTGAAATTGAAGCTCGTGATCTCGGCGACATTTCGTTTCATCAAGACGGCGCCACTTCCCACACATCGCATCAATTAATGGATTTATTGAGAGAACATTTCGGTGAGCAGATAATTTCACGTTTTGGGCCGGTCGATTGGCCACCAAGATCGTGTGATATCACACCGTTAGACTTTTTTCTTGGAGCAAAACATCACGCGTGTCATTCGCCAATTTCCAGTCGAAATGCTCGAACGAGTCATCGAAAATTGGACTCAACACATCATCACATCAACATTTGATAGACATAATCTTCAAAAAATAAATGCCAAAGAATGTTCTTTCAAATGATAATAAACATTCCCCATTCAATTTGAATTTTCTGTGTTTTTTCTTTACAAAAGTAGGGAACCTCGAAATGGATCACCCTATGTAAAACTCTGCACAATTTTAAGCCCCTCTTTTAATAGGTTTTGCGGAAAAACTTAAAACTCCGTTTTTGGGGATTTCCGAATTTATTTTGGGAATTGTGGGAGCTTTCTTTTCAAATATAATATTGCTAGAACTAGCTTCGATTTCTGGTGTCAAGAAGTACGAACAACAAAACAGATAATTTAAATATATTAATTTTTGAATATTTTATAGATTTGAAAAGTTTCTGTCTGCGTTTGAAAACACTTTTTTAAAATGTTTTTCAGATCCTTTCCTTTCGAATCGATATGTATATTAAAGCCGGATATATCCCGATTCCTTTCACATAATCTTTTCTGGAGAGACAACAAAATTTTCTACTTAATAGAAAAATATTGCCATTAGATAGATATACCCACTGAGACAAAAATTATGGCCATTTGAAGTTATACTTTCATTTTTTTTGGTATTTTTGCCAATTTTGACAACGAATATTTTTTGTAAAGTATAATTTAAAATTGCCATCTCTTGTCTCAGTGGGTATATCGAATGACAATATTTCTTATCAAATATCTAATTTTGTTATCTATCCAGAAAAGATAATGAGAAAGGAATCGGTATATATCCGGAGCTAGTATATCGATGGCTTATATCCATTTGTGGCTATATTAAAAAACCCAATTTTTCAGGAGAGCAAAAACACTGTTTTATTGTCACATTATTTGAGCTTCAGAGAACTTTTGTTCTACGATATGTTCTACATATTGCTACTATTTGTTACAACCAAAAAAAATTTTATATAATCAATTGTACGCGAAGGTCTGAAATATAGCCATTATTTTTCTTCGGAAATTGTCTATGTTTTGTGGAATTTGTAGGTATAGCAGCTTTTGTTGAAAATAAAAAATTTTGAACACAATTCAAATTTAAAGATATTTTGAAACTAAACTCCAAACTGTCTATGTATAAATAAATGGCTATTGGTAGGGCTATATTCGCAGAAATTTTTCAATACGAAGTGCGGGTAGCCACATGAAATACGATTTTGTCGCGATTCTGTATAAAAACCTTACATACGTTGAAAAGAACGCGAGTGTTCCCACATACAATGTGAAGACAGCAACTTTTTACGACGGTATCAACGATTTTTGTATATTTGCAAATAGTACACGTAATGCTATATAGTTATGTTTATATATTTTATGTTATGATAAACGTTATGATAATCGGATGGAATCAATGACTTCAATTCTTGCAATTCTTACTCATAGAAATCGGAAGCTGGCCGTGGTGTAGAGGTTGTTGTTCGAAAAAAAAATTAATTTCGCGATTTGTTGCAATATTTTAAAGTTATTTAAACATATAGTTTTCTACCTTTTCTGCGTTGTCCACATCATGTGCTTTTCTTAAAAAAAGCTTTTCGCGATTTTTCAATTTGTTTGCAAATATTTTGAAGTTATTTAAACATATTGATTTCAGCGTTACTCACATCATTTTCTTTTAAAAAAAATAATTTCGCGGTGTTTTGCAATATTTTGCAAATTTTTTAATGTAGTTTGGACATAGTGTTTTCTAACTTTTCTTCGATACCCATATCAATGTAAATAGTTTAGACGTTTTGTAGATATCACACATAACTAGTTTTTCTCATATGTGCATTGAAAATGCATTCAATGTTATAACGTTTTGAATACAACCGGCAATTCATAATATAATAAAAATATTACTCTACGTATTTTTCGATTTAAATATTTTAAAAATCAATTCATTTTCTCTTTTTATAGCGCATTCCAGGTAATATTATATATTTTAGGATTCTGCAGTCAAAAGCATCAAATTTTCGGTATAAAGACGTTATTGCTTTCAACTATTTTCCAATATACTTTATAAAGTAAAATTCACTCTTCACAGTAGGCATCTTAAACTTCGCTTAAGAAGGCTTATGAGTGTTACACGGGCTTGCAAAATACATCAAATTTTAAATTTTCGTCCGCGGTTTTCTCTAAATGTATGTATTTTGCAAAAAATTTCAATACAGAATTGTAATAAGCGTGTCAAAATCTACAGGAAAAGTTCATACCACATCAAAAAATTATTGAACTTGGCGGTTTTTAAATTGTAAGCAATTTGGAAAGCAAATAAAAAATGATAGTATAGCCTGATTTTTCTTCGTAAAAATACATAAAACAACATAGCAAAAAAGAAAAATGTTAAAAAGGCGTGTTAGGATATTTTTTTCAATCTAAAATTTACACCGTAGGGCAATCATGTGAAGCAGAAGCGTTTGCCATCAAAATCTCATTTTCGAAAATCTAAATATAGCACCTTTTGGATATAAGCCATCGATATACCGATTCGTACGAAATAATCAACAAAAAAATTAAAAAAAAAGTTTAAACGCAGACGGATACTTTATGAATCCATAAAATCTTTAAAAATTTTTATATATCAATTATTTTTTCTAAAGTGGGCCACCAGAAATCGAGGTTAATTCTAACATAACGCAGTACATCATTTTTTTGCTTATTGATTTCGAACTCAATTCCGAGAATTGGACGTAAAAGTAGCCCCAAAAAAAGAACTTCTGCATCATTCGTTTAGTCTAGTTGACTCAATTAATAATGGTCATATGATTTTTTTTGCCAAGGGGAATATCTCTTTCGTGTCCGAAGCACAGTTGTAGATATTAAATAGGAGAAACCTACCCGAAACGTACCCGAAAAAAGTGCATCCAGTGCCTTAAAAATTGCAAATATTTTATGTTCTGTTTTATACGTATACGTATTACGTATAAAAATCGCAAACATGCCCACAAAGTCATAAAATATCTGTCAGTAAAATATTGAAGAATACGTATACGCAATATGTAATACGTATACCTATAAAACAGAAAAGTATAAAACAGAACAGAACATTATTGCGATTTTTATGACACTGGATGTACTTTTTTCGGGTATTTTTGTTCCGTATTATCCTATTCTATTTTCTCATATTCTATATCTACAACTTTGCTTCAGGCAAAAGTATAGAAAAAGTGCAAAAAATCCACTTTGATGGCCATTACATTATTAATTGAGCCAACTTGACTAACAAATGATGCAGAAGTTCTTATTTTAGGTGCAACTTTCAGGTTCAATTCTCTGAATTGAGTCCCAAAATCATGTGTTGTACTGTCTTATTATATTAGTAGGAAAACAAGTAAGAAAGTTTCAGTCGGGTAAAGCGACTAAGGTGTACCCTCACTTTGTGAGTAATGTAATATTGAATATTACACGAATTATTCTGTCAATTTGTGTGGGAGCAACCAGAAGGGGTTTAACAAATACACCTATTTTTCGCTGAACAGTAGATACTTTAAATTAATTGCACTGCGCCGAATTATAAGCGTTTCTGTGCACTGGTATAAACGTTGTGAGATATTAAATTGTGGTATGATTTGGCTATTTTGTGTGGGAGGTACAAAAAGGGGCGTGGCGATAACGCCCATTTTCGACAATCTTCGAACTTAGCCGGAGATAGAAAAAAAATATTACCACATACCAAATTTGAAGTAAATCGGTTACTCCTTTCGAGTTATCGTGCGCGCCAGCCAGCCAGCAGACAGACATACGGATGGACGGATATTTCTCATTCGACTTAAAATGACCCAAAACGGATTTCCTCCGAACATACTTAGGGTCTTAGACCACTCCTTCGATGTGTTACACTTTTTTCCGTAGCAAATAATATATACCCTCGTCACACTAAAGTGAGGGTATAACAAGTAAGAAAGTTTCAGTCGGGTAAACCGACTAAGGTATACCCTCACTTTGTGAGTAATGTAATATTGAATATTACTCGAATTATTCTGTCAATTTGTGTGGGAGTTACCAGAAGGGGTTTATATAATACACCTTTTTTTCGCTGAACATTAGATACTTTAAATTCATTGCACTGTGCCGACTTATAAGCATTTATGTGCACTGGTATAAACGTTATGAGACATTAAATTGTGGTATGATTTGGGAATTTTTGTGTGGGAGGTACAAAAAGGGGCGTGGCAATAACGCCCATTTTTCACAGGGCTATAGACACTATAAAAACATTACACTGTAAAAAATTTCAAGTATTTGTATACACTGGTTTTAATGTTATAAGCTGTTAACTTTTGGTGCAAAAAGGTACCTTTGTGTGGGAGGTACCAAAAGGGGCGTGGCAACAACACCCATTTTTCCCTGGACTGTAGGCAATATAAAAGCATAATACTGTACAAAATTTCAAGTATTTTTATACACTGTTATTAATGTTATAAGCTGTTAACTTTTGGTGCAAAATGGTGCATTTGTGTGGGAGGTACCAAAAAGGACGTGGCGACTTCGCCCATTTTTCTCGAGTTGATAGCGACTAATAAGCTAATACTATGTGTGAAATTTCAAAAGATTCGAATAAGTAGTATAGCAGTTATTAAAGAATCAATATTTTACAACATTTTAACCCTTTGTGGGGGAGGTACTAGAAGGAGTGGACCAATATGGCCCATCTTCGAACTTAGCCGGAGATAGAAAAAAATATTACCACATACCAAATTTGAGGTCAATCGGTTACTCCTTTCGAGAGTTATCGTGCGCACCAGCCAGCAGACACACAGACAGACAGGCAGACAGACAGACAGACAGACAGACAGACAGACGGACGGACATTGCTCATTCGACTTAAAATGACCCAAAACGGATTTCCTCCGAACATACTTGGGGTCTTAGGTCACTCCTTCGACGTGTTACACTTTTTTCCGTAGCAAATGATATATACCCTCGTCACACTAAAGTGAGGGTATAAAAATACTACTAGTCCAAAATTAAATTAAATAATTCCCAAATTCGGATTTTTTAGTTTTCCACAAAATCTATTATATTAAAAACCGGGCTAAAATTTCCTTTTGTAGTTTAACGTCTAACACATTACTACATATGAAAATAGTAAAGATTTTCATATTTTAGCTTTGCGATTGTCAAAAATGTGACCCAGTTTTGAAATATGGAGAAGAGTGGCAACGCTATTCATAAAATTTGTTGACTCATCTTTTTGGAAAACATTCTCCAGGAAGTTGCCTTTCAGACGAATATAAATATATTATACGTTCTTTTTATAATTTCTACTATATCTCCAATATAAAATAAAAAAATACTTTTTTTTCGAAAATATAAATTATATGGCCATAACTTTTGCCTCAGTGGGTACATCTAACAAAAAACTAGGACAGGATAAGTAAAATAATTAAAAAACAATTTTCAAATGCAGACATTAATGTAATAACGCCTTAAAATACTTAAAAATTAATATGTTTAAATGAAGTATACATCGAACAAAATTCGCATAAGTCAATCCCACAATTCCCAAAATAGTTTTATGGCCTGTTTCTGTAACTTATTTTCGTCCGTCTACGGTGAACGATCAAAAATCACTCACTTGTTCCGAGAAATCTATAAGTCTCAGTAGTTTATAATTCGTTGTGTCTATAGAATAGCAAGCAAAAAGCTCGTACCTAAAATATTTCTAACCTTCGTTTTATAGAATTCAAGTAATAGTTGAGAGATTTTTGATCGTTCGACGTAGACGAACGAAAATAAGTTACAGAAACAGGCACTTAATCTCCTAAAATTGAATTTTTTGTATTTTTCCCTATAACTACTATACTAAAAGCCTGGGTCCATATTCGCTTTGCAGTTCAACGTGCAACACCTTACCACACATAAAAACTACTAAAGGTTTCAATATTCTGGCTTTGCGATTGAAGCAAATGTAGCTTACTTTTGAAATTTGTGTAAAATACGGTGTAATTTGGAGAAGATTGCCAACAATACCAGTAAATATTTTTGTCCCGTTCTTTATTCGAGAACATTCTCTAGGAAGTTTCCTTTAAGATATAAATTTAAGAATTTAAATATGTTAAACTTTCTGTAAATAACTTCTTCTATAACTCCAAAATACGACATATACTTTTTTCCTAAAAAAGGGACAAAAATCACATTTTTCTGAAAATATAACTTCAAATGGCTATAACTTTTGCCTTATTAGAGAGGAGGGTATATATTCTATTGCTACGACCCAAAAGTGTAACACATCAAAGGAGTGACCTAAGACCCCAAATATGTTTGGCGGAAATTCGATTTAAGTAATTTTAAGCCATTTGAGCAATGTCCGTCCGTCTGTCTGTTTGTCTACTGGCTGGTGCGGACATATTTTTCTCTATCTCTGGCTAAGTTCGAAGATGAGCCATTATGGTCTACTCCTTTTAGTACGTCCCCCACAAAAGGTTAACATTTAGTGAAATATTGATTATTTAATAACTTATATACTATTTATTCGAATCTTCTGAAATTCCACACAAGGTATTAGTTCGGTAGTGATTATCACCTCGAATGGTCGAAGTTACCACGCCCCTTTTTGTAACTCCCACAGAAATGAGCCATTTTGTAGGATGAATTTACTGCTTATAGCTTCAAAGTCACATCATACAAATACTTGAAATTTTAAAACAAATGTGTCAACATTTTTTGGAAGGTCAAGATTTTTTTGAAATTTGTTATTAATCTGGTTGATAATTTGAAAAAAATAAAACAATTTGAACCGTTTTGCAAAATTTTGATTTTTTTGCGAGATATGTCCTATTAAATTTTTCCGAGTGTGTTTAAAAAACTGCAATTTTCTCCGGAAATATTGAATGGATTCGACTGAAATTTTTTCAGGTCGGTCCGAAACATTTCCTAAAATCTAAATATATCATAAACTTTAATTACCAACTGACCATATGAAAAATATTGCAAAATATTTTTTGTATATGCGAATAATTTAACTTTCTGGATCAGTAATTTGAAATATTTTATATTTAGAATGCGTCCTATATTGGCGTCCACCAGAATCAGAAAAAACATTTTGGTAGATCGCGCTTCGTAAAAAGGTACAGCAAATTTACGGACACTACATTTTTGAAAATATTTTTGGTTCATTATTACAGGACCACAAGGACCTTACCAATTTTGTCCAAATGTACACAATAGCTGAATCCATTAGTACTGAGTCCAAAAACGCATTATTTTTTTTTCCGCGGATCAAGTTCTCAGTATCCCGAGCTTCCAAACTGTGTATATATAATTTGCAATATCTCCGTCAATTCCTAATCAATCTGTACAAAATCAACGACAAAAGAGACGTCAGAAAAGTCACTTTCATACCTTTTTTCCTAATATATGTTTTCTTAACCCATTAAGAGCCAATTTTTTTTACTTTTTGTGTTAAATGCAATATTTTTGGAAAATGCGTTATGGACTGGACTGTTCGTGCGGTGGAAGTATAAATTGGCGATTCTATTAATACAAACAACACCTTAGGCTTTATTTCAATGTATCATATGACCATAAGAACATAAAATATTACTATTTTACTGTAACCCATACAAAATATATTACTGTAACCCATACAAAATGTTATTATTTGGTAATGAAATAATACAGAATTGACTTCAGAATTTTTAACATAATTTTAGTTTCAATGTATGACAAATTTTATAGTGTTTTTTAAAGGTTTATACCTTTAAATAGAGCTTACGGTGTTGTATGTATTAAATAATCGCGAATTTTTACATCCACCGCACGAACAGTCCAGTCCATAACGCATTTTCCAAAATCATTGCATTTAACACAAAAAGTAAAAAATTGGCTCCTAATGGGTTAAAAAAAACATATATTAGGAAACAAGATATGAAAGTGACTTTTCTCACGTCTCTTTTGTCGTTGATTTTGTACAGATTGATTAGGAATTGACGGAGATATTGCAAATTATATATACACAGTTTGGAAGCTCGCGATACTGAGAACTTGATCCGCGGAAAAAAAATTAATGCGTTTTTGGACTCAGTACTAATGGATTCAGCTATTGTGTAAATTTGGACAAAATTGGTAAGGTCCTTGAGGTCCTGTAATAATGAACCAAAAATATTTTCAAAAATTTAGTGTCCGTAAATTTGCTGTACCTTTTTACGAAGCGCGATCTACCAAAATGTTTTTTCTGATTCTGGTGGACGTCAATATAGGACGCATTCTAAATATAAAATATTTCAAATTACTGCTCCAGAAAGTTAAATTATTCGCATATGCAAAAAATATTTTGCAATATTTTTCATATGGTCAGTTGGTAATTAAAGTTTATGATATATTTAGATTTTAGGAAATGTTTCGGACCGACCTGAAAAAATTTCAGTCGAATCCGTTCAATATTTCCGGAGAAAATTGCAGTTTTCTAAACACACTCGGAAAAATCAAAATTTTGCCAAACGGTTCAAATTGTTTTATTTTTTTCAAATTATCAACCAGATTAATAACAAATTTCCAAAAAATCGTGACCTTTCAAAAAATGTTAACACACTTGTTTTATTTTTACTTAGATACTAGTAACACTGTGTTACAAAATCGAACTTTCCGAATGGGAATGGGATGATACCAATTGCAAATGAAAGTTGACATTATCCATAACAAAACCTTCAAGGGTTTTTTTCAGGTCAGTGACAGTTTTTTTTACACGCTTTTGAAGTTGGTGTTTTTAGAACGCTCTAACAAGAAAAGATCATTGAAAATTTGATAAAATATCAATTATATATTTTTTATATATTTTTGGGGGTGGAGGAATTATTTTTGGATATTTATTTTTACCTACAACTCACGCTAGTTGGCGCTGACATACAAATGGCGGTATTTCTTGTCGATTTTTATAGAAAAAACGGTTCAAAATCACCAACTTCAAATGCGTGTAAAAAAATTTCACACTGAACTGAAAAAAACCTAGAAGGTTTTGTTATGGATAATGTCAACTTTCATTTGCAATTGGTTTCATCCCATTCCCATTTTGGTTGTTGCACTGTGTAATTAACAACATTACCTACGCTAAGATGTGACGGCTTATTTCGAGCAGATTACATTGTTTGTGTTTAAATCATACCTTAATAATCGTGCTAATTTCTAATCTTAAATATCTTGTGGCATTAAATCATTGACAGTAACATAGTATGTATAGTATGTTTATAACATGGTTATGATTAATAACTTCAACATAATACAAATCCGACAAAAACATAAGTTATAAGCTTTTGTCTTTAAAATTTCTGGCAATTAATAAAAGTTGACTTAATAAAAGTTGACATAAAGAGAGAGGGAGAGAGGACCTACATTCTCACCCCTTAAAGTAGACATTACATGTAAAAACCTGAGACATGCCTATAAGTATGTAATCATTTGCAAATACGATAACTTAATAAATAGGTAAGACAGTCACAAACAAAGCGTGGATATAAATAGCATCAATGTCAAAAGAACAAAGTGGCAACATAAATATCTACGATATCAGACAGTTCAACAACAACAAGAATTATAAGAAGCAGTCTAGGGGTTGTGAGGGGCGGCATTGGCCGGGGAGTGGGTGTAAAACATTCATGTTTCGTGGAAAAATATGCAAAAAAACTTATTCCAACACCATTTGTTTTTGAAGTGTTTTCTGTTGATATTACAGATCTCCAAGTGTAACAAACTGCGGTAAAGTAAATTCACAATTGTACTGGCCTTTGATTAGGGATGACATTCTGGATTTATGAAAGAAAATCCACGGTTTTTTAAAATTCCAATGTATTATTAAAATCTAATCTTCCAAAGACTGTCTTATATGTAAAAACTTGCAAGGCATACGATCTTTAAAAGTTTGTAATAACTCTTCAGGTTTCTAAAATCTACTCCAGTTTGACATCCCTAATATGTTGTACTAAGTTTGTAAGTGATGTATCATTTTTGGTTCCCCTTGTAATTCGTTCCTCGCTGCTTTGTTCTTTTCTTTGCTCCTGTTCTATAGTTGTGTGTGTCTGGCTTGGGGTGAATTGGAATCGAAATATGCAGATGTTGAGGTAGTATTAGTCAGAAGTATTTGGCCTAAATCAGCACACGATTTGAAATACATTTGCGTTTGCTCGCTTGTCAAAAGTACAAAATATATATTTTCAACGAATACAAAAGGCAAATGTCGTGTATTTATAGCAGGAGAAGTTGAACAGTGTATTGCCAGGCTATTGTGCTGTGTTCTGATAAAAATAACATTGTTATTTTATTGTTAACGCCCAAAAGAAGAAAAACATATCATTTCTGAGTCAATTTAATGATATGTGCCCGTCGGTTTGTCAAAAAATTACCGCAATTTTTTGGTAAATTTCAAAACTTCACCACATCAAAACCTTTACCGGTTTTACATGTAGTATTAAGTAACAAGGAATTTTGAGCCCGGCTTTTAGTGTAAAACGTGAGGTACGATGACGTCGGCATTAGCTGTTGACAAAACTACATTTCTTTTTGTGGCTCGCGATGCGAACCCAAGCAAAAAAAAAAAAATATGTATTGGTATGAGAGTTTTAGTATGTTGACTTAGTTCGGCAAAATACGGGTTTGGTTAGTAGTTCTTGTTAAATTAAATTTACTGCTTCCATAAGTATTTCAGCAGATTTAAATTAAAGACATACACTATTGCTACTGAATTCTGAAGATGATAGAGTGGTGTCTATCGAAACTGCAGTCAATTCTACCAAGCAATTAAAATTCTCTACCAATTTTCGTATTTGTTTCTATTACTTTTTTGCAATAGACAGAAAGTAACTGAAACATATGGTCTTAAACCAAAATAAATTCTGACTGAATTACATTTTGGGGATAAACAAAAAAATACTTTTTTGGGTATTTTCGATTTTTTTTTGGGAATTGTGGGAGTTTTCTTTACAAATATAATAATGATAGAATCAACCTTGATTTCTGGTATCAAGACGTACTAATTACAAAAAATTAATTACAATATATAAATTTTTAAATATTTTATGGATTTAAAAAGTTTCCGTCTGCTTTTGAAAACTCTTTTTTAAAATGTTTTGCAGATCCTTTCCTTTCGAATCGGTATATATTATAGCCGGATATATAACGATTCCTTTCACATTATCTTTTCTGGAGAGACAACTAAATCTTCTATTTAATAGAAAAATATTGCCATTAGATATACCCACTGAGACAAAAGTTGTGGCCAGTTGAAGTTACACTTTACACATTTTTAATTTGTATTTGTGCTATTTTTAACAATGAATATTTTATCAAATTGTGTTGTCTATCCAAAGAAGATAATGTGAAAGGAATCGGTATATATATAGATCTAGTACATACAGATTCGTTGGAAAGGATCAGGAAAAAAATTAATAAAGAAAATGTTTTAAACCCAAAGGAAACTTTATAAATTCATAAAATATTTAAAAGTGTTTAAATTTCAATTATTTTTTCTAATGTGTGCGTCGGGCCACCAGAAATCGAGGTTAATTCTAACATTACGCAGTACAGCATTTTTTTGCTCATAGATTTGGGACTCAATTCCGAGAATTGGACGTGAAAGTAGAACTTCTGAATCATTCGTTTGCTCAATTAATAATCTAATGCCCATACGATATTTCTTTGCTTAAGGTGGATTTTTAACACCTTTTCTATATTTTTTGTGTGGGAGTTACAAAAAGGGAGTTACTATAAAAGCATTACACTGTACAAAATTTCAAGTAATTTTAAACACTGGTATTCAAGTTTTAAGCTGTTAACTTTTGGTGCAAAATGGGGCATTTGTGTGGGAGGTACCAAAATGGGCGTGGCAACTTCGCCCATTTTTCTCGAGTAGATGGCGACTAGTAAACTAATACTATGTGTGGAATTTTAGAAGATTCGAATAAGTAGAATAGCAGTTTTTAAAGAATCAATATTTCACAATATTTTAACCTTTTCTGGGGGAGGTACTAGAAGGAGTGGACCAATATGGCCCATATTCGAACTTAGCCGGAGATAAAAAAAAATATTACCACGTACCAAATTTGAAGTAAATCGGTTACTCCTTTCGAGTTATCGTGCGCGCCAGACAGCCAGCAGACAGACATACGGATGGACGAATATTTCTCATTCGACTTAAAATGACCCAAAAAGGATTTCCGCCGAACATACTTGGGGTCTTAGGCCACTCCTTCGATGTGTTACACTTTTTATACCATACACCACACTGTGGTACAGGGTATTATAAGTTTGTTTCACGGCAGATGTTTGTAACATCTGAAAATAACACAGCTATACCCACCTTAAAGTATACCGATCGACTCAGAATCACTAGCTGAGTCGATTTAACGATGTCTGTCCGTCCGTCCGTCTGTCCATGTAAAGTTGTTCGTCGACTACAGGTCGCAATTTCACTCCGATCGTTCTGAAATGTTGCAGTTTAGAGTATTTCGCGGCTGTTAAGATCGCTATTGAATTTGGTTGAAATCGGTTCAGATTTAGATATAGCTCCCATATATATCTTTCGTCCGCTTTGGCCCTTTAGTCCTATAGAAGCAGTATTTTACATCCAATCGTTTTGAAATTTAGAATGGTAGAGTTTCTTGATACATGAACCAACATTGCCGAATTTGAAAAAAATCGGTTAAGATTTAGCTAAAGCTCCCATATGTATGTTTCGTCCGATTTGGCCCTTTAGTTCTATAGAAGCTGTATTTTACACCCAATCGTTTTGAAATTTAGAATGGTAGAGTTTATTGATCCATGAACCAACACAGCCGAATTTGAAGAAAATCGGTTAAGATTTAGCTATAGCTCCCATATATATGTTTCGTCCGATTTGGCCCTTTAGTTCTATAGAAGCTGTATTTTACATCCAATCGTTTTGAAATTTAGAACGGTAGAGTTTCTTGATCCATGAACCATTGCCGAATTTGAAGAAAATCGGTTAAGATTTAGCTATAGCTCCCATATATATGTTTCGTCCGATTTGGCCCTTTAGTCCTATAAAAGCTGTATTTTACATCCAATCGTTTTGAAATTTAGAATGGTAGAGTTTATTGATCCATGAACCAACACTGCCGAATTTGAAGACAATCGGTTAAGATTTAGCTATAGCTCCCATATATATGTTTCGTCCGATTTGGCCATTTAGTCCTATAAAATCTGTATTTTACAACCAATCGTTTTGAAATTTAGAATGGTAGAGTTTCTTGATCATGAACCAACATTGCCGAATTTGTTGGTTCCGAATTTGAAGAAAATCAGTTAAGATTTAGCTATAGCTCCCATATATATGTTTCGTCCGATTTTGCTCTTTAGTCCTGTAGAAGCTGTATTTTACATCCAATCATTTTGAAATTTATAATGGTAGAGTTTCTTGATCCATGAACCAACGCTACCGAATTTGAAGAAAATCGGTTAAGATTTAGCTATAGCTCCCATATATATGTTTCGTCCGATTTGGCCATTTAGTCCTATAAAAGCTGTATTTTACAACCAATCGTTTTGAAATTTAGAATGGTAGCGTTTCTTGATCATGAACCAACATTGCCGAATTTGTTGGTTCCGAATTTGAAGAAAATCGGTTAAGATTTAGCTATAGCTCCCATATATATGTTTCGTCCGATTTGGCCCTTTAGTCCTATAAAAGCTGTATTTTACATCCAATCGTTTTGAAATTTAGAATGGTAGAGTTTATTGATCCATGAACCAACACTGCCGAATTTGAAGACAATCGGTTAAGATTTAGCTATAGCTCCCATATATATGTTTCGTCCGATTTGGCCATTTAGTCCTATAAAAGCTGTATTTTACATCAAATCGTTTTGAAATTTAGAATGGTAGAGTTTATTGATCCATGAACCGACACTACCGCATTTGAAGAAAATCGGTTAAGATTTACCTAAAGCTCCCATATATATGTTTCGTCCGATTTGGCCCTTTAGTTCTATAGAAGCTGTATTTTACACCCAATCGTTTTGAAATTTAGAATGGTAGAGTTTCTTGATCCATGAACCATTGCCGAATTTGAAGAAAATCGGTTAAGATTTAGCTATAGCTCCCATATATATGTTTCATCCGATGTGGCTCTTTAAATCCAATCGTTTTTATACCCTACACCAGGGTACAGGGTATTATTTAAGTATAAAATGTCCCAAAAGTAAATTTATGTAAACAATTTATACATGAATTTCAAAATTTATATATCAGAGTTATTCAATATTACGAGAGTGGTGTAGGGTATTATATAGTCGGCACCGACCGACTTTAGCCTTTCCTTACTGGTTTTTGTTTAAAAAAGCGAACGCTGCAATTTTTAGGCCGCAAATTCTTTAGCAAATCTCTTAACCTGAAAATGTGGTATTTATGGCTTAAAATAGCTTTCTCGATAGCTACATCTACACGGGGACTACAGCAAAATACAATTTTATTGGTATAAAACTGTATTTTGGAGCGACCTCTATAGATGAGCTACATGAAAACATTGACCGATATGACCCATTTGTAATCCCAAACGACCTGTAAATATATACAATATTTCTACCAAATTTTATCAACCTAGCTCTATTATTACGGACTGTAGCATGATTTCAACAGACAGACAGACGGAGATGGCTAAATTCTCTAATACCTCTACTACAAACGTGCCAAGTGTGGTCGCAAATTCTGCAATCGGCAGAATTATTTCCGTTTTTTAATATCTCCCACTGTGTACTGGGGCGTATGAATAACATTGCTGCGCGAATATTTCAAAAGGTTTCTTTTGACTGGAAGTTGACTGTTTGATGCTTATGATAAGTTTTGACGCTCCAAAAACCACTTTTTAAGATTTATTCGGCTGGAATATGAGCATTTTTGTAGTTTTAGAAAAATATAGTGTAGTGGGGCCGTCTGACTTTAAATTTTGTCTTCTTGTTTTCTTCCACAATTATTCGTCGGGACACTGTTGCTTTGTGTACGATAAATGTAAACTCCACTTCAAACTCAGACCCATATTTGCCAAACACAGTGGTAGGCCGTCAGTAACTTGCAGAAAAGTGAAACATTTAACAATGAGGGGCGAAAAGCACAATATATGGGGTAAAGAAGTCAAGTGCCTTTAACACCAATATTTTGTTTGTTTCATACTTTTTGTGAGTTTATTTTTTAGCTGGTGGGTTTTCAATGATACAACCACCAGTGTGGCCACATCATCAGTAATTATAAAAAATTTCAAATTAAAAATAATTTGTTTTTAAAAATTTTGAGCAAAATATTTGTTCTATTTTTTTAAATAACATTCTCTTCTGTGTATTTGTCAGTCCCCAATTAGTTTTATTATTCCTAGGTGGCAACTCTCTTGGCGTAAGTGTTTATTTTCAAATGTAAATGTGAGAATGAATAGGGAAAGGGTCCTTCCGTTTTATTTTGGGCTGTGGTGTTAACTTCTGTGATTTATTTGTTTTGTTTGGCAAACAACTTTAGCCATTTTTGGGTGGATTTTATTTGGAATACACTTCACAGCAACAAAAACACGCTGAAAAAGGCGCAATTATTAACTTTGTTTCCAAATTGTTTGCACTCCCAAAGTGTCGCAGCAAAAGCCAAATACAAAAAAAAACTGAAACAGAAAAATAAAGAACTTAAGTGGAATGGAAATTTTTGGCTAACAACAATTTTGTAACGTTGTGCGTGGGCAATTTGTTGGTGGACATAAATACACGCAAAACAATCATTGATATGCTCTGAAACGAAATTTCAGCCAACTACTATGTTTGCCTCCAACTATAGACATTACTTGGCGAAAAATTAACTTATTTTAAGAATTTTTTGGTTTAACTTTTAATTAGGAGATCATTTATATAAATTTCGTTCGGTGTATTTTTTTTTTGTTGATGATGTTTGTGTAAGGACAAACGTAGTAATATGCGCTATATTTTCCCATTGTTTGTCGAGATCTCAAATGGGCAATAATACGAGTACTTAGTAGGGAAAGTTTTAATATATTTATACATATTTTTTAAATCACCTTCAAAGTTAGGAATTATAGGCATTGGCGCTCGAATTGTTAACCTTTAAAAATGATTAATGTTTTGAGTTTAGGGGGTTTCTCGAGATCTGAATTCGAATGGACAATAATACAAATACTGGGCAATATATACAAGTACTTCGTAGGGCAAGTTTTAATACTTTTATACATATTTTTAAATTTACCTTCAAAGTTAGGAACTATAGAGATTTGCGGGTCGAAATGTTAGCATTTTAAAAATGCTGCATGTTTTGGTGTTTGGGTTTAGATTTAGAGTGGCAGACAGTGTGTCAGGCTCACTTAGGCTAAGCTGTTTATTCTGATACTCGTACCAAAGGACCTAAGGCCAAATCTACGCTTTTATCCCCTCACCGCAGAGAGGAGGGTATATATAATTTGCTACGACCCAAAAGTGTAACACATCGAAGAAGTGACCTATGACCCCAAGTATGTTTGGCGAGAAAATTCGTCATTTAAAGTCATTTGAGCAATGTCCGTCCGTCCATCTTCTCTCTGTCTGTGTGTCTGTCTGCTGGCTGGTGCGCACGATAACTTTCGAAAGGATTAACAGATTGACTTCAAATTTGGTATGCGGTAATATTTTTTTCTTTCTCCGGCTATCTTCGAAGATGGGCCATATTGGTCCACTCCTTCTAGTACCTCCCCCACAAAGGGTTAACTTTTAGTGAAATATTGATTCTTTAATACCTTCTATACTACTTACTCGAATCTTTTCAAATTCTACACATAGTATTAGTTTATTAGTCGCTAAGACGTCAAGAAAAATGGTCGAAGTTACCACGCCCCTTTTGGTAACTCCCACAGAAATGGACCATTTTGCACAAAAAGTTAACATCTTATAACTTTAATACTAGTACATAAAAATACTTGAAATTTTGTGCAGTGTCATGCTTTTATACTACCTAGAATCCAGAGAAAAGTGGGCGTTATTGACACGCCCCTTTTATTACCTCCCACACAAATGGACCATTTTGCACCAAAAGTTAGCACCTTATAATTTTAATACCCGAGCCTTAAAATACTTGAAATTTTGTACAGTACAATAACTTTATAGTACCTAGAGTCCAAAGAAAAGTGGGCGTTATTGGCGCGCCCCTTTTTGTATCCCCACACAAATGGACTAGTTTGCACTAAAACTTAAAATCGTATAACTTTAATACCGGTACATACTTTAAAGTTTTTAAATGCAATTTATTTATTTATATGAATCACAATACAAAGTCAATTTATATTCTAATTTTACGGTCCAGGGAAGCCGGGTAAAAAAGACCATTTGGTTATGAGCGCCTATGTTAGCGTAAGAGTTGGGAACTTATTAAGTGATCGCTCATTTTAGTTCAGTTCAATTGAGTGAACTAGTTCGTTCATTTTGTATGCCACCTCACTTTATCTCACCAGCTAACTTTAGTTGAACGGCTCTTTAATTCATCAGCTCTTTAGCTCACCAGCTCAATTTAGTTCAACAGCTCTTAACTCACCAGCTCACTTTAGTTCAACAGCTCGTTTCATACAGATATGTATTCTGGATTTAGGTGAGTTCTTGCCGTTAGGCTTAACCCCACCGTACTGCAAGCACCTGGGTGAATACATGTGTCGACAAACGCCCCCACATACATTGTATGTACATGAGTACCTAACAATTCCGTGTTTCTGAAAATTTCTAAAATTCCATACCATTCTATGGGTCATGGCACCCGGTAAATTTACAACTTCACATTCGAGACTATTCTCTCTTAGCGAATTTGTTTTCAACCACAGTCACCACGATGCCCCCGAGGGGACCACACCAATAGTCAGGCCAGAACCTACGTTCCAGAATCCCCTGATACCAGATGGGAATAGATGGGAACTTTAGGATTCGTAGATCCCGCCTCATTTCATACAGTTCAAATCAGTCTCTGTTAAAGGAATATGATTGGAACATGAATGGAATGAGTTGAACGAGTTGTGTGAACTGGTTTGTACTGTTCAGCAAAGTGACCCGTTCAATTAAACTAGTTAGTTCACGAACTACTTAACTCTAGTTATCATGCCTCGTTCTAGAGAGAACGCAGTACAGACAAGGAAGGTGTTCCATTGATTCCTTCTTTTATACGTCTCCAATGCTTCAGCAAATGGCATTTCGAAAGACATTTACCCGCTAAGAATGCCGTCTAATAAAGCAGTGGTCCTTAATGATAGAGACTTTAACTGAGACGTCTGGTCTTGACGACGATGGCAGAGCAGAATGGGATGTTTGCCTGACTAGTGACCAGCTGGCACTTGTTACCACAAGGATACTATCTCTCAAGAAAAGCTTGCACATATTTCAGTTTCCCTGAAGTATGTAGGTTAGGTTAAGAGTGACAACCTGTATTTAAAACTCAATTAGACTATACAGTCTATTGTAAAGGGTGGGTAAATTTTAAGGGCCGATGTTGAATTTGAATAAAACACAAATTATTTAGGAAATTATTGTCATTTCTTTTTACTATAATAATATTGGTATGGTTCAATTATGTATGGAACAAAATATCGGACAAATAGCCGCCGCGTCCTCGGCGGCACACCTCCATCTGATGGTCCAAATTTTCGATGACGCTGAGGCATAATTCATCCTTTAGCTCTTGAATTGTTGCTGGATTATCGACGTACACCTTTTCTTTCAAATAATCCCAAAGATAGAAGTCCAACGGTGTCAAATCACCTGATCTTGGCGGCCAATTGACATCGCCACGACGTGAGATAACACGGCCATTGAATTTGTTGCGCAAAAGAGCCATTGTTTCGTTAGCTATGTGATAAGTGGCACCGTCCTGTTGAAACCACATATTGTCCACATCAATATCTTCCAATTCGGGCCATAAAAAGTTCGTTATCATCTCACGATAGCGAACACCATTCACAGTAACTGCCTGACCGGCCCCATTTCGAAGAAGTATGGCCCGATGACGTCGCCAGCCCAAAAGCCGCACCAAACGAACTGGGCGAGCATGCACAGGTGTTTTCACATCTACTACAGACCAGGTTTGCTGAAATTTGCGCACAATTCTCCCGATTGTGGACACATTTGGTCGATTATGCTGATCAAAAAAACATCTCCAAGTGCACGAAATGCTTTTTGATTTGAACGCCCATTTTCGTAAAAGGCTTAAAAAACTTTAACGCGTTGCTCAATTGCGTATCTTTCCATGGTTCAAATTGAGTTAGTCTGTAATTGAGAAATGTCAAATGGAATGCAGAAAAAAGTGACGTTTAGGTGTGGTTCACATTCAACATCGGCCCTTACAACTTATTACCACAGGGACGCAAGAGAACCCATAACTCCCTTCCGAGAAAAAATAAGTCCCTAAATGTTTAGTTATAGTAGGTGCGTCTTTACAATGCGATGATTGGATTATCCTTACGTTAGCTGACTTTTGACGAATATGGACAGTAGCCTGCGATCAATTTTAGTCCTAAGGTAACTGTCTTACCAGGGTTTAAAGGAGAAATGAACATAGACAGATACTTAGCTCCAGTCTGGGACGGCTTTCCCGATTTGGGATGAAAAGAACGTTGGTTTCTCTCTATTTTTTTATGTAGACCTGATTGATGCAACATGTGTAGATCTCACTGAGCGAGGGAGCAATTGTATAAGTCCCTGCCTGTAGCTCCGCCGGTAAGACTTCCTAGCGACTTGGAAGGATAAAAGCTTTTGATAGTCCAAATAATTCTATATTCAGTAAAAATATCGCTGGCGACCTCTGATGGCTACCCTTCAAAAGGAATCCCGAATTGAAGTATTGAATGTCTCTTTAGAGTTGCCAAAGAAATGTGTATCCAGGAGCACTTCCACGATTACCCACAGGACATAGTCCAAGACATATCATCTTTCTTGATTTACACAATAGTACAAAGTTTGCGTAACCTTGAGGCTTCGGATGAGCTTTTTTCGACGTTGCAGAAATTAATCAATGATTTATTTTGAGACTTTCTCAACTCTGTTTTGTAGTGCTTGAGTTATTCCTTCTATGAGTCCTAGTCCTGTGGGCTCTGGTGGTCTTTGTCCTATTAAAGAGCTTCCTACAGCACTTCCTCAGCATAACTAATTGAAACGACCATTGCGTTCGGTGTTTGTCACTTGAATTTTGTTTGGGACATGCGGCTTGTAACGAGTCTTTGAGAGTTCGAGCGACTCACTCCACCGTTTCTTCTATATCCCGGATAGTTGCATCTTTATTTCAGGTCTTTTAGGAAGAGATCTGTTCAATGTGTCTCTAAATTTGCCCCAACATGCCCTGTTAATGTTATGTGGGAAGACGGAGCTGTGAGGTTTTTCTTTAATGCAAAATCTAATATATCTGTGAGTACTTCTTCTCATATGATGATGTGCTGTCCCACATATGATGACATCACTTCACACGATCAGGACTTTGTTCTTTTTGTTTGTCGCTCCTACCAGTAATTTGGTAATTTGCTAGTATGTCTTCGCTACTAAAAGCAGGAAGAAGATAAATAATAAGGTTACTCTTGGTAAGTAATCAGGCTGTACGTCTTCCATTATCTCTACTTTGAAAAAGCTTAAATCCAGGCGTGGTAAAACCGCAAACCCTATCCCCAATGAATATAACAAGTCCAAAATAAAGGCCCAAGGTACTTGCTTTAACTGCCACTAAATTTGACATTTGTGCTTGGATTTCACAATTTGTTCTACTGTTCGAATACACATCAATATTTTAATAGTGCCGTACGACCTAAAGTTCGAATTGTACAATACGAGTAGTGAAGCATGTGTTTGTAGATTGGAAGTACAATATCCACAGTTTCAGTTGATTGTTCAAGTGTTCACGAAAACTTCTTCTTTGGATAAACTTTTCGATATGTACTTTATGGCGTGTTATGCTCAAACGCAAGCAACGACCAACACATGAACGCCATTCAATGATGATGACGGTACTCTAAAGTTCAGCGTACCAACTTAGCACAAATTGAAAGAGCAAACAATAACAACAACAACAGTTCGAAGGGTATGAAGGTGAGTAGGGGAATGGGGCGTCCAAAGAAAACAAGGCTCAGCATTGAACGCACTACATAACAATGACAAATTGCGTTCATACCGTAAGAACTAATTATGGAATTAAAACGTAAATCAAATTAAAAGGAATAAATGAGAAACAAACAAATAAAGACCAACTTTATTTCTAGCTGAACTTCTTATGCTAACCTACAATAGATTCCCTCCTCCTCCTCTTCCACCACCACCTTCTTCCTCCTTTTCAGTCATTTCGTCAGCTCTGCAGGGGCAAGATGTGCCAGGATGACACAATTGATGCTGCAGCAGGGAATGAGTAAAGTTTGACAACAGCGACAAATGTCCTTGGCAAGCATTTAAGAAGTTCCAATGACATAGTGTCTCAGTTAAGGTGAGAGAAGGAGGGTTCATTAGTTTCTCAAGACAAACAAGTTGATTTTCATTAAAGAACATTTTTTATTCATAATCAGTACAACTTTTCAATAAATTGGCCATATAAACTGTTAATGTGAAACGGCGTATAGTGGGGGAATTTCGAAGAAATGAGAATTAAATCTGCCATTTCGTAATTAATTAACCGATTACAATGGAAAATCGTGCACTTAGGGAAGAGAGTTTTTCAAACTTTACTTTAAAAATCGGCCAACTTTACAGCATAATCGACCAAATGTGTCCACAATCGGGAGAATTGTGCGCAAATTTCAGCAAACCGGGTCTGTAGGAGATGTGAAAACACCTGTGCATGCTCGCCCAGTTCGATTGGTGCGGCTTATGGGCTGGCGACGTCATCGGGCCATACATCTTCGAAATGAGGCCGGTCAGGCAGCTGCTGTGAATGGTGTTCGCTATCGTGAGATGATAACGAACTTTTTATGGCCCGAATTGGAAGATATGGATGTGGACAATATGTGGTTTCAACAGGACGTTGCCACTTGCCACACAGCTAACGAAACAATGGCTCTTTTGCGCAACAAATTCAATGGCCGTGTTATCTCACGTCGTGGCGATATCAATTGACCGCCAAGATCGTGTGATTTGAAACCGTTGGACTTCTTTCTTTGGGGTTATTTGAAAGAAAAGGTGTATGTCGACATTAACGGAATAGAACCTCAATTATGGATGGAGGTGTGACTGATATTTTGTTGCAAGCATAATTGAACCATACCAATATTATCATAATAAAAAGAAATGACAATAGTTTCCTAAATAATTTGTGTTTTATTCAAAATCAACATCGGCCCTTAAAATTTAACCACCCTTTAGTTGACACAAACAAATATTATGTTTTTATTTGGAACTATTATTTCCAAAAGACAGATTAATTTAGACATTAATTTAAAAGCACATTTTCTGTTTTCAGAAATTTAAAGAGCAAATTTTTAGAATTTTTTTATTTTTGTAAAATTCAATTAAAACTTAAATCCTATCAATTAAAAATTTGTGATGTAAAACAAAGCAAAGTTCTTTTTAAATAAAATATATTTGGGAAACTTCTCACACATTAATTTTGTTTGTGTGTAAACACGTATTTTATTTGTGAATGTTAGTCCGCAAATATATTTTGTACTAATATATTAATATATGAGTCCCAAACAATTTTCATGCTTTCCAAATAAATCTTATATGTACACTAGATAGGGTCATAAAAAAATGTTGCGTTTGTCACCCCCTAGATTTGAAGATTATTCGAAGACAATTTCAGAAAAAAAATTTTTAATTTTTTTGGAGCACCCTACATACCGCCCTTTTAGTTTTCTTTATCCTGTGTTGCTATTTGAAGCCCGATCGTAACGGGATGTATACCGTTGTTCACGTTTCGGTAAGGGCTATATTTCGTCCAATGGCCATTTTTGACTCCGAGGTCAAATTCGATAATTGACCTCTGTTATCTCTTTTTCTACCCCCCTTATTTTGAAACGATAATAAAGGCATTTAAAAATAATTCAACTTTCGTCTTTAAAGTACTCAGTTTCATTCATAAACAAAAAAGTTACATAGGGTTCAAAATTGTAAAATATATGCTGAGGTCAAATTCGACTAGTTTCTTTTGGTCTCGTTTCTGTCTCACTCTCTCTCGCAGACACATGAATAACCCAATGCCACAAACACACAACGACTATGGCGGTTCTTTACAGCATCAACAAATTAAATTTGCGGGATTCTCTAACAAATTTTGAATCTTTTTTAAGGAAGAATATAAGAATACATTCACTTTGTTTTCCCATTCACCCTACAAATTATAAATAATTCCTGATTTAATCTAGCATGATATGTCGATGATCATCTCTTGACAACGACAACACTTCTTCCTTACTTCAGTTTTGAATCCGAAATAAATTTTTACTAGTGACTTCACCCAGCAAAAAAAGAGCATCCAAAGAAGCAATAAAAATCCCCAACTTATGATCCGGAAGTGGTTCTAATTTGGATTTTCACCAATGAATTTAACAAGGGGTTGTCGCGCCGGGGAAGTACTTCTTTGTCACCACTTTTGCAAAACTATTTTAAAGCACTGTAAGATTTGCTTTTTTGGTGTTGTATTTATTTGATGAATGTATGTCGTTCTTATTAACATCTTTGGGTCCAGAGATTTCATATTTTAAAGGAATACAAATGTTGACATAGGGAAGGGACCGTATACATAATATACCATTGGCCAAAGAGATCAACGATCATATATATGTATGTATGTTTATGACATTTGAAGATGTCTGTAATCTGTATGGTGTAGATGGCTCTTGAAAAGTGTGACCCCATAGTGTAATTAACATTCTCACAAAACAAAAGTTTTCCGTAGCCCCGGTTCAGAGAGTAGTAAAGTACCACAGTGTGGTACAGTATGTATGGTATGGTATATTTAATTACCATAATTTCTTTTAAAATTATTTAATTATAACATACACCACACTGTGGTACAATTTATTATGATTTTATGCATTTGTTTCTAACACCAAAAATGAGAAGAGATATATAGAACCATCGTTTATTATACCGATCGACTTAGAATCACTTTCTGAACCGATTTAGCTATGTCAGTTTGTGCATGCGTTCTTGTAATTTATGTTCAGGTCACAAATATAGTCCGATCTTAATGAAATTTTGTACATATCTTTATTTTGGGACAAGACAATTCGTATTGAAATTGAAAGACAATCCGTATTTCTTTCGTCTACGGCGAACGATCAAAAATCTCTCAACTATTTGAGTATCAGTTTAGAACCGATATCGTAATATATATGAATGTACCTTCGATTTAGCTTATACCCTCTATAGAAGATATAATTTCCTTTCGATGTTCATGAAATTTGGTAAAGAGTGTCTTATTTTAACAGTTAATATCTGTGTGAACAATATCGCTTCAAATTTACATATAGCCCCACATACTCGCATGGATGTGTACCTTCCGATTTAGCATCTAAGCTCCATAGAAGTCATATTTTAATCAAATGTACTATATTTTGCACAAAGGATTTTTTAATCCGAGAATAAACGGTCACTAGCAAGGTTGGAAAAATGTGTTTTCATGTTTTACATCAGAGCATTATTAAATTTGGCAGAGATTAGTTTATAGAATCACGAACTCTGCGAAATTTGATAAAAAATGGATATCCTTTAGATAAAGGCCAAATTTAAATACAGACCCATGTAGAATTTTGCATCTAAAATAGGTGTCAAACACGATTTACAAAAATCAAAACAGCAACAAGAGAACAACTACAAAGGTTAAATAGATGAATACAGTAGATGAATACAGTACTTTTGTTCTTTATCAAAAACGAGCACTTGATGTTACGTCTTTTTTTCTTGAATAAAATCGTGATTTTTTGACGAAAAACGAATTTTCATTTTTTGAGGGTTACGCCCTTGGGCATTTCTGGTGACGCTATATTAACATTTTTGGAAAGTATAAAGTATTGTTAATAAATTCAGTTTTTATCGCAATCCAATGTACTACAATTCCAAAATTTAACATATTTCGAAGAAAATCAGCATACTTTGAAATGACTATGTAATTTTAATCGGCTATGAAAAAGTCGACTTGTAGGTCCGATTTATCGACCTAGTCGACTGAAACGAAATTTAATTGATGAAAAAGTCGACTAGCTTCCAGAACCATTCACTAATTCTGATATAGCCGCCATATAAATATATATTTCTTCCCTTTAGCACTATAGACACAGTATTTTACATATATATCATAGCCCTCATAGATATGTTCCTTCCGATCTGGACTTTTATCACTTCACAAGATTCATTTTACATCCAATCGTTTTAAAATTATGCATTCTTGGGTTAATAATTTATATTCCGAAATTACATTTTGGTTAGTTATTTAGAAGAACTTCATTAAATGCCGAAAAAATGTTCATACTTATGAATTGGAAGTACTTATAATGTTATTCTTTTGGAAGTACTTCTTTTATTTTTTGCTTTTGTATGTAAGTTAAATATGGTGTTCAAACAAATTAATCATGTCTATAACATTTTATTAATAATTCTCTATAACTTATTTGCTTATGAATACATTTAAAATTTGAATCAGCTATAAAAAAAATTTACTGATAGTTTTTTCGAATTTCTGTTTTTTTTATGGAAATGTTGAACTTTTTCATTTAATAATGCAACACAAAATCATTCATATGACTACCAAGACTGGCTCGGCAGTACCTCATCCGCTCGTCCCAATTTTTCAGGACATATTATATTGCTTCGAGTCGAATCTCTTCAATGGCAACTTATGGTGATTTCGTTTCTGAAAAATAATATCACTACATCATGTTGCTACATTTTAAAAATTCCCCCTGCACATACTGCTAATTTCGCATTTTGCATGCGAACAATCGAACAAAAATCGTGCGGTGAGTAAAACCCATTCCTACATTATAGCGCAACCATTTGATAGTGCATTAAGCATGTACGCTTTCAATTAGGCTTGGTTCTGAAGTTTGGTTTTTGACGGTGCAACACTCCACATCGTGGACTGGGCTGAGTGTGAAAAATAGATATTTTCGCATTTGCGGAGTGTAATAATTTTACAAACCCGTTCGTACGGCTGCACCATTTTTACAAATTAACCTAAAAATGCGGTTTTAGTGTAAAATGTAGAAAAATTTTAAATTTTTTTTACACAAACGAAATCATCATTAGTTTTCATGTTTCAACGCTTCAATTGTCTTTGGATGCTTTGCATAGCATTTATCCTTAATGGGTTCCCACCGAAAATAATCCAATGGACTCAAATCACAATGCAAGGTAATCGGTAATTCAAATTTTTATTGGCCCACCCTTTATAGTGAAAGTAGAAAATCTGGTAAAAAATCCAAAGTGACGTATGGAAGAAAAGTAGACCTTATAGAGATGATCCACGAGGTATCATACGTAAAGATAGGATAATAAATATGGAGTCAGTGGCAAAAATACTATTTTAAGTGTAGTACACTAAAGTGAGGGTATAACCAGTAAGGACAGACTAAAAGTCGGGCTGGGCTATATAATACCCTACACCTCCCTAAAAATGCGAAAAGAGGCATTGCGATAATAATTTGGAATAATTGGTAATTTAAAATTACTTACATTGTTAAGTAAGTACATTGTTAAGTAAGTACATTGTTAAGTAAGTAACAATGTAAGTAACTTGAAAAAAGTTGAGTTGAAGATGTTGATCATAATAAACTAGATTTGAAACTATAGCCTCAAAATGAGCAGTATACTTTCATAGATCAAGAATCAAAAGGAACAAATAGATGGGACTATACATAATCTAAACAGATTTTCTTCAACTTCAATCAACTTAATTTCTGCCAAATTTCTGTACTAAACGGATAACTTTATATGGACAGACAGGTTAAATCGACTCGGCTAGTGATTCTGAATCGATCGGTATACTTTAGGTCTAGCTGTAGTATTTGTAGGTGTTGCAAACATCTACCATGTCACAACCTTATAAATAGGGTATACAAATAAGTAAAAGTTGAATTAAATTCGGCCATGCCGAATCTTATATACCCTCCAGCATGAATCACATTTGAAGTGTTTCGGGTAAAAATAAACGAATATTTGAATATTTCAGTACATTTCGTTGATTTTTATGTTTTTTTACTCTATGTACACCTCACTGTTGTACAGGGTATTATATCTTTGTGCATTTGTTTGTAATATCCAAAAGTACATGAGATTAATATACCGATCGGCTTAAAATTACTTTCTAATTGGATTAAGCTATGTCCGTATTTCCGTTATAAAATCTCGAAATCGAATGATAAATGAAGATAAGATGTTATAGCAACAGCAGATAGCGCCAGAAAGTCTAGGTCAGTTTGATGGTGTCGACAAAAAACTCTGAGGAACAAATGCTGCGTGCGATATACTTTTACTCCTTGGACATCAGATTATAAACCACTAGGTACAAGATAACGAACCTGTTCACAGGGGTGACAAACAATCGCCGGCCTTAGGTTAGTTTAGGTTGAATAGAGGAGACGTTTAAACGTCTCATGTCCATGGACATACACTTAATACCTCACGAGTTACAGAAAAACGTTTAGATTAGGTTAGGTTGAATAGAGGAGACGTTTAAACGTTCTATGTCCATGGACATACACTTAAGCCAGTGGTTTGGCTTGTTGTGCGCTCCTTATATATGATTCTTTTTATACCTCACGGGTTACAGAAAATCGGTACTAGAATTTTCTCAGTATCTTCCAGTCATATCCTCAGAGATGAGTCAAGTCTGGCAATATGTCGGACCCGAAATATCCGGATCTTGCATATGTGAAAGCTGGGCAGTGACACAGTAAATGTTCCATCGTTTCGATGTTTTCCCTACATGCCCTCGTCGTTTTCTCCTAGTCCTATGCGTTGAAGATGTGCTTGTAAGCTTGACTGTCCCGTTAGAACACTTAACATCTTACTAATCTCGATCTTGTTTATTTTCAGAAAACTCCTTTTTTTCTTTTCATTTGGGTCACCCCACAGTATCTTTGCAGTTGCTCTATTCTACACAGTTTTGTGGGCCATCACTGCCCAGTGCTTCAACTCTTCCTTCGTGGCTTCGAAACGTTTCCAATTTTCTAAGTTTATTTCTCAAAGTTCTCTGCTCTTTGCAGCCAAGCTGTTTGCACGTTCATTTCCAATCACTCCATTGAGTCGCCGTACCCAGAAAATACGCAGCTGACCAATCATTTATCGATCTTTTACAGTCTAACACAGTTCTGGATTTGACCCGTTACGATGTTATTGCTTTGATCGCGATTTGGCTAGCTGTGAAGATATTGGCATATTAAGGCTTTGTGGTATTACTGAGCCAGTTCACACACTCCGTGATTGCTCGAACTTCTGATTGAAATGCTGTGTTATGATCTGGGAGGCGGAAGTAAAGTTCGACTTCTGGTTCATCAACAAAAAGTCCCAGCGCCGACCTTCCTCCTAGCCTGGACCCATCAGTGTAGCAGCTGGATCCCACTGGCACATGGGCTAGTGTTCCGTTTTCCCAGGAGCGTCTATCTGGCACAAATGAATCACAGGTAGCTGGAAGCCGCACTTAAGGAATGCGGTCGGAGATTTCCGTTGTTTGAATATGACCGACCAGTGATTGTAATATATTCTGATGGTACGACTTGTGGCCTCGATTTATCCATTCACCCATCACTTGTAGACGTGAGGGCTGCCTCATACTTTATACGGATATCTATTGGTTGGATGTGCAGTATAGTCTCCAAGGCTCTTGTTGGTGCGGTTCTAATTGCCCCGTTTATGCCTAGACAGCACATACTTTGTGCCGGCCTTAGATTTCCGCAAAACTAAAGAAGAAATTCTAGCGATAGTTATTTCTTATGCTAACAAAGAACATCTGATCGCTGTTCCGAAATTAGACGACTCTTCAGGAAGTGAATAGACAAAGATTATTTGAAACGCTATTTCTGATTGGAATCATCAAATGTACATGTGTGCATCTCTAACAGAAACCGTTAGGTCTAAAAATTGGTTTTAACTGCCCGATTTAAGTAAAACTCATAGCCTGTTCTGTAACTTAAAAAATTGCTTTCGTTCGCCTTTTACATTATTTTCCATTTGGTAAATTTCTAACGTCAATGACGTAAGACCAGGCTAACGAACGAGCGAACCTTAGAGAAACCAAATACCCGACGAAAGTGAGGTTTTCGTTCGCAGAGACTTTCGTTAGAAATACAGAAACAGACCGTCAATGAAGTGACTATCATGACTACCTAATCCTAATATTCTATTGTTTAAGATGTTCGATGAAAACTGAAAAAATATCGATCCCGATAGAGTATAAATCTATGCAAAAATCAAAAACGTCTGAATCTTTTAGAAGTTGACAATCAGCTGGAATTTTACCGCACTGAATTGACTAAACAAGTTTTTAGAGATGACTATCGACAACTAATAGAACTGCCGATAATATAGCGTGATCCATTCCGAGGTTCCCTACTTTTTAAAGAAAAAAACACATAAAATTCAAATTGAATGGGGAATGTTTATTATCATTTGAAAGAATATTCTTTGGCATTTATTTTTTGAAGATTATGTCTATCAAATGTTGGCCGCGGCTACGTCTCAGATGGTCCATCCGTTGAGTCCAATTTTCGATGACTCGTGCAGGCGTAGGTCTTTCCATTATGAAATGCCAAACAATACTGAACAAAAATAACATGACAGCATGACACGACTCACACGTGATCTGTCAAAAAAAAGCTATTGAAAAAAGTATCTCTACTTGGATCACCCCATATATTCTGCTGGAGACACAAAGAAGAAATTCAAAGTTCGGCCGCCAGTCGCCAGGCTCCAAGCTCGATGGATGGAAATTTATTCATTAACAAGTAAGAAAATGTTAGTCGTGTAAGCCGAAAAATCCTCACTTTGCGAGTAATTTATAAGTAATATGATACATAGGGTAGGAGATATGATCCTATGTGTTTATATACAAATAGAATTATTGTTTAGAAATTTCCCCAAATAAATTTTTTTTAAAAAAGATTTTTCGAATTTCATTTTTAAATTTTCATTGATTTCGGGATATACCTTACAATTTAAAATGACATACGTATATAAATATATACAATAGCTTTTGGTTTAAATCACTAATTTTTAATTGTTGTCAATCCCTCAAGCGAAGTATCATTTCAATTATAAAGAAATTTTACAAACATTTAAAATTTCTTAAAAAATTAACGTTGAATTACTGAAAAGCATAAAATATGTTTTCAAATTAAGTTATTGATATAATTCTGATATATTGATATAATTCTGATTTCGTAAATAATAGTTCCAAATAAAAAACATTAGGACGGAAACACATATTTGTTTAGAACAACATCTTCCCAAATATATAATATATTTCGAGTGTACCCTAAATATTTATATATTTCAAGTAGAATATGTTTAGGACAATATATTACAGAAGCATGTTTTTATACCCTACACCACACTGTGGTACAGGGTATTATGACTTTGTGCATTTGTTTGTAACACCCAAAAGGAGAAGAGATAGATCCATTGTTTATTATACCGATCGACTTGTAATCACTTTCTGAGTCGATTTAGCTATGTCCGTCTGTCTGTCCGTCTGTAGATGTATTCTTGTAATCAAAGTACAGGTCGCATTATGGCCCGATCTTGACGAAACTTTACACATATCTTTTTTTTGGCCCAAGGACGATCCCTATTTAATTTGGTTAAAATCGGTTCAGATTTGGATATAGCCCCCATATATATGTTAGCCCCGATTTGACATGTAAGCGCTGTAAAAACTTTATTTTATATCCGATCAGTATGAAATTCAGCAGAAAGAGGTCTCTTATTATATTAATGAACACTGTTAAATTTGGAAGAAATCGGTTCAGATTTAGATATAGCCCCCATATATACGTTGTCCCCGATTTTACATATAAGCGCCGTAAAAAAATTATTTTATAACCGATCAGTGTGAAATTCGGCAGAAAGAGGTTTCTTATTACATGAAGGAATACTGCCAAATTCGGAGAAAATCGGTTCAGATTTAGATGTAGCCCCCATATATATGTTACCCCCGATTTTACATGTAAGCGCTGTAAAAAGTGTATTTTTAATGCGATCAGTACGAAATTCGACAGAAAGAGGTTTCTTATTACATGAATTAATACTACCAAATTTGAGGGAAATCGGTTGAGATTTAGATATAGCCCACATACATATATATGTTACCCCCGATTTGACATGTAAGCGCTGTAGAAACTGTATTTTATATCCGATCAGGAAAAAAATTGGCAGAAAGAGGTTTCTCATTACGTGAATTAAAACTGCCAAATTTGAGGGAAATCGGTTCAGATTTAGATATAGCCCCCATATATATGTTACTCCCGATTTGACATGTAAATGCTGTAGAAACTGTATTTTATATCTGATCAGTGCGAAAACTCTCCCTGCCAAATTTCTCACTGATCTGATAAAAAAATACAGTTTCTATAGCGCTTACATGTCAAATCGGGGGTAACATATATATGGGGGCTATATCTAAATCTTAACCGATTTTGACCAATTTCAATAGGGATCGTCCTTGGGCCAAAAAAGAGCACTGTGCTAAATTGCATCACAATCGGACCATAAATACGACCTGCACTTTGATTACAACGATACATCTACAGACGGACGGTCGGACATGGTTAAATCGATTCAGAAATTGATTCCACGTCGATCGGTATAATAAACGATTTGTCTATCTCTTCTCTTTCTGCGTTCTTCAAACAAATGCACAAACTCATAATACCCTGGTCCACGGTGTGGTGTAGGGTATAAAAACGCTTATCGAATGCACGTAGCCCGAGAAATTGTAAAATTCTTCTTTTCTATTGAACACACCCCGTACACACAAAGAAACAATTCGTTTCTCCCAAACGAAAATTTAGACAAACGAATTTCGTTTGTGGTGTATGTTTGTTGCAAACGATTTATGTTTATCCCAAAACCCAAAGAAACGTTTATAGCAAACTTATCGTAAAAGATTTATATTTATTATAATCCCTGTGAAACGATTGGTGCCAACGGTTATTGTGTTTGTCACAAGCAATGCCTGTTTATCCCAAACCCTGTAAAACTTTTGTTGCAAACGGTCATTGCGTTTGTCACAAGCAATGCCAGTTTAACAATAAGTGAGAAAACGATTGTCGGAAAAGAATAAATAGAATAAATTGATTGAATGTGATATTTAATTTTTTTATACCCTACACCACACTGTGGTACAGGGTATTATAACTTTGTGCATTTGTTTGTAACACCCAAGAGGAGAAGAGATAGATCCATTGTTTATTATACCGATCGACTTGTAATCACTTTCTGAGTCGATTTAGCTATGTCCGTCCGTCTGTCCGTCTGTAGATGTATTCTTGTAATCAAAGTACAGGTCGCAATTATGGTCCGATCTCGACGAAACTTTACACATATCTTTTTTTTTTGGCCCAAGGACGATCGCTATTGAATTTGGTTAAAATCGGTTCAGATTTAGATATAGCCCCCATATATATGTTAGCCCCGATTTGACATGTAAGCTGAAAAAACTTTATTTTATATCCGATCAGTATGAAATTCGGCAGGAAAAGGTTTCTTATTACATGAATGAACTCTGTTAAATTTGGAAGAAATCGGTTCAGATTTAGATATAGCCCCCATATATACATTACCCCCGATTTGACATATAAGCGCTGTAAAAATGTTATTTTATATCCGATCAGTGTGAAATTCGGCAAAGAGAGGTTTCTTATTACATGAAGGAATACTGCTAACTTCGGAGAAAATCGGTTCAGATTCAGATATAGCCCCCATATATATGTTAACCCCGATTTGACATGTAAGCGCTGTAAAAACTGTATTTTATATCCGATCAGTGCAAAATTTGGCAGAAAGAGGTTTCTTATTACATGAAGGAATACTGCTAAATTCGGAGAAAATCGGTTCAGAATTAGATATAGCCCCCATATATACGTTACCCCCGATTTGACTTGTAAGCGCTGTAAAAATGTTATTTTATATCCGACAGTATGAAATTCGGCAGAAAGAGGTTTCTTATTATATGAATGATCACTGTTAAATTTGGAAGAAATCGGTTCAGATTTAGATATAGCCCCCATATATACGTTACCCCCGATTTGACATGTAGGCGCTGTAGAGACTGTATTTTATATGCGATCAACGAAATTCGACAGAAGGAGGTCTTTTTACATGAATGAGTATTCAGGGAAGATCGGTTCAGATTTATATTGATTGTTACTCCTGATTTGGTATCAAACCGCTATAGAAGTTGTATTTTACTTCCGAGCATTAAAATTTTCCAGAAAGATGTTTCTCAATTTAGGAACGAATATTAGCGAAATTTAGCGATTATCGTTTCAGAATTAGATAATATGTTTCTACCCATTTACCAATTATTCCAAATTATTATGGCAATGAATCTTATCGCATTGTTAGGGAGGTGTAGGGTATTATATAGTCGGCCCCGCCCGACCTTCTGCCTTTCCATACTTGTTTAAATTATGTTTATAATCAAAAATGTCACAAATTTTAGTAAAATGTACCCGGAAGCTCTCCGACAAACACCTCTGTTATCATTTGGCTGCTATATTCTAAGTGAGTTGTCGACAAACTGTAAATAAGAAAGCATGTAAGAACCTATTAAAAATGTAGTAGTCCATTGTATGGATCAAAGCGAGATGTTATCTTACCATATATCAAAGTTTTTAGTCAAAAGTTAATTTTATAGGTCAATATTCTGACCCAAATGCTGACAATTCAAAAGTTTCCACGTCCATGAATAGAATACTAAACTACATCAGAAAATAACATGAAAAACTTCGGGTGAAAAACCGTGTTGCATAGTGTCATTAAAAATCCAAGGTACCTGTTTAGTGATGAAAATATCAGCAGTTTCCAGAAGTATCCAGTTGTATTGTGCCTGAATAAATTTAGTTCACAATTACCATTAGCAGCTTCAGTACCTAAACGTGTAATGATTGATTGTTAATGATTTTTATTTACTTATTCACAATTTAAGGCGTGTGGAAAAATAATCAGTTAGTCGTTAAAAAAAGCAATTAAAATTATTGTCTTTGTTATTCCGGCTTTCCACAAAATATTCAATATTTTTATGCAGTGCTCGATCCATTTTTTTGCTATTTACTATCTTTTGAGTTCCGTACACATACATCTGCGCATATTATTCCGTCGTATAAATATTAAAAAAAGTTATAAAACCACACTCTCACAAAATGAAAACAAGTTTAGCTCTTTGTTCTCTTGACTCTCTTTAATATATTCAATCATGTTTAAATACAATATGGTTCCGTAAACGTTTTTCGTTTACCATAAAAGTAAAACACCGCAAATATTTCAACCGTTACGGAAAAAGTAGAGCGTTTGAGACAAAGAAAAATGCTTGCGATAAACGACGCCCAAACGGTTTTCTTTGCATGTATGTGCATCTCTCGGTTGTGCATATAAACACAAAATTTGAAGGAACTTGAAAGTAGTGAATTTTTGATATAAGAATGAAAACCACTGAATTTGAAAAACATCGGTATAGATTTAGAGCAAATGCTTTGACGTGGCGGTGAATGGTCTGCCTGTCTTTACTTTTTTTAGATTTATTAAAAGTAACTTTTTTTAGATTTATTAGATTCATGAAACGTATTTCAAATGTTGTGATAAAAATTTAAGCCTCATTTTAGTCTATCTATGGAATGGACCCTTTTCATACTATAAACTCCCTCATAAAACTTACTTTATTTAACAAATACAAAAAACCGATACGCCCTTGTGATGGATATACATTTTGAGTCCGCCGTACCACTTAGTATAATAGAGAATGTCGTTAAGTGGTTTTTCTTGATATATTTTAAATTCTAATTAAGGCCACTTGATGATCCTAAGTTAACGGAAGCAATCCCGTTTCTAAAAGTCTTCAAAATTGAGCCTAATGGAGATAAAATGCCCTAACTAAACTTTTACTCACTTCCGCTCTCAAGCAGGATGATTTTAGTCAAGCCAATCTGAATGCCTTCTTCTTCCTATCCCTAGAGTACAACGATTGAAAACCAAAATAAATCAAATATTTAATTTAAATTTTATGACTTCTTCCTCAACATCATTCGGTTCGATTTTATCTCCTTATCGCAGGAGCTGGAGCCGGAGTAGCAGCTGTGTTTTCTCTCCGAAACGGATGCTCATAAACAGGACACGAAAATGTTTGTGTTTACTTTGGATTTGGATTTATTTACCTGAGCATTTGTTAAGTGAGACCATCACCGGTTTGGTTGGGAACTCCTTACGTCTCATCCTACATCCTTTGTCCAGATTTGCAACAGCAAAATCAAAACGAAGGAAACAAAATGTCATCATCAACCACAACAACTGATGCAGAGCTGCTATACCGAAAAACGACCGAGAATTCACTGAAAAAGGGAAACACAAAAACGGAAATGTATTCATGGAAATGAACACAAACTGCAAAATGAAATCTGCAACCTGCAATCAGCCATCGAAGGACGATTTTGCTGCATTCGATTTCATCGGACTGAAGAAAGAACCACTGCCCACACAAACGGATGTACGTAAGCACGCGTATTTTGGATTTTTTTTACCCCTGTGATGCACTGGTGACGATGAGGATGTGGATGGGGATGTATGTACGGCTGTCTTTCATTCTGGTTAATAATTCACAAAAGACCAAAAGAAAACAGAGAGGGGTTTAACCACCTGCTGAAAAGATCTTTTTCTGCTTATCAGTGGGCAAAACTTAGGTCTGTCTTCTTTTTTGTCTGTGAAATGTCCAAAACAAGGTACCTGTGCAAGATTGTTAAGAAGCGTAACGATGAAGGCGATAATTGTCGAAACTAATTAAAGTGGAACTGCAGATGTCCTAATGATGTTTATACTGAAATAATAAGGCTGTGCTCCAAATTAACACATGTCATAATCTGAATTTTTATTGTATTTTGGTCTTTAAATCATTTTTGATTTATCACTAAGATATTCTCCTGGCTTTAAACCACTTTTGTTTCTAAAGGGTGTCCCAAGAAGAGCGCAATTTTTAAATCTCGCAACATTCGAAGTGTCATTGTTTGACATTTGAATAATTGTTATTGTTTGTTAGTAGAAGGTACGAGGTTAGTAAAAATGGAGCGCTACACGAATGAACAACGCATTCTCATTGTGAAATTGTTTTACCAAAATGGTGAAAGTTTTGCGGCTACAGTTCGCAAATTGCGATCAATTTGGGGTCACAATAATGCTCCAAAAGAGTCAACTGTAAAGAGATTAATGGATAAATTTGCCGAAATTGGGTCTGTTAGTGATGTAAAGACAACAACGCGCCATCGACCAGGTCGATCGACCGGTGGTTTTTGGGCTGCAGGAATCATTGGACCTTTTTTTTATGAAAATGAGGCAGGTCAAGCGCAAACAGTCAATGGTGTTCGGTATCGTGAAATGATAACCAGTTTTTTCTTGCCTAGAATTGAAGAAATGAATGTGGAGGGCATGTGGTTCCAACAAGACGGCGCCACATGTCATACAGCCAGAGAAACAATTCAATTGTCAGTCATTTCCCGGTCGTGTTATTTCGCGTTTTGGAGATCAGAATTGGCCGCCTAGATCGTGCGATTTAACACCATTAGATTGTTTTCTTTGGGGTTTTTTGAAGTCGATGGTTTACGCGAATAAGCCGACGACGACTCAAGCCTTAAAAGACGAAATTGGACGCTGCATTAATGAAATACCGCAGCATTCATGCAAAACGGTCATTGAAAATTTCATTAAAAGATCGCGTGCATGCCAGCAAAGCCGCGGCGGCCATCTGCACGATATATTGTTCCATACATAACCTCATTCTGTCTACTTTACGATATAATAAAGTTTCACGATTTTTTCTTAAATATCTGTGTTTTATTCAAAATTAAAAAATTGCGCTCTTCTTGGGACACCCTTTATTATGTGTTATAGAATGTAAAGTTTTATAAAAAACGGTGAAGCACATACAATTACTCGACAGCTCAGATCCTCGTATAGCTATTTCACGGATGCAACTCCGATCATTCAGCTAGGTTTACCTGTGATTATTCGGTCAAAAATCCAGCTCTATGAAACTTTAACGCGTTGCTCGATTGTGTATCTTTCCATGGTTCAAATTGAGTTAGTCTGAAATTGAAAAATGTCAAATGAAATGCAGAAAAAAGCTTGACGCTTAAGTGTGGTTCATATTCAACATCGGCCCTTACAATTTAAACACCCTTTATATGTGAAGTCATGCAAATTGCTGTCAATGATGTTTTGCTTTAAATAATGAAATAGTATGGACCCGGCCACTCTTTTCTTATCCGATACCTTCCATTCTTTGTTGGGTCAAGCAAACACATCTTACCAAATGTGAAGACTATTCGTACAATAGTTATCCAGTTATTTCGTTTAAAATAATGAAGTTGTATGCGTGGGCTATGCCTACTTTTTCGGTATCTTCCATTTTTTGCTGGAATAGCATTCCCGATTTTTAGCTTTAAATAATGTGACTAATGGGCGTATCCACGCCGTCTGATGCAATATCCTCTATTTTTGTTAAGTGCTGCAAATTTTAAGACGTCTAGGTTGATCCAAGTAGAGATACTTTTTTCAATAGCCTTTTTTTGACAGATCACGTGTGAGTCGTGTCATGCTGTCACGTTATTTTTGTTAAGTATTGTTTGGCATTTCATCATGGAGAGACTTACGCCTGAACGACGTCTCAGATGGTGCATCCGTTGAGTCCAATTTTCGATGACTCGATTATGTTGACCATAAGTTGAGCGAAGTGCACGAAACACATTCCTCACAGAACGTGAATTTTCGAATGAACGATTTGTAAACGTTGTTCAGGCGTAAGTCTCTCCATGATGAAATGCCAAACAATACTTAACAAAAATAACATGACAGCATGACACGACTCTCACGTGATCTGTCAAAAAAGGCTATTGAAAAAAGTATCTCTACTTGGATCGCCCTATATAAGAACAGAGTTGTATTGGCGGTACCATGCCTACTAAAACAATATCAGCCATTCTTTGAAAATACACTGTGTATTCAAATGCATCCACACCAAATGTTACCTACCAAATGGACCGTATTAATATGACCATAGCATGGTTGTGAGGAGACCATATTAAGGTAAAATATGACTGTAACATGGTTGTTAGTAGACTGTATTAAGGCGATGATTTACTAAAGCGTGATCCATTTCGAGGTTCCCTACTTTTTTAAAGAAAAAACACAGAAAATTCAAATTGAATGGGGAATGTTTATTATCATTTGAAAGAACATTCTTTGGCATTTATTTTTTGAAGATTATGTCTATCAAATGTTGGCCGCGGCTACGTCTTAGATGGCCTATCCGTTGAGTCCAATTTTCGATGACTCGTTCGAGCATTTCGACTGGTAACTGGCGAATGACACGCGTGATGATTTGTCCGTATAAACTTTAGACTTTACATATCCCCATAGGAAAGTGAACGATGTGATATCACACGATCTTAGTGGCCAATCAACCGGCCCAAAACCCGAAATTATGTGCTCACCGAAGTGTTCTCTTAATAAATCCATTGATTGATGCGATGTGTGGGAAGTGGCGCCGTGTTGTTGACCCCAAATGTCGCCGAGATCACGAGCTTCAATTTCAGGCATCAAATAGTCGGTTATCATACGTTCTCACCGGCATCATTTTTGAAGAAATCTGGACCGATGATTCCTCCGGCCCACAAACAACACCAAACCGTTGTTTTTTCTGGACGAAAAGGCAGCTCTTGAATCTCTTCAGGTTGATTTTTGTCCTAAATGCGGCAATTTTGCTTGTTTACATACCCATTGAGCCAGAAATGGGCCTCATCGCTGAACAAAATTTGGCTCGAAAACGTCGGATCTTCTTGGAACTTTTCCAGAGCCCATAGAACGAAGAGATGTCGCTTGGGAAGGTCGGGCGGCTTCAGTTCTTGCACAAGCTCAATTTAAGATCTCGACGTAAAATGCGCCAAGTCGTTCCATACGTCAGTCCGAGTTGCTGCGAACGGCACCGAATCGACTCGCCACGGTCTTCGTGTACACTCTCAGCTACGGCCGCTACATTTTCTTCACTGCGTGCTGGACGTGGTCTATTCGGTCGAATATTATCCAATAATGAATGGGTGGGTCTCAAGATGGGTAAACGATTTGTAAACGATGTTCAGGCGTAAACAAAACAAACAATACTTAACAAAAATAACATGACACGACTCACACGTGATCTGTCAAAAAAAGCCTATTGAAAAATGTATCTCTACTTGGATCACCCGTTATTATTATGAAGACGGGGGTCAAGTTTAGTTTACAGCAATAGTGCGTCATGTTTGCGGCAACCATATAAAATGTGCCATTTACGTTATGCTCTGCATGTATCATCACCACAACGTTATATTGCTTTTCTCTGTGTGTATATTAAATATTGACCTATTGCAGGAATCGAATATGTGCACACGTTAGTTTGGACATCGCAGTATCGCAATAGATTACTCTGTGATGCTCCGTTTTTTGCAGTATGTTATGTTGTTGAAAGTAAAAAAAAAAATTCGCGTGATAAATTTCTCCACATTTTGAGAAACCATTGCAGCTGTACGAAATCAACGCATTCACAATGAGATACTCCTCAAAATAACAAAAGAAAAGGATCCACCGAAGAGTTGAGTTAAGCTGATGGATGACTCTTATCTCCATGCTGCAGTTGTTTAACCTTACCACGATGACATCGCTGGTTCGAAGGGCTGAGATGTATCTAGGGCTTATCCGCGTTTTTTTTGTTCATTTTTTGCGAAAAGGTTATCTCCTGTAATTTAGCCAGAGAAAAAACGAACAACAAATAGCACTCGTAGTAACCTTTGTTTGTCGCAAATCCTTTGAGAAGCAACGATATGATACTCGCTGTTACTGTAATCCACATGGGAACGGATTGCACTGGATTGTGATGATTTTTTTTGCTGCCATGAATTGCCAGTGGCGAAGATGTCATCTGAATTGTTTCAGCGCCAGGTTGATATTGAAAGAAGATAGGACAATCTTTTCGCGGAATTTAATTGTTTTTCAATCATAAAGCGTAGCCCTAAATCATATTGAGTTTTGTAGCCAAGATTTGCTTTTGCGATTTATTTGAAAAACATGAAAATTGAACATTATTTATATCACGGCGCAAAATCGCCTTTTTTGATATGTTAATAATATTTTGGAATTTATATATATGATTAATTCAAAAATAATTAAGCAGTAGAGTCCAAGCTGACTGATCTCTTTACCTATAAGTTAAGAATTATTGTATACCCTACACTGTTATTATTTTCAATAAAGAACTGAATTGAATGGAATCGAAAGAAAATACATATGTTTGGAACACAAATTTTTAAATGTTATATATTTCTGAGTAAATAAATTTTATTTGAAAATCAATAAAGTTTACTTGGAACGCATATATTAATATATTACAACAAAATATGTTTGCAAACTAATTTTCTCAAATAAAATATGTATTTATATGTATACAAATAAAATTATTGTTTAGGAATATCTTCAAATATATTTAATTTATAAAAGATTTTCAAAAGATTTTCTGGCCATCAGCCAGAAACGTCAAAATCGATCAGTTACGGACGAATAGGAATGAAATGTCACACGCGAAAAAACAGTTTTCCGCGAAGGTAATTTCAACTTTTTTTGCACTAATCGATTGACATTAATTTTTTAATTGTGACAATTACAAAAAATTCGGGAAAATCGGCCCGAAATCCGCGGAAAAACTCACTCTTTGAACACCTACTCGTTGAAATTTCTATTCGTTCGTACCTGATAACTTACTCGCTCCGGGATAACATATCTTATTATTCATTATTTTTGAAAAATACCATTAGCGGCATTAAATTCTGTTTTAAGGGACTCATTTAAAATTTCTGAGTATTTCCTGTCAGCATTTCTTGTCAATCCTTCGAGTAAATTATTGTTATCCAAAATTATACGATTTCAATTTACGAACCTTAAAAATTTCTAGAAAATTATCATTGAATTGCTGTAAAACTTAACACAACCAAGGTTCGATATATTTTTGGAATACTTTAATTTAAATAAATCTTTGTTTCGGAATTAATAATCCTAAATAAAAAGTATTAGGATGGAAACAAACATTTGTTTAGAACAACATCTTACCAAATATATAATTTTTGTGTGTACCAAGTATTATATATTTAGAGTATACCATAAACATTTGTATGTTTCAAGCCGAATATGTTTGGGACAATATACTACAAAAGCGATTTTTTTCAGCGTGATATTGTTGAATAAAGACATAAAAAATCGGTGTCGATTAACATATTGTATGTATTGTATTGTATGTTATGTATTACGTCAAGTAATATGGAATTTGGTCTGACTACCGGGAAAAGTTTTATCGGTCAAAAAAAGTTATACGTGTCGCGGTGTTTCTCTGAGTCAGGAGTACACGGGTCAAAATCGCCTTTTTTGATATGTTTGAATCGAAAGAAAATATATTTGGAACACAAATTTTTAAATATTATATATTTCTTAGCAAATACATTTTATTTGAAAATCAATAAAATATATTTGGAACGCATATATTAATATATTACAACAAATTATATTTGTAAACTAAATTTCTCAAATAAAATATGTGTTTAAATACGAATAAAATTATTTTTTAGGAATTTTTCCAAATATATTTTATTTAAAAAATATTTCCAAAACTTTTGCTGAGTTTTTCATATTTCAATTTTTCTTGGGTTTCGAATTGTACCTCCCAGTTATGATACCATATGCAGCATTACCTTCTGTTTTAAATCAATCATTTCAAATTTCTGAGTATTCCAAGCCATCATTAGTCGTCAATCCTCTAAGTACTTTATATTGATTCAAGATTATATGATTTCAATTATTATTTTTTACCAACATTAAAAATTTCTAAAAATTTAACTTTGAATTACTGAAAAATTTGATACAATTTATGTATTTTATGAATACTTAAATGCAAATAAATATTTGTTTCGGAAATAATGGTCCAAAATAAAAACATATTGGAATGTAAACAAATATTTGTTTAGAACAACATCTTCCCAAATACACAATTTTTGTGTGTACCAAATATTACATGCTTAGAGTCTACCCCAAACATATATCCTTTGAATACCTCCCCCCCTTCGTGGGGGAGGTACTCAATGGAGTGGACCAATATAGTCCATCTTTGACCTTAGTCTGAGATAGATGAAAATATTTAAACATACCAAATTTGATCGGTTAATCCTGTCCAAAACGGACTTCCACCAAATATCCTTGGGGCCTCTTAAGTCATCCATTGTTGGGTTACACTTTTGGTCCGCAACATCTGATATCTGTTCACAATAGTGAGGGTATAAAAACCGCATTATGTTGAAATTCTTTTATTTGTACCAAAAGTTCTATAATCTCTACATTTATTTTATTTAAATTTATTATTTTCTTCGCTAGGATGTTACACATTTTTTTGCGATTTTTTCCTCTTTTTTATGGGTTTTTCGTGCCAACAAAAACGATTTTTTTTTTAAAATTATATTTTTATACCCGACACCACAGGGTGGTACGGGGTATTATAACTTTGTGCATTTGCTTGTAACACTCAAAAGAAGATGAGATAGAGCCATCGTTTATTATACCGATCGACTTAGAATTACTATTTGACTTGATTTAGCTAAGCCCGTCTGTCCGTCCGTCCGTCTGTGCATGTATTCTTGTAATAAATGTACAGGCCGCAATTATACTCCGATCTCAACGAAACTTTACGCTTATCTTATTTTTTGGCGCGAGCATGATCCCTATTAATTTTGGTTCAGATTTACATATAACTCCCATATTAAGTTTTCCAATAGGGATGATATGATTTTGAAGTTACGTTTCGGCCATTTGTAATATGTCATGATCTGTCATATGTTTTTCATTGTATTCAGTAGTGTTTACAATTTCATCATGGAGAGATATACGCAAGAACAACCTTTACAAATTATTCAGTTTTATTATCAAAATAATCGTTCTCCAATTGCAACTTTTCGTGCGCAAAGTCCATTTTTTTAAATCCAAAAAAACACTTTTCAGTCGGCCTACGACCTTGATACCCATGAGTAATATTTTAGCTCTCGTTAAGAGCTATCTTTATGACATTGACCTATTCCCGATCCGAAGTACCGTTAAGAAGCTAGAGCAAAAATGAACTTTCCAATCACATTTGAAAACAAGTAAGAAAGTTTCAGTCGGGTAAACCGACTAAGGTATACCCTCACTTTGTGAGTAATGTAATATATAACATTACACCAATAAATCTGTCAATTTGTGTGGGAGGTACCAGAAGGGGTTTTCCAAATACACATATTTTTCGGTAAACAGTACATTCTTAAATACATTACATTGTGCTGAACTATAAGCGTTTGTGTGCACTGGTATATTAAAGTTACGAGCTATGTAATTTTGGTATGATTTGGTCATTTTGTGTGGGAGGTACAAAAAGGGGCGGGGTGATAACTCCCACTTTTTACAGGACTATAGGCACTACAACAGCATTACACTGTACAAAATTGCAAGTATTTGTATGCACTGGTATTAAAGTTACAAGCCGTTTACTTTGGTACGGAACGGGCCATTTGTGTGGGCGGTACCAAAAGGGGCTGTACAATGATGCCCATTTTTTACCGGACTATAGGCGCTACAAAAACATTATACTGTAGAAAATTTCAAGCATTTTTATGCACTTGTATTAAAGTTATAAGCAGTTAAATTTTGATGCAAAATGGTCCATTTGTGTGGGAGGTACCAAAAGGGGCATGCCAACTTCACCCATTTTTCTCGAGTTAATAGCGACTAATATACTAATATTATGTGCAGAATTTCAAAAGATTCGAATAAGTAGTATAGAAGTTATTAAAGAATCAATATTTCACTAAATGTTAACCCTTTGTGTGGGAGGTACCAGAAGGAGTAGACCAATATGGCCCATCTTCGAACTCATCCGGAGATAGATCAAAATATTACCACATACCAAATTTGAAGTCAATCGGTTACTCCTTTCGAGAGTTATCGTGCGCACCAGCCAGCAGACACACAGACAGACAGACAGACAGACAGACAGACAGACGGACGGACATTGCTCATTCGACTTAAAATGACCCAAAACGGATTTCCTCCGAACATACTTAGGGTCTTAGATCACTCCTTCGATGTGTTACACTTTTTTCCGTAGCAAATGATATATACCCTCGTCACACTAAAGTGAGGGTATAATGATGCGTCCATTTTTTTTAAATAAAAAAAAAAAACACTTTCCAGTCATCTTACGACCTTGACACCCATGAGCAATATTTTAGCTCTCGTTAAGAGCTATCTTTTTGCCATTGGCCGATTGTGGCTACGTGCCACACAGCAAATGAAACAATTGAATTGTTCTAGAAAAAAGTTTAGAGATTCGATTATTTCAAGAAATTTTGATATTGAATGGCCTCCAAGAAGTTGTGATTTAAAACCATTAGACTATTTCTTGTGGGGTTATTTGAAGTCATTGATCTTTCGAAATAAACCAGACTCTCTTCAAGCTTTACAAGTCAATATGCCATTCATTACATACGACTTGATTTAGTGGAAAAAGTGCTCGAAAATTGGGTTCATCGAATTCGTTCCTGCAGAAGAAGTCATGGAGGCCATTTGAATGACGTTTTATTTAGAACTTAATTGTATCGATTGTACTTCACATTAAATAAAAAATGTTTGATTTTCCTTATCAATAAGTGTGTTTTTTTTCCAAAGAAATCATATCACTCTTATTGGAAAACTCTGTATATGTACCTCCGATTTGGCGTATATGCTTTGTATAAGCAACATTTGAACCGATTTGTACAAACATTGACAGAGAGCAGTCTCGTGATACACTTAGAGACAATACAAAATTTGGGGAAAATCGGTTCAGATTTAGATATAGCCCCCATATATATGTTACCCCCGATTTGACATGTCAACTCTGTAAAAACTGTATTTTATATCCGATCAGTACGAAATTTGGCAGAGAGATGTTTCTTATTACCTGATTGAACACTTTCAAATTTGGAGGAAATCTGTTCATATTTAGATATAGCCCCCATATCTATGTTCCCCCGATTTGACATATAAGCGCTGTAGAAGCGATCAGTACGACCTTTGGCGGAAAGAGGTTTCTTATTACATGAACTAGCTTTAACCCGGTGCGCTTCGTAGCTCCCATCATAGTTATACCTCTTTCTTTCAAAAACACATGATTTCACACACACATATTCCATATGGGGCAAAATTACTTTTATGCAATAAAATACGAAAAGGTCCGTAACATTTGTTGTTTATGTTCCATATTTTTACCCTTTTCCCACTGTGCCTCTAAATGTTGAAAACTATGTTTTGGATCATATTTTACCTTTTTCCTTCTAGTTTATGTTCCAATAGCTACATTCACTCCCTGATACAATATAAAACAATGTTTGCCACACGGTGTCTTTTTATCCCCTCACCTTAGAGAGGAGGGTATATATCATTTGCTATGAGCCAAAAGCGTAACACATCGAAGGAGTGACCTAACACCCCAAGTATGTTCGGCGGATATCCGTTTTGGGTCATTTTAAGTCGTGTGAGCAATGTCCGTCTGTCTGTCTGCTCGCTGGTGCGCACGATAACTCTCGAAAGGAGTAACCGATTGACTTCAAATTTGGTATGTTGTAATATTTTCTTCTATCTCCGGCTATGTTCGAAGGTGGGCCATATTGGTCCACTCCTCCCCCACAAAGGGTTAACGTTAAGTGAAATATTGATTATTTAATAACTTCTATACTACTTATTCGAATCCTTTGAAATTATACACATAATATTAGTTTTTTAGTCAATGTTTTTGCAATGTCTTCTCCACTTAAATCGGTCTGTTCTAAATGCTTTAAAGCATTAAGTGGTAATATCTTTGTCAAATGCAAAATTTGCTGTTCGAAGTATCACAAAATGTGTGCTGGATTTGAAAGTGATGTGGAATATAAACTATTAAAATCGTCCAAAAACATTGTTTTTAATTGTAACAATTGCGCAATTGCTTCTAATGATCTGGTGGTTGCTATTTCAACGTTGTCAAATGAGGTGAGAGATCTTAAATCTCAGTTCGTCTCATTTTTAAATGACTTTCATAAAAATGAGAGTGAAAGTGTTTCACAAAATAAACAAACACTCCCGATTTCTAAGCTGTGCTCTGACAATGGCCTTCAACTTGGTGTCGGTCATTCCCCTCCGTGCTCTACATCGGCATTGCCTTTTGGCGCTTCAATAACTATTGAGAATTCTGCTGATAATTCTCATGTTATTGTTCCTAATGCTGTTTCTACTGCTACAAGTATTGCTGCTCCTGCTGCTGCTGCTACTGATGCTCTCAATGTTGTTACTATTCTTAATGATGGTAACCGCTGTTTATCATCGCAATCTGTTTCTACTGTTGTTACGCCAGTGAATGACTATGCTGTGGATGTTGTTGTAAATGGTAATGGTCTCCATGATCGTCGTGCTGATGATGTTGTGAATGCTCTTGCTCTCTCTGGTCGACGTGCTGAGGACGTTGATGATGCTACAGATGTGAATGCTCTGAGTTTGAATGCTGTTGCTCTCTCTGGTCGACGTGCTGATGTAATTGATGTTGTTTCTAATGCGAATACTCAGAGTTTGAATGCTTTAACTCTAAGTGAAGAGTACTTGGACACAGCTGCTAATGCTGCGTCTGTAAATTATGCTGCTACTGTTTCTTCTGACGCAGGTGGGGGTAACCCAATAAACCATTTCAATCAAGCTCGAAATAAAAATAATAGACGTAAACGTGTTGTGTATGGTGATAGTAATAATGATGAATTAGCTGTTGTTGCCAATAAGAGATGGGTCTATATTTCTGCTTTTAAGCCAACAGTGACGCCGAATCAAATTATGGAATATGTTCATAAACACACTGAAGTTGGTCTAAATAATCTAGAATGTTATCGCTTAATTAAAAAGGATACTAATTTAAGCACACTAAGTAAAATATCATTCAAGCTTGGAATTTCAGCGGGTTTCTATAATCATCTTTTTAAGCCTTCATTGTGGCCAACTGATGTACGTGTTAGAGCTTTCAATTTTTTTCAAAAACAAGCCCAAGTTGTGAACAACCCTTGAATATTATAGCTGATAGATTTCATAAGCTTAATATTTATTTTCAAAATATTGGTGGAATGAGGACGAAGTTGGAACACGTATATACTGAATCAACTAACGCTGAATTTGATGTTATCGTGCTGGTGGAGACTTGGCTGAATGAGGATTTCGTTAATGAGGAGATTTTTGACTCTAATATTTATAGAGATTTTCGTAAAGATAGAGACTATTGTAAAAGTAATTGCGTCAGAGGGGGTGGTGTCCTGATTGCTGTAAAAAAATCCATAATTTCGTCGCTTTGTGAATTGCATAATTCTGACTCTATAATTGATCAATTGTGAATATACTTGTCAGGCTCAAATGGAGATTTGTATATTGTTGTATCATATATTCCGCCTAATAGTTCTGATTATTTTTACGATATGCACACTCAAAACATAGTTAATTTAGCTATTGATGATAGACGAATTATTGCATTAGGTGACTTTAACCTAAGTAAAGTTAAATGGTCTTTTGATCCAAGCCTAGAGGTTATGACTCCGTCTAATATCAATAACTTGTTTGAAATTAATGTTATTGACAGCCTTTACTGCTTAAATCTGGTACAAATTAATAGATTTCCTAATCTTCTTAATAAAATATTGGATTTGGTCTTCATTGATCAGGATTTGAAATATTGCATTAATGAATGTATGAATCCCTTTTGTAAATTGGACATGCACCACAAAGCTTTGGAATTAACCGTTGAATTTTATAATTTTTCTAAAGTAGTTTCAACTAAAACTAGTATTGACTTTAAAAAATGTAATTATAATGTAATTAATAATTTAATTAATGATGTTAATTGGCTTAATATTTTTCATGGTCATAATGTTACTGATTGCTATGAATTGTTTATACGAGTTATTAATGAAATTTGTTTATGTAATATTCCTCTTTTAAAGCCCAGAGTTTATAAGTTGCCTTGGTACACAAAGGGTTTGAAAAAACTTAAGAATCTTAGGAACAAGTTTTACAAACGTTTCAAATCATCTAATAATTTAAATGACAAGAATATGTATGAGCGCTATTTAAGGGAATTTAATTTCCTAAATAAGTTTCTGTATAATCAATATATCTTAGGGTTTGAGGTTAATATTAAGAATAATCCAAAATCATTTTGGAGTTTTATTAATTCTAAACGGACTAGTTCTGACTTTCCAGCTAAAATGTTTTTCAAAAAAAGGTTTCTGATTCACTTGATGAAACAGCTGACCTGTTCGCTGATTTTTTCAGTTCAACTTTTGTTTCTTCTGGCAATACTTTTTCGTATACAAATCTTTTTGCAGATTCTCCTTTAAATTTTGGCGCAGTAGATCTTTCTGAATCTGATATACTCCAAGGGTTTTCTAAATTAAAAAGTACGTATAGAGTTGATAATGACGGCTTATGCTCATCATTCATTAAAGGATGTGCTTCAACTTTAATTATCCCCTTACTATACATATTTAATAAATCGTTAAATGATGGTATTTTCATTGAAAAGTGGAAAGTAAGTTCTATTACTCCAGTTTTTAAATCAGGGTCTAAGGATAATATTTCTAATTATAGACCAATCTCTAAATTAAGTAATATTTCAAAACTATTCGAACATATAATGTTTTATAAAATGTACTTTGCTACAAAAAATATCATATCTCCATTTCAACATGGCTTTATTCGAGGACGTTCTACTGTTACTAATCTCGCAATTTTCTCGCATTATTGTATTTCTAACTTTGAATTAGGCTTTCAAGTTGATGCGGTTTACACTGATCTTTCAAAAGCATTTGATAAAGTCTCTCATTCAAATCTACTTAAGAAATTATATAAAATTGGGTTTCATTCCGTTTTCTTAAAATGGATTGAATCTTGTTTATGTAATAGGAGTTGCTATGTAGTTATTGAATCTTCTAAATCGTATGCTTATAAAGCTACATCTGGTGTGCCACAAGGTAGTATTCTTGGTCCCTTACTTTTTGTATTATTCATTAACGATATATCATCTTCTGTTAAATTTTGTAAGATTTTACTGTATGCTGATGACTTAAAAATCTTTCTGCGTCTTAATTCGATTGCTGATGCGTTTCGTCTTCAAAGTAATTTGAATTCTATCTCCCAATGGTGTTCTGAAAATTCATTAGAAATAAATGTGTCTAAGTGCAGTAAAGTCTCATTTGGTAGGTGTTCAAATCGTATCTGTTTTGATTATGTTATAAATTCACTCAGAATTGAAAGTTCAAATGAAGTTTTGGATTTAGGTGTTATTTTTGACGAAAAATTTACTTTTGTCAGCCATTTGAATCGTATTATCCCTAAAGCTTATTCATTACTTGCGTTTTTAAAGAGAAATTGTAAGCAATTTCAGGATCCATATACTTTTAAGCTTATTTTCACGTCTTTAGTACGCTCAAAGCTGGAATATGCTTCTTTTATCTGGAGTCCCTTCTGTTCTAAGTACATTACTAGAATTGAGAATGTACAAAAAAGATTTATAAAGTTTGCTCTTCACTCTATACATTTTACACTGCCTGAGCCCAAATATATTGAAAAATGCAGATTAATATCGTTAAAAACACTTGAAAGCAGAAGACAGGTTTTGTCTCTCCTTTTTATTTTCAAAATTGTTAATGGTGTAGTCGATTGTTCTGAATTACTCAAACTTTTGCCTTTTAATGTTCCTTCTCGTACTTTGAGACGTAATAATTTGTTTTATGTGCTGTTCCACAGAACGAGTTATTCTTACCATGAACCTATCTCGAGGGCTTTAAATGAGTTTAACCGCATAAATTGTGTAGATTTGGATATAAATTCTAGTTTGGCAATGTTTTCACATGTATTAGATTTAATTTATTTTTAGATATAAGTCGTAGTCTGTAAGGAATACTGTAATTCCATTGACTGTAAATAAATGAAATGAAATTATCTCGAGAAAAATGGGCGAAGTTGCTACGCCTCTTTTGGTACCTCCCACACAAATGGACAATTTTTAACCAAAAGTTCCCAGCTTATAACTTTAATACCAGTACATACTTTAAAGTTGTTAAATGCAATTTATATTGATAATAATTTAATTAAAACAAAAAAATAAATAAATGAACTAATATTTTTTTGGGACTCAAGGTGAGGGGATTCATAAGTCGGTTTACCCGACTGAACTATCTTACTTGTTTACTTTTAAAAAGGTAAAAAAATGAATGCCTAGTTTAAGTTGCAAGCCTTACAATCGCCATTGGGATCTTATTTAATCATTTTCACTCCACTGTACCACATTTAACAGAATATGTCATAGTTAGCCATTTTTGCACCACTGCACAACATGTAATCGTTTTTGCCCCCACCGTGCCACTAAAAGTGTACATTTAGGGAAAATCATAGTGTATATTCCAAGAGCCAAAGTCGCAACCTTAGGCCGTACTTTACCCTTTTTGTCCCCTATCTGTGCCACGTTGAACTTTTTACAATACCGTGCCTTATTTAGCTTATTTTGCCCCACCGTTTACATAGAAGCTTCGCACTCTGGTTATGCACCGCTTTACTTTATTTAAGTAAACCACTGCGTTTAAAAATGTGATATTCTATACATATCTGGGACTATATATAACCCTTTTATCCCCACTTACCACATTTAACCTTTTTCCGTATTTAAAACTTTTTTGCCCTACTGTACCATATTAACCCTAACATATTTAACGTTTTTCCCCAGTCAACCCCATTAAACACTTTTTCGCCCCCCGGTAACATATTTAGCAATTTTTGCTTGCCCAGTGGACAATAATTTTAACCTTTTTGCACCTCAGTGCTACAAAAAGCGTAAATTTTGAAAAAAAAAACTGCTCATGCTATCACATATTTATGTTCCAAGAGTTGCCCTCTCTACCTACATTCATAATTTGTCCACTGTACTAATTGTAACGCTTTTTGCCTTTTTGTCCTACTGTACCATAATTAACCATTTTTGTCCCACTGTACCATATTTAACTCCTTTTTTCCACAGTACAATATTTAGCTCTTTTGACTATACTTAATCAACCAATTTCGTCACATTGTACCATATTAAAACATTTTTGTCTCACTTTACCATAGTTAACACATTTTTGCCCCACTATTTCATAGGTAACGCCACTGTTCGCATTACCATATTTATCTATTTGTTCCCCACTGTAAAATAGTTAACCATTTTTGTCCTACTGTGCCATATTTAACTCCTTGTCTCACTGCAGCATGTTTAACACATTTCGCCTCACTGTACCATATTTAACCATATTTGGTTCACTGTACCATATTTAACTCTTTGCACCTCTGCATCATAGTTAATACATTTTTGTCCGACTGTTTAATAGTTAACCTTTTTTGCCCCACATTACCATGTTTAACCCATTTTGACGCACTTTACCATATATAACTATTTTTGGCCCACTGTACCGTAATAAACCCCTTTTGCCGCAGCGTGCAAAAAGGTTTTTGTCTTAATGTCCATATTTAACACTTTTTATCTCACCGTACCACATTTAACCATATTTAACCACATTTTATCCACTGTACCATTTATGCCCACTATACATTATTTAAAGTTGTTGACCCACCGTGCTCCAAAAAGCATAAAAACACTTTATATCTCAAGTTTAAGGTCCAATTTCGACAGATTGATTCAATTTTGCCCTACTGCACCATAATTAACCCGTTTTGCCCCACTGAGCCTCTCAAAGTTAGAATTTCTCAAAATCACTTCCGATCTCTAGTTTATGTTACAAAACCTACCCTAGCACCAATTTTCAAAAAAAAATCGCTCCCTGTTTTTCTTTACGTTTCAGGACCCACTGTCTCATCAAATTTTACGATTTTAGCTCTTGCCATTTGGATTTGGTTGTTGTTATCCCTTATTTATCCCTTTTATCGAATTTTGGAAAACCCTTTAATTTCTGAGTCTACCTCATAAGGGCTACCCTCACAGCACATTTCACGATTCTAGCTCATTCCGTTTACATAGATTTGCCGGTGGTACCTTATTTATCCCTTTGCCCCATTGTGGGGTTAATAGTACGAATTAGTTACATGTTTTCGGCCCAAAAAGTACCCTCCCACCAAATTTCATGATTCTAGCTTTAACCGTTTGAGATGTGCGACGATCAGTCAGTAACGCAACAATTTTATATATGGGGAAAAACACGTCAAAAGGCCCCCTTTTTTCAATTTTTTTCCGATCGCGTCGAAACTTGGTGGGCTTGCAGAAGTACTATGGGTATGAGATGTGCCAAAAATACAGCATCTTAGCGTGTAATATATATTGCATTTTTAATTTTATATTAGGATTTAGAACATCAAAATCCTTCGAGATTCGATTTGTCCAGTGCAATATTAGGCGTGTTTTCGTTACACCATAAGTGCTTAATTTGTATGGGGAGCTAAGCACTATTAGTTCCCGATGAAGTTTTGTGCTTGTGTTCATGTCTTAATCGAGTATGATGTTGCCAGATTGGGCACCCTATATTTAGCAATATGGCATCCCATTTTTGGAGAGATTTTATCAATTATTTTGAATTAATGGGAAGAAGAAGAACAAAAATGGGAAATTATTTTAATATTTGCAAAAGAGTGTAAACAATTGAACATAGAATAGTAAATATATGTTTTATAAATACTTTTCACGAATTTTTTGTCTGTTTCGCACTGTTCTTTCTTCGCAACTCATGACACCATTGCTACCAGATAGTGAAAATCCGCCACTTATTGCTTATGTGCCAGTTAGTGGAAGTCAGTTGTTTTCGTTGCAAAGTGCTAAACTAAAAGTGCTAGCTTGTAACGAAAACATGCTTATTGTAGGCCAGTGGACATAATGCGACGCCGATTTTTTTTTTCGAAATAAGCTTTTATGTTGTTCTGATATATCTGGCTATAGAATGCTACCATTGCATTTTATTAACCGTGTTTCTGGTCCACATCTTAAAGTAAACTCATTTGATAGTACGAAATAAATAATGAAAAAAATAATAGGTTGACATTTAAAATTTCCACAGCTTTTGTTGTGGTTTTCATCCCATTGCGAAAATAGGCTTAATTTTTGTAGTTTAAAGATATAAAATCCTATCCGCAGAACACAATTAGAATCGTGTGGAAAACACATATTTGCAAACAATTATCAATGTACATTTTGTGCGTTTCTAAATAGCTGTCATATAAGCCACGGTTTCTCAAATCGGTCCACGTAGTCAGGAGATATAATGGTAAACATTTTTAAACGTTGACACCATGTATCTTCCTAACCTACCACGCTAGGAAGCTGTATTTTGGCACATCTCATACCCGTAGTACTTCTACAACCCCACCAAATTTTGACGCGATCAAAATAAAATTGAAACCAGTAAGGAAAGGCTAAAGTCGGGCGGGGCCGACTATATAATACCCTACACCACTCTCGTAATATTGAATAACTCTGAAATATAAATTTTGTAGATCATGTATAAATTGTTTATTGTAAATTTCAAAACGATTGGATGTAAAATGCAGCTTCTATAGAACTAAAGGGCCAAATCGGACGAAACATATATATGGGAGCGATAGCTAAATCTTAACCGATTTTCTTTAAATTCGGCAATGTTGGTTCATGGATCAAGAAACTCTACCATTCTAAATTTCAAAACGATTGGATGTGAAATACAGCTTCTATAGGACTAAAGGGTCAAATCGGACGAAATATATATATGGGAGCTATATCTATCGACTCAGCTAGTGATTCTGAGTCGATTGTTATACTTTAAGGTGGGTCTAGCTGTGTTATTTTCAGGTGTTACAAACATCGGCCGTGAAACAAACTTATAATACCCTGTACTACTGTGTGGTGTAGGGTATAAAAAGTGGGCCTTTTGACGTGTTTTTCCCCATATATAGGTTAAAGACATTACCTATATCTGATGGATGCGATAGCAGGGGCTAAGTAAATTATTTCGCAAAATGAATGATTAACATACGAGTAGTAGTACTTGATTCTGGGCTGAAAGCCTTTACACCATATCCTCATTGTGAAATCTATCCTGTTTTATTCACCCATTTCAATGGCTTTCTATAGGGGTTTGCTTTTTGTGTTGGCTTTTCCAACAAAATATAACACTAAAGGTTGAAATTACGCTAGCCTATGGTGAAAATTTCGGTTGTTAGTATTTTTTTTTTTGAACTTAGCTGCTTTTCTGTCTAAATCTGGCAGTAAAGTTCAGCGATTTCATTTACCCGTTATGTTTGCCTAAAACGTATGAAGGCTAACCTATGTTCTGTTGTGGCAGCATTACAAATTGTTGAAGCTTTGCATTAAGTATGTATATTGTTGTATGCATTTTACATAACAGCACAAAAGTGATTACATAGATATATATTTAGGGGAGGATAGTTTTCCCTTGAATGATAGCCCTCGATGAGGGGTATAAGTTCGTCATAGGTACAACTTGGCCTCCATATACATTTTAGATTTTTCCCTTTGAAGTGTTTGTTGATATATAAATAAACAACATCTGACTTAATATTATTAATAATTTCTCACAAAAATGCACGAAATATAAATAAACAACATCTGACTTAATATTTTTAACAATTTCTCACAAAAATGCACTTGGTCTTCCTCTATGTACTAGAGTCGACCATTTTGGTCTTCCTCTATCTACTAGAGTCGACCACTGTGTCTTCCTTTACACAAGAGTCGATACGCAATCAAATACTTGCAACACATTTTGTCATGTATGGAAAATTCATGATAGACGCAGGTTGGCCTTGGGTCAGAAGAATATTCCTGTTCAAATTATTATAACGTTCAGAGGAAAATAAATAAATATTTGGAATACAAACATAACTTTCGCTTGCATTCCTTTTATAGAGGAAAATATTCTACTAATCAAATTAGAATTCTAATGGAATATTTCCATTTAGCAAAAATGCGAATTCATTTTTAAACACTTTGGTATTTCGGCATCACTGTGAGTTCAAAGCCAATTCCGGATTGGTCAGTAAGCTTAATTGCATTTTGCCCAGATTTTGGTTTAAAGCTTTTGGTCAGGCATGCACTGCTTGATTGTATGGTGTCCTGTGGAAATATTGTGTTGGTTCTATTTCAGTTGTTTCCAGGGCTCACGAGTGGGTGTTTACGCTGATGCAGAAGTTGCTATGCCACTCGTATATCCGTGGCAGTTGTTGGTAGCATTTAGTCCGGGAGATTTTGTGAAAATTCTGTTTTTGAAATCGTTGAATGGCAGGAGTTGTCGTACGAACGTAATTTCGGTAGCAGCGGTTGGGATTTATGTGCCCGCCAAAAATCACTTCAACGAACACAGTAACCACTTTTTTCTGAAGTTAGTGAATGTTTTGGGAGTTTTGTCTGCAAAACTCTAATCGAGTTGTACGTTTTTAATTTAAAAGAGCAGCAGTCACTGCTGTATGAAATGAGTACGATGTCATCAGAAAGTTTAAGTTTTAGTTGTACGGTAATGCGTAACACTTATATTGGTTAAATTAATAAGTAGGGAAATCTCTGTCTAATAAATCGAGTGTATGGTTTATTCCAAGAACGAGTTGAAGATGTTGATCATAATTAACTAGATCTAAAGGGATAATATTAAAATGAGCTATATTTTTTAATAGATCAAGAATCTGAAGGAACAACTAGTTCAATATTTCTAATTTATATGCACTGTCTAAGCAAAAATTTTTAACGGATTTGAGATAAGTCTCTTGATACACTTAGAAACAATACTTAGTTTGAGGAAAATTGTTTTAGATTTAGATTGGCCCCCATATATATGTTACCCTCGATCTGATATGTAAGTGCCGTAGAATTTGTACTTTATACCCGATCAGCACGAAATTAGGCAGAACCAGTAAGGAAAAGCTAAAGTCGGGCGGGGCCGACTATATAATACCCTACACCACTCTCTTAATATTGAATAACTCTGATATATAAATTTTGTAATTCATGTATAAATTGTTTACATAAATTTACTTTTGGGACATTTTATACTTAAATAATACCCTGTACCACAGTGTGGTGTACGGTATAAAAACGATTGGATCTAAAGAGGCAAATCGGAACATATATATGGGAGCTATAGCTAAATCTTAACCGATTTTCTACAAATTCGGCAATGTTGGTTCATGGATCAAGAAACTCTACCATTCTAAATTTCAAAACGATTGGATGTAAAATATAGCTTCTATAGAACTAAAGGTCCAAATCGGACGAAACTTATATATGGGAGCTATATCTAAATCTTAACCCATTTTCTTTAAATTCAGTAGTGTTGGTTCATGGATCAAGAAAGTCTACCATTCTAAATTTCAAAATGATTGGATGTAAAATATAGCTTCTACAGGACTAAAGAGCAAAATCGGACGAAACATATATATGGGAGCTATAGCTAAATGTTAACCGATTTTCTTCAAATTCGGCAATGTTGGTTCATGGATCAAGAAACTCTACCATTCCAAATTTCAAAACGATTGGATGTAAAATACAGCTTCTATAGAACTTAAGGGCCACATCGGACGAAACCTACAGCTGCGGTCAAAATAATAGCACCACGATAATGAAACATATTAAAACGGTTATACTTAAAAAACTATTGCATTACTGACATTGGTTTCTTTGGTTAAAATAAACACTATACTATACAGAAATAATAAGTAATGCAGATATTTCGGTATTTTGAATTATTAATTGAAAAACAGAATTTTTTTCTAAAAAGTGCAAAAAATCTCCAGTCAAAATAATAGCACCTCTAGCATATGTACTAAATATTATATAACTCGACAAGAGGAAAATTTAATTATAGCTATTAAATATTAGTTGTGCTTGTTTTAACGTTATATTAGTAACAAAATATTTATTCAGTCATATTACGTTGATAGCAACAATGCCTTACAACGTCTTCCAAAATAATTTTCCAGATTCTGACCCCTATCTGCTAAATAGAGTATTCAAATGACTCTCCCGTTTTTCCCAAAGCGTTTGCGAGTTTTCTTTTATTCTTATACGATCTTCCTTAATCATTAATAATCCACATTTTTTGTAATATGGACAGTTCGGGGCTATGCGTGCCATTCTAACGAGCTTATTTGGTTATTGCGAAAGCATTATGTCATTAATTTGCTCGAATTTTGGATCGTTATCTTGATGGAAACTGCGGACAAGCAATATTTCTTCATATGCATTAAACTACAATATCGTATTAAGAATTATTTCATATACGGATGAATCAGTTATATTTTTTATATAATGTAAAATTCCTTTTCTATAATAGGAAAACATTCCTCAAACCATAGTGAAGTTTTCTTCCTTTGGCTGTAAATTTCTGCCCGCATTTTGCATTAGTTGGTTTACTTTTGTAGGACCAACATTACCTACCTCAAAATAATATATATTCCGACTCATCTGAACAAAAAAAGTTGCGTTATTTTTGTCTTGACAAATTGCAATAGGTTATATAAAATTATACACAACTACCAACATGAAAATCTTTAACCGAAACAATTTTACTGGGATGGAAGCAATTAATTTGTGTTCCCCCACATGTTTGCGAACTATTTCAAGCCTTACTTCAGACATTAAAATCTTTGCGGCTCCTTTATTCATCATACAAAGCTTCACATTGCTCGTCCTGACTAAACCTTTAACCAATAAATGTCTGGATTCTACATTTTCCAGTTTCCGAAGAAAACTTTAAAGTATTTTTGAGACTGGATTCTACATTATCAACATTCAGAAGAAAACTTTACAGTAGTTTTGATGTGTTTTTGTGAACAACTGAAAGATTTTTCATGCTAATCATATTTTGCGAAAGAAATTTATGAAATTTAAATTTCCAGCGGTATAAAGCTCTAATATTATTAAAAAATATTTCAAAAAATGCATTTAATTTTTGTCAAGAATAAAATATTTAGCCCTATATTACATTTATTAGGCATTTATGGATGTTCAGAATTACAAAATTTGTAAAACTTTATCAACTTTTTGTCTGTAGTGCTATTATTTTGACTGGCCTGATTCAGAGGTTACATCAAAGAACCTCTCAAAAGACACAATTTATTACTTTCTTTTACAACATGTAGATATTTTTGAGGAGAAGGGATTTAAAATAATGATTCAATATAACAATATTGAGAAAAGTTGCTTTATATTTGAAATTTTCGTATCCACATGGCTGGAGGTGGATGTGGTGCTATTATTTTGACCGCAACTGTATATATGGGAGCTATAGCTAAATCTTAACCGATTTTCTTCAAATTCGGTAGTGTTGGTTCATGGATCAAGAAACTCTACCATTCTAAATTTCAAAATGATGAGATGTAAAATACAGCTTCCACAGGACTAAAGAGCAAAATCGGACGAAACATATATATGGGAGCTATAGCTAAATCTTAACCGATTTTCTTAAAATTCAAAACGATTGGATGAAAAATACAGCTTCTATAGGACTAAAGGGCCAAATCGGACGAAAGATATATGTGGGAGCTATATCTAAATCTGAACCGATTTCAACCAAATTCAATAGGGATCTTTATAGCAGCGAAATACTCTAAACTGCAAAATTTCAGAACGATCGGAGTGAAATTGCGACCTGTAGCCGACGAACAACTTTACATGGACAGACGGACGGACGGAGAGACATGGTTAAATCGACTCAGCTATAAAAAGGTTTCTTAATACATTAATAAACAAATTTTTCACGATAGGTTTTGATTTATATATAGCTCCCATACATATGTTACCCACGATTTGATATGTAATCGCTGTAGAAACCATATTTTAATCGGTTCAGATTTAGCTATAGCCACATACGAATTTTTAATTTCCGCGGGCTATGTGTATTTGATTTTTGATATTTTTGTAGCGTGATGTTGGTACCCATGTCCCTTACTTATGCTGACAAGGTCGGCCATTTTGAATGTTTAGTTAATTATACCCTACACCACACGGTGGTACAGGGTATTATAAGTTTGTTTCACGGCAGATGTTTGTAACACCTGAAAATAACACAGCTATGTAGACCCACCTAAAAGTATACCGATCGACTCAGAATCACTAGCTGAGTCGATTTAACCATGTCTGTCCGTCCGTCTGTCCATGTAAAGTTGTTCGTCGACTACAGGTCGCAATTTCACTCCGATTGTTCTGAAATTTTGCAGTTTAGAGTATTTCGCAGCTGTAAAGATCCCTATTGAATTTGGTTCAGATTTAGTTATAGCTCTAATATATATCTTTCGTCCGATTTGGCCCTTTAGTCCTATAGAAGCTGTATTTTACATCCAATCGTTTTGAAATTTAGAATGGTAGAGTTTCTTGATCCATGAACCAACATTGCCGAATTTGAAGAAAATCGGTTAAGATTTAGCTATAGCTCCCATATATATGTTTCGTCCGATTTTGCTCTTTAGTCCTGTAGTAGCTGTATTTTACATCCAATCATTTTGTAATTTAGAATGGTACAGTTTCTTGATCCATGAACCAACATTGCCGAATTTGAAGAAAATCGGTTAGGATTTAGCTGTAGCTCCCATATATATGTTTTATCCGATTTGGCTCTTTAGATCCAATCGTTTTTATACCCTACACCACACTGTGGTACAGGGTATTATTTAAGTATAAAATGTCCGAAAAGTAAATTTATGTAAACAATTTATACATGAATTACAAAATTTATATATCAGAGTTATTCAATATTACGAGAGTGGTGTAGGGTATTATATAGTGGGCCCCGCCCGACTTTAGTCTTTCCTTACTGGTTTTTAGCTTTTGCACCATGATAACGCCCCTGCATACACATCGTTGCTTGTGCACGAATATTTGGCCAAAAACAACACAGTAATGGTGTCGCAGCCACCGTATTACCCTGACCTAGCCCCCTGTGACTATTTTTTTCCCCCAATACTGAAAAGGCCCATGAAAGGACGACGCACAATGGGAAAAAATGGGTAAATCCGCGCGCATAGCAGTATTTTTAATCTCACGACAATACCGTAAGAGATAGAGTCCAACGGTTTGGACCATCTTCAAGAGAATTCTTTGTAGAATAATTTGGTGTAGCCAGATTTTTCTTACTGTTACCATTTATCGCACAGTGGGGCTTAAAAATCGACTTTGTGGAAATTAGTGTGAAACTCCGAATATCGTGCCAAATTCAGTGATCTTGATTTTAAATTAAAGCTGACAAAATTTAGTTTAAAATATGCTTCAGGTGCTTGATTGTGTGTTGCTGCGTTTTAAATAGGCAGACCATTGAAGTTCAAAAATATGTTTGTCAACATTGCGAAAAAAGTCTACAAAACCTGCCATGCTTTTAAAATTGAAACTAAGACAACTTAAATAGGATAAAATTGTGGGCAGCAATATTTTTGAAAGCTGAAATTTTACTATAATATACTTTACACAATGGTTCGTAGACTGATAATAATTGAAAGTTAAGTTAAAAACAAAAAATAATCGGTCTACCCTAATACACACAAACTGCGGAAGCGTATATATTTTATTGTAACTATATTTTTATAGGTTTTGTAGAAAAAAGAAAAAGAAGTATAAAAATTACTATAATCCTTATAATAATAACAAGATCTCTATTTTTAATCGTACTTGATAAAACTTGCAGCCGCGTGTTAATCCATTTATTCTCGTCCGTTCAGTACCCTTCGTAATTATTATCCGATTTATCCGAAATTTCACAAACGTTATTTTTTTAACCAAGAAGATCGGTCCATATGTTTCGGGAAAATCGGTTCATAGATTGATACAGCTCCCACACATATTTTCTATATTTAAAGAAAAAAAAGCACATATTTAAAGTACAAAAATCTGCCATAGTCGGAAAAAGTCGCAGATAAACTAGGTACCGTTGGATTCATTCCTAAGTCACCTCTCTTCTCTATGTCATATGGTAGTGATCCCACGTGATCCAAAAAAGTTGTATTCCATTTACTGTGGATCATTTTTTTGAAAAACAAAAAAAACTGTTGTTTTTACTTTGAAATATCTCTTCATTGGAAGGCGTTAAAAATACGTTTTATACACAAAAATTAAGATGAATAGTACCTTATTATATGTTGCAAGTCCTATCGCATTTCACCAATCAACGCGAATTCTACAAGCATTTTAGTATATGCATTTTATCATCGCAATGTTATTTGCATTTATTAGTAAAAATACAAACTTTGAATGGTCATAACTCAAAATCGCCTGGAGATATTTTCATAAAATTTGTAGGTATTTTCATTAAATGTTATCCACAATAAAATAACACTCCCAAAAAATTGATTTTTGAAAGATGTTTTCAAAGTCTATGCGCGCATATTTCATCATATTTTCCCATCGTGCGACGCTTCGCCACGATTGAGGAGATAAAGATAGCATCGAAGGAGGAGCTGAACAAGATCACAATTAATTTAAATTAATTCAATTAATTTCAAAATTTTCATAATTTACGTTTATGGTAAACGAAACACATTTACAGAAACATATTTTTTATTTAAACATGATTGAATATTTTAAAGAGAGTTCAGAGTGAGTGTGCGATTTTAAAATTTTTTAATTTTTATATGTTGGAATAAAGAGGCAAGCTTTTGGTTTTTAATGACATTACGATTTTTCATGTTATTTTCTTGGTATTCTATTCACAGACGTGGAAACTTTTAAATGGTCATTTGTGTCAGAATTATTAATATTGACCTATAAATTTTACTTTTGACTAAAAAGTTTAATATACGGTAAGATTACATCTTGCTTTGATCCATGCAATGGCCTCCTAATTTTTTATATGTTCTAACATACATGCTTTCTTTTGTACAGTTTGTCTACAACTCTATTAGAAGATATCAGCCAATTAATAGCAAAGGTGTTTTGTCGGGGTACATTTTACTAAAATGTCTGACATTTTTGATTATAAACATAATTTTATAAATCATATTAAATATCATAATGCAAACAAATTATTCTTTTGCGACAAACGTTTTCTCATTGCGTTGCTTTTGACAAACGCAATAACCGTTTGCACCAAACTTTTCACAGGGTTTGCAATAAGTAGAAATCATTTACGATAAGTACACTAACAGTTTGCTATAAATGTTTCTTTGAATTTTGGGATAAACATAAAACGTTTGCGACAAACAGAGACCACAAACGAAATGCGTTTGTCTAAATTTTCTTTTGGGAGTAAGGAATTTTTTCATTGCATGTATGTTCCCGCATATTGGAATAGGCGTGGAAAAAGCCTCGATGAGGAGGTGGAGATAAGTACATTGTTAGGTGAAACGAAACCAATTATTCCAAATTATTATGGCAATGCCTCTTTTCGCATTGTTAAGAAGGTGTGGGGTATTATATAGTCGGCCCCGCACGACTTTCAGTCTTTCCATATTGGTTAATATTCTTGTGAAGTCGGCATTGACATACGATGCTCCGACCATGTGCTCATCCGGGTTAAGAAAATTTACAAATTAAAAAAATTCCACAAAAATTGGCTTAGGTTATGTTATCTTTCAAACGACGTAAACTTTTTAAAAATTAGTTCAGCCGTCCAAGAAAAATTAAGAATTCGGTAAATTTAACTTATCAAATTCTCATATTTTAAAAAAAAAAAGAATATTATTTTACCAGTTATATACTTTATATAAAATTTTTAATCAAAATTAATTCATTGGTTAATATTAAAAATTCTGACCCACTTACTGTTTGGCCAACATTTGGAATATCCTTGATAAACGTTAGTCTACTCATGATGTGATTTCAAGTCGATTAGTTTAATAATTTTTGAACCTATCTCTTCTCCTTTTGGACATTACAAACTCACAAGTAAGAAAGTTCAGTCTCATAAACCGACTAATGAATCCCCTCACCTTGAGTCTCAAACAAATATTAGTAAATCTATTTATTTTTTGGTTTATTTAAATTATTATCAATTTAAATTGCATTTAATAACTTTAAAGTATGTACTGGTATTAAAGTTAATAGCTGTTAACTTTTGGTACAAAAAGGTCCATTTGTGTGGGAGGTACCAAAAAGAGCGGGCCAATAACACCTATTTTTCTCAGGACTCTACGTACTATAAAAGTATTACACAGTACAAAATTGCAAGTATTTGTATGCACTGGTAATAAAGTTATAAGCTATTATGTTTTGGTTCAAAATTGTCCATTTGTGTGGGAGGTACCAAAAGGGGCGTGGCAACTTCGCCCATTTTTCTCGGGGTAGTAGTGACTAATAAACTAATACTATGTGTAGAATTTCAGAGGATTTAAATAAGTAGTATAGAAGTTATTAAATGACCAATACTTCACTAAATGTTAACCATTTGTGGGGGAGGTACTAGAAGGAGTGGACCAATATGGCCCATCTTCGAACTTAGCCGGAGATAGAAGAAAATATTACCACATACCAGCAGACAGACAGACAGACGGAAGGACATTGCTCATTCGACTTAAAATGACCCAAAACGGATATCCGCCGAACTCTCTCTCTATCTCTTTTTCTAAAAAAGGTGTTGCTAAAACATACTCTATTCCACAAGTGTGAAATACTTAAAAAAAGTATTCTCGAAAATATGTACTAACTCCGAGTGGCTTTATTAGATTCACTAGCACACGGCGACAATCCCTTTTACTTGGAATACTCGTAGCCTTGCACAAAGTTCGCTAACGAAACCCCACCAGTCACATTCGGAATGATTAATTGTCAGGACATCAATCTTTTCGGGCAAAGCTTTCCACTTAATTGTTTTCGGTGCCGTGTCTCGGATAGTTTATCACATTTTTGTTTGATGCGTTTTTCGTCTCCTCCAATTTTATATGTGTTCCCTCTTCTGAGCATAGTCTGTTTTGAATCTGTTTCACGTACTTTTTTTTTGTTATTCTTTTTTTTATAGAATTTTCGTGCTATTCTTGTGCATGTGTGTGGGCCCGCGACTGGGTGTGCGTTATGCCGCTTCTGTGTGTGTGTGTGTGAATGCATGTTGCACGTCCAAAGGAACACACAGACAACAAACAGAAACAGATAGCTGTGTAGGGAAGTTTGAAACACCTGCTCTTCAACCACGTTAAAAGGGTTTACGCTAAGAACTTTAATGTCTTGCCAACTTGGGGTTTAGAGTGGCAGCAGTAAAACTAAGCATATTACCCGCAAATTCCAGAGACGGATTTGAGGTAGATCACCGCCTAGACAATGTGACTAAAATTTTATATTAAGGGATGAAAATTAAATGATTCCATCAAGCAATATAGGTAAGAAAAGTCTCTCGAGACTCATATAACGAATATTTTTAAATTTTATGTACCTGAATGTGTGTCTTTGCCAATAAGAATTTTTCTTAAAATGACTGAAGAGAGATTTCATGTAATCGGGCGGCGCCGAATAGATAAAATCGTACACCACCTTGATAGGTCACTATCTAGATATGAAACGATACTCTTAAAACTCGCAGTATTCGTTTACGGATACATATATAAGATAAACCTGCACTTTGCTTACAAGAATAGATATGGATGGACGGACAGAATCGCATATGTAAATCAACTTAGAAAATGATTCTACGTCGATCGGCATAATAAACGATGGCTCCACGAGTATCTTATCTACATTTGGGTGTTACAAACATGAGACTTTCGTCTGCTGTTCAATCACAGAGGCTGCAGTCGATTGCTCATACACAGAGACTTCGGTCTAATTCAATCCCTTAGACTTAGGTCTACTATTCAATCACAGGGACTTCGGTCTACTGTACCCATATGCTTAGGTCAATCACAGACATTTCGGTCTGTTCAGGGCCGCATACAACTAATACGGTTTAGTAATATGCGCTCTGTTGAGTACTACCAATGCGCTTTGAGAAAAATTGGTGAAATATGGGAAGGTGCGTCGCCGGATGTTGTCAACAAGGAGGACATCCCGTCTCGACCCAGGGCACATGCGTTGATTCCGGCTGCTGAGGATTTGCAATCCCGGGCTTCCAACTGGCAACTGGAAGGTCGGCCGATTGGATGATGTGAATGGTCTTTCTACGCACGCAATATTTATAATGAATGCCGAGTCTCTACTCCACCTCGTCAAGTTTGATGGCATGGTTTCATACGGATTCAGCAAAGTCCGACATAAGGTGTACAAGAGCGATGAGGGAGAAAATTAAAGAAATACTGCTCCAGATAACACTGTTGTAGTTTCTAATAAATCCTCTCTCTTCGTAAGTATTAGAGCAGAATCTGGCGAGAACTGACGAAAATCACAGAGTTAGTCACAGATACATCGGTGCACTGTTTAATCACAGAGTCTTCGACTTCTACAAATCAATCGTTTAGACCTATGTGTACTGTTCGACAACAGGGACTTCGGTCTACTTTCTAATCACTAAAACTTAGGTCTACTTTCAATCCCATATAGTTACATCTACTGTTCAACTACCGATATATCCGTCTACTGTCTAATCACAGAGACATCCGTCGACTCTTCAATCACAGAAATTTCAAAATACTGTTCAGTTACAGAATCCTCGGTTTTCTGTTCAAACACTTCGTTCTGTTAAGGGCCGAATAAAACTAATACGGTTTAGTTATATGCGCTCTGATGATTGCTACCGCTGCGCTTTATGGAAAATTGGTGAAATCTGGCCAGGTGCGGTGCTGGATGTTGTCATCAAGTACGACAACCCGTCTCGACTCAGGACACATGCATGGATTCCGGCTATACCGTGACTAAGATGCTGAAGGTTTGCAATCTCGGTCTTCCAACTAGCTACTGAAAGGACGGCCGATTGGATGAGGTTAATGGCCTTCGAAGGCACGCAATATTTATACTGAAAGCCGAGTCTCTACCCCACCTCCTCAAGTTCGATGGCATGGTTTCTTATGGATTCAGCAAAATCCGACCTAAGATGTACATGAGCGATGAGGGAGGAAATTCAAAAAATACTCCTCCAGATAACACTGTTGTAGGATCCAATGAAAACCTCCCTCTTCGCAACTATCTGAGCCGCATCTGGCGGGAACTTGCGTAAATCACAGAGACTTTGGCCTACTGTTCAATCACAGATACTTCTATCTACAATTCAATCCCATAGACTTAGGTGTACTGTTCGACCACAGGGACATCGGTCTACTTTCTAATCACGGAAACTTCAGTCTACCGTTCAATCCCATATAATTACGTCTATTGTTCAACTACATAGACTTCGGTCTACTGTTCAATCACAGAGACTTTCGTCTTCTCTCCAATCACAGAAATTTCGGTCTACTGTTCAATCACAGAAACATCGGTCTTCTGTTCAAACACAGAGACTTCTGTCTACAATTCAATCCAATAGACCTAGGTCTACTGTTTCAACTACAGAGGCTTCGATCTACTGCGGCATCGGTCTACTGTTTAACCACAGTGACTTCGGTCTACTGTCCAGTCGCAGAGACTTTGGTCTACTATTCTATCACATTTGCAGCTCAACTCAACTCGATCCTAAGGAGGGTGAATGCAACCGATTTCAATAGGGATCGTCCTTGGGCCAAAAAAGAGCACTGTGCTAAATTTCATCACAATCGGACCATAAATACGACCTGCACTTTGATTGCAACGTAATATCTACAGACGGGCGGACGGACAGACGCACATGGTTAAATCGACTCAAGAAGTGATTTCAAGCTGATCGGCATATTTGAGATCTGAATCTACACGGGGACCACAACAATATAAAAACTGATTTGTATAAATTTTATTGAGATGAATTCTTGCCAAAATAGAATACAAACTGCAAATTGTCTGCTAAATTTCTTAGAAAATGTGGTGTTTATGGCTTAAATAAGCATTTTTGGGAGCGACATCTATAGGTTGACTAGAACAAAATATAAACTCATTTAGAAAATGTTTACTGCGATGAATTCTAGTCTTCATTAAATATATACTGCAGATTCAGTCAAATGCTTGGAAAATGTGGTATTTATGGCTAAAATACGTATATTTTGGAGCGACCTCTATAGGGTGACTATAACAAAATATGAACCGATTTGTAAATTTTTTGCTGTGATGAATTCTTGTCAAAATAGAATGCAAACTGCAAAGTTTCTGCTAAAGTGCTTTAAAAATGTGGTATTTGTGGCTCAAAAATCGTATTTTGGAGCGACCTCTATAGGTGAGCTATATCAAAACAGTGACCGTTACAGCCCATTTGCAATCCCAAACAACCTGGAACTATAACAAATATTTCTACCAAATTTGATCAACCTAGCTCTACTATTACGGACTGTAGCCTGATTACAACAGACGGACATGGCAAAATTGTCTTAGAATTTTACGATGATTGAGAATATATGTATGTATATACTTATGGGGTCTCAGATCAATATTTAGAGGTGTTACATACGGAGTGATAAAATGAATATACCCCCATCCTATGGTGGAGGGAATAAAAACAAAGAGACCCATTGTTTATTATACCGATCGGCATAGAATCACTTTTTAAGTCGATTTAGCCATGTCCGTCTGTCTGTCCGTCAATGTATTCTTGTAATCAAAGTTCAGTGCGAAAATATGAAGCTATCTGTATGAAAATTGGTACAGAGGCATTCCTTACACTACACTGATAGAAAAAGCTTGGTCATTCGTCAAAAGTCAGCTAACGTACGGATAATCCTATTGATGAATTTGTTCGTCGCCCTGACGAATCTCTGTTTAATCTCTGGAAACTATAGTTTCGAGGGTTATCGTTCGCTCCAGTCAGGCTTACGGATGGACGGAATTAAGTAAAATGACTTAAAGTGTTCTAAAACGGATTTCCTCCGCATAAATTTAGGGTCTTAGGCCACTCCTTTGATGCGTTACCCTTTTTCTATATGTTATATATACACTTATTGATATTTGTATTATAAATCAAATAAATCCCCATATTTATCCCCTCACCTTAGAGAGGAGGGTATATATCATTTTTTTATTTATGAGCATGATTCATCGTAGGGATGATATGTAATCACCCTATGGGGTTTTTTTATTCCACTAAATAGTTCTTGTTCTAGGATACTTAAACAGAGATTCGTCATAGATAGGATTATCCGTACGTTAGCTGACTTTTGACGAATGACGAAGCTTTTTCTATCAGTGTAGGGACGATCTCTATTGAAATGGGGCATATCGGTCCATGTTTTGATAACACTTCTTGACACTCTAGAGAAATGGGTTTTCAATGGATCTGGCTGAAATTTAATAATGTACACATTATATTGGACCTAATCGTCCCTAATAAAAATGGGACACATCGCTCTACAGAATGGATTCTTCAATTGGTCTGGCTGAAATTTAAGAATTTATAAGAAATATTTTACCTAATAGTCCCTAGTATAAATGGGGATCATCGGTCCATGTTTTAATATAGCACCCACCAATGCCAGTTCTTGACGCTCTAGAGAGCGGAATCTTCAATTGATCTGGCTGAAATTTGAGAATTCATACTTAAAGTAGGAACCAATCGTTCCTAGTGGAAATGGGAAACCACGGAAATCCATTGATTGATCACGAGCTTCAATTTCAGGCATCAAATAGTCGGTTATCATGGCATGATAACGGTCGCCATTGACGGTTACTCTTAACGAGAGCTAAAATATTACTCATGGGTGTCAAGGTCTTGGGTCGACTGGAAAGCGTTTTTTTTGGATTTAAAAAAAAAATGGACTTAGCGCAATTGGCGAACGATTATTTTGATAATAAAACTGAATAATTTGTAAATGTTGTTCAGGCGTAAGACTTTCCATGATGAAATGCCAAAC